>OX463843.1:39633187-39743187 GCA_949825065.1 Odontocerum albicorne | reverse complement strand
GTCGGAATGTCATAAAAGTTTGACACGTAACTTCTAAAGGCTGGTACTAACTGAGAATGGTATGGATTTGTTATTAGAGGCGCCATCTGTTGGTTATCCCCGGGACTTATTGATCGATGTGTTAGCTATATAATTTATTTATATGAGTGATACCTAATATTATAGGTTCTAAATTTAAATCATGTCAGTCTAATGAACAAACCAGATTTTGGTCAGGGTTTGTTAATATTTAAAATCACCCAACTTAAAAAATTGTTATAAGAAAATCTCATGAGTATGTATATACAACCATTTATTACCTTTATAGATTAAAAAAAGTTTTTAAAAATCATATTTTAAAAAAATAAGGTAATAAAGATGAAATTTTCATGAAATAGATTTCAAAAGTACACTTTTCATAGCGATATTATTCAGATTGCCTTAACATAAGAACAGTTGATAAGATTGATAACTTTTGATAACATTTTAACATAATACTCTTAAAAGAGAAACAAAATGTATTCAGACAATATGCATTTATTTTATTATATTTCAACTCAGAAAACAAAATTTTAATATATATTATTTTATTCAAGAAATTAAAATTGTAATATACTTTTTTACTCGAGAACCATTTCCTTATATTTCGACTAAATATCAATAGTCTATTGACATGATACATCGTAGTTAATGGTTATAATATTAGGTTATCCGAGAGTAGTTTCGTATTTCTCGGATAGATATCATTAGGACAGAATTTTCATTGCTAACTTCATTCAAAACATGCTGAATGTATATTATTAGAAAGGGTAACAGTTTAGCATAATATTTTGGACATCGTTTATTCAAATTACTCGGTCATTTTTGGCATCATTTTGAAGATAAAACAAAAGTAGTTGCTATTTCAGTGCTGCTCGATGCTTTATTACTACGGCAAAGGAAAAAATTCAAAACAAACCAAAAAAATATATATGTACAGTGTATGGTGACGATGCAGTAAGTGATCTTGTGTATCAAATGTGGTTTAAAAAAAATCTTAATGTTGATATAACACTCGAAGATGGTGAACGCTCTGGAAGGTCGATGACCACTAATGATAACCCAATAAAGGCTTTAATTGAGAATAATCAGCACTCTACGATGCAAGAGATTGTTGAAATACTGAAAATATCGAAAACCACCGTCTACCGTCACCGTTGAAATACTGAAAATATCGAAAAGTTTGGAGATTTGTTATCTGCTTACGCCCAGGGGGTACGACATGATATGTACGAGGTATGATCAATATAAAATCAGACAGAAGTTATGCCGCCGGGATTATGGGGGGTATAGACTAATGCTTCTAGTTGTCAGTTGAGTTGAGCTTCTCCACCACGATAACGCACCGGCACAATCATCAATAACTCGAGAATTTGTGACATCCAACACGTCTGCCATTCCACACCCTCCCTATTCCCTGGATTAAGCTCCGTGTGACTTTTTTGAAGTTGAAGCTCAAGGGGCAACGTTTTGAAACGATAGAAGAGATTGAAGCTGAATCGCAGACGGTGCTTGACCAGCTTAAAAAAAAGATTTTTGGGGGTTTTTGCAGCATGGCAGAAACGCTGGATTCGCTGTATTAATGTAGGAGGAGACTATTTTGAAAGTAATGCAGCCCAAAATGTGATTATTTAATAATAAAGATGTTTTTAAAGCCAGTTCGGTTTTATATTGAACATACCTTCTCGTATGTATTATTTCCATAAAATAAAAAATAAAATAGTATAAATAAAAGATATTGAAATATTTTTGTCGTACAATGACATTTAGACTATAATTCTCAAAAAAAAGTCAAGTATTTTTAAACAGATACAGAGAATAAGTAACAGTCCGGGACAAGTCTTCTTTAGAATTTATCGCAAGATCTGGTATACCGCAAGGATCTAAGTTAGGTCTCCTGCTATTCCTCATATTAATATTCAAAATTCCATAAGTCACTCGACATGTTTATTGTTCGCTAATAACTTGAAAATTTTGCAAAATATTAATTCACCTCACAACTGTGCACAGTTACAACAGGACCTAGACTCTAGTTTCTTGGACTGAGCAAACTCATCTCTGGTTCAATATAAATAAATGTGTCTGTATCCTATAGTTGATCAATTTCACGAACCCACCATCAGTATACTATACAAGGAATAGCATTAAACATAGTTTCTGAATTCAAAGATTTGGGCATAACGTTTGATGTCTGACTCACATTCGTTAACCATGTCTCGCGTTTAATATTGAATTGTTACCAACTACTTTATTTTATAATGAGAATATCAAAATAATTTAACAGTACTCATATCCTTTGAAGTTGCAGTTTGGGCTCCTCATCAGCTCAAATATAATATAGAACAAATACAAAAAAAATTCTCAGATATTTATGGTACAGAACAAAGGGTCGAAACCCAAAATATGCTCAACATGTCGAACTTTTCACAGTGTGTAACTATAGAAGCCTCGAAACAAGAAGGCCAGAATCCATTGCGATATTCCTACTTAAGGTTTTTCAAGGTTGTTTTAACTATTCCGCGATACTAGAAGCACTAAGTTTTTTATGTTATATACCTAATAAATATAGCCGTGCAAGGAATCACCCTCTGTTACACTACATACCAACTTACAGAACGAATATCATGGCTAAACACTCAGTCACGTGTGGTATAGAGATATTAAACCAACTGAATGACACAGTGGATATATTCTCAGAACCACCTAGTAGTATGACAAGAATCCTGGCTGATATTCTTCCTTGCGAATAAGCTTTTTAGAAGCAGACCCTCTTTGCGTAACAGGAGAAATCCGTGCAAAATGGATAAAAAAAGAGAAACAATCAGTCAGAGTTCTAGTATCCAAGATTGTGTTAAGACATTTTCAAGCCTGATTCGAATTGACCTTCTTTTTTCTTTACAACTTTTTTCTTTACAATATGGGTGTTCTGGACTCACTCTAAAATATCCTCCCTCACCATACAATCTAATTTTGCTTTTACTTTTTCTCTTAAACTTTAATACAAAGGTCATTGATTAACATAATTCTTAAATGATTCAACTCTACCCACAAACGCGGTTGAAAATTCGGATTCACATTTTTTAAATAAAAATCATCATTTTTATATAACTCGAATGCAATAGGTTAACGTTATTGAAATGAACATCAAATTCTTTCATGAAATCTCTGCCTAACCAAAGTTGTTACCCCATGAACTATTATGAATTGAACATGTTTTGAGACATTCTTAAGACTTGTTTCACACCTCTAGTACTTCGGCCTAATAATCCTAAATGATCATCTTTAGGAGTTTAATAAAAGTTAATAAAATTAATACCGATATTTTATTATTATTTATTAATACTTACAGTACTTATTTCTTGATCAATAGAATTATTCAGGATAGAATGAGCGTTGTTTTAATAAGTCGTTATTATAAATATATGATGTTGCGTTTTTTTAAATAGGGACTTAACATACTTATTCAACAATTTATATTAGAATACCATGATATTTCTTGTTATTTTTCGGCTAAAATACATAACCCCACTTTCAAAATATATAAAATATTAATTAAAAACAAAAACTTACAGTGCACAACTTTATACTTATCTATATATGGTTTAAATTAACATAATAAGTTATGCAGGACCAAATTGTGAAATGACATACGAAAAAAAATCGAGAAAATTGCATAGTTTGCGCGGTTGAACTGAGATCGAAAGTCAATTAATAATGCAAAAAATGCATTTAAAGTGATAAATGTATGTACATATTGTCAGTGTGCGCTGTTATATATATATTTTTAAACTTATATTAATAGACACCGGATATTAAGAAACATCTCTTCAAAAACTCAAAAAAGAATTTACGAAAAAAATAATTTCGTAGTCCACATTATCCGCACAAAAACTAAACACACCATTTGCGCCAGACTTGCGCAGAATGAACTCGGAGGGTCTGACATTGGTCACATGTGAATCTGACACTGGAAATGTGTATTTTTTAAATAAAAATTTATGGCATGAAAATGTAATCTTTATTGTTAGGATCATAATTTTCTCCCATTATGAAGAGTTTCTTTCTGTAGAATAACAACAAGTCCTCTCAGTGGAAAAAATAACCTTTCCACAACTATGTACAAAAATCCTTGCTCATCGTAAGAGATATTTTTTTCTGTTTCAGCAATAACACCATCCATTGAGACACAGACGATGCATGCAAAAATAAAATTAAACCACTCAACCCAAAAAAATGATCTTCAAAGCTCTAGTGAAAAAGTCATCTATCCCACCGATAGGTACTCCGCTAGACCAACATTGGTAAGAAAATTGGGCAGTTCGTCGCCATTCTTTTAGCAACTAAGTTTTCCACCATATTATGCGAAATAATCTAGTTTTTATAGAAAAATAGAGCATAACAATTTTATAATTTAAAGTTTCATTAAATTTACGGTCATAGTGAAGTTATTGCAAACAAACTCGCAGCATGGTATAGGTATAGTGACAATCCAACTCAGTCAAGCAAATGTCGCAGGAACCCAAAGAAATGGGAAAGTGATTAAGACACAAAAATGAATGACGCAATAAGCAAGGTTTCGAAAATATTACCAAAGATAATACTGAAGAGAGAAATTTACATCAATATTTTTTCTTTAATTTGTTGAGAAAATGATGAAAAAATTGAAGGTTAATATTTGTTGATATAATAATTTAATATGCGTTAATATTTGTTGATTTATAAATGTATTCAATTTATTCTTATTTATAATTACTTTGGTTTTAAGGTTTATTTGGAACATTAACGAATTATTCTTCCCACCCGATAATTTGTAGAGTCAACTATTTTTAGCGCACCGTGACATATATTTAATAGCGCAAATACAAATAAACAGTAGCTAATTGAGAATAAATGATCAGATAATTAATGTTTAAATATTTTATTCCAACAACTTAAAAAAACACAAACTTGAAGTAAATATTATAAAATCGAATATTGTTAAATAGCACGAAAGAAAAAAATACACGATCACGATATTTTGAATTTATGTATACTGGATTTAAAATATAAAAAAAGTATAGAAACTTAGTGAAAAAGTATTAATACATAAAATTTACTTTATTATATTTATTCAACATTATTATGAGGAAACCCATTTACATTATTCAGGTAATCATTCTAGTTAAATTAAGGTACTAACTATGTTATATTTGTATCAGTTTTCTTAGACCAATTGAGGCAGTGTATCTGGTATAAGAACTACTATATAAAAATTGCTTTGTTTGAAATAAGTTTGAAAAATAATTTATTATTTCTATTTACGAATTTGAAGTTATGCAACATTTAAGATATTTATTGTATCTCTTATTATAAATAGTCCTCTTCCATTGTCGTAGAAAGATCGAAACAAAAGTAAATTTACTAAAAACGTTGCAAACACTCGAAAAGTATTCTTAAAAATCTTTATAAAATAAAAACAATCGTCACATGTAAAGATAGACTGTAAACGTTCAATGAGTTGTAAATTTAAAATAAAAAAACATATGGTGCCTAATCTTCTTAGTATATATTTACTGTTAACACTTTTGTGTGAAAACATATTATGATTTTTAACTTTTGTATTTATCTGACACGCGAAGATTTTTTCAAAGAATTGAACATATATTTTGACACACTTGAAGAAATAGGTTCGCCTCCCCTGTTATACATTATTTAAGCAAATCTAAAAAAAACTTGATACAGTAAGCTGGAATACTTTTTAATAGGATCAAAAACGATGTAATTTAGTCTGTAGTATTATCGTTATTCTCTTTCCACTACAAAAACGTATTTTTCCAAACAAAAAAAAAGTGTGTGCTGTTTTTGGTTACCTGTATTAGAAGTAGGCAACACTAGCTCAAATGTCATTCATCTATATTGTCTATAGATCGTTACTTGATGTCAAGCTACAGCAACTAGGTGGAATAAAATTGTTTGTCTAACTGCTCACATTTTTGGAGGCGAGATTTGAGCTCACATTTGTGTGATTTTTTTGTATCCATCACAAAAAATAATAATCTATATCGTCTTGACATTTTTCTCTAAGAATTTGCTGGACGTTTTACAAAATTTCAAAAAAAATAAATTAAAGAAATGTTTTCATCATCTTGAATAATGGTCGTGAACTCCTAGATATAAAGGAGTATACGCCAGTTTCAAGCGAATTAGTTTTGATTTTTATTTCAATCTACTCAGATGTAGGTATATTCATAAATTTGATTTTCAAAATTTCACTTTCCTCGTAGATTTTGTGTTGTGGTGAAGTGTAAAATAACGTTTAAAGGAACAATTGAGTGGGTCAGAACCAGACATGACTAACCCACAAAAATATAAAATTTGAGTTAAGCACATACGCTACATATTTATA
Organism: Odontocerum albicorne; assembly: GCA_949825065.1. Classification (NCBI taxonomy): domain Eukaryota; kingdom Metazoa; phylum Arthropoda; class Insecta; order Trichoptera; family Odontoceridae; genus Odontocerum; species Odontocerum albicorne. Next base: position 39,736,784 of record OX463843.1, on the reverse strand, counting down.
CCCATTTCCATCAGAACCAAACATGATTATGAGTTTATAGTTCACCATAAGTGCAGACATCTACCGTTAAAATTTTGGAAACAATAGAAAACAAACCATTTTTGAATAGATCTGCAACTTTGATGTCAATTATTTCGAAACAAAATATGATATATATGGGTTAGTCATGTGTGGTTCTGACCCACTCAATTATAACTTTTATCTTGCCGAAATGAATAAACATTTCAAATTAGTATCGTGATATGATTCGAAACATCCTTATACGAGTATATTTATAAAATTATTTGAAATCTCTTTTAATTTTCCTTTAATAGACGAAGTTTGAAATTTCTTCATATTGCCATGATTTATACTTTTTAAAATTTGATTATTTATCTCGGCTATTCTTCAAGAGAAAGAAAATAATGTTTTTTTTAAAACATTTCGTCACAAACATTTTTAAAACTGCGAAAAACTGAATATCAACGTTGAGTAATTTGCTTTGAGTTAATTTTTTTTATTACAATACTACTAAATAAAATGCTTTTGTTACAAAAAAACCAACTAGTTTTTTTTAAATAATATACTTATTCTCTCTGTATTTCAAACATTAAATTAATATTTTCTTCCTTTCTTCGACTTAAGTATTATCCAATATCTTTAAAAATAGGAATACTTTCCCTTCTTAATCCAAGCAATAGCTTATACATCCACATATATGAGGAAGAGAAAAAAACGAGAATTTAGGGTTTTATTATCAAGCTATGTAATTTATTATCCTACTTCATTATAATTCATTTATATGATATTGTTGAGTGATCTAATTTACTCCAAAGGTAAGTTGTAATCATCTTAAGTTCAGACCAAATATTAGAAGCAACATTACATGGGATAAAAAAATGAGGGGCAATGAAACTAATGTTTTTAATTTCTGTTAATGTGAATGAAGCCTGTAAAAATATTTCAACTACCGTTCTCGTGATTCTATTCCTTATTTAACTTTTCATTTTAAATAATATTCTACTGTCAGGTAATATATCTAATCTTTGAGTGTATTTGAGTCAACTGTAAATGAAATTAAAATTATTAATCTAGATCTGAAACAATATTTTTTCATCGATAATAATATTTTGTCTATGAAAAATAAACTTGGTTGAAATATTTTAGTTACATTTGTTTTTACTTTAATTTAATCCATCAATACATAAAGTATAATGTTTTATTTCTAATTTTATTATTTTATTGAAGACGAAAAATATAATTAATGAATTTTAATTTATAAGTACTATTTCAAATGTTCTATATCGTCGTTGCTCTGCGAAAAGAATTTAAGTCCATTTTGCTTAAAATGACTTTTGGATGCTATTTTACTTAAAATAAAAATATCTACACATGGAAAAAACATTTATGTCCAAAAGTTTTATGGTTTCGCTGTTATGAAAAGTCATATAACTTTTTTACATTGCCTTCCGAAACTTAAATTGCATTTATCTCAAAACTCAATATTTGGACTTAAATGATTTTCGCAGAACAACGACGACATGCTGTATTTATTTATGGTTGAATATGTCGGAAGTTAATTGCAAAAAAGAAGAAGACAAATGTGGGTTATATTATCGGTTTGACATTTGACGAGAATTCGGCTGGAGTTCAAGGGAGAGTGGAGGGGTGCCTATCGTTGGGCAGTATGACACTTTCACTGGAGCTTTAAAGATTATTTTTTTCGTGTTGGGTGGTTAATTTTTGTTTTTACGTAGGCACCATTTATGTTTTTCCCTGGATGGTGTTATTGTTGAAGCAAGAAAAAGTAGTCTTGTGCGATGGTTAAGAATTTTTAAGTTGCATGGATAGATTGTTTTTCCCGCCGAGGAGGCTCGCCGCCATTTGACAAAAAGAAATAAACTGTCCGTAACGCACGAGCCAGGCAATAAGGATAATATTTCTATATCATAAAATATTATTAAATAAAAATATATAAGGATAAAATCAAGGTACTCTGACATCAAAAAGTCCTGAACAATAATAACGTTAAATTAAAGATTTATTAATCTTATTGACATCGTGTTCACGATTCTCAGTTGGATGTTTAAAGCTGCTTAGTGGTTGAATTGAGCTCGAATGAAGCTTGTAATTGAGCTCGAATGAAGACTGCTATTTAAGCTAGTAGACTTGGCGTGAGTGAATTATGCTTCATGTGATATTGCTGTATTTTAATGTTTTGCTCGTTTATATGTTTGTGATTTAAAAACTACGTCAGAAAACTACCAAACTGAGTTATTCAAGCAATATCAATGATGCCCTTATTAACCCTTGCCGATCTGTGAACGGACAAGAGTGACCAAGACGTATATTTTATTTAATTTCTCGAAATATACTGCTTGCAGGGTCTTCATACTTTATGTATTCCTCATCGAAACCTCTATGATTTGAATGATGTCATTACGAAATAAAATAATTAATAAATATCAACAGAAATGAATAATTTTAAATCGAGAATTGACGAAATGTCAAAACATTCCGTAAGACTCATTCTTTTTTGACAGTTAATATTTTACGAGTACATTCGTTCCAGGGATTGGTTACCAGTTTTATCAAACACCTGTGTGTTTAGTACATAGAATAGAAACAAAAGTTATTTCGTGCCCCAATTGCGATAGACTTTCTCCACAGGATTAAATTTTGATTTTATATGTTTGTCCTATTTTCAAATTTTGACCTATTTTCAAAGTGTTTATATTTTCCAAATGGCATATTTTATTGATTTGAATTTCGTGTTTGTTTTTACATTATTATTTTTGAATTTATATATATACGTTTTATATTTTGTTAATATGTTAATTATTGTCTTAATTCGAATTATATTTTTATTGCCAAAAAATACACGCTACATTTTATTGTATAATTTTATGATTTTTTTTTAAAGGTTGGAGACCTCTTTTCAGTCATGCGCATTCTGAACGTTGCGCAAACCGAACGACGCAGTGGAAATATGATAATCTTATAGAAATGTCACCTCTCTGTTTCAACTCTAATTTTATCATTTCTTACACTTATTTTATATTATTCGACATTTTATTACATAATAAAATGATTTTTATAGCTAATTACAAAAAAAACTAATAGATTTTGCATAATTTTAATTTAAAACATACACGTTTACTGTACCCTCAGTGTCCAGCACCGTTACTGGCGTAATTTTTTAGCACAGTAAGGGAAGTGTTAATCTCAAGATAAAAATGTGAAATATCATATTTTCGATCTTTTTTGCCACTAAATTCTTTTGTACATGAATATTAAATTAGCGATCATGGAAAATTTTAATGTTTTTTATTAGCTACAAAAAATAACATTTTTGAAAAAAATATGTACATAGTATAATAAGAATATTATTAAAAAAAACATAAGAATCTTAAATTTAAATAATAGAAAATTTAGCAGTATTGCCATAATATTGAAGAAAAAATCCAATATTTTTTTTTGTATCAAAAATACCATTCTTTAGAATTCCTTTTTATTGTTTTTAACCCTTAAGATGCGAGGTGCGGATAAATTCTAATCACCGTGTATGTCTTTTAAGTGCGAGGTTCGGATTTACCCCACGCTCTATACAAAACGCAGGCATTGAGTATACGGTGCGGCTATATCCGAAAACTATTGAGTATTGAGTAGACCTTTTTCCCCAACTTCTGACATTCTTTCATTAAAAATAATGCTCACATGGTTTTTCTACACGTGTTTCAAATCTTGTCAAGAATTTGTCACCGAAAATTATTCTCGCTCTTGAGATTTGTTTATTCAAATATAAAAAATATTGTCGATGTTTAACTGGAGATTCTACGTGGAGGCAACGCGATGGTAATTCATCATTTATAAAAAAAGCAAATTCTTTTGAAAAATATATTTCTTATATTATTATATATTTATATTTTATTTTCAGATAAAACCCGGAAAATTGTGGTTTTATTTTTTAAAGTTGTATGCTCTTTATTATTACTAATTTTAAATAAATGATTCTCAAAGAAAATATATTTTTTTCGCCCTTTTTCTCTTTATTTCCATTTTTAATAATATATTTAAATTTTTTTTATTCTGAAGGTGAATTAGATGCACCAGATAATGACTATAAACATATACACAAATCACAATTATATCTTTAACTTTATTTTTAATAATTGACTAATTTCGGGATAATTGACTAATTTCGTGACTTTTTATTAAATTTTATTCAGCACTGAAATAGTTAAACATTTTTAAAATTTTAATTTCATGTGTAAGCAATTTTAATGGTTGTGCTTAATATTTGTCATATATGTACATGAATTTTTTTTAGCCAATTCTAACTTTTTCTAGAATCAGGTTTAACGTTTTTTGGTCACCTGTATGTCATCTTGAACTGAACCAACTGGGTTCTTTGCTGGCAAATAGAGAAGATTTTTTGGGGATATTTATAAGATTATTTATTGTATATTCTTACGGGCTTAAATTTTTAAATCATTATTAATTTTATTTTATTTTTCAATGCTTTCTTTAGGTAAAGAAAGCATTGAAAAATAAAATAAAATTAATAATGATTTAATTTTTTTTCCTTGTTTGACTTGAATTGATCAAAGACATCTAATTAAAATCTAGTTCAAATGAGCGTACAAAAAGTACTAGTTAACCTCCAGAGATCGACACACTACATTAGTAGTGGAAAGATTTCGTCGATAATGTATAACACTACATTTACAATGATGACTGGCTTTACTTTCCATCTGAATGCTGGTGAATTTAACAATTTTTTCGTGCCACATAGGTCATTCTATCAATATATATTTTTTCTTGGATTTGTATATTTTTTGTATATTGCTACTATTCATAAACAAGTTATTTTTCCTATCTCACAAACTAATTCACCATGACTCATTTCGTAGAACAGTACACTTCCAAAAAATCATATCCCATTTTGGTGTACATTCAAGTGGTCAGTTTATCATAAATTTTTGTAAACATTGGACGTAAATAAGAGCCCTTAAAAAATGAATATTGACAATCAGTATAAATGGTACATTTTATACTTTTCATTTTTAAATTGCGAAAGTGCAAGTTTAGCAGAAAGAAAAAAAATTACGGTGTTCTGTTGACAATGTTGTCAGTGTAAGGACTGTTCATAAATTTTCAAAGATTTAAAGATGGACAAAGCAGTGTTAATGATGAGCTCTAGTCATGTTAATTTTGACAATGACGCTCTAAAGAGTCTTGGGGATTCAGAGCCGGAACTAACGGTGGATCAGATTGCAGAAAAGCTTAATTCATCTCATGGAATAGTATTTTGTCACCTTAAGGAGATAGGAAAGGTATCCAAGCTTGGAAAGTGGGTACCACACGAGCTATCGGAAGCCAATTGCTACCAGCGAATAAACATCTCTACTTCTCTTTTAACCCGCTTTGAACACGAAACGTTTCTTAACTAATAGTGACAGGTAACAAAAAGTGGATTCTATATCATATCACAAGAAAAATACGGTGAACAGATAAGTAAACGAAGCCCTCACCAACAGCAAAGGAGGAATTGCATCCTAAAAAGATATTTATATCTATTTGATGGGATATGTATGGTGTCATCCATTTTGAACTGTTAGAACCTAATCAAATTATTATTGCCGATGTCTATTGTCAACAGTTTTCATGTTTAAACTCAGCATTCATTAAAAAAGTCCATGATTAGTGGATATCAAAAAGGTTTTGATCCATCATGATAATGCTAGATCACTCATGGCACGGACACTACAAAAAATTATAGACTTTAATTAAGAGCTCCTGCCTCATCCCCTTTACTCTCAAGATATTGCCTCAAGTGATTTATCATTTATTTCTAGCTCTTCAGATTTTTTTATCGGGAAAAAATCAAACAATAAAGATGAAATAGAAAAAGAAGTTTTTTTTGCATCAAAACCTTACACAAATGGAATTAAAACATTACCCGTAAGGTGGAAACAAGTTGTTGATATCGAAGGAAAAAATATCATTGATTAAAATAATAAAATGTGTTATATGTGAACGGTTTCAAAATTACTCAAAAGTATGCATTAATTTATAAACTGACCTTATATATGTTATGTGAAAAGAATACGGGAAACCAACTATTCAGATTTGCAACATGGAACATATTCAGGCACTGTAGGCTTATTGTCACATGTGTTAGTTTTAGAATGATATTTCACACTATAAAAATTATTAAAAATATAAACGCATACATACACACACAACCCCAGATTCACTGCCAGGGTAAAGAAATAATGTGAAATGAGAGTTAAAATTTTCACAAAACAGAATTTTTTTGCTGAAAGTTATCAAATCACGCGAGCATCTGCATCTTGGATTGGTTGATTTTTTTGTGTATTTAATGTGTGATCTATTTATGTGTGAAAAATATAAAAATTGAGAGAAAGTAATGAGATATTAAAAACTATGAAGCAAATTGTGAGAGTGATTGATGCCTTCACCTAGAATGTGTTTGGAGTGCTAAGTGTTTCACAAATTTGTGAGAAGATATCATTTATATAATGTAGATGTGGCCCTCGATTGGAATTTGAGTAATACCAAATAATAACACTTTTTATTGCAACTGCCTGATATAAATTTGATAAATCTTTAAAAATTACCATAATTTCCGTAACTTATCAAGGGTAATCATGACTGATTGTATCAAAGGCCTTAGATTAGTTTAGTGTTTTAGATCCACCTTATTAGACTCATGAACAACTGATATTTTTTCTCAATTTTGTATCTACTTGTATTCTATAAAATGTATTAGGGAGCATTACGATTAATTTTATTATTCATGAAATCCTTGACTTTCATGAAAAAATATTATTGGTATTCTAATATGTAATTGTTAAAATTATTTTCCAAAAAGACTGTGATACTTCTATTACCATTTTGAATAACTTGAGAATATTATCTGTGATAAATATATTCTTATCTCTCTTAAAAAAATAATAAGGACTTGATCAACAAGCATGTTACTCAGATTATATTTTTATTCAAACCAGTAGGATACTAATTATCTATCTAAAAAACTTCTTTCAAAATATTGGGTTGTAACATACTCATATATTCGTCAATTTTTTTCTGCTTGGTTGTTTGTTATTACTTTTTTTTACCCGTTGCTAACTTCACGTACACAACTTTGAAAGGTGACACTTCAGCAGTCATTTTATTTTGGTCATCAGAAAGAACATCTTTGTCATATTATGCTCTTTTACTTTTGAAAAGGCAAAAATTTTTCCCAAACTTGTGATTAAAATTATGCTGTATACCATATGTTTCCAAACTTATTTGATCCACTACTCCCTTTTCCGCAAAAAAATTACTCAAGCCCCCCCTGGAAATTTACCTTTTTTAAATTAAATAAAACAGAAAAATGTAGTGAACATTTTTTATGTACGTATCTATAGTGTTATAAATAATGATACTTAAATTGTTGAAGTATTTATTAAATAATCCTAATGAGAAGGATAAATCTGATTTACTGCCGCCAATTTATTAATGTTTTGCAGTTTGTTATTTGCAATAAAATTTATGGGAGTAATTTTTTAATTTGAAAAAGATATTTTGGAAATAAAATAATTTGGAAAATAAATTATAAAAGTGTTTATTAAAATAATTAAAATAAGTAAGTAGCCCCCCTACTTCTCCCAGGGCCAGCATGGCCCCCTCAGTTCCCTCCAGTACCCGCAGGAGGGCCCCCCAGGATGGGTCCACTTTGAGAACCTATGGTGTATACGAAGCGGATTGGCTAGTATTTATAATAGGCCTAGAAATAAATATGAAGAAATTTCTGGTACTATCTTGTTCTGCAGAAAACCAGGTGCTACAATTACGCAACAGGGAGAGAATGATGTACAACTAGAAAACTTATCTAATGTCACATATCTGGGCAGCATCCTGGTATCAAACGCCTCTTGATGATGAACTGAAAAGTCGCCTTAGGAGAGTGTCAGCAGCTGTTGCTAAACTGATTGATAAAATATTCTACAGAAGAGACATCTCCCAGTCTACAAAGATATCAAGGCTGTCTTCTTCACATTTCTTTATGGGTCTGAGACTTGGGTCCCCTATAGAAGGCACATTTGAAGCCTTGAAATGTTCCACAAACTTTTCCTTCGTCGTATTCTTACGATCCACTGGAGTGATCATGTCACAAATGTCTCAATCCTACAACGCTTAAACTGTAAACCTGTAGAGGATATGGTTGTTACGGTGAAGTTGTGGAAGACCGGACATGTGATACGCATGGGTGATCATAGACTGCCAACATGCGTTTTGTACGGGGAAATACTGGGCAAGTGAAGGACTGGTGAGCACAGAAATAACTATACGGACAATCTGCGAGAAACGCTAACTTTGTGCAGGGTGACTGAGGACTGGGAGCAAGTGGTTCAGGACTGTGGAGGGTGGAGAGTCATCTGTTCTCGGGCTGATGCTGTTTCCACAGTTAGATGTTTGAGAAACAGTCAGCAAGCTGCAAGCATTGCCAGGTGAACTCAGCAGGATCCACATAGCTGCGACATCTGCGAGAGGGAGTGTGCATCTAAGATCACATGAGATTGACCTGAAAGAGCAGCTCAAGATTGATGTTGGAGTGGCGAGGGGATCATCAACTAAGAGGCCCATCAATGTCGACGAATTAAAAGTATTTTACAATCAAATAAAACATTCTCCTTTATTCACATTCAATGTATGATTGAAAATAATACATACACGTATATCAGGTCTGTAAATATGAAACCGGAATTTTTTTATAGAAAATACACATTTATTGTATGAAAATGGTAAAAAATATTTTATTCAAAGTATTGCCCATCGCTAGCTACACATTTTTCCCATCTCTCTGGCAATTTGTGGGTGCCACGCCAAAAAAACTGTTGCTCTTTTGAGGCAAACCAATCATCGAGCCATTTCCATTTTGAAGGCTTGTAATCAAATAAAATAATATGTGTAACGTAAAAGCAAACACAATATCTTATAGAGCAGAAAACTTTCTTTCGAATGACGTATAACCTTTACCATTTTGTTTTACTTTTGGTGCTCATTTTTAAATTTGATAAAACACGTACACAACTTATGTTAACACCCAATATTTGAAAAATAATCATTAATTTGTTAATTCTTCAATTTTTAATATTTATTTAAATCTTTTCACATTAACTCTTAAATAAAATAAAACATTTTGTTGGTAATAATCATTTTGAAGATCTAAAAAAAAATATGTCATTAGATAAAGTAGACTCATTCAAAGTCTTTTGGATTGCGACTAAACATCGTCAGCACTGTGTTGAAATGTCCATATGGTCGACAGTCAACAATTATAGCACCCATTGCGCAGACAGCTTTTTCATATTCAATTTTTCGTATAGGATACTGTGCATCTGTCCATTTCACATGCCCACATCCTCAGCAATCTCCTGCGCATGTCTACCATTATGATACCATGAATTTCTTCAACGATTTCCTCCATGGTGGTCGCAATGAGGTATTCGGAGCACGATTAATCTTTGGTGCACATGTATGCCCATGTTTAAACTCATTTATCCAGAAATAAACAGTCTTCAATGCTGATGTAAAGTCTCTAAGAACTTCATCCAACTTGGCTTTGAAATCTTCCATGACCAACACTCTTCTATTACGAATGAGATGTGAGAGGGCAGTTAAATTTGAAAAAAAAATTGCAAAAAATGCTCGTAAGGCGAGTTTGACGGAAAACATACCACGGGAACAAATGTAACAAAATAATTCGAGGTCACGTTTATCCATACGTCTTCGTTGTATGTCTCGAATTGACCATAAAAAGTTGCAACAGCTAGCATTGCACTACCACCCCTCATCCGCAAGTCACTAAGTGAGCGTTTCCTGCGAAAGACTGTCTACCTATCATTAAATAATTCTCTATTGCCGGCAAAGCTACTCTCCTATGTTACACTAATGTCTATTAACATTTTGTATCCTGATCCCGTGTTTTGACGTATTTAACTAGATTTGTGTTCAGTTCCAGTCCCGTGTTTACACATGCTCGATAGATACCTCTGCCAAAAAAGGTCATATTACTGGCATCTAGCAAAACAACCTTTAAATGTTAGTCTCCTGATTTACAACATGGATAACACCCTAGACCAGTTTCCCAAACTTTTTGGACCATATTCAAAGTATATTTGTTTTGATCGCCCCTCTCAGGAAAACTTTATCTAAATCTAAATCTCAATAAAATTGTAAACGTAGCTGTGCCTACATTATAATTTTTGAAATTCACAAGTTTTTAAACATTCTAATAGTGATTTAAGACGTACACTTTTGTAGTATAGTACAGTTAACTTGGCATACCATGTACATATTCCTGCTATTGTGAGCTGGACTTGTGAAAACCTGGGTAAGTTATTCATCTGCTCTTAAAAAGCTCGTAACTATCTTTGTGTTATGAAAAGAGATGACCTACGTTTGTCACTGGCAACATTGCAACCGGACATTGAAAAACTTGCTAGTTTGTATCAGTCACAAGGATCACGCTAAATAAAGGAAATGTCAATTTATTACATGTTTTGTCTTGAACAACGATTATGGTATAAGAATGTATATAATATGTAGTTCTTAAGAAATATGTTATAATTATGTATGTTTATTAAAAATCCATTTTGTAATATTTAAATAAACGGTGGAAATTTCAATTTTTCCTCCGAGCTATTATTATATGGGGGGGGCCATAGAAAAATATCAAACTCAAAAGGAAGCCACAGGTAAAAAAAGGTTGAGAAACACTGCCACAGAGTATTAAATGATGAAGTTTAGAGAAGAGCAAACTGCTGTAGCATTAAGATTCTGGCGTCGTGCACACGCTTGCATTGGTTTGGACACGTAGTTCATATGCCTTACAGACTCACAAGAAATGTTCTTTTTGGCAAGCTGATGGAGGGCAGTGCAAGAGATATAAAGATATACTGCATGAGACGCATAACAACATTAATGCAAAGCACAACTGAGAGCAAATAGCAGCAGATAGAGCCAAATAGCTTGGAACTGTTGCTAGTTATCAGGGACCTAATAGAGAAAGATGATGCACACAAGCTGGTAATGAAGCTCCTTGCTCTTTATGCAGAAGGATATGATCATCACAAATTGCCTTACATAGTCATCTCCGATGGCACTAACATCAGGTACCCTGATCACACACTTGTATTGTGTCTTCTATTAGACTTGTCACGGGTTATGGGCATTCATTATACTGAATGAGTTACTAGGTGTTGTAAGGTTGCCATCCTCATTCGCTTGCTTCAAAAAGCAAATTAAATACTATTAAATATCTTTTCAATGTCGAAATGTGTATCTTCGTACCTCTTATTTTCTTGTCATTACATCTCTTCAATAACGAAATGATTTGTATACTTTACAATCAAGTGTCCAAATAGATTATTTAGATACCATAATCTTCTAGGCAATTTAAAATGAAAAAATATACCTCACAGACTCCAAAAACTGATTCCGATGCTACTGTCACCTGTCCATTTTTGATCAATTCTACCCTAATGAAATTCGATCCTATTATTTGTGGAAATAATAGTACTACAAATTAGAGTTTGGAACCGGCTGCTTGACCCATGAAGATGTTGAGCTTTCCTGTATCCTTATTTAAGCAAGTGGTTAAAAAAGGAGATATCAGACCTTAAGAAGAAGCAAACACTTAAGGGTATCTGTAAACATTATTGTTTTATTATAGTTTAACACTGAGGATTACAAAATTTGACAATAAAATAGGAAAGTACTTAGTTTGGAGCTCAAAATTGTAAAATGTTTGACGTAAAAAGTCATACCAGAATAAAATGTGTTAATTATGACATATTTTATATTTTCATGTACTTTATCTTAAATATATTATTAACATTTGATCATATTTCATGATAGAGTTCTTACTTTTCTACTGACAAATGATGCAGAAAATATTCTAGAGCAGCGTTTCTTAAACAGGGATCTGTGGAAATTGATTGAATGTCACCACGTATATATAGTGAGTCCTTTGTGCCTATCCACCATTTGAAGAGATTCTTTTTTAATCTATACACCACCAGCACTCCAATATTATTATACGGCTTTTGAGTTCAGTTATCATCAAGAAAGGTTCCAGGTGTAAATTGAACAATACATTCCCATCAAACCATGGTTGAATTAGATTGAACAAAAGAGAAATGTTAACATTGTGCCATTTACATATTGGTTAATGTACTATCACAAGTCATATTTAAAGATTGGTTATTATTTTAGATTCAGTTTGTGAGTATGGCCTGATGATCCAACTATCATGGGCCATGTTTTCCATGACTGGGTTTGCTGATAAACAATGTTGTAGTTTGTTGTCCTATGAACTTTGCTAGCCGCTGTACAGTAAATTCTATAGCTGTCTACAGGGTGTGGTGACATTTTTTAAACATAATCAGTTGAAACTTAGATCTATCAAAAAACGTCCATGAAATTTAGTGTTTTAGATTGGCACTTATTATCATCTTTGTATGAGTGAATTGATTTAAATGATTTATTTCCCCATAGGGTCACAGGGTAAGGCAATGCAACATCTATCTTTTCAAGTAGTCTTTTTGATATTCACAAATAAGACACCAGGATAAGCCATCCTAAGGTTGTTGGGTCAATTCTCCGATGCCCTTAAAACATTTGTTCATTATTTGCTTTTGCAGATGATATTGACATCAGTGGAAGTACACAACAAGATGCCCTAAATGTGTTCATAACTCTGCAGCTTGCAGTGGTGAATATGTAGAAAATTAAAAGTATGACTGTCTCCAAAGCGCACTGAACATCTGCAGGTGGACTATCAACATAGTGGGAGAGTTGATGAGTTTATATATTTATGCTCACAGATTAATACAAAGAACAGCATAACCGACAAAATCTTAAGATACATTCTTTCTATAAATATAATAAAATATATACATTTTTGAGTGCAAAGACAAATCCATTCCATTCCATTCACTGTTTTAACGCATGCATCTAAGACATGGATACTGATTTCCAAAGGTTCTTGGTGTTTCAACAAAGAAATCAAAGGAAACTGTTCAAACCAGTTCAAGAAAATGGAATGAAGGCTATACTATTGGGTGTTAACATAAGTTGTGTCCGTTTTTTCCAAATTTAAAAATGAGATGGCGGTATACAGTCATGTGACTACAATTCATCTGCTCAGCCAATTCTACGGTGGTTTGAAGGGGATCTTCATGAATAATATGGTTTGAGCGGTTCTCATCGAAGTCCACTGGTCGTCCGGAACGCTTCATGTCTTTCAGGTGGAAATTATCAATTTTGAAACGCAAAAACCATCGATGAGCTGTCGTTTAATTTATAGCATCTTCACCATACATTTCGCAAATATCGCGACCAGCTTTGGCAGCTATATTCCCTTGATTGAACGCGAACAGAAGGAGGTGTCGAAAATGCTCACTTTCGTCTACTTGACATTCTATTTTGTAGGCTTGTAATCAAATGAAATAATATATGTAACGTAAAAGCAAACACAATATCTCGTAGAGCAGAAAATTTTCTTTCGAATGACGTATAACCTTTACCATTTTGTTTTACTTTTGGTGCTCATTTTTAAATTTGGTAAAAAACATACACAACTTATGCTAACACCTAATATAATGAACACTGTATTCCACACATGGTTTATTATGAGTGGCTTAAACTAATTCAAAGATATAAAAAATGTGGTTCATCAAACCCTCGCACAATTATTCAACGATTTTTAATTTGTGACACACATTTTACAGCTGAAAGCATATTGCCGAGCAAACATCCTCAATGGGGAATCATCATACAGCCTACAGCCGATCACTTGCCGAGAAGATCATGAGTAAAGTACTTTTATTTTTATTATTTTATAAATGATATACTAAAATGACAAATATATTATAAACTATAAGGTGTGCTTCAAGTCTAAATTAAATCATTCAAACTTATCAATTTTTGCACTTCATACTTACATAATTTACATTATGGAATCACAACTAAAGCGTTTTTATATTTATCATATAATTTCGCTTTGTTTATTTAGCATTTATCATTAAAATTATAATTTTTGCCTTTCAGTTGAAAATTGATAACCTGTAGAATTCTAAGATCTCGCCAGGTCCAGGTATTCAATTGTATCCAACGATCCTAGGATAGATCATCTTCATTCAACACGTTCTCTTCAATATAACTAATACAGGTTTGTATCATTCCATATCATGACTCAACATTGTTAAACTTTAGAAACGTGGGTATCGAATTGTTGACATGGAAGTCCATCTCGCTAATTTCACAATGGAACATATGTTTTCTTTTTTAAAATAGCAAGATTCCTTTTCAATTCAACTGCAAGGACATTAATTTATTAGGATTTTTCATTCATTTCAACAGTACCTAGAACTAAAAACAATTGTTTTTTAAAATTTAAATGATGTTATCACAATAGTATTATTGTTGTTTTGTTTTGTTAGGTAACTAAACAGAGTATATTTACTGCCAAATGTAGATTATTTTAAACTTGTATTAATCATCTACTGAACCAACTCTGCATAGGTCCTAGCTTTTACCAAGACTATTCTCCACCCTCATGCAACAATCTGCTATATTTAGGTCTTACTAAATTACCAAGTTCATCAACGTAAGGCGAAAGAGACCTGTATCATTCATCTGTTCATAACTTCAAAGATGTTTCTCTACCTACAATCCCTGGTTCTAGTGGTAGTTATTTTATGAATATTACACAAACACTATACTACATCTAAAGTCGAATATGTTACTACCATAACAATCACATGCCGGGAGATCTACAAAGATGTTTCTCTACCTAAAATCCCTGGTTCTAGTGGTAGTTATTTTATGAATATTACACAAACACTATACTACATCTAAAGTCGAATATGTTACTACCATAAAAATCACATACCGGGAGATCTACAAAGATTTTTTTTTAGTTTGTTTTCCCTTGGTAAGTTTTCTGTGTTTTATTTTACCATATGTGTAGATAATAACCATAGCCACAACCTTCTTAACCTTCTTTAGGCAATGTCCCTTAAAGGTATATGATGATTATTGGTAAATAATAAAACACGTTAGATCGCAATGCGGAAGGAGAGTGAATTGTTTATTTTGATAGTACGTAGGTATTTATAACATTTCAGAATGGGCGCGGGAGTGCGCTCGCGATATGCTTCTATCTCACTTCTGTGAATGCAGAAACGGTCAATTGTAGTATGTAGGTAACAATCTATTTACGGAACCGGCGAGACAGCGTGGTGCGTTCTCTCTCTAGTATGTAGTGCGGTCCACTTGCTATGGGATGACTGGCCGGCGGGTGATCTTTGGACTTGAATGGACGGCGTATGTACTTTGGACTGTTTATTTAAATTTGTCGAGGAATGCGAATCTCATCGGTCATTGACCGTATGTATGCGACAATATTCCGCGACGACCGTGGATCCCTACATGGTTCCCCTTCTAGTGAAGCGTAAGGTGCGTACCTACGCGAACGTTAGATTCCGAAGCATCTGGCGCCTAGACTGGTTTTCCGTTTCCCTTTGTCGAATTTAAAGGTACATGGATAACAGCAGCGAGCGGCGTTTTTTTCCGAATCTGCATTGTAATACAGATGGGTGGGCTTGGTCGTGTCTCGCTAACTTCTGTTTGTCTGCGGTACGTTGGTCGTCGATGCTCGATTGTGTAGGTCAAGTTGCAGATGGCGTCCGACGTGGAGGGTTGGTCTGCAGGTGCTTGAGGATGGCGGAGTCTGCGATGCTCGTGGTTGTAGCGATGTTCGTGGTTGTAGCGATGTTCGTGGTTGTAGCGATGCTCGTCTGCTCCAGCATCTTGTCGGTCAGTAGTTCGTCGAGGGAGGCAATCCTGGAGATCGTATGGCTGATCGCCAGGACTGACCTCACATGAGCTGGCATCAAGTTCGTCAACATCAGATGTATTGTTGTATCTGGGTGACGGCTTTGGTGCCCTTGCTGACGGCGTGCTTGGCCAATTCGCCGGGGAGTAGGATCCTGACGGTGGTCTGGATCTCCCTGCTGGTGATGGTGCTCTTGTTGTTGTAGTGGGCGAGGCGGGTGGCGTTGGCGGCGATGCGCTCGAAGATGTCGTTAACGAAACTGTTCATGATGCTCATCGCCTTGCTGCTGATGCCGGTGTCGGGTTGCACTTGTACGGTCACTATCGAGTCGGCCACATCCGTTATAGTCGAAATCTGTGTTCTCTTTTCGTTCAGGGTCACCACTTTAGGGAAATGGTGTTTATTGGAAGAGATGATGATGATTGTTGATAAATAAATAAAACACGTTAGATCGCAATGCGGAAGGAGAGTGAATTGTTTATTTTGATAGTACGTAGGTATTTATAACATTTCAGAATGGGCGCGAGAGTGCGCTCGCGATATGCTTCTATCTCGCTTCTGTGAATGCAGAAACGGTCAATTGTAGTATGTAGGTAACAATCTATTTACGGAACCGGAGAGACAGCGTGGTGCGTTCTCTCTCTAGTATGTAATGCGGTCCGCTCGGTACGGGATGACTGGCCGGCGGGTGATCTTTGGACTTGAATGGACGGCGTATGTACTTTGGACTGTTTATTTAAATTTGTCGAGGAATGCGAATCTCATCGGTCATTGACCGTATGTATGCGACAATATTCCGCGACGACCGTGGATCCCTACAATTTTCAATTTTCATATATATTTATTTTTGTAATACTTAAATTGGTCAGTAATAGTGGGTTTGAATCCTGGGTTAAAGCACCCTTGAGGAGATCTTGCTCTCTAAATGGCGTTATATAAATTTTCATTTAATTATTATTATGAATTGCAAACATTCTTAAAGTAATTCCTTTTGTTTCTGTTTTACATGTATGTTAATTATTATAAAAAAGTAAAATTAATAATCAGTGTGCAAAAACTGATCATTAAAATTGATGGAAGTGCTTTTCACTATATATTATTGGATCTCTTTGCAATGACATCCTTGTTGTGAGATCTGGTTCCAAAAAAAATCTTCAGATTTTATAATCAAAATGAGCGAATTGTGTAAATTAAATGGATTTTATTGTATATTTATAAATGTTGAGCCACGGTTTTTAACAATTTTCGTCAATATTTTCGTGCACATTTTGACATTTCACTAGTCAAGTTGATGCGACTGGGAAAACCCTCCCCCTTCAACGAATGGCTTTTAATCTTTTTTATATTAGACATTCTGGTCTGTGTAAAAATAGTTATTTTTCTAAGCAATGGGCCCGTGTCCCCATCTATTAAGGTAAATCTGTGGGTTTATTTTTATGGTCAATAGTGCTTTTTACGGGATAAAGTTCCAAGTTTATTAAGTATGAAGATATTGGCGAGAGAGAAGGTTTTGGGCAGGAAAATGATTTATATGATATATAGGACACTGCACGTTTGTTTGTTTAAGTCTGATAATTTTGATGATTTATTTAAATGAGCAACATTGTCTTCAAAAGTATTTGTCTGCAGAAGAGCGTTAGTAGTCCAGACGATACAAATTCAGTGTGAACGTTGATTACGTTCGTCAAAAAATCTATTGATTTCTATTGTGGGTCATATGCAGCATTTTAAAATTTATTTAGGTTCTAAGTGATTATTTAAGTATACTATGGAGTTTAAATATTATTTTTTCATGTTAGGTGTTTTATCTAATTCATTGGGCCGATATCGAATGGCGTGTATCGATAGGAAACAAATTCAATCGGGCACTAAAACACGCGTACTCAAGCTGAACAGTATCAAAATCTGCTAAAATGATAATCTACAACAATATTCATGTACCAAATTTGATGTAAGGAAGTAAAACATGGATAAAGAATGGAGGGAGCCAAATAAATGTGTGCACTGAGAAGAATACACGGGGTGACATTTATGAGAGAATATGGAATAAAGCGATAAGGGATGAATGTGCACTTAAAGCTGATGTGTTGAGTAAGATAATGAAGAGCACTCGGATATGGTTTGGACATATACTCGTACCTATAGAACGTAACATATGAATAAAGAAAGACTGATGAAAACCAATATACAGTGCAAGTGAGAGTAGAAAATGTGGTAGGTGAAGACCAAATAAAGTATTGTTGGATCAAGTGAATTATATTTTAATGTAAAAAAAATAAATATAAAAAGTCAGAGAAATCCTTAAAGAGGCGAAAGTTGTGTGGTGCAATAAGGAAGTTATGTGGTGCGATATGAAAGTGGTGTGGTGCGATATGAAAGTTGTGTGGTGCGATATGAAAGTCCTAAATTTTTATATCACTACTATTTATTTTCATTTTTATATTACTCGTCCAGTTAATGTGCTCAACAATGTGAGCTGAAAAATATCTGGTGTCCTTGCAATCGAGCTCACCCTCCTAATGGTGAGGGTCTTGGCTGGGAGGGTGTTGTGAGATGAGCCTAGACCTTTTTGGTGGTTTTTCCCTTGAATGTGTTTTCTTTTCCTTTGGCTTAGTATGTGTGTGTGATTACGGGATGTACACGAGTATTATATTTGCAAGCTATGTTTTTTTATCAGTGAACCTATTTTTGCATTGACTGCTTATTTGTCGTAATTTACATGTACAAGGGAGTGGACCGAAAAAAAACATCTGATGTCCTCGCAGTCGGGCTCGCCCTCTATTGGTGGGGGTGTACCAGAAAATTGCGTTTTTCATTTTACAATACAGCTATTACTTTTCAAACTCTTTTATATATTAGCAAGTGTTGTCAATACCTTACGTTGCATTATCTTATTCAGAGACTAGAAACTCTTTTTGTGGATTATTTTATGATTGTAACACAAACATTTTTTGAATTCAAGCTAATAACTTGGTTTCAAGTTTTGTTCACATGTACCTTTTATCTTTATATACTTGTATGAAGAGTCAAATAAAACGTTTAAGATGTGTTTATTGAGAGAAAATACATATTTTGATGAACCATAAATATTATAAGTCAAAGGACTCTTACTCGAACTTAAAGTTTTACTAGAAAAGGAATTCAAATGAATTAAATCAGTTTGATTATATGCATATGTATATGAACAATTAAACTCTTCGCAAATCAATTAAACCAGTATGATTATGTTATATACATATGTGTATGAATCATATAACTCTTCGCAATTTAAATTGAAAAAAATGTACGCATTTATACATTAAGTCGAATATTGACTAAATACCGCAGATATAAAAAAGGAGGTATAATATTTTTTCTAAAATATAAAGATTAAATTTAATTTGTTGATTTGAAGAAAATGTTATATTCAAAATCTTACAACTTGCAGTAGAACATTGTGATTCGAATAAAGCCAACCCTGTCAGCCTTAAAAAGTTTTCAAATTTGAGCGGGAAACCGTGTCGCAGAATTCTTATTATAATTGTGGAGTTAGCTCCGAACGGAACACATTGTTTTGTCTTCAGTGTTTCAAGTTGTATATTTAACAAGTTTTTTAACTCTGGAACACAACGAAAATTGGTAGTTAGCCAATGCAAACACAACTGCGATGTTCTATACGTGAGACGTTTACCCACTTAAATAGGGGGCATTTTTATCACAAGGAAATATTTCAAATACTCAAAATGCGACAGCCTACTTCAACCCTTTGCAGTTAATTTTCAAACAAAATTTAAGGCATTTAGAACATAGAGAGAACTTAGACAGAATATTGATGACAAACAAAATCGTGAAGGGTTGCAGGAGCAGCGATAGATCGTCTGTACGCTCGAGTATCCAGGTGAATAGTACTACGGGCCTGCCATTGCCACAGACTATGCGGATAGCGGAATGTCGCGAGGACTGAAGATGAGTGTATACAACATATAGAAGTTTCAGTGTGGGTCACATTTCTTCAACATTGAGGTCACGACGCAGAAGACACGAGTACAAGCAAAATGTATAAAGTGTAAACATACATGTAGTAATATAATCTGGCAATAATCACCAATGTTTTAATAAAATTACTCCATTATTATATTAACCCTCCACGAAGCACAAACGATTTAAAATACATTTTCCCTGTTAGTCTAGTCTAAAAATATTTTTGGGAAATTCAATTTGATTACTTGTGCTCCGGATTCATAAAACGATTTAACAAATATTGATGCTACTTGGGCCGGAAATATAGGAATTAAAGAGTAACTCATTGAAGTTAATATTTTAATTCAATTACCGATTACCAAAGTAATAATGCAAAAATCTGCCATGCTACAGCCAAGGATTATATTAACGTTTATATTTTGAACATTTACCATTAGTCGTGAAGTATTCTAAATGTGTCATGTAACATGAAACTAAAATTACCAATTTGTCAGAAAATGGTTAAAATCTTATCGAAAAAATCACAATTTATCTAAAAAAGGTTCAATCTTACCTAGATTTGTCAAAAATATCGAACATGTCTAAAAAATATGTTAAATATATTGAAAAAAGTTAGATAACTTAAAAATATTGGTCTTGGCTGACCGTTGTGGTTCCCTGATGGTCTGGAACTAAGTGAACGGTTCGCCTCAATTCCTCCCGGTCCTAGGTTAGGAGGACTATAAATTATAAATGGGCGCTATTTTAACTCTTCTTTGGTCATATAGCATGCAGAGCTGACAATAATTTGGAAACACTCGTGCTAACGGGTAGTTTGGAGACAGGACGAGACTGAGGTAGACCACCAACCCATTGAACTGTCTAAGTCAGAAACGCAACAGGGTCCTCTATGATGGTAGCACTTCGAGAGGCCCAAAATAGGCCAGGGAAGAATCATCGTGGGCAGATGGACCTGAGAGTCAAGAGGAATCAATCAAAAAGAAGATCGTATCATACGAATACTATCACCCTTCACTTACGAGTAGTTGGAGATCGTGGGCTGAATCAAGCAGACGGACCTGAGAGTCAAGAGGAATCAATCATTAAGAATATCGTATCATACGAATACTATCACCCTTCACTTACGAGTAGTTGGAGATCGTCACGATTTCCTGGATCGAAGGACAACGATTAGACGTGAACTTTATTGCAGCAGTGAAACATGCGAATGGTGATTTTAACATACTTTTCAAAGAGTTTAATTTACTAAGAATATTGTTGTATGCCCTGAATCGTCTTAGGTATGATCACGGTTGCAATGCTCACACCTTGTATAGCTAGTGTTTAGTTTATCCACCTTGTGATCATTTGGAATGATGCAGACTGAGGAGCATATCGTGATAGAGAATCTGATTTATTCATTCCCAGGAAGGCTGAAGTATATCTATTAGATGACTTGTGAAGTTGCGACATGGACGAGCAATTTATATATAGGGAAGTGAGAAAAAATCCACATGAGAGAAGAAAAAACTTCAACGACTCTTGTAAAAATTCCATAGAACTACGTCTCTTCGCAAAAATAAATACACAACTTACATTCTAGCAGTTTAATTTTCAGTGGTACCCAAAATAGGATTCCAGTCTGTTTCCTCACATAAGAAAGCTTATATTTATAAATAGTTGGTTGGAAGTTCATTATTTATTTTAACGGTCAAATACTATAAACGTTTATACATACATACATTCATAACATCACGGCTTTCCCTGTCAGAAAAGAAAGAGATAACAAAACACCAGACTTTCCTATCGTAACACACATCTTTCATCTCCTCTACGTCCATATATATTTTAATGCAGTTCCTTCTGTTTCCATACTCCTTACCTTCCCTTCTGATTACAATCAATAATTCACACATTTTCCCTGCCAGAAAAGAAAGAGATAACCAAACACCAGACTTTCCTATCGTAACACACATCTTTCACCTCCTCTACGTCCATATATATTTTAATGCAGTTCCTTCTGTTTCCATACTCCTTACCTTCCCTTCTGATTACAATCAATAATTCACACATTTTCCCTGCCAGAAAAGAAAGAGATAACAAAACACCAGACTTTCCTATCGTAACACACATCTTTCACCTCCTCTACGTCCATATATATTTTAATGCAGTTCCTTCTGTTTCCATACTCCTTACCTTCCCTTCTGATTACAATCAATAATTCACACATTTTTTCAGTCGTCTTCTATCACAACTAACACTCATGTTTACATTGTTAATTTGTTTAGTCAGTCTATCGTCAGTGTAGTTGACACATAACTTTTTAGTTCACATTCATCCTTAATAATTAATTTCTTATTGTGTCATCATCTTCTTAGTAGACGCACCTCTACCGCATTTACTTGACTTCTTTAATCTATTTTTCACGTCCATGTTTCAATACCGTTCATCAATGTTAGCACTAATATGCTGTTATAAAAGATCATTTGGTTAGATCTAAGTTTAAGTAATATCTTTAAGTGCCTTATTAACTTTCTTTCCTATTGCAACTCGCTGTTCAATATCTCGTTTCACCTTTACGTCGTCCAAGAACACATTTTCCTGATAGAAGAATCTTTCAACTCGTTCTAATTTTTCAGTATTCACCCAATTATCGTATTTACTTATCGTTTCATATTTACAATTAATATACATTTGGATTAGTAAACAAATAATTTATATAGTATATTGAACATTTTAGAAATTCGTTTTGTCGGGAAAAACAGTAGGTAAAAATGACGTTTATTTAGATAATTTAAATATTTTAACGAAGTTTGTATTGCTGTTTCTTTTTAAAAGTATCAGTGCCAATACACTTTGTTTTTTATTTTCTTCAGACCTGGCGCCCATTATAATGAACACAAAGATCATATGCACTTTGTAAACAACTTTGTGGTATATTTCAATTCCGAATGATAATAAATAAAGTGTAGAATATTGTATTATATATTTTTAATGTTTTGGGCGCCACTATCTAAACATCTAAACTAATACGACATAATGATGCAGCGCAAAAAAATAATACACTCACAAGCCAGGATACATTTTAAAAATCTTAGAATTAATTTAGGTGTGAAGAAGTTAAATTAAAAAAAAAAACAGCTCATAATCTACACAAAATAATTTCAAGTGAAATGAGTTCTGAAAATACGATTAAATTCAGGCTGCCAACGATGTTTAACAAAAATACTAATCACGAGACCATTGTCATCAGCAACGCTGCCTATCACGTTTGAAATGATATCAAGATTATTCTGAGTAAATAATAACGCTAGTCCAATAGGGTTAGTTAAGAAACTCTCGAGTTTTTAACACGTTTCCTTCCGACCTTATAGTAGCGATGTACTCCCGTGACCAAATTAGTGCCTATAGCGGCATATTATTTCTTGTATGGATAATGAAAAAAACATATCCATTCGAAGTCGTGTGATTAGCCATATAATATTTATTTTATTGGCGATGGCCAACAAATGCATTCTTTTTAGAAAAAAAAAATAAAATGGATGAAAAACTTTAAACCTATCACCGGTAACGCGAGCTTATTATATTAAAAAACGTATGCGATGTATAAACAAATACGGCTGTTAAATAAGTATTTTGACGGGTATTTGAAACTTGATTATTATGTACTAGTAGAAAGAAATATGTTTCCAATTATTGGCTTTATTTATTTTGTAAAAAAACGTGGAATAGATACCATCACACCGTTTCCTTTCTAGGTAGTCAGAGAGGAGAGAGCGCAAGACTTTCCTTTTTCGAAACACATCTTTCACCTTTTCTTCATCCATACACCTTCTCATAAAATCCATATGATTTCTCTGACTTTTTACATTTTCTTCTATAAAAATACCATGCACTTGATCCAACTATAATTTCCTTGGTATTCCTCTACTATATCTTCCACTCATATTTGTACTGTATATTAATTTTATTGATATTTCTTCATTCATTTGTTTCACGTGCCCAAACCATCTCAGAGTGCTATTCTATTGTAGATCTTACGCAATACATCAGCTTTAAGTGATGTTAAATATCTGTGAAGTTAAAAAAGTGAAATGACCCAATTTTATACTGTCTACGTATGGCCAGATAATAACGTTCACTTCTGATTTTGTCGGGTCCACGCCGGAGATACGAGTTATTATAGCTTGCCACGTTAAATCATGTGGGTTACCCGTAGTGCGCGCCATGCACGTGACTTTAAAATATCAGGTTGGTTACTTCAAATATTGTAGCATATAATTATTAATTTACAATAGTGTTTCTCAACATGTGTGATGCCGCGGAACACTTAGAATGAAATTAAATACTTTCGTAACATTTAAATTTAAATGCAATATTAATGTAAATTTGATATATTTAAGTTATTGATTAAAATAAAAAAGACTTCCCCTAACTTTTATTCCACGCCTAGTATTTTTCGAGTTCCCCAATTCCTTGTGAAGTTGAGTCCTAACTGTTTTCCCATCTTTCAGGAAGACGTTTGAAGTGGATTTTCCGTGCAGTATAACATGGAAGATTGTTGTTTTTTTTAATTTTCTTTATCTGAGACGATTTTTTTAATTTAAAATACATTTCAAATTATATTCATCATTATACAATATTTTTTGTATTATTGGTTGGAAAGTTCTTAATTCTGAGCAGCGGAATATGGATTTTGGTTTTGCAGTATCTGCACTCATTTCGATTTTTTAAATTATGGGTATTGTAAATAGTTATATATCTTTACATTTCTTTCTCAAAATGTTGTCACTAAGACATCCATACATGGTAGGAGTTTTGTAGATTTGTCGTCTTAATTCACCATGGAGATCATGATAGTTAAATATCTACTCCCAGATATTTGATCTGTGTCACTTGCTTTTGTGTAGAATAGTTTCTTAATTGCCAGCACTGGAACCATGTGGTCAGAAATCTTGCTTAGCATTCAGATGTCCCGAGTTCAATATCCGGACTGTTTTTATTAGGAGTCTTATTGTGATCTGAAAATAAAGTCAATAATTTCCAAAGGGATCTTTATTCAGCCTTACATTTGTACGTCTTCAGACCGATTAGTTACTTCTATCTAATGGCGTCAAAATGTAGTCAAGTTTCATTCGATTATTTTTATGAAGGTAGTCACAACTTATTGGGCTGTTGGAACTC
This sequence comes from Odontocerum albicorne, assembly GCA_949825065.1. Lineage (NCBI taxonomy): Eukaryota > Metazoa > Arthropoda > Insecta > Trichoptera > Odontoceridae > Odontocerum > Odontocerum albicorne. The sequence continues at coordinate 39,711,766 of OX463843.1, read as the reverse complement.
AAGGTTTAAGCGAATTTATAGGTATATTTAATGCCTCTTGTAACGTCGGACCTTAAGTCCGTTGTTTCTACTATTATTTTTACACTGAGGTATGCTGCCAGTGTAGGAGCCCCTTTGTACAGTTCCTTCTTTGTCACTAAGTAACATCGCGCACATAATAAATACTTATTTTTTTTAAACAAGTATTTATTTTGATCGCGACGTTACTTCTGTCGATATAGCGTGATCTACGCTATTCCAAAACACGATCTACAATAACTCAAGATTTAAATATTTTAGTGTACTCGTAGAGCGCGCTGGATGACGTTTTATATTGTCTCCCATAACAGCGTGGGTGGTAGTGGGATCGAATTGAACTGAATCCTGGCACTAAGTTTTGTTGGTTCCTGTCTGCCTTTAAAGGCGATGGATATGCAGTGACTAATAATAAATTATTATTGCAGGGAAGCTTTGGGCTTGCGGCATCTCTTTTAAATCCCGTGGAGACCAATATTCCACGAATATACCAGGAACATCCTATCAAATCCTGCTCTGGAGGTACTCCATACTTCGCCCTCTCGTGCTTGAATTTGAGGTCCTCAACCCAAGTGTGTTCACACACCTCCCTGCCTCGATGCAGTATTATATATTGAGACACAGTTCCCTGTCCTTGGCGTAATCTTTGTATAATCCAAAATCTATATTACAAACCTTCATGTGTCTTTTAAATATATTACATTCTTATAACGTAGTTGCTTTCCATAGCGGAATCTTTTGTCTTATGTCTTTTAGTCGGTATAGCGGTAAAGCTGATGCCATACCAGTGCGATTGTGGCCACTGGGTACATTCTTAACACACTCGTAAATAATTGGGGTAAACAGTGTTATGCAAAAGCGCTATATAAATTTTACTATTTTTTAAATCTGAAAATGCACAAAAATTTCTAAGGAAATATCCAAAATCTCCCAGAAATACGGTCCTGGAGGGAAACAAGTTTGCAAAGGGTTATTGCCCGACATAGGCCGATTCCGCAAATACCCGCTTAATAAAGCGGCATCAATGTAATGTGCAGCAATGGCTGGCTGCCAGGGCACTTTGGCAACGACGGCGTTGTCGAAAAACCGCAACTCTGCCTATCTTTTCGGGAGGTGCATATCATATGGCGCGAGCTTTAGCTACCCTAACGCTTGAGCCATACAAGCTGTTGAACGGCAGCAAAGGCCAATTGTGATTATAAAGAATATGGTATAACCATTTGATATTTCATATTATCTAAATAATGTATTTCGTAAGTTAGATACGAGTATGATAGGAGTAGCGGCTGTAATATACCTGCGCTAGGAAATGTGCAGTTTGTGTGTGAGAACTGAAAATGCTGCCCTCAAGTAACAAAATGTAATAATACCACATGTATTCGGAATTCTCAATTTAACAAAGACAGAAGCCTTTATTATGGTTTATGCGGGTTGGATTTACGTTGTTACCCATTTTTTTCAAATAAGGTTCCATTCTAGTTTCTTTTCAGGCTTCGTTACCATCTTTCTGGTTTGTTACAAGAAATTGAAACTCACCAGGCTATAGTGAATATGAGTGATATAACATACTAAACAACACATGCCTCTTTACTCTAACGAAGATCTCAAACGATTAACCATAATTGAGTACTGTTCAATAGATTATCATACGATTTCATATTGTATGTTAATTCACGAAGGAATGTTTACAAGGCAAACGAGACCTACTCGTATTACTCGTAGATCGAATGTGTATATTTACAGAGTGTAGCGGCAGAGAGAAAAACTCACCATTGTTCGATACCATTATGATGACTGACGGTTCTTATGATGGTTTCTCTCAACATAATACAGCAGCAGGCAGGAGGAAATTGACAGCCTGCTGAATGATATGGATATACGAATCTCGAGGTTGTTTGAGGCTGCCCATATAATAGGCCAAATACATAAAGATGTCATAAAACACCTCTATCCAGGTCGGTCTACGTCCTTCTATGGCAGGTTGAGACAACGAATCTGCCTATCGTATCACTGGTGTAACATAAAGTGTAGGATGAAAAATATACATTAAAAAGTCCTATTAAGTTTAATAGTAAAAAGAAAACTTTCATTGAGTGGCTTGAAATGACGATAGGAATAGACAAGAACGTGTGATGTCAACATAGTTGTAGGATTTTTAGATAAATTTATGTGCGTGAGATTTTAAATTTTATATTACGGAAAAGTATTAAAACAAATCGTATGGATTTCCTCAATACGCAGCTGATAAAATAGTTTTTGCTTAAAGTTAAGACGATATATGAAAGATGCATGAAGAAAAACGATGAAAATTATTAGTGTGAGATCTAGTATAATGGTCAAAGAAGGAGATATGATAAGTAGTATGTGCCATTACTCCAGATAATACAATTATTAGCAGATTGTAAGATAAGTTTTGGAAATCGATAAACATTCCAATTAAATAAAAAGATGTCTTTAAAATCTTTGCAGCAAAAGTCGGTTCTAATCAAATAGTCCAAACAAGAATAAACCACAATGTGCACAGTGCGTGTGAAAATAAACTTGTTGACACCGAACATAAGGAAACCAAATCAAGGACGATCTATGATCTTCCACATACGAACACGAAACGTGATACTTCTGAGGATGGGCTGTGCAATCTGCCTGAAATGTAATACTTCTTAAAAAATATTTTCTAATCTAAATTTTGCTAACGTGTGATGGACGTGTTGAAAGGAGCTTTGCTAATTGACCACTTTATGTAATACACAATAACCACGTTAAAATTATTGGTGTTGTATGTTATTATCTGTCGACTTGGCAGACGAATGGCTAATGCTGTACATATGCGTGCAATGAGAAAAAAAATAGTAGTGATTGATGAATGAAGGAGGAATTATGACTTCGGAAATGAATGCATGGTAAAATGAGTATCGTCAAGAAAAAGAAGAATTAGTTAAGGTGGTTAGGTTTTACAGAGATAATTAATCGCGAAAGAATGACTAAACGAATATGTAATTCAAAAAGTGCAGATTGTGTGTGGAAGTGGTAGATCGTGGGAAAATTGTTGAAATTAAAATAGTATTGTGGTTGAAATTGGTTGAAATTATAATAGTATAATAGTATACTGATATGTGAATCAGTTGTGTAATCTTTCTATCAGGGGTAAGATTATTACTTTTGCGGACGACACGGTTCTTCTGTCCGAGGGCCGAACATGGGATGATGTATTCTCATACATCATCCCATGTAAAGCTAACGAAGAATTACGTGTAGTTAAATAATGGATGGACTCAAATTTATTGACTAAATTCCCAAAAAAACTAAATACATCACATTCAGCATATCTACAAGAACTCAAACACCTACAAATAAATACATAACACTGCACACTTGTTCACCCATGGCTGACTGTAGTTGTGTTTCTTTGGAAGGGTTGATAGTATAAAGTACGTCGGAGTTTATGTTGATCAGTTCCTTCGTTGGGAGGTCCATATTAACACTTTGAGCGCAAAAATCAGAAAACTAGGATACATATTCCGTATGATTCGAAATGTACTCAGTAAAAATATTCTTAAAAGCATATACTTCGCCTTATGTCAGTCAGCACTTTCCTACGGTATATCAGTTTGGGGGGGATGCACCTTAACCCAAAAGCACATATTGCAGGTTTCCCAAAAATTGATCGTGAAAATAATTAATAAACTTCCTGCCCGGTATCTCACGGCGGAGTTTTTCAGAGAGTTTCCGGTCCTGAACATAGCCAATTTGCATCTCAAATCCATTATCTGGCACTACCATCGAGAGGAAGGGAAGATGCAGACTCAGCAGACACACATGACACGCATGGCAACTAATAAAATGTTCACCATCCCTAGAGTTAAAACCTCTTTTGCCCAAAGGTAATATGCTTATTTGGCTCCCATGACGTACAATGGCGTGCCGAATTCAATAAATATAAAGGAAGGAAAACCATTTAGACAGTCGATCGGAGCGTGGTTGTTATTGCGACAAGATTTTGAGTACTTGGGCTTTCAGGATGAATGATGTGTGGAAATGACGTGTGGAAAAGATTTGTCTTGAGTGTGGGTTTCTTCTTATTGTTTTGTATTTGTGTTTCTGTATATTTTTGTGTTAATTTTTATTCTTATGATTGTGTGCGGTATATTATGGGAGGAACAAGTTTGGTCTTTCTGGAGTGATGATGTGTGAAGAGTTTGATTCCGCATGATGTTTCCAGTTGTAATTGAGTGTCACTGTTTGTCAGGTCGATGAGAACGTGCAACGGGGTTTTGTTTTTGTGTAATCAAAAATCGGAAAGAAGTATTGATTTATTTTTTCATGCTAAATATCCTCAGTGAGATACAGGCAAAAGCCTAGTTTACTGGGGATACGACAAATGAAAGGTGACAAACCCAGATCCATTAAAATAATGTATGTCTAAATTAAATTACCTGTTGTTTTTTTGCAAATTATGTATATTTCTTGTCATGTGTAATAATAAATAATAAATAAAATAAATAAAAAAAAAATTGTGTGAACGAAGATAGTTATATTTTCTTCCGATTTAGTCACAATTAGTAGCGGTTTAAGCCCTAAGAAGGACATCCCTTGTAAATCATTGCCCCCCCCCCCCCCCCCCCTATCAATAGAGTTGGTATATAATATATAATTAAGTAGCATAGCTGCTGGGAAATGGGGTCTCGAGGATGAGCTGAATATGATGAGAAGTGCTCCCTGCATCGCCTTGAATAATATAAGGGTCATATATGGGAATCCTGTCTTTAGACTGTAGAATATATATTGGCTATTATACTACTTGGTGAAAGTATTACCATCCTGGCGGGCTATATTGATATATGGTTTCTGAAAGTATTACCATCCTGGCTGGCTATATTGCTATATGGTTTCTGAAAGTATTACCATCCTGGCTGGCTATATTGATATATGGTTTCTGAAAGTATCTGAAATCCTGGCTGGCTATATTGATATATGGTTTCTGAAAGTATTACCATCCTGGTTGGCTATATTGATATATGGTTTCTGAAAGTATTATCATTCTAGCCAGCCAGGATCGAATAGAATCGAGATATCGAATAAACTATTTTTGAAAGATTAAAAAAAATATAAAAAATAAAATAAGTAGGGGGTATTTCCCCCATATGTGCGTATATTAAGCTAGCGGAATTCATGTTATCCATTCATATGCGAATTATTATAAACTGATATAGCGTTATTAAACAACACAAAAAAAAATTATAAAACTTACTAAACGAAGGGTTGCAGCAGATACAACTTAGTGTCTAGGTGGCGTGTGCAGCTTGAGAAAACACTTAAAGGAAAAAAATTCTTGGGATGTTTTATCAAAAAATATGATTGAATATGAACATTATATACGAGTACATATGCTCATAGTTCACTTAAGCCAAATATGTTACTTACTGATATCGAAAAATCTACAAAAGTTTCTTAGTAGTTCGTCTTCCTTTGGTAAGTTTTCTGCGGTTGTTTTAGAAAATATCTTTTCAGATGCGGGGAAGTATTTTATCTAACAGTCGCAGCCACTACCTTCTTATTAATAATTCTTTCAGCTTGTAAACACTTTCTTTATGTTTTTAATTAATCAATAGAATTGGGTTTATATTCCGAGTTGGATCCTTGAGGAGGGTCTGCTCTCTACGGATATGTGGGTGGTGCTATGTAAAATGTGTTACAATAACTATTATATTATCATCTTTGATCTACTTTCTACAGAGATGTAGCTAGATTTTGAGCACCTTTGGTGACTTCGTTATTGTGAATTTCAATATTCACCATTTTTCATTTTTTTCCACTATTGAAACTTTGGAATTCGGAATATAAACGTTGCCGAGGGCGTCTGAGATGGTTCTGTTACATAGAAATAATGACTGATGAAAGGTTTATAAAAATAATCTATACAAGTAGCATAAAATGCACAAGAAGTCTGGGAAGACATAGGAAAATTTGCCACAGCAAATGAATATAACGCGGAAAGAGGAAAGAGTGTAAAGCATCTGTAATAAGAGATAATGAACGACGAGATATATGGACGTGGCAGAAGCGAAAGGTGTAGTGTAACGACATGTGTGTACTAGGATATAATGAAATGGAGATCTGTTCTATCTACCTACCCAATAGGGACATGGCGTGATGGTGATGATGAGCAATCACAAAGGTATGAGGTTTTACTTATTTAACTTGAAGAAAAACATTTTATATTACACATGTTTTTAATACTTCATGATAAGTATCCTCCATAACATATATGATATTCGAGTATAATCAGACACGTAATTCTAATGACGCAACAATAATCTATTCACGCAACGTCCATTTTCCTCTTTCTCTCCAAGTGATGGATAGCTTGTTCGGAGTTTCGGTCCGATGGTAGGACACCTTACTCCTTCATCGGATAAGTTCTGACTGTTAAGATATTTATTGGAAATTTTTGGATCTTTTTGGGAATCGGGAAAGGATAGGTTTGTGGTAATTGTTTTGATTTTATGAATGATTATGAGAAATTATAAACGATTAAATACATATATAAATATGATGATATATACATAATATTAAATACAAATATACATAAATTTGTGTCGTCACACACTGTTTTATATTGAATGGGTGAAAAAAAAATGAATTGTGAATAAATTATAAAAATGAATATAGTATATGTAGATAAGTAAATGAGTGGGGAAACGTGTGTGACTTTTATAAATATATTAAGGTGTAGAAAATGTTTATTGAAGGTGAGAAATGCGGTTGCCTATGGGGGTAAACTGTCTGCCGGAGGAATTATCGATGATGGGAATTCCTCTTTCTGTCCATCATCCCCCTCTGTCAATATAACCTTTATAATCTTGTATATTCACGTAACGTCCATTTTCCTCTTTCTGTCCATCCCCCCCCCTCTGTCAACATAACCTTTATAATCTTGTATATTCATGCAACGTCCATTTTCCTCTTTCTGTCCATCTTCCCCCTTTGTCAACATAACCTTTATAATCTTGTATATTATGTGAGTTTTGGGGGTTCGTGTTGATCTTATTCTGACTAAGTTTTATTAATGATAATATAATAGTTATTCTTGATATATTTCTCATTCTCGTGCTATTATGACCAGTTCATTTACATTTCAACCGTTTTAGTTAAACTTCAGTTGCAGCAAACCTCGTCATTCAAGTATTTGATCTAACTGAAGAAATATTATACATCAACAAATCTTTTTAGACTGGCAATAAGTAGAACTCGCTTGCCAAGTGCTCTTCTTTTGTTTCGCAGACTGAGTCTTATGATTTGGCCCTTGGATATATGTAGACATCTTCCAGATTTCAGCAAATGTTTTTAAAGAAAGCATATTTAGCTTTTTTAGTAATGGAAGTAAATTTTTTCGTCTTTGCAATAATTTTTTATTTGTTTACAATTATTTCTTATTACAGCATTTATTTATCTTTAAAATTTGTACGTAATTAGGACTAATTTATATATGTTTAAAATATTTGGCATGAGTGCAGATCGAGGAAGATGTTGATCCATAAAATAATTTAAAGAAATTGTTAAAAAAAAAGATAACTTTAGTTTTATTTGTAATTCATCTTTGAATTTGTATCGAATGACTTGGTTGTTAGCCATTATTTCTCTTATAAGTCGCAAACCTTAGTATAAACGCGTACACGCGTAGAAAACTAATCAAACGAGTTCAAAATAATCTCGACTTTTTCCAGTTAAGTTCGATCACATCTCCACCCATGCTATTATGGAGGATAAAGTGAGTCCCCATCCGGCACGATCTACACTAGAAGATCCTACTCTTCGTTTTGTTTATGAGCGCGACGTCACGTAGTGATCAAGAAGCCAACAGTACTCACCGTGGACTGCCAATCAGAATCATCTTGGCAACTGCGAGCTAGCTTCTGTTTGCCCAGCACATGGCTGCATGGCGCACGATTCCCAAAAATACTACACTAACATATAGTCGAGTCTGCCCGTACGAAACGGTAGGCTCCATGGTGGCGTTGCCAAGCGCTCAAAAGTCAGAAATACCTTTCTTATACTCAGCAAGAACGACTTAATATGAGATGCCATACCTAGATCACGGTCGACTGTTATTCCAAGACTAGTTGTCTCCAGCACTATCCCTTCAATAGTAGCCCGCAGATTTTTACGGGGAGAAAAGTTCGACCCCTACTCATCAATCTGAGCCAATCAGACCACCGAGAGGCTCTCGATGGAGGTACTGGTGCTGGTTCTGATCAGAACCAGATCGCTATCTACGTATATCTGAATCATACAACCAGGGGGCAGAACAGTTTTTAATACATCGTCCATGAGGAAGATCTAGAGCAAAATACCTAATGTACCACCCTGCGGACAACCAATATCGACCTTTCTATCTGAAAACTCAGATTTGCTGTCAACTCTCCCCCCGTGACCTCTGATTTAGTTTTAAATTAACAGAAAAATGTTTCGTGGAACATGAGAGAATTTTAATTTCTTTTAAATCAGATGTCCCCAGACATTATTTAAGGCGCCTGAAATATCAAAAGAAATTAAGAACATATCATATATTTCTCTCTCGAGCCCGCTACGTATCGTTGAAGGTGGCAAATGGCATCCTCGCAGGATACTTCTATTCTAAACCCAAATTGTAATGGAGAATGTTTGCAGTTCTGTTCCAAATGAGACCTGAGCCTGACTATTTTGGTCAAAAGTAGGAGGAAGGTTATGGACCTAAAAGCCTTTGGATCTGTTTTGGGGTTATCGTTACGCTTTGGGATGAAGATCAGCAGACCTGTCTCCCAGAACTCAGGGGAAATGTCTTCCGACAAGTACTTATTGTGCAGATCGGTCAAGGATGTGTCAGCCAGAGTCCACCATTTCTTGATCAGAAGGGCATCAATGCGGTTAATTCCTGGAGATTTGTCATCAAGAGCATCGATAATTGTTTTTGACTCGTCAGTGGGGAAATATGGTAAGTTAGGCATCAAAAGGAGAATCAGAGACAAGACTCCCACCTGCAGGTGATAATCGCTGTCGTTAGAAGGATCATCTCGAGGAAGAAGAAGAGCACCAAGAAAGGCAAAAGCCGTGTCATTTATGGTAATTGTCATGGCACCAGTCAGCGGGTCTCTGATCCCGCATACAAGGGGAGAACTTCTTTCGGTGGATATGCTTTTATGGTAGACACCCCAGGGGTCAGATTGCAAGATCCAACCTACATGCTTCTTTTTTGGCCATAGCAACCTCAGGATTATATTGATTGTGTTTCAATCCAGAGTTTATCTTAACTTAGTGAAAAAACATTTATTTCTATGATTCTTTTTTGTTTAAATCGCTATTCAACCAAATGATGGTGCTTAAAAGATAAAGTAGCCAGCTATCGTGCGGATTGAAAACGCCTATGCCTGTATAGGTTTATTGTGTGTAAACTGTTCTTCAGCAAGTATGTTATGTAGTCTTAACAGATCAAAGACAAAGTTCCGATGGTAAATATGTCAAAGTTCAAGATGATCGGCAGGTTGAATCTGCAGCAGCTGTCGTTAAACGGAATTCCAGAAATATGTGAATAAATATAATCAGATAATATAGTCAAATACTCGTACTTGGATCGGAGTATCAATAATCCGTATAATATAGTGCTTCTGATATTTGTCGTGTAGAGAAATACCAATTTCAGCAATTCAATTATGTACGAATATTAAACGTCAACAGTGGAGTTCGGTGGCGAGATTTTGCCGCAGGGAGACTGGACATAATTGACGATACAATATTGAGTTACACCCGCTCACAAAATAATAGCCACCTGATATGGCGTTCAAAGCTTGACAAATCTAGTTACAAGGGGGACCCTTGACAGTTCATTCAAGGTTGTCTAGTCCTTTTACGCCTTGTTTGTTATGCATGCAGAGGTTCATCCCAAAAGGGACTACTATTGGTCTTGAAAAATACAGCAGTATTTTCATTTTGATATTTTGAATTGCGCTGTTTGATACAATTTCGACATACATGTTGTTTACGTAGAAAAAAAATAATCTCTTTGTCGATGTACTTACCACTATCCATATTTTACAAAAAAGTTTAAAAACCTATATGTGAAATTCAATCATCACTTTTCTGTGTTGGCAGAGTTCTTATCTATTAACTTACCACACACTTCTCATTTACACTTTTTTTTTTTATAAAAAAAGGGCATATTGAGCAATTATGCAAACAGCAGTATTAAAGGCGAGTTTTTAAGTACGAGTATATTTCAAATTAACAAATGTCATGATTTTATGTATAAAATTCTAAATATATCCTTACCTCCTTTCTTGCATTATAGCTCTTGAAGAACTTAAGCTTCCATGATGATGCAGTTCTATTGTCGACAATCTCGCTCCATTTGTATCCAATCTCCCGGAATCCCCAGTCTCCGGAGTTTGACGTTCGTTATACTGGTTTTATATAATTTAGTTAGACCGGTCACGCTCGCAATCCGACAAGGGCTGCAACTCTGTGGGGGCTATCTTGTGGTACAGATGAACTGAGAGACATGAGCAAGAGCCGCCCAGGAAAGATGTTAGTTTTCTCCTTCGGTTATATCGTCAATACTCGGTTGTTCAGGCCTCTATTCATTAATAGGTGCACGCGTGCAGATGAGATCGACTTTTGGGCTAGTATCCTGGTTGCGCATTAGAACATTGCCCGATAGTATTTTCCAGGGCCGATAGGTTACTAAGGGTTAATAACACCCATTTGTTCACAATCATTCTCAGGTTATCTGCTTTGTGCGGATTGTCAATTAAATGTAAGTAGCCGGCTCTTATAGTGCTGGTGATCCAAGATTCTAGGGAAAGGAGCAGTTCTCCAGTTCTCTGGGCTGCTACTGAGTCTCCATGGGTTTTTAGCTACAGTCTGGGATTGAAGATTAAATAAAAAAAAATGAAAAAAAATCTAATTTCACTTATTTCTGATGTTTTAGATATAACACGTAGTAAAACTGTTTTGGATATAATTTTAGAAATAACATGTAGTAAAACTGTTTTGGATTAAATTGAAGCTTCATCAGTTGAAACTTTGAATTGTCTATAGACTCTTGAATCGTTATTTTATAAAAATGGTTTTATTATTGTATATTGACGCATAATGACTTTAATTCGATGCACAAACCATTTTAGTTTGGGTGAATTGCCTATTTAAAAGGAAAATGTAATAAAAATGGATGATGATCCTTATGAAATAATTTTATCTACATTTTTCGACCAAACACCATAGCTTTATATTATAAGTTAATATCATAAACATCATTTTGTTGCGTTATAGAAGAAAATAAAAACTTGAGTTTTTCAAACATGCCCCGCTTATAAAGCTTTGTATGGGAACTGCTTAAAATTTTCACGAGAAATTAAGTAAAGAATCTCAAACTCGATTATTCTTCTTGAAACTCATTTATCAAACATGAAATTTTTTAAAAGATTTTCTTTATCGTTGGTTCAATTGCATATTTTTTCCGATTGCTAAATTTTAATATATTTAAAATATGTTTTTTCTCTTAAGAGATACTCCAAGTAATCGTTCCGGGGAAACGGCAATAATCTCGAGGAATAAAGTCTGAGTTATTTTACAAAGAAAAAAAAACAACCACATATTCATAAAAAATAAGTATTTGAAGCATTTTTTAAAAATAAGTATAATATTTCTTATTCAACTAAAACACTTTTTTGGACAATATAATATATTGTATCTAAGCTACCCATAGCTTAGATACAATATAATATATTGCCCAATATAATATATAAGCTGGTTTATAATAATTTAAATACCAACGGTTATGATTATTAATACACTTGCTTATAATATCGTTATCGCTATGGTTTCTTTTTGTTTTTGAAAATTTTCAATTTATTTTTAAATACGAAAATACATCTTATGGCATATTTCTTTGTTGAATTTTAATAAAAAAAAACGGTATGAATACAATATCATTAAGATTTGCACTCTGAGGTAAATCATTATTTTCCAGTTCGCTAGAAAGCGTTGCAAGGCAGTAATACTCGTAGTGAATATGTGAGGCAGCGGCTAGAACAATGAAATGGACCGGGGTTTTCCGGAAAATAATTTGAAAAATGACATCCCACCCAGCTCGAAGGAGAATGGATGAAATCGATTCGGCCGAAGTGTCTTGTCCCAAAAGACAGATTTTTTGTCCTGAATGATTTGTTACCGGCCCACTAACTGTGTCCTGGATTTATCGTCGTGATAAATTATCACAAAAAGTCGCCACGTTCTTTTTGTGGACCTCTCTTACACAATATCCTCCCCGTATTTGAATCCAGATTTAGGCATGGATTGGCATATAATTGGAGAGGACACTTGCTAGTGCGGAAGAGAGGGTACACTTATTTGAGATTTGCCTTATCCGTTGCCAATTTGTACACCTGGGGTTTGAGCGCGAGGTCTATTCGAGATTAGTATTTTTTAAATTTTATTTCAATTTATTTAATTTATTTAAATATTAAAATGTATAAAACGTCCATATTCAAATCGTAACATTTAAATAAACTTATTAAATCTAGAACTCGGATATCACAAAGAAGAAATCGATATTTTAAAATATTTTATTGAATTAAAGTTCAACTCATACTTTAAAACGATTCTGTTGAAAGCTAACCGTTAGACTGCGCAACAATACCAACCCCCATAAAGAAATTTAAAGAGCAATTTACTGCTTAGATTTGATCAGTGGGGAAATATTTTCTCTTCTTAATTGACTCCTCATGACGGAGGGTCGCGATCTCTTTGGTCCATCTGCCTAGCTTCGCCCACGACGATTCTCCATCTCTCCTACTATGGGCCTCTCGGTATGCTGCCGTTTTAGAGGATTCTGTTGCGTTCCTAACTTGGCTGATCCGTCGAATTAGCGGTCTACATATGCTTCTCTATCCCTCCACATTGCCTGATAATACGAGTCTTTCCTATTGTTTCTCTTCTTTGCGTATTATATAGCCAAACAATTGGAGTACTCGTCGTAGACAAATTGTGGACAGCATTCCCAAGTAGTTGGATAATCGATACATTGGGGCACCACACCACCAAATATATCATCAGCATGTGTTTCCAGCCCCACATCTCAAATGCATTAACCTTTTGTCTCATTTTACCCTCATTTTCCAGGTTTCTGTTGGGGAAAATCAGGTAACGCATTAGTCGTTTATTTTGGTAAATATTGACATATTTCGATCCTTCCGAATTTGTTCTAGTTTTGTCATCGAGGTCTTTGCCATCGTAGTTCTTCTTCTAATATCAGGTAAAGGTAACTTAAATCTAGAAAAATAATAAGCAGATGATTTCTAAAAAATGGGTCTTTAATGAGCTGCTTGAGTAAGGATTGTTCCATGGTGAAACTGATACGTGCAAAGAGGAACTTTGGAGTCAGGCTAGATATGTATTTTTCGAATGGACAACATTGTAGGGGCTACTGACATGTATGGATGGGTGAGTATCAGAAAGATAATTTTGAAAGTCCCTAGGACTAATACTATAAAATGACATTTTGTTCCTGACCGTGCCCCTGTACTTAGAAAGGAGTCCCTGGAAACACGTCGTTTTCCGGTTCTAAATCTCGATGGTCTGTACCATCTCAGGAAGTAGGTATACTTCTTAATAAGTATTCTTAATACAAAATCTTCGTGATCTGGTATCGTTTAAGTGACAAAAAGTGCGAATCGTAAAACAGAGGTGAATTATTACTTCCCTACATAACTGCGAAATTAGAGGAGAGGTAAAAGAAGTAGTTAAATATTCATAAATATACAGCAGATATTATATTTCACAAGCCTTCTTGGAGTGGATCAAATCCATCAAATGGTGCTTTACACAAAATATTCGAAAATTGTGACAAATCATTCTAATGTATAGTATATATAATATTTTTCATAAATAGTGAAGTACTCAGTATCTACAATGTGAATTTTCATGTCTATCAATGTTCAAAAATGAACATTGAAGATGTCAAGGAAAATTTAAATTAAATTGTTCGAAAAAAAATACGTTTTTGCGTTCACTTGATCATTGACTAACCTGGGTTATATGTCTCGATTAAAACTGATGAAGGGTGAACGAAAAAAATCTGTTTAGTGAAACTTTTTCAAATAAATCGAAGAAAAAAAAAGTTGATAAAATATTAAAGATTTCTTTTTTTTATAATAAACAAATTTTTTCGATATTCACTTAAAATTCGATGAACAACGTGACTTAGTTTATAAGAGGTGGTGGGTTCTATTCCCGTTGGGACCTAGATTTAAAAAAATGCTTCCAGTCTGGTTTTCCCTTGAGGATTTTTTAACATATTTCCGGTTGGCTGGAAGCGATTGCCAGATGGCAATGTACCCACCAGGTTGTACTTTAAACAACGCATATGTAATACAATCATACAAATTTATTGAACATACTTATTCATTCTGTTCGAGCTGAAGACCATAGAGGTCTAAAGTTAACTTAAATATCGCCTTTAGGTGAGTCTGATCTCTTAAGTCTCTATCTAGTTATTGTCTTTTACGCATATTGATCCTGTCGGACACCATCCGTCCATCTAAGGGGAGGCGTTCTAAAGGTCTATAGTGGTTGGCATGGTATCTGTCAAAACTTTGATGGCTTTTGCATCACTAAATCTAGCAACATGTTTTGCTTTCATCGCTCCGGTTATTTTTGGAAATCGGTAAATATTGTACAGGTTAGTATTCAAATATTCCCTGCCGGCTTTTGTTTTTGATGACTTGAATAAAATATGGTTTATTCGAAGCTACGTCTCTTTAGACACAAGTTTAACAACTCTTTTATATCCATGTAACTCAGTTTATATTGTTACTTGACGCTAAAAATTATTGAATGTTTTATGAGTATATAGTATGTGTCGTGCTCAGTCAGGTGTTTTGGGTTCAGTTAGTGATTGTGATGAAAAGAGCGTTGCGTGTTTATTGAAATAAATCCCCAATTGATAATAAGCCATCCAAAGAAATTGTAAAAAATAATAAAACCTATTCGTCACCACAGTTTAGTGATCGATGTTACTTTATGAGCACTTTTATTTCATAAAAAGTGTCAGCAAACCTGTTTTTTGAAGTTTTAATGGTTGCCGCTTCAAGAAACTTGAGAGAAGTGATTATGACAATTAGAGCACGCGAGAGTCGGTCAGATTCTTAGTAAATAAACTAAAATGGAAGCAGTAAACAAACTAAAAAACTGAACACGATAAGGGAGTAAAGATTCAAATCTCATCAAGAAGGGATTGCCCATCGGAGATAAGTCAAGTGAGGAATCTAAACCAAGCTTTAAAGTACGTTTTAAAGATCAAACAGTTCTTTCTTGCGACCAAAATATAGAATTTAAATCAAATTTTTAAACTGTTTCGTTCTAATTTGAGAAAATCGCCATTTGTGTTTCATTTTCGAGGGAATAAACATGGTTGTAAAATTTGTTGTAACCTTTGAGTGATATTTAATTTTTCCTAAAAAATATTTCTTTTATTAATTTATTCATTTTTGGTAAAAATGATTTGTACTATTAGTTTTTCCATTTTTTGAAAAAATGATTTGTATTATTAATTTATTCATTTTTAGTAAAAATGAATTGTGTTATTAATTTATTCATATTTTTGATAAATATTTTTCTTCATAGATCTAGAATTTTTTAAATCAAATGGATTCATCACGAGTAATTCATATTGTTTCAGTTAAAACAATTTGACAAAAAGTGATACAAATATAATAAAAATAAAGGATTCTTCAAATATTGTTTTTAGACAAATTATAATTCAATTTTTTAAATTTAAGTTGTTCAGACAAACGTGTTTTTGCTTACCTATGCGTTTAAGAATCTTACTATAAAGAGTACCCTTTTGGTACGTCTGCGTGTTTAGAAAGTATGTAAAAATAAATCGATATCGATGCATTTCGATAGTTTCCTTTGTTTTTCTCATCATTATAATACACCACATGCGAGTAACACAGGTTCAAGTTTCCAGTTATATATTAATATAGTAATAAATGTAACTCCAAATGTTATATTTTTACGATTGTATCTCTAGCGATTCTGATTTAAGACGCCGTAAAATTATAATTTGTTGAATTAATATTGATTTGTGTCACATCCTTATTTTTTGGGAAAAAAAATTAACAAGCCCCCTTTATTGTCATCATTTGGTGTGTAATTTGATTCAACCTGTTTAACTAATTCTGCAAATTTTTAAATGTTATAATAAGTAACATTATATTTTTTAGGTAAAAATGGATATAAACAATCAGTGTTATATTCAAACACCGGAATTTTATTGTTGGGGTAACCTTCAAGGTTCAGCAAGAACTCGTGGATGTACTCCTAATAAAATTGATGGTAATGAAGATAATATAAAATTTATTGTACCAATAAATTTGCAAAGCAGTCCATCAATTAATTCAATAAGTTTTCAACATAACGCTATAGCAAATTATATGTTACATTTAGATGTCACACATTAAACACAATTCAAACAAATCCAAATAACTGCAGGTATCACGATCTTCATAGAACAAGTAGTCATCGCGATAGTAATATTCACGATCATTCTTCGTCTATTTACAATCTATCAAAAGCTGTTTCCGCAGTCTTCAGATACGAAATAGGAAAAATAACCACATTTAATGCATTCAGAAGGTATCCAATTACTACAACATTCATCTATAGAGGACCAAAGGCAAATGTCGCAGGTAAATATGAGATTTTGATATTTTTTATAGATACAATGAATTAGTTAGTGTCTTATTTTAAATCAGTACAAATACAAAGGCAGATTCTTAAGGACCCAACCGGAACAAATAATTAACTTCAAAATTTGCAGTCGATTTACATGGGCAATAGAGTAAGACATTTAGGACATACAAGAAACGAGAGTATGTGTCCTTTTATGCAAAATTAGGAAAGCGTGGTGGATAAAAGTTGTATTGAAGTAAAAACAAAGGTTTACACTAAATTTCTTAATCGCATTGTATGATTATTGATGGTTGTAGTAATGACTTATGCCCGGTATTTTTAGGACAAAATAATGCTGGATCGGTAGTACTCGGTAGTACTCGTAGGCAGACAGAAGAGTACATAATATACATTGTGAATGTTCAAATGATGTAGGATGAATCGATTTGTACATATATCGTTTGGTTCATAGTTTTCTCAGATGTCAACGTTTTGTATACATTTTAAAAGTGTTTATGAATCTATTTCTCATTCTTTATCTTTCAAATTTGTACTCTAAGTGTACAACGTGACGTATTTTTCAATGATTTCTCATTCCTTTGTACTCGTTCTTTCTTACAATTACTAGGTTAGTCAAAAAGTTTTGAAAGCGGAAATGAAAATACATTTTTTTTGGGGGGAAATTACTTTTATTGCTCAGTATAGTCTCCCATAAGATCAATACACTTAGTCCAACGATCTTCCAACTTTGTTGTCCCATCACGGAAGTGACTTTCCGGAAGGCCTGCAAAATACTCCTCTACGACGGCTATAACCTCTTCGTTTGATGAGAAATGCTTTCCACGAAGGAATTTTTTGAGGTGTGAGAACAGCCAGAAGTCAGAGGGAGCTAAATCTGGCGAATAGGGTGGATGCTGCAACAATTCGTACCCCAATTCACTGATTTTCGCGATGGTTTTTTGAGCTGTGTGAGCAGGTGCATTGTCTTGATGAAAAATGATTTTTTTCTTGTGCAAACCGGGTCTTTTTTCACAAATTTTTTCATCCAACTGGTCCAAAAGGTCACAATAATAATCAGAGTTGATTGACTTACCAGTTTGGAGATAATCTATCAATAAAATTCCTTTTGCATCCCAAAAAAACTGACGCTAACACCTTCTTGGCCGATTTCTGGACACGAACTCGCTTCGGAGCCAAAGTGCCCGGTTCACACCACTCCTTAGCCTCTTGTTTTGTTTCAAGATCATAGGGGTAGACCCAAGTCTCATCCATAGTGATGAATCAACGCAGAAAATCCTTTTTATCCTTTCGAAATTGCTCCAAATGTTGCTCAGAAAGTCGCATTCGAACGTGTTTTTGTTGCATTGTTAGCAAATGCGGCACCCATTGTGCACACAGTTTTTTGAAACCCAAAACTTCAGCCAAAATATGCCATGTTGTTCCATGTGAGATGCCTATGGTGTCAGCCATCAGATCCACAGTCGATCGATGATCTTCCAAAACCATATCCTGTATTTTCGCTATGATTTCTGGTGTTGATGCACTTTTTGGACGTCCTGAGCGTGGATCGTCTTCAACGCTTGTACGGCCACGCTTAAACTCCAAAACCCATCGGTGAACGGTTGGAAATGAAGGAGAAGACTCCTTTAATACTTTCGCCATCTTTGCATGGATCTCAGTAGCCGATAAACCTTCCAAAACATAGAATTTAATCACTGCATGGTATTCGGATTTTTCCATTGTTAAAAAATACACTGACACGTCAACTTCAAATGGCTTGTAAACAAAGAATGAATTGACAGATCGAAATGAAATTTTGAGTACGTTCTTATGAAAGATGAAATATTAAAATGGCGTAGAAATTTTGGTTTTTCTACTACTCCATAGATGTCGCTTTCAAAACTTTTTGACTTACTATACACGTATCTACCTTCGCTGTCTTTGCGAATTGGATTATTATTTTAATTCGCAGTGACCCACATTTGTAAATTTGAGTGATATACCATATATTTGGGAAGTTGGAAGATACAAATCATTCAATACATTCTATTTGAATTTTATTTTAGTTATTAGGCGAGGAAAACACTTTTCATTGAATAACAACACGACAATATTGTTTACTGAAAAAATGTGTCCACGTTAATACTAAGTAGCCTATACTAAGTAAATTGACGATTCCGAAATGTAGTTTTAAAATATTTACCAGTGTTTTTCTAACATGTCTAATATTTTGTAGTTCCTAATTTTGGTTTCCATTTGCTTCAATGCTTTTTTATTTTTAAATATTGATTTGACATTATGAAAAAATGTCGTACTATATCAAAAAGTCATTCATGTAAAAAAATATTATATATTCATCGTTTGAATATAAATTAACATCATAATAAATTATTAGTGGAATTATTTTAAAGGTTATAAACAGTAAAAGTAATGCGGTGCTTTTAACAATTTGAAGGCCATATGGGAGTCTTCAAAGTTTAGTCTGAAGACGAAATATGAGCTATATAACTCCTACGATTTCATATTTTGCTGCACAGTTCTGAGTCTTAACATTTTACCAAATTCCAAAAGATAAGATTTCTTAGTTTTGAAAATAAACAATTTAAATTATCACGTGACGAATGAGGTGTTTCTTCCTTGTTCGAAGCGACAGTCTATAACAGTCATTATAAGGACGGGGTGCTATAAGTGGTTTGGTCACGTATTGAGGAAGCTGCCTGGTCAAGCTGGTTGGTCAAGAGCTGCGCTGTATCGTTGCTCGCAAGGGACTTGATAAACCGGACGCCATCCTAAACCATACACCGGTGTTACGATACCGAGATTCACAGTTTCGACATAAAGTAGGAGGGTTTGGAATGTCGGGTCAACCTGGACCGACCTGGATGTAGACATTTAATAGTATTCTGTGAATTAGTACTTACCCCTAAAAATGACTAAACATGAGAATCCGCCCCTCCGGGGATTGACTATTAAAATGAATACTTGTTCTAATTTCAGGACAAATTTTTGCGCTGTATCAGATCAGTCTTAGTTACATTTTTTATGTGGCGATATTTGTAACGATATTAATCAGTACAATTTTAGATACGGACTTTGTTAAAAACTTTTTTTCTAACTAAATTATAATTTATTGGATTAACAATTGCCTGTATGGGGAAGCAATGGGCATGCGAATGATTTAAAGCTAGAAATGTGATTCAAAGATTGTCTCAGCGAAAATTTAGGACTGGGAGAAGGCAGTGGAACTACCTGTGAGCTGAAAACATACGGCATGGCAGCGTGATCGAGCGGCTCAGCAAAGTGTGACTGACATATTCATAACATATAGGGTATGTTTCGAATATTGGACCGTTCACCCTTAAGAAGTCTGATGTCAGACGCGGAGCTGTTGCATAATTCTGTCGGAATGGTGAAAGGATTCTCAATTTCGGTGTCCAGCAACGACGTTGATTGGACTTATAAGGTTCTAAAGATATTTTAAAATAGTAATGATACGTCGCATGAAACGATGGTGTTGTGTATGTCTTCTAATCTATGTCCCTCTAAAAAGCTTGTCTGTTCTGATTCCGATGTTTATTTAATGCTGCTAGTGTGTTAAAATAAATTTGGATTTAAGTTATCTCCACAGTAGTTTTTAATAAGCACATTTGTAGCAATGGTATAACGTTACACAATGAAATATATATGTACTCGTATAACGTAAACTTGTTCTTTTTTGTCATCCTTGTGTGTTGAAAAGCAATTAAGGCAGAGGAATGAATGGCGACATTAAAAAATAATGGAATATCCAGTGCTTAAGACGAAGAAAGGATCATCCAGATGGTTTAGCTATGTTGAAAGAATGAATGATGCAGAAATAAAAATAAAAATTATAATAGCAGTACGAGAAGTTTGAGAAGAATTAGAAAATTTGGGACCAAAACAACACGCAACCAAATAGACCAAAATCTGAAAGAAGAGTAACAAGTCTTTGTAATAGGAGAGTATGCACGACGAGGTGTATTAATGTGGTAAAACTGAAAGATTTGTGCCAAGATATAATAGAATAGAGATTGGTTATCTCTGCTTATTCCAATAGGAACATGGCATGATGGTGATGACCTTCAATTTATCTACTGCAGTCCGTTGCATAATTCTGATTTTTGTTTAAAATGCCAAATAGAAAGTAAATGAAAATTTCTCCATATTATTTAATATTCAGAGGTAAGAACTTCATCAACAGTGAGAGCAAAGCTGGTTAGAAAATAGTGAAGCCAATATTATTGGTATAACCAACGATGTTATGTCTCGTATTATTATTGTTTCTTCCTTTTTTTAGACCTAATGTCTTCAAAAGAAAAATTGAAACACGCCAACTTTTAAAATATTGTATTAAAAAAAATCTCAATAATTAACAACGTTGTAATTTTTTTAAATTCTCAGATTCCACAGGGCACCACTGAAAGAACAAAGTGTCTCCAGGGAATCAGACCTGGACCAGTCTTTATGCCAAATTGGACCATTGGCCCTAGATCATCGAGAAACAAAAATAATAAGGGGGGAAATAAAGCATTTAAAAAATACTTCCATCGTTTTTGCGATTCTAATCGCGGGTGTTGTGTATCTAATGTAGAAAAAAAGTGTTGTAAATTGTGGGTTTAGAGATCTTCTGTACTATAGTTTTGTGTCGGGAGTTTCAACGAAGCAGGAACGATTTAGCGACTGAAAGTTCTGAGCGAGGATATTGCTACATTGGAATAATTTTACGTATAGGAAATTTGTAAGAGGTAAAAATGGATGAAAAATATTTCAACCCATTTCTGTGATTTCAATAATTCAGGGGTTAATAAGGTTTTCGAACAAAAATCACTTAATATACGAGTTAAGCCCCTTTTTTGAATAAGATGACGCAGACACTTCCTGACACAGAATCTTCGCATATAAACAGTTATAACTCCGTTTAATAAACAAGTGTTAGATTAATCTTAAAGACCTCCTCAGTTAATCAGAAATATTTTTTTAATTATACTGCCTTTTTGTTATGTCACTCATTTTAAAATAAAATAAAATACAAATTTTTCCATTTAATGGATTATAAAAAGCATAATATTACTTATGTGCTGAAAATAGTTTTCGATCCAGTTATTGCCTAAATTAAATGTATTGAAATATGTGTCCATAATTGTGTCTCGAAAAAAAATACACAATACACATGTCGATTTTATGTTTTCTCCAATATCTGTAAAAAGGTAATATAAAGGTAATTTTGATATGTTTTGTCTATTTTTAGTCGTATCGCTCAAAACCCTAGAGATAATCAAATATAATTCAACTAATAAATTCGTTGATTGAACACTGTCACCTCATTTAATATGTCACATTTAAAAACAAAATGCAGAAGAAAGTCTTAGAATGCCCAATGGGGAATTGCCTCTCCAATCATCGAGGATATATTTATGTCAACATAGAGGAAAAGGCGTTTGAAGTTTCAACCATCTTTCCATCTCAGCTAGGTTGTGAAATCACTGGTCCCATGGTAAGGGGAAGAATTTTATAATCGGTTCAATAGCATAAACGAATCTATAAATTTGACAACGGACGTAGAAAATAATGGTCATTAGTTATATTTAGACGTAAACTAGATTAAAAGGAAGACAATTCTTCTCATTAGAAAAAAAACCCACACCAAAAGATATCTGCAAGCACAATTACTTTAATACCACTTACTCGTATATTGCACCTGTTGCACAAACATTATTAACTAGATAAAAAAATGGCAGATGGTTTAAACACAAGTAATGAAATTTAAAGTATTCCTTATAAGAACGGGTATAATAAATCAATAAAGCCCACCAACCATATTTCCTAAAGAACCTGAAAGAAACTACACCGCAACTACAGCACTACCCTAAACAAGGGGAGTTATAGATATACATCTCCCCAAGAAAAACTCAATCAGAACAATGTTGAAAACAGACGAAAAAAATGAGAATAGCATCCCAAACCCGTTGTCAAACCAACAAATCATGTTGGATTTTTAGTGGTATTAGAACTTTAGTAACGATGTGATATGTATCTAAGTAAAATACTTCAAATTCAAACTCAAGTATTTTAGTCTAAATAAAATGAGGGTACAACTAGTAGCATTTATATGAAAAGTTTTCCAAACTTTTGAATTTGACTTTTGATTTTCTTTGCTGAAAAGTACTTATTTTACTTAGGCAGTGTCCAGTGCAAAAACATAACGTGTAAAATCTGTCTTATCATTAATTTCAGAGACATATAACGCACCTCGCAAATAAAATGAAGAGATAATTCCCCTCAGATATGATGGGATTTTCAAATAATTTATATTTTTACAGCATTCATTTCATTGCACATTTGTAAAAAAATGCAGGATATTCTACAATACAAATTTTTTAATTTTGAAAATTGCATAGTTCATCTAAATTTTTTAACCTGGCGAGTTTATTGCCATGTGGCAATCTCTTCCAACCAACCAGAAAGATGTTTTTATAGGCCCTAATTGTTAACCAGACTGGAATCCTGTTTAAAAAAATCTGGGTTCCAGCAGGGATCGAACCCGCAACTTCCGGATCGGCAGACAAGTGTCACCACCAAGCCACAGAGGTCGTCATCTCTATCAGCCATTAGCGAAATTAAACTACGGATGGGCGACTGAGATTAAAAAAAAACAGCAGTGACGTTTACAAACGAGCTGGGTGAAAATTATGATATAATAATAAAATAAAAATATTCAGCAGATGGAACAATGCGGCTTTGAGGAAGTTATAATATTTATAGTAAAATGAGAATTTAATCGGTGTCGTTTAGAGAGAACACTATCGCCAAGGGTGCTCGAACTCGGGATTCGGACCCGCTGTCATTGGAAGATTAAAGATAAAGCAAAATAATTATATATAATTTGAGTGTAAGGATATAAAGTAGTAACTACGGCTATCTGATAAGGTCTGCATATGTTTAGAGTGTAAGGATAGAAAATAACTACGGCTATCTGATAAGGTCTGCATATGTAGAAAGTAGTAACTACGGCTATCTGATAAGGTCTGCATATGTAGAAAGTAGTAACTACGGCTATCTGATAAGGTCTGCGTATGTTTAGAGTGTAAGGATAGAAAGTAACTACGGCTATCTGATAAGGTCTGCATATGTAGAAAGTAGTAACTACGGCTATCTGATAAGGTCTGCATATGTTTAGAGTGTAAGGATAGAAAGTAACTACGGCTATCTGATAAGGTCTGCATATGTAGAAAGTAGTAACTACGGCTATCTGATAAGGTCTGCATATGTTTAGAGTGTAAGGATAGAAAGTAACTACGGCTATCTGATAAGGTCTGCATATGTAGAAAGTAGTAACTACGGCTATCTGATAAGGTCTGCATATGTTTAGAGTGTAAGGATAGAAAGTAACTACGGCTATCTGATAAGGTCTGCATATGTAGAAAGTAGTAACTACGGCTATCTGATAAGGTCTGCATATGTTTGAAAAAAACCCCCACATCTGCATCTGTTTAGGAAAACATATTTGAAAAAAAGCTCAGAAAATGTACTAAAGGAAGACGAACTACAAAAGGACCTAAGTAGATCTTCAGATAAATTAAAGTAATATATTAAGGCCTAAAGTGAAGTGTTATGTAACATATGTGTGTATGGTTCATGTGTAGTAAAATGTTGCTAAAACTTCCCGAATTGTCTTAAGTGTTTTCTAAAGCTGAATATGCCACCCACATCTCCAACACTAAGAGACGGACCATTCTATGCCACAAGAATAGCAATGCCAATAGCTCTGTCATAATACCTCGCCATATTAAATCGATTCGAAACAATAAATTAATTCGATGAAGACGAAATCAATCGCAAAGTTCTACTTTTCTCTGAAGAAACCTCTCTCAGATACAGATTCGGAAGATATAGTTGAGACGTCCCATTAAGGGACTTAAATACGAAGAGAACAAACTGAAATTAACCCGTTCGCGAAACTTGAATCAATATAGAATTTTTAAAAGCGGACTAATGTGATAGTATTTATGAATACCATCAATCAGCCCAGCAGCTACATTCAAACCAGATTATAGTCTCGTATTTTGCGAATCATGCAGACCAGAATATTATAAATAGAACTGCAATAATTCAGACGCGATACAACAAATGAATTAATATGAGTTTTATTTGCTTTGCTGTAAAATATAGTCGTTCAAATTTTAACTCTCTTAGATTATAGAAATAAGATTCTTATGTCCTGCAAATGGCAAGTGCGCGCTAATATAACGTTAATGAAGAGTGACGTTCCCGTTCTACGGGTATAATAAGAACTATATAATAGAAACGATGTTATTGTGGAAATATCTGAAATATGTAATATTTGTCTGCACATGTCAGATGACGATACAATGTAACAAACACAATGACACATTATTGCCGCTGAAAAGAGACTATTTGAAGGCAGAGTAAATTTTATACAAACATTTCCATTCAAACGTCTGGAAGGGGCAGCGCATAAACGACCTTCCTCGAGCGCCTCCTTTTAAGCTTGTCCTATTATATTAGACTTCCGGGTTGTCAAGTTCCTTCGCGGGGTCGGACTGTTCTTCATATTTTCTCGACGGCTTTTAGAAATATTTGTAACTTAACTGCATGTGATGCATAGTCACGACCAAACGGGGTAACACGAGGATAGAACACATGGTTTGAATAATATTTAATTGTGATAAAAATTTATATGTATTATAATATCCATTTATTAGAAGATATTTATTAGAAATCTTGGTTTTACTAGCATTAAGTAGAAATCGTGGTTTATAAAAAAAAATCACGAGCATTCATTAGAAATTATGGTTAAATTTGACATGATTGGGATAACAAGGAAATATTAACACCTTAATAAATATACTGTAAGAATGATAAGTACTCGTAACATGATAGATCACTTCTGTGAAATGAACTTTCTTTAGAGTGCGAGATACAGACAATCTTTGTACTTTAAGAGTGCGAGTGACTGACAACCTTTGTACTTTAGAGTGAGTGACTGACAACCTTTGTACTTTTAAAAAATGTTCTGAAAATAAGTCGTCTCGTTGCTGGGCCTCGCAGTCGAGAATTGACTTGGGAAATCAATCTAACGTCAAGTCAATTGGAAAGCAAAGCTGTGCCATTGAGTTTTTTTTAAGTGAGTGAGTATACTATTGTAATAAGATTCACCCTTATTTATTTTATTTTATTTCAATTACAAAACAACCCTAGATGTAAACAATGTGTATATTTTAATCCAGTAGCTCAGTCAGTAGTGATAATGCAAGGCTCTATTAGATCTCCGGGTATCGTGGGAAGAAGTCAGTCATCAGTGCTTGGATAGGTAGAAACATACAATGAAGCACATATTTGCCGTTAAATAGTTATATACATTGTATATTTGATCTTGACGAGCTGATACTCCGTCAGAACACTTACATTCGGCAAATTACTTTCTGATACTCGGCTATCCGTTCAGATGTACAGACAGTCGAAGTATTTTTTACTTGAGGGGTAGTTCCATAACAGTTCGTTGCGGACCTGTGCCAACTCTCAATAATTAGATATCACCCATCTCTAAATTTACTTAGATATCACCAAACAATGACAAGTAAAGAAAATAAATAAATTGACCTTACTTCGATACAATTGACACAATGTATTTTCGATGTTCAGCGCCAGATGTATGACCGCAAGTTGACTCTAATAGACCTCCCAGACCTTATGCCAGATTCGTGCCGTATACAGTCAGACGTAAATATACGGAATCTTGAATGGGTTTGTTGAGATTCATGCCGGTCCTGAAGACTTCTGGACCTCCCCTGCACTCGATGTTTTGTCAGAATTAGCTGACTTTGACCAGGGATAAAGTCGGGCTTCAATCTCAAGATCGTCACTTCGATAAATTATCCAGAATTCACTCAGTAAAAGACGGACGTCAATAACAAAATCGTCGTTTGCATAAACTATCTAGAATTTATGCAGCAAATATTATGGAAATAAAACGGACACTCCAGTTTATAGAAATGCTTTTAGCATACTTGGAATTAAATTACAGCGACCAGTGATAAGTATAAAAGCTTTTAACTGGACGAAGCCTGACCCAAGGAGAGAAGCACAGAGACTGTTCACGCCTATTTATAGGCCGGAGGACTCTGACGTCACAGCAAAATTTGTTTATAAGACGCACGTGCAATCACTCCGAACCAATGATTAGAGCGGCGACAGTTAGGCAATTAAGATTCAACAACAGTAATCACGGCTGAAATTTATTGAAGATGGTAGAGTTATGTACTCCTAAATTTGTTTATAAGACGCACGTGTAATCACCCCGAAGCGATAATTAGAGCGGCGACAGTTAGGCAATTAAGATTTACGGCCGTTGAATGAAATTTTAATGGACAATCACACCTGCAACAACAACCAATTCCTAACAATACCATCAAACTCACTTGCATGTTTTCTTTCTTTTTTGAAAGAATATATATGAACGAAGTCATAAGTATCCTTACTCCCCCCTCCCGCCGAATATAAGCTGAAAAAATACCTGTTATTCGAGGAGAGTAGCACAGAACGGGGTTTCAACCGGTGACATTTCACACGTAAATCGAGTGCGTTACCACGCGTCTATGCACTTCACCTGAAAATAAATGATGTGTGTTACTTGTAAACAAAATATCCCCATCATTGTATTATATTATTCTTCAATGAGCCTTTTCTACGATCGGTAAATTGTGTTTTCTTAGGCTTCTTTCTGCTTAGCAGGTCTGCTTAGCAGGTCTGATTTATTAGAGGTGAGAAGAGAACAATTAATTCATTAGAGGTGAGAAATTAGTTTATTTTTGCTATAAATGTACTATCCACTTATAAAATAAATGGTGATTTTTAAAAACCCTAACATATTTAAAACTCCTTTAGTCAATTTTCTAAAGATTGTGAAAAATACTTTTTTTTTGTACAAACGGCACATATTTTCTTGTCGCTGCTAAAAACGATCCAAAAAATACATGCAGTTTTTCATATGTACATTTTTATAGACGGATCTTATTTTAATTTTTTAATTATATATAATACGTCTATGAACTTTATTATGGATGTGAAGTTTATATTGATTTATTTTATTCCATCAACGGACGATATCGACCTCAACCTAATACCCCACATTTTTATACAGTTAACCAATCAAATTGAAGCAGTTAAAAATAAAAATTGCTTGAAAAATAACATAATAAATAGCTTGATTTTATTGTTTGTGAGGTGGTGATTCCAAAAAAACATTTATTTTACATGACGAACAAAGTCCAACCCTACTTTAAAGAAATTAATGTAGGGAGTACATATAAAAACACTTCCCTTTGTATCGAGGTTTGACACAGCCGTGGTAGGGTTTCCCGAACCGGGTTGCATTGTTATTTTTGTGTGAAAATTTCTACTACGAAGAATATGAAAGGCGTATCACAATCATAAAGTTAAACAACGAGACATTGAATCAATGTAGAATAAATATTTTAGATAAACGGAGCATAATTTGTTTACCTATTATCTGTCTCTTTTTTTATTTTGATTAATTGCATAAAAAATATAACATTAATCAAACGAGTTAACGGGTATATAACTTATATTTTTTTAGATACATACACGTATTGTAAAACAACACTGTCTTAATAATAACACATATTTGATAAATTGTGTGAAATAGTGTTTTCTGTTGAATTATGTTTTTTACATTTTACTACGCGAAACTCAATACACGTATGTTATATTTTTTTATGGAAGTGTAAATTAAAAAAAAAACAAAAAAACTTTTTATAAAGGTTTATAATATATTTTAGATGTGTTTAGAGGTTTATGCTATTCCCGAGATTATTTTCTAATTGCTGCAAGGCGAATAGTATGCCACTTATTGACCGTTTTCTTCTAGAGATCCTGGGTAGACTCGCTTGACAAGGTTTTGGAGATTTTTTTGGAAGATCGGATGTAATAATGAGTACCTAAATTTCTCGGTGTTTTCTCAGTGACATTTTTTTATGATAGGAACTAATTGGTACCTCGTAAGCATTGTGGGACAATTAATTCATTTCAGATGGTAATTAGAACGTGGTATAAATTGAGTTAAAGAGATTTGTCTTAGAATATCCATATTAGTATTACATCCGTTCTAGGAACCTTTCAATATGTGATACGTGTGACGGTTTGTTTAATTCAGTCATTGTCTCAAACGAGTTCACCAAGTTCAGTGTAAGGGAAGATTTAGAACATTTAGAAAAATGGAGTGGAACACCAGTACCAGTCAGCGATCAATTAACTTTGCGTTGCCCTATTATTATCTCACACTGTATAGATGTTATCGGAAAGATTTTCTTGTCAACAGGGCACTGTAGATCCATAATCCTAATCTTCTTCAACACCAAACGATCTATCAATATCAAGAATAGGTTTTTAAGACGATTTACTTGACTTGTAGGTCTGCGGATGAAAAATCCACGGAGTATTTTTGCATTTCACGCTTGAAGGGCGTGGAGACATTAACGTGAGGTATTTATACGTGAACGTGGAGGGTTGCAGAAGCATATACGGAGTATCTATGTGCTATGTTAGAGTGACCAGATGGAGAGTTCTATTGTACTTCCTTGTGTGAAGTGAAATATCAGTGAAATATCGAGACTACTGGAGAAAAATGTACAAAACCTATAGCAATTTCAGTGTGGATCACGCTTCTCAGCATTGAGGTCACGACGCAGAAGGAAATCATTTTGTTACATAACAAAATATAATTCACATTATGTTATGGTCAACATTTGGGGTCTATTTTGTTAAGATGATTTGTATTCTATTTTAAACCAGGATTTACACTAATAGTAACATTCTGGAAGATATTATATGGAATTCGGAATATACGAGGATACATTAGTACAACGAGAGTAAATTATGATATTTAAAACTCAAGTATTTATTTTCGATTAATAATAAATCATCGAAATCTCATTGTAAAGAAAGCGTACATCTTGGATTTACGTAATTCAGAGGTATATCATAGATCACATTATTTTCAGAAAAGAGTTTATGAAGAGATTTGACGACCAAATCAATCAGATTCTATATAAAACTCTCAACGATGCAAGCTGAGCCAACACTTTTTAAGTATGTGTTATTGCTCAATTGATTTATCAAAAAAATCTTTCAAAAAACAAGGTCAAAACCCTAGTTTCGCTTTATTCTCAGATCCCTAGTAAGTACATTATTTTCTGGCAAATTCAGTCGTTTTTTTGCATTCTTTGACAGTAAACTGTTTTTAATATGGGAATTGTTGCAAAAAGAATATACTTTTCCCGCTTAAGTCTCGAAGATTCAAAGTATATTACTCAAATAAGAAAACTCGTTAAAATCAAGTGAAAGTTTCATATACCTTGGAAAGCAATTTTCAAAGGGGAGGGGGGGGGGGTCAATAAAGGTGATTTAATAGAAGTATTATGATATATTACAAAAGAGTAAATTTATTCCT
Organism: Odontocerum albicorne; assembly: GCA_949825065.1. Taxonomy (NCBI): domain Eukaryota; kingdom Metazoa; phylum Arthropoda; class Insecta; order Trichoptera; family Odontoceridae; genus Odontocerum; species Odontocerum albicorne. Next base: position 39,681,537 of record OX463843.1, on the reverse strand, counting down.
TAGTTAATTGATTTAGACGGAGTTAATCGTGTTACATATTGTCACTTAATTAGTTACCGGTTTACGTTAGCATAGCGGCTTATTCTCTGCATTTCAGAGAACACATCATTAGCACAAACTTATGTCATACAGTGCAACGCTAGACTATTTAACGCAGCGATTACTAACGATGGAAATATCCTCCACGGGAGGGAAAGGGGTGATATTAAATTTTAGGGGCATTGAGGTGTATAGGATTATTAAGGAGGTTGAATTGCTTAAAGGGAGTCATAACATTTATTAACTATTCCAGTTTAAAAAAATCTGCCTGACCGTATAGCTTTAGTCAACTACTTCGTGAATGTTGGTCGTGAACTTCTGCATATGAAATTCATCTCACAACTACAAAAAATACATAAATAAAAAAAAAGGTTTTTAGTTACGTCTATAGCTTTATAATGTGTGATACGAAAATGAGTTCACGCAAAAAACAGGAATACATTAACGTTTTCATAACATAACAAAAAAATCTAAATTTTAGTGCTATTATTGTTTTCCATATAGCAATAACTAAAAATATTAAGTGCTGTACCAGGGGACTGATTTGAACTTATCTAATATTTTCCAAGGAGGCGTTGGTCAAAAAAAGGTTGTGAAAACCTGATTTAAAGCTTAGAACACCACGAGTCAGCTTGAACTTCCCCTACTTCACTTCAAAGAAATAATATATTTTCAAGAGATCTACAACCTTCAAATATTTGTGGACTTTTTGCGTTATTTTTTGCATTTTGACTTTCTGTATTTACTTCACTATTTTTCGGTTCACATTGTGAAATGCAATTTCTAATAAATTTTGAGTAATCTAAGAGAAAATAATCTAGGTTTGTTTAATTGTTCTAATCGTTAACCTTTTTTTTCGTGAAAATTGTATAGTTATTTAAATATTTTATCAATTTATTATGTTTAGTATAACTATTGAGTAAATATTTACATAATTCTTATAACACTCTGTTTTCTTATGTTTAGTATTATTTATTCTGATTACAGTTCCGGGCGATTTTATTTTCCGCCCTATTTAATTTTGGTTTTACTGGTATTTGTTACTTGCATTTTCATAACATTTTATTTTGTGCTCTCAAAGCAGAATGTTCTTCAATAAATACCTCTAATTTCTAAATCAGAATATAAAACACTGTTTTATATTACTATTGAGAGATCGCTGGATAATTTATAATGTTGTGGGGTTCCTTTAGATAAAGAAAAATAAGAATGACACATGATAAAGGAAGCTTTATTATTTTTCAGTGAAAAAGTAGTATCGTTTTTTTGTCCTTAATTTTCGTCAACTTTTCAAATGTTCTTAAACGGTTTTTTCATTTCTAATTATCAATGATTCGGTGATACCTCTCGAGTCTCATTTTTAACACACAGAATGGTCATCTATCTAGTATATTTTGAGGACTTATGTTGCAACTATGAAGGGAATGATTATCACCTTTTTAATTTTATACATCAGCGCGTGCTGAACTTCGTGCACTTGCAGGAGACAGCTGACCGCTACAAGTATCTGGTCTCCATAGCGACTGTACATTCTGATTGCCGGCTCTAGTGTACTGGGCGGCTGCCTGGAGCTGGACCGGCGACTTTTCCTCGGTCTACAATATGAATACGTTAACTTTTTTATTAATGAATAATACGCATGTTTCAGTAGACTACATTTTTATTTTTTTGCGGATGATATCAAAGTATTAAAAATAATTCAATGCGTCGATGACTGTAGTTTAATTCAAACAAGTCCAACCAAGTTGTTTTCATGGTTTCAGAGTAATACATTAAAACTTGAACATTAAAAATGCTAGAAGATCAGTTTCTTTATAATTAAAAACCGATAAACTTTTATTTTTGATTGCTTGTGATAACTTGGAAACAATTTCGGACATAAGAATTTTGGGTGTTGTATTTGATGGTTGTTGAACTTTTTAGACTTACTATGTTGAGGAAGTCCCTAGTAGTTGCATGATAATATTGTGATTTATTCTTAGAATTTAAAAACTTTTAAAGGAAGACAAATGGTTAAATTTATTAACATCGCCTTGGTGAGAATAAATTAGTAAGCAATTCTAGCATACAGACTTCCAAATACAACTACCCATTCGAATGCACTGGAGAGGGTCCAATGTAGATTTTTGTATCACATCAGTTTTAAGAACTTCTTTTTCTATTTTGAGGTCTTTTACACAATAACTTTTCCTATTTTGAGGACTTTTACACAATAACTTTTTCTATTTTGAAGACTTTTACACAATAACTTTTTCTATTTTGAGGACTTTTACACGAAAACTTTTTCTATTTTGAGAACTTTTACACAATAACTTTTCCTATTTTGAGGACTTTTACACAATAACTTTTTCTATTTTGAAGACTTTTACACAATAACTTTTTCTATTTTGAGGACTTTTACACGAAAACTTTTTCTATTTTGAGAACTTTTACACAATAACTTTTTGTATTTTGAGGACTTTTACACCATAACTTTTTCTATTTTGAGGACTTTTACACAATAACTTTTTCGAACTTCGTTTGAATTGAAGATTTTTTTTTTCTTAATTGTTGAATTTTTTTATTCTTACCATTTGCTGGAAGAGCTTTGTGAGGTTACGTCTGACTGATTCCATTCTTCATATTTTGTTTTCAATTTGTTGTACAGTGATTAGATTTTAGCAACTACATTTTTTCAACTTGATTCAAAAGCATTTATTGGTATCTCGAGACATTAGGGGTTGCGGGGACTATTATGACTCGTTGCTTTTGTATTATGTGCATGTTGATTTTTTGTTTGTTTTATTTCTATGTATCTGTATTCTCCTTTTCCCATGAATGTCAAAAGTGACTCCCGGTTTGATGCAGTGTAGGCTGACCGCCTTTGAGCGGTACTGTATTGTGTCAATGACACTGAATATATTCGTACATATGTACTCGTAAATTAGTCATTGCATTTTTTGAGATTGTTGACCTGTGCACTCGCAAACAAATGCTGGTTTAATATTTGAACATGATAATTTCTTAACATTTAATGTAATTTAAATACATTTTTTTTTATTTTATCATTAGAGATTTCTTATTTTATCATTTCTGGTTTAAAAACCTCAGATACAAAATGAAGAATCTTAAAAATTTAACTTTGTTAGTATTAATCAACTTGTACAGAATTTTTATATCTAAAAGTTTTATAAGGTTCCTTAAAAGGAACAGAATACGCACCTCTGGTAAGTTGTATAAAGACGAGAGTTTTTCTCTCTCCCCTTTCAGTTTTCAGTATTTTTACCGTTCGTCGCCAAGTAACAACGCTTCTTATCCTTCGACAGAGACAGATTCGGAAGGAAACCTACTTGTAAACTCAAGTACATAATATTTTCAGAAGTATAACTTCGATAGATGAAAAAAGTCATAGCTTGATTAAATCCAGAGCTTATTCGAATGATTTTCGAACGAATGATTTCATATTGAGAGTTCAGCGTAATTTTCGTTGAAGAAATAAACTCAATATTTTTTTTTGCGCTCAAAGTTAAAATCTCAGATATACTCGTGCAATAGACATTGACATGTTTATTGAAAAAATGAAATCTCTAGGTAAGTAAGCTGAATGATGAATTTTGAATATAAAAAGGAAATACTGTGTACTATATGCCATTATAAGGTAACTAACATAACTAGACTACGTACTAAGGTAACTAACATAACTAGACTACGGAAATACTGTGTACTATAATATGCCATTATAAGGTAACTAACATAACTAGACTACGTACTAAGGTAACTAACATAACTAGACTACGGAAATACTGTGTACTATAATATGCCATTATAAGGTAACTAACATAACTAGACTACGTACTAAGGTAACTAACATAACTAGACTACGGAAATACTGTGTACTATATGCCATTATAAGGTAACTAACATAACTAGACTACGAAGTACTACGAGTGTTATCAAAATAAATATTTACTCAGTATTTGTACTACACTAAAGGAAACAAACAACCAGTTCACCTTATTACGATTCGAACAATAAGACAATACAAGATTATTTTGACTAATATGACTCAAAGTTGTTACGTGCCTTTCCAACATGAAACGAAAAAGTATTGAAGGTGATACAGAATGATAAGCTACAAAAGTGTTTAACGCAACAATTCCATAAATATTTGATATCTCTTTTGAAATAACCTTATTTACGAGTATTTTATGAGAAACAGTGGTGGTTCAAGCTGCCTCACGGTATTCCAAGCGTTATATCAGGGATACCCAATTTGTTTATGTCCATCGCCCTCTTGGATCATATTAGGATAAGTTCAAGTCTTCTACTCGTAGTATAGCATTAGATATTTTTAGTTGTTACAACCTGGAGAATATAATTTTATGAGAAACAGTGGTGGTTCAAGCTGCCTCACGGTATTCCAAGCGTTATATCAGGGATACCCAATTTGTTTATGTCCATCGCCCTCTTGGATCATATTAGGATAAGTTCAAGTCTTCTACTCGTAGTATAGCATTAGATATTTTTAGTTGTTACAACGTGGAGAATATAATTTTTTTTACAATACTAAAATTTTGTTTTTCTTATTATCTTGTGATAACATTAATTTTATTTCTGGTTATTCATAAACTTATTTTTATTCCATATATTAAAATGTAGTAGATGTAACTGAAAAGCATATATACACAGTTTTTTATTATACATAGACAACTTTTTGCGGTTTTGGGACTAATGAATTTTACTAATGAGCTAAACGGGTTTTGTTTATTACTGAAATATTTAATAAATACGACTATGACTCTCTCAACAGCCCTATCATTCCCTAAAAATCCTGTAAAGCTCAATGCCCCTTAAAATTGATTATGTGGCGAAGTCACCCAGATAAATACATGGGGGAGGGGAGGGGGACAACGTACGATAGAATACGGAGTGACTTGATGAGAGATGTATGCACTTAGGACGTGTTTGTGGATAAATTATAATCCCAAATTTTAATTCTTTCTTGAATAATGAAATTTATTTCTCTTTTCCTTCTATTTTTTGCCCTTTCCAGAGGTTTGTGGTCACTGGAAGCATGAAACGATGATGTACAAGAGGAAAATTCCCAATACATTGGACTGACCAAGTGAAAGACGCAACAGACCGATCCTTAACAACTGTTTCGTCCACGTATGTATTGGAAATACTACCCCGCTTGTTAAGAGATAACAACACTCAAACAAGTCAAACTCCTGTGATCATTGTTACCAAACGAACTCTTTTACTAAACTAGGACCCTCTTTTTGTGCTATCGGAAATACGCGATCCCCGGGAAGAAATCAAACCTTTTACTATATTTTTTTTTGAAGATTATTTGGAAGATACTTATTTAATATTAATAACATACGTGAAGGTCATCATTAATTATGAAATAAGTATGAAACACATATACTACACTACACTTAAAGTCGAATGAGTTACTCGTACTCTCATGTATTGGAAGGCCTACAAAGATTTCTTTGTCGGTCGTCTTCCCTCGGTAAGTATTTTTACGGTTCTCTTACCTAATATGTTTTTCTAAACGTATACAGATGCGATTAAGTTCCTAATCTAATGGCCACAGCCACTATCTCATCTCCCCATTGTTACACTCAACGTTGATTTTTGTAATATTTTTTATCTGTCAATGAAAGCGGGTTCGAATTTCGAGTAAGTGCACCTTGAGGAGGGTCTGCTCAATAAACTTTTATTATTAAGATTGTTCTTATGTAGCATTTCGACTTGCAAGGGTGATATTAAAGGACGGGATAACCTCGATTGTTTCAGAAAATTGTGTTTTAATGACGTTGCCATGCAATTTAATGAAGTCAGACCATTTTCGTGGAAAGTTTTTATTCGAATATCGGTGTAACAGTGAATTTGACTAGGAACGACAAAAAAGGTTGTCGATTAAACCAGACATATTAAATTGATTTTAGCACTTTACACTTTATTATTTTGTAGTGACACAATTCATAAACTTACAATTTGACCATCTAACAGAGGGTAATAATTACTATAGAATTTTCGTGTCAGGGCTTCAAATTTAATCCCACCGGTGCGCAGTACAGTACAGTACAGTACAATAGCAGGACATCGGATGGTGGTCGTCCTGTGCCGGTCCGTACTCCTCCGTCCGTACCATATGCTCCTCTTGTATGCTGTGACACTAATCTTTAATCCATTGAGGGTTATTTGTACCATAACATAAAAACACCCATTGGTTTTTATTGCTTCCCTTATCTGGAGTTTTTGTAGTAGCCCAAAGTCTAAATGAAAATATTGCTCTCATTAATTACTTCTGTCACATTTTTCATCATATAAGGAATATTGTAGCGTTCACATAAATTGAACAATTTTGAAGGTGATCAATAAATTGTTTTACAATATTTTTTTACACTTGTTGTTTACATCACCATCTGACGGGTTTGTTTCCATGTGGCAATCTCATGCAACTAATCAGAAAAATGTTAGAGGCTTTAAGTGAAAACCATAAAAGGGGTTAAATTTTAATGTTCAATATTATATCGAAAGGAAATATTATTTGGTGCCAAGTTATCTTTTTTGAGATATAATAAATTAATTTCATATATGTACTTTAGTAACATTGTTTTTTTTTTAGCTAAAATTGTCAAATGCTGGTTGCAACTTATTATTGAACTAACACAAAAGTTTTATTATCCTTTTAAAATAATGAATGCATTTAAAAATATTGTTTTGAGTCTTATAATTTAATAGTTTCTCATTTAAAAGAAAAGGTAATATGTGTACCATAAATATATATGAAGTGGAATACATTATACAAAGAAATATAACAAAAAAAACATTTTACAAATGAAAAGTTCTACAAAAAATTATTGCACCCTAAAATGTTTTATAAAATCATTTATTGATTTGTTTATTCTTTTCTGCACATGGTTTAATATGAAATATGTGATCGACTTATTGGAATACAACAATTCTTCCGATCATCCGCTTATCTTGGATATGTAAAGTTTTTTGAATCCATGACAGATTTAACGTTTTTTTTAAATGTAAGTAAAAATACTCATGCATGCTATTACTATTTAAAAATCTTTAAATAAATAACAAAAGTAGAATCAGAGGAAAGGAATTCATTCTAAGACAAAAAAGGTAATTAAAGGAAAATTAGTTGAAACAAACATTCGGAGTAATTTAATATACGAGAATTTTCAATTGTTTCTTATATGTGAACCAAGATGGTGCACATCTTTGAAATTCGTTCCAAAGTTACGCTGCATGGACCGTAAGTGAAGATGTATGATATCAAGTGAGATGTAGTGTGTTGGTATGAAAAGGAGTCTCTCTTCACCCGATCGAAAAATGCGTCCGTGTTATGAAAGAAAATGGAATTTATCGCGTCGATGAGAGAATTGTTAAGCACGTATTAATCTATAATATAATATTGTAGGAAATAAACTAATTATCAAAACAAACAGTTATTATCACAAAGCTCACGCTCTCGATGGATCCACGAGCAGATCCACGAGTGTTAGTTGAGGCATATCGTATCGCAATAATTTTACTCACGATTAATTCACTATTAAATAGTGAGGAAAATTATTTACACTTATTTTCGCAATAAAATAGTATTGTACAACAATAATTATTATCCTACTTTAGTGAGCAAATCGAGTGTATTAGAGGTAAATAGTATAACAACAATTATTATCCTATTTTAGTGAGAAAATCGAGTGCATTAGAGGTAAATACGAGTAGTATAACAATAATTATTATCCTACTTTAGTGAGGAAATCAAGTGTATTAGAAGTAAATAGTATAACAATAATTATTATCTTTCTTTAGTGAAGAAATCGAGTGTATTAGAGGTAAATTGTATAACAATAATTATGAGCCTTCTTAAGTGAGGAAATCGAGTGTATTAGAGGTAAATAGTATAACAATAATAGCTCTCTGATAACACATTACGGAAGATAACTTTTGTAATGTGTTATCAGAGAGCTAAAAAAATATTCAATCAATCAACAATGGCTCTACAACCCAGGTCGGGTCTTGGCCTCCTTTAAAGCACGCCTCCATGACTGGCGGTCCTGTGCTGCTGTTCGCCAGTTCTGGATGCCAATGAGCTGCGCATCCCTATTGACACCATCCAGCCATCGAAGCTTCGGCCTTCCTGGCTTTCTTCGACCCCCCGGTGTGCCATTCAAGAGCCCTCTCGGAATGTCTTCCTCACTCATTCGCTGCACGTGTCCAGCCCACCTGAGTCTCCCAATTAAAATCTCTTGTGTTATGGTAGGGTCTCCATACAGACCGTACAGCTCCTGATTATACCTGATACGCCATTCTCCGTTATTGCAAATGGGGCCATATATTTTGCGCAGAATCTTCCTCTCAAATGTCCCTAGAGCCCTCATGTCCACTCTACTTAGAGTCCAACATTCTGAGCCATAGGTGAGCACAGGTCGGATGAGTGTTTTATAAAGTAGAGTTTTGGCTCTTCTAGAGAGATGTCGTGATTTCATGTACCTCTGCAGTCCAAAATAGCATCGGTTTGCAGCTATTAATCTTCGATTTATTTCAGTGGAAACATCGTTCTTACTTGTCACCATGGTACCGAGATACACAAATTCAGAAACGGTTTGGAAGGTAAAGTTGTCTATTTGTAGACTTATTGGGTTTTGGCGTCCATTTACGGGCATATATTTTGTTTTGGTCTCATTGACTACCAAGCCTAGGTTTTTTGCTGATGCTGCTAGTGCTCGGAAGGCATTTATAAGTTCATGTTCCGACCTCGCTATGATGTCAATGTCATCTGCATAAGCCAGGAGCTGCACAGATTTACTGAATATATGGCCTGTTGTTTGTATGCCGCTATCCCTAATGGCCTTTTCCAAAGCCATATTAAACAGCGTACACGCCAAAGCATCTCCTTGTCTAAGTCCATTAAATGTTTTAAGAGGTTCAGACAGATCCTTTTGCACTCTGACACGGCACTCAACGTTGGACATTGTAAGCCTGACTAGGTTAATGAGTTTGACAGGAATATTAAATTCAGCCATAGCTTCATAGAGTTTTGTCCTATTGACCGTGTCGTAGGCAGCCTTAAAGTCTATGAAGAGGTGGTATGTATCAATGTTGAACTCTACAGTCTTTTCCAATATATGTCTAAGTGAAAATATTTGATCTATTGTTGACCTTCCCCTACGAAATCCAGTTTGGTATTTTCCAATTATGCATTCGGAGTATTTCTGCAATCTATTACAAAGAATGTTTGAGAGTATTTTATATGCTATATTTAAAAGGGTGATACCCCTATAATTGGAGCAACTCATGGGGTCTCCTTTTTTGAGCAGGGGACATATTATACCACAATTCCACTCATTTGGTAGTATTTCGTAGCGCCAGATGTCACAGATGATTTTGTGAATATGATTGTGGAGAGCCTCGCCACCATGCTTGAACACCTCAGCGGGTAGATTATCACATCCAGGTGCTTTGTTATTATGGAGATTCTTTATGGCAATTGAAATCTCAGCCAAGGTTGGGGATGGCTCATTATCATCAACATCAGTGGTGTCGTATTCTACTTGTTGGTTCCCGCTTGTTGCTCCATGTTGGTTACCATTCAAAAGGACGTCGAAGTATTCCCCCCATCGATCCAGAACCCTTTGACTGTCGTTTAAAATATTTCCCCGACCATCATAACACATAGTTGTTCTAGGCTTAAACTCTTTCCGTTGGTTGTTGATTTTACGATAGAAAAGTCTGGTGTTATTCTGTGAATGCGACAGTTCTGCTTCCTTTATTTGGTTTTCCAGGTATACACGCTTCTTCTTTCTGTGCAATTTCTTCTCTTTCCTCCTTAACTCTTTATACTCCAGCACAGCTTGTCGTGTATGATGCCGTTGTTGCATCCTGAGATATGCTTCATTTTTTTCATTAGTAGCATGTTGGCATTCAGCATCAAACCATTCTTCTCGTGGTGGTGCCTGCCTATTTCCCAGAACCTCATTAGCAGTGGAGGTGACTACAGATTTAACAGTCTCCCAGTGTGTATTGACATCATCCTGGTCCAGGTTCATATCGGCATCGTCCAATCTTGAACCGATCAATGTTTTGAATTGTTCTGCAGTTTCTGGTGCTTTTAAATGGTCTGTATTAATCCGGGTTGAACGTGTACCCCTCTGTTTTTTCGCATTGGAAATCCTACATCGAACCTTTGCTATTACTAAGTAATGGTCAGAGTCTACATTTGCTCCGCGATATGTTCGTGTATCCATTAAGTTGGATCTATGCCTGGTGTCAATTAAGAGGTGATCTATTTGATTGACATTTCTTCCATCCGGGGTTTTCCACGTTCCCTTGTGTATATTCTTTCGTGGGAAGCATGTACTGCCTATTATCATGTTGTGAGAGGCTGCAAAATCAACAAGTCTTAAACCATTATCACTTGTCACAGTATGCAGGCTATGTTTTCCAGTTACTGAGGTATATACCGACTCTTTCCCGATCTTAGCATTAAAGTCCCCAATTACCACTTTAATATCATGTTTTGGACAGTCCTGGTATGTTTTTGCTAGTTTACTGTAGAATTCCTCCTTCTCAATGTCGCTCTTCTCCTCTGTAGGGGCATGAGCATTAATTATACTGTAATTAAAGAACTTTCCAGTTATTCTCAGATGCGATATTCTATGGTTCACAGCATTAAATCCGATAACAAGGTGCTTCACTCTCTTTGAGACAATGAAACCCGTTCCAAATATATGATTCTTTTCATGACAACTGTAAAAGATGGTCCAGTCGCGCTTTTCTATTACTCCCTTTCCTATCCACCTCACAAAAAAATATTAGCGGGTATAAAGTATTTCAAACTCTGTGAATACTACTTTTTGTCGGAAAGTAAACCGATGTTTATGGAAACTTTTAATAGTTTTTTTTGAGCTGTACATTTTCACATATTTAAAAATCTAAAAACATTTTCTTTTTCAGTTTATATTTTCGGCTTACAATACACCACGATACAATTTTATATTCTAACAAATCTAGTATCCTATTTCGCGTGTACTCAAGAATCAAAATTTATTCTAATTTGTTTTACCAAATAGTGTTTGATAAAACAAATTACAATGTTTTTAAACCTCCACAATGTTAATGCCTTAACTACTATATCTATATAAATAAAAATGTAAATGTTCGTTAATAGAACATCTCTAATCTCCGAAAGTTATTCACCGATTGCTTTGAAATTTTGACAAAAGGTTGCATTCGTATACAAGCATGTTTATATATATATTTTCTTTATAAACGGTTGCATATAAAAAAGTATATAAAATAGACGAAATAACGGGAGCGCCCCCTGCAGCGACACACGCAAACTAAACAATTCTCATTGACAGTTATGTCACATTGCATTTTCGATGTTTTGGAATCAATATTAAATATTAAATAATTAAATAATAAATATTAAATATCTACATAAATAAAAATGTAAATGTTCGATAATAGAAAATCTCTAATCTCCGAAAGTTCTTCACGGATTGCTTTGAAATTTTGACAGTTTCATTTTGATTTCGAATATTAAATATTAAATAATAAATATTAAATAATTAAATATTAAATAATTAAATATTAAATAATAAATATAAAAAAGTATATAAAACAGACGAAATAATGGGAGCGCCCCTGTTGAACGTGACTGCAACATACGCAATATAGATTTCAATTTATTTTCATTTTGATTTCGAATATTAAATATTAAATAATTGAATATTAAATATTTAAAAATAAATATTAAATATCTATAATAAAATAATATATAAATAAAAATGTAATGGTTTGTTAATAGAAAATATCTAATCTCCGAAACTTCTTCACCGATTGCTTTGAAATTTCGACAAAAGGTTGCATTCGTATACAAGCATGTTTATATATATTTTTTTTTATATACAATTGTATATAAAAAAGTATATAAATCAGACGAAATAATGGGAGCGCCCCCTGCAGCGACACACGAAAACTAAACGATTCTCATTGACAGTTATGTTACATTGCATTTTCGACGTTTCGGATTCTTTCATTTCGTTTTTTAACTGTTTGTTTTATTTTTCTTAAATATTAAATAATTAAATATTAAATAATAAATATTAAATTTTCAAATACGTGTATTGAAAACTAGCACCATCTGTTTGGACGTAAAAGCAACACACGATATACTATAATAATTTTTTATCCGCCATAGTTATATCGTGAAATACGTTAAAATTTACCTGTATCGATTGATTTGCGGTTGAAGTGAAATATTTCGTTTATAATTTTTTGTTTTTTAGTTCGTGTATTTTCTTTTTTTAATGTTTCGCAATTTTATATGTTTTTGTTATAACTTTCATTCTTCTTTTTCAGTGCAATCGATCTGCTTTAGTTCATCAAAATAATGCCTCACAGAAGATCAAACTTAGGTCGTTAGCGAACGAGCGAAACAGGCAAATAATGGCTTAAATACGTGCCGACGAAGCAGCAGAGCGACGTGCATCCATACTTGAGGATGCACGGTTGCGAGCACGGCGATCACATTCTGCAGCTTCAGATCTGCTTCGTTCGCAACAGAATGAACACGACAGGCTGAGAATGGCTGAAAGACGTCAAAAATATTGTATGCCTACAAGCATTGTGAAATTAAACATATTAGAAACGTGTGCTTTCTCTTTTCTTTCATTTCCATTTAACCAGTCTGAGCCACAGCAACGCGTGGCAGGGTACAGCTAGTAAATAATATAATCAAAATGTATGTTTAGATGCAAACGTAACTGATTTATTACTGTTATTTAATACAACTATTATTTATAATTGATTCTGATGTTACTTTTCGACGTTTTGACCTAAAATGACTGCGTGCGGCATCCAATTTGGCTTAAGCTACTGCCCCATGTCATCAGAGGTAAACTTTGCCAGCCGAAAATCAAGAGATACACAAAAATCACTCCCGCCACCCACGCACTTTTTCATTAGAGACGGGTTTTGCTAGTACTTGCCTGCACGATACCCTTTGAACCCGTAAATAAAAGTGATCAAATTAAAAATTTCGATACTAGACATTTTCTTTAACAATTATCTTACGTGCATGGAAATAAAACTATGAAATTGTACTTTAATATACGAGTATGTATGAGTAAAATAAAAAAAAAAGATTTTGATAGAATTTTAAACAACATTTTTACATTGATGATATTTGTAATGAAATAAAAATGAGAAGAAAATGAAAATATCTTCTCAAATACTCAAAATATATTCCGAGTTGGATTTAGAAACATGGCTGTCCTGCCGTCACAAAATAATTATTCTGAAGAAGAATGTCATAAAACGTTAAAATATTACATGTCATGAAATAGCATTAATTGTTTGAAACGAGTTGATAATGAAAGGTGGTCACATGCAAAATTTATTCAACCTGAGAATTTTGACTATTTTTAACGCTAGGTATAAAATATATAGTGATAACATAAGACAAAAAAAAGAAAAAACTTGACGATATTATAAGCAACTTGGAAAAATATTGCTTTTTCAAGGCGTCAATGTGTTAATGACGGGCAATACGAGAGTGGACAGAATATAGAGCCGATCTCTGAATTTATAGACGGAGAAGATGAGATAGTTTGAGATAGATGGATCTCGCAATCCATACTAGAAACATGCGAGAGTTTTTATAATAAAAGGGGAACTCCAAGGCGAAAGGTTTATAAGGCAATATATAGTGGGTTAGGCAGAAGCACAGTTCTATGACTATGCCACTTCGTCTACTTCCAAGGCAGGGAGAGATTTATTTGATCCAAAAACGTAAAGGAATATTGATATATTCTCGACGTGTTGACACAAGACTCGTGATAGATAGACTTTATTGGGAGACGACTTAATCTAGGGCACCGAAGCATTTTACATCGATTGCTTGACAAAAAATAAATCAAAATTTTAGTGTGAAGTTTAGACTTTTTTTTATTAAGGAGTGTGTAAGAATCACAACAAAAGAAATAACTTTTAATTAAGTAAAAAGACTAAACATATATATTACGTATAGATAACCTTGTTAACACGTATCTCCCGGTAAGATGACTTATTTTTATTCTGACTTATTTTACGCGGTAATCTGATGCAAAATTCAAATTATTACGCCACTCAATTTGTGCGGCGTAAATTGTGCTGGTCTGAACAAACCTAAGTATTGTCCGAGCCACGCATGGTGATATTAAAAATAAAAAAATCATATTGCTATCACCGTTATAATTAATATCCCATTCACCTAAATAATATATATTTTTTCCATTCTTGGGGGAGGGAGGGGTCTAGATCTAGATCCGTGAAAGTCCCTCGCCTGATTGTATTGTACAACCTTAATGGCTGATTGCCGGATCTTCACACCAGAAATATATTAAAATACCCTTAAGCGAAATTCAGGTCGATCCTTTTAAAAAATACTCTGCTCTGGTTGCGACATTATTTTTTTGCAAATAGAATTTTGGAAAAAATACATTTTTTGTTTTTGAAACGAAAAAATATTTCCGAAGTTAAAAGGTATAATTATTAAAATAATTAGCCTTCTTTACTTGAATTCTTCTTTTGTTTTCTTTATCCTCTCAAAGGTAAAATATTTGCTATAATATTCTTTATATAAATACGAGTATAATAATAATGTAAATATAAAAATAGCACTGACTTTAAATTGAAAAGAGTGACTTCACTTATTTGCAATGTTCTGCATGAATGTGTTAAATTACCTATGCAAATCTTTCAGTTGCTTAGATTGAAACGTAAGGTGGGGATTTTTCAAGAAAATGTTAGTTATAAAATGATAAATATGAAAGTTACATCATTTTACACAAATGTAACACATTAATATTAAATATTAGTTTTTGTACGAGTGTATAATACTATTTTTTTAATAATTAAACATTTTTTAGTGCGAGTACATACGAGTATCACGCAATATATTTTGCAGTACGATGTACATTTAACTTTTTTCATCTCCATACCTTTTTTTCCAAAAATTCATGGTATTTGATTTTCCTTTTATTGCTTTGTATTTCACTTACTTTTGTAAATTGGGTATATTTTTAATTCAAATTTTTTTTTTTAGATTATTCATCCAGCACTTGACACTAATTAATGTTACTGTTTTCTATGGATACTGGCTGTAAAATGACTTATTAAACTGAAAAGTTGAAAAATAAAAACTGTTGAAAAAATTACAAGAACGAATGTTTGTTTTAAAGTTTTGGTGGCCTGGAGACTCTGGATTGCTTAGCAACTCGATCAAAAGTTGAATGAACTGACGTCGTGGTATATTTTCATTTTCACGAAGAATATCTTTCTTTATAGCAGTAATATTTGAATGTTTTGTCAGGAGATCTGTCCGCTGCAAAATTGAGAGAATCGTTGAATTGCCATTCAGTTTTCATCGAGTCGCAGTTATGAATTTTAACTCTGTTTTCGTCAAAGTTGTCATGATGGCAAACATCAAGTTTTTTCTTGGAACCTGGATGAAGTAACGTATTTTTCAACATGAAGCTTGTTGGCTTCCTCTTTAGTCTCTTACAGTTGTTGTACTTGTTGAAAATTTAACATTCGCTGAGTATGTGCAACGCGATGCTGATTGGCTTCCTCTGTTCTTGCCAGTGTATTATTTTGCCTCTGATAGTTTCGTATATATTCAGTGCGGTTTGCTTCCATTCCTATAAATTTAATTTCTTTCGTTTAGATCCATTCCTATGCATTTAAATAATTAATTCCTATTATACTAATTTAGTCTTTGAATACAACAATTTTAATATTATTAGTAACTATGACTTAAGTAATAAAAACGTATATAAAAGTAGTAACCACACCTATTTTAAATAATTTTAATGATAATGATTACTGTATGGCAAATAACTCTGTAGTTTTTATTTTCTATAGCAAAATGTCAAATGAAATAAATAAATAAATTGAGTCCGACCCAGAATTTGCAACCAGTGCATGCACAAGTCTGCTTGAGGGAATTGCAGCTGTCTCTGATTGCTTGGCAACCCGCCCTTTGATACTCTGCTTATTTGTATGCATTGCTTCATCTCCTCGTCTATTATCGTTTCACTTCCTGTACACTTCTTTGAATTGTCCTACTTATTTTGCTATAGAGAAATAAAATAAATATCTTCGCCTTTGATTCGTTTGAAAACTTATTTGAATTGCATTTATTGAAATATACACTATCTCCCAATACGTCCAATATAAAAGGAGACTGTCGCAAAATGAAATAGTTTTGTATCATCCATATTTTTTTTTCATGTCAGGCTCCATGCTTGTTATTGACATCCGTAACATCACTTCAAAATGATAATAAGTTGATTTTGATCTTTTGGGTTTTTATGTATTGATTATTGAGAAAGTTTGTTTGCATAATATACTATCTGTCTAATGCGAAAGCCGACTGACGGGAAATGAAATACAAGACAATGTTTATTTTAAGTTTACATTACCTTTTATCCAAAACACACTCCTTGTGAGTCAATACAATACTGGAATTGGTTGTAAATTTTTCTGAAGCACTCCTGAAACTCAATTTTCGGATTTGCCTCCAAAATCGCGATCTAAGCCTTCTGGATGTCTGAAATCACGTCAAAACGCTTAACTTTCATCGCCAATTTTAGGCTTCGGGAATAGAAGATAATCGAAATGTGTTGCTTGTTAACTAATTTATTCACCCACAGATTGGCGCTGGTGGTTAAGTGAAAATAAAATCATTCACCTTTCCCATTGGACAGACCGTGTGATACTAGAAAAAAATGCGTTTATGACAGAAGTTTGTAATGCCAGAAGAAAATACAAATATATCAGTTTCGTTCAAATAGTTTGTCAGTTTAATAATTTTTCAACAAAAAAATCCTCTATTTTAATACAAAGAAGTGATAATTATTTACCTTGCCCATATAATGACACTGACCAAATGTAGCTTTTGACTAAATGTTGTCGAAGTTTCAAGTTTAGATTATCATCGCAGAATACACAAAGCTAAATTGAGGGTAAATGATTAGGTATTGCCTTGAAATCCCCCTCCAGAGTTAAATGAGCTAAAGAGTATTGTTCATAATCATTAAAATTTTATTTTAATATTGAAAACTAGGAGAAATACTTTCAAGGTACGTAGTAAGGCTAAAAAGTTTTCGACCAAAATATATGAGAAAGGTTAAAGAACGAAATAATATTTTATATGTTTCAATGTAGTCATCCTCTAGTTCAAAACTAATTTTTAATACCTCTAAATAAATATTCTAAAAATTTGTTTCTAAAACTTTATAACACTAAATAGATAACTTCTCGTAATTTTTTTTCGTTATCAGTTTAGAAAATAAAAAAAAATCTCTAGGAGTCAAGTCTGGAGTACAGGGTGAGTGATTAAATTATAAGAAACCACAGTGTTGTCTTTGTAGCAACGAAAGTGTGTACATTGCAAATTGTCGACAGCCTTGTCGGTTTTTTACGTTATGCTTAAATTTGCACATGTACGAGTATGTCATGTAATATTAGCCATTCACCTTAGTTTCTCACTTTGAAGTCAATTAGTAAAATTTCCAGAATATTCCAAAAAATGTTGCCGTATTTTTTTTTGGCTTGTATCACCTTGGTTTTTTTGGGCCGTGGTGATTTCGGACCCGGACACGGCACCACCCTATTGAGTTGTTTTTGACAAAGGTAGCAATTTTGTGTGCATGTGATATTCAGTATGTGAACTTGGTCAAGATTTCAGGGAAACCGACCTCAGTTATGCACAATATAATTAATATCACTAACGGACAGCACATTTAGATGAAAGTTTCGGTCTACATAACAATACATTTATAATCTCATCTTTATAAAATTAAATATAAAATACAGTGCTATTTTCCTAAACGTAAATCGTAAAGAAAAAAACAACAAAACCACAAAAAAATAACAGAAAAATCTCTAAAATAAAATCAAACCTTGGTAAAAGCTGCGCCTCCTTAAGTAAAAATTAATAAGAGCGTTCCAAATTTCTCTGAAACTAATTCCAAATGGAGAAAATAAATTTTCTTCATGAATGGCAGTCAATTAGTCGTGGGGTAGGAGTGAATCAAAACTAATACAAGATTACTATCTTGTTAATTAGCTCAATACAGCCGCAATTAGGGATGGGGCGCTCTCCAGTTCTGTTCATAATTAAATGCTAGTGAATGTGCCAAACTTGACAGATGCAAGCACTCTTGTACATAACTAATTAAATGAACTGGCGAATATTATCGAAGACAATATTTACTAAAACAACTAAAAATTATATTATACGTAGTTTAACCATGTGTTCGTCAAACTAACAGCTTATTTGATTTTCAAAATATCGTTTTTTTAGATATCCTTCTTGCCTTTGACCAATTTAGCATTCGACCAATTTTTACACGCACGCATGCACCAATACATAAACGCAAGTAAACACACATGCACTGGTTTTACTTTTAGATATTTTTTAGATATTTTAGTTGTATAGATGATAGACGTTTGCTTTAAATGTTTTATTGGACCTCTTTTATAAAAAATGGATACATAACATATGTTATAGTTTTTAATGTAATTATCTCAAAAAGTTTTTTTGCAACAAAATACATAAAACATTATAAATAATTACAGAAAAGAAAATAAATATATGAAATGTAGATGTACCAAGAAATATCATGACTACTCGTACATGCAACTAGACAGTACACTGAGGGGATTTCCACTGTTACAATCTGCGCTTTAGTAGTTCGAACCGAGTATATGATATGTAATAATCATATTGTATAATTAATAAGATAAAATTCATAGTCTATCACCTCTTTGATTGTTCTGCCCCCAATTATAGTTTTGAACAATTGTGATCTACACCCTCCTCTTATTTTGGCATTCAGATTTCCAATATCATAATTAATAGGTTAGTCAAAAAGTTTTGAAAGCGACATCTTTGGAGCAGTAAAAAAACCAAAATTTCTATGCCATTTTAATATTTCATCTTTCATAAGAACGTACTCAAAATTTCATTTCGATCTGTCAATTCATTCTTTGTTTACAAGCCATTTGAAGTTGACGTGTCAGTGTATTTTTTAACAATGGAAAAATCCGAATATCGTGCAGTGATTAAATTCTTTGTTTTGGAAGGTTTATCGGCTACTGAGATCCATGCAAAGATGGTGAAAGTATTAAAGGAGTCTTATCCTTCATTTCCAACCGTTCACCTATGGGTTTTGGAGTTTAAGCGTGTCCGTACAAGCGTTGAAGACGATCCACGCTCAGGACGTCCAAAAAGTGCATCAACACCAGAAATCATAGCGAAAATACAGGATATGGTTTTGGAAGATCATCGATCGACTGTGGATGTGATAGCTGACACCATAGGCATCTCACATGGAACAACATGGCATATTTTGGC
Source organism: Odontocerum albicorne (assembly GCA_949825065.1). Lineage (NCBI taxonomy): Eukaryota > Metazoa > Arthropoda > Insecta > Trichoptera > Odontoceridae > Odontocerum > Odontocerum albicorne. The sequence goes on along the minus strand of OX463843.1, from coordinate 39,662,078 downwards.
TGAAGTTTTGGGTTTCAAAAAAGTGTGTGCACAATGGGTGCCGCATTTGCTAACAATGCACCAAAAACACGTTCGAATGCGACTTCCGAGCAACATTTGGAGCAATTTCGAAAGGATAAAAATAATTTTCTGCATCGATTCATCACTATGGATGAGACTCGGGTCTACCACCATGATCCTGAATCAAAACAAGAGGCTAAGGAGTGGTGTGAACCAGGCACTTTGGCTCCGAAGCGAGTTCGTGTCCAGAAATCGGCCAAGAAGGTGTAAGCGTCAGTTTTTTGGGATGCAAAAGGAATTTTATTGATAGATTATCTCCAAACTGGTAAGACAATCAACTCTGACTATTATTGTGACCTTTTGGACCTGTTGGATGAAAAAAAATTTGAAAAAAGACCCGGTTTGCAGAAGAAAAAAAACATTTTTCATCAAGACAATGCACCTGCTCACACAGCTCAAAAAACCATCGCGAAAATCAGTGAATTGGGGTACGAATTGTTGCAGCATCCACCCTATTCGCCAGATTTAGCTCCCTCTGACTTCTGGCTGTTCTCACACCTCAAAAAATTCCTTCGTGGAAAGCATTTTTCATCAAACGAAGAGGTTATAGCCGTCGTAGAGGAGTATTTTGCAGGCCTTCCAGAAAGTCACTTCCGTGATGGGACAACAAAGTTGGAAGATCGTTGGACCAAGTGTATTGATCTTATGGGAGACTATACTGAGCAATAAAAGTGATTTCCCCCCAAAAAAAAATGTATTTTCATTTCCGCTTTCAAAACTTTTTGACTAACCTAGTATTTCATCACGTTTCATACTTCTAAGATATTTATTAATAGACTCTTAAAATTATTCCGCATCATCATAAAATCTAGCTTCATTTGTTGGTGCAAAAACTTATGCACTGTGTAAAATGTAACAATTTTCTTGGATTTATAAACCAGTATTTAAAAATTACACATTCTGTCCATTCCATTAAATGATTCGGCCCAGGCACTAGTACCCCGGGATAATATCAAACTCGATCGGAATGTGATGCATTCAGCAGGATCACACAGTATGTTAGCTACGTGCCTTGGGGCAACAATACTGACAACACTCGTACACACCGGACACAAATATTATGTCCATTCCATTCTGTCCATTCCATTAAATGATTCGGCCCAGGCACTAGTACCCCGGGATAATATCAAACTCGATCGGAATGTGATGCATTCAGCAGGATCACACAGTATGTTAGCTACGTGCCTTGGGGCAACAATACTGACAACACTCGTACACACCGGACACAAATATTATGTCCATTCCATTCTGTCCATTCCATTAAATGATTCGGCCCAGGCACTAGTACCCCGGGATAATCTCAAACTCGATCGGAATGTGATGCATTCAGCAGGATCACACAGTATGTTAGCTACGTGCCTTGGGGCAACAATACTGACAACACTCGTACACACCGGACACAAATATTATGTCCATTCCATTCTGTCCATTCCATTAAATGATTCGGCCCAGGCACTAGTACCCCGGGATAATATCAAACTCGATCGGAATGTGATGCATTCAGCAGGATCACACAGTATGTTAGCTACGTGCCTTGGGGCAACAATACTGACAACACTCGTACACACCGGACACAAATATTATGTCCATTCCATTCTGTCCATTCCATTAAATGATTCGGCCCAGGCACTAGTACCCCGGGATAATATCAAACTCGATCGGAATGTGATGCATTCAGCAGGATCACACAGTATGTTAGCTACGTGCCTTGGGGCAACAATACTGACAACACTCTTACACACCGGACACAAATATTATGATTTTACTCTCAGTATCAATATTCCCTTGCTGAGCTGAATAAATTGTTCCGCAGAAAGAAATTATTTTTGATTGGTTTTGTTGTGACGTTGATAACTAACGGAATCACGTTATGTAACTGTCTTCAATCTTCTTTTTGCCCTATACGGTTTAACCGCGGTACTCAACGGGTTTACCGTGGTTCTATACGGTTTTACAGTGGTCTCCTAGAGTTTTATCGCGATCTATAGAAAAACTTACATTTTACTTTGATTTTATAATTTTACAGTAAAACACTCAATTTAAAAAAAAAGCGTTTTTTACGCTAAATCGAAGCTTATCTTTTGGGTTGGTTTTCCTTGTTCTTTGGTAACAAAGATTTGCAGAATCGTCCATAATGTATCATTAGGATTTCCAGTTCTAATATTGCGTTGTTGACTGACGCTAGGTTTTCATGAGTTGAAGGGAATTTTTTTGATAAATTTGGTTGGACATTTCCAAACATTTTTTTTTCAGATTTTTAAAATTGAAATTCATTTATCAAGTTTTGAGAAACTAAATCTCCCAACACTTATCATTTTAATACCATAATTAATTACTCAATAACTAAATCATACCAATTGATTATTTCTGAACATATTTCTTTAAGATTATTTTATAATGATTGTGTCGAAACAGTTATATGATGTATGCAAAATGGTATGTCTATATTAATTCACTATAGAGTATGGTTGAATCTTTCAAAATAGTTCAAACCAAGACTTTTGTTCTTGAATAATCATGGTTTGTATCACCCGTCGAAACTAATTCAACGTTTCATGGCGTAATATGACACGTAATACCAGCTACCATTCTGTTTCACCATCAATACTGTGAAATTCGTCAAGTTACGTGATCTGCTCTTACAATTGAGCGCTTGTTTGAAATTTGAAGTTGGCTACAGTTATCCCCCATTTTACGTGACATAACATACCCGTAATCGTTTGAACATGTGAAGGAGTAGCGTTGGTAAACTGTGAGCACACATAAACATCTAATTCACCTCCTCATACTTCATATATCACACCTCACAGAAACTATTATTCTTTTAATTCATATTTTCGAAATCAATGGAAGCTAAATATTTTTTCCATATGTTTAAAAAAATAACAAGCTTATTTCTTGTAAATAAAGGGAGATTCAACATTTCTTGACAAAAAAAGCCCTTTATTTTAAATATAACCAAAAATTATATGCATAGACATTTTTAATTAAATATAGGCAAAATTATATGCATATACGAGTACATTTTTAATTCTTGAAAACAATGTTTATTTCAAAGTAATAAATTAATTAATTATAAATGACTTAAAAAAATCACAATACAAAAATAAATAAAGTTATTTCGTTTTGTTATGCACATAATTAATTATGATTATGTTTATTTTGAGACCTGCCATCATGTTAGTATCTGTCAGTTTTCGGAGACAACACTGGAGCTCATTGACGTTTGAAGATAATATATCAATATCATCCGCAATTCGTATCATATATGAGTGGTTCAGTTCGATCTCAACACGAGCCACGCTTCTATGGAGGATAAAATAAATCTATATCCAGCGCAATCTACATCAGAATATCTTATTTTCTTTATAAGCGCGACGTCATTAAGTAACGTGGAAGGAACTGCCCAAAGAGACTCCCAAGGTAAAGGATTCCTGAAAAGCGCAAGACCGACGCCCTTAGAATGAATCAGCTGTCCCAGCTCGCCAGTTGCAGTTCTGCTCCGCATTTTAGATTGTAAATGAAATATCCATTAAGGGGGTATTCTACTCTAGAGGCGTGAATTTATTTTTTACAGTTTGTTTATTGATGATTTGAGAATGTACAAAATAAAATTTGAAAAAAAAAGAAAATTCAAGCGGCTGTCTGAAAAAAGTCCATTTTTAATTATTTTTTATTCTTTTTTTTCAATTTTTTTTAGTTTTTAATTTTCCAAGGTAGGAACGATAGAAAAACATCTATCCAATTTGAAGGCAATTGGTTGGATAGAACTTGAGATTTTATGTCGACCAGGTCGAAAAAAGTAGTTTCGAGAAAAACGCGTTTAAAGTTTTGAGCAAATCGTGAACAGCGGACGTACGTCTACGTTGCTTGAAAATTGAAGCTAAACTGAACACAACTAAACAAATGATTATTAAAAAAATACGTTACTATGCCCTTCGGTTCCGTAATATTTAAATATTTCGGGTTGACCATATACATGTATTTATTTATACCTGCGACAGATGTACATCTTCCAGGTACAGCACCCGGCGGTAAGTAATATACATCGGGCTTAAGAAAGATACTGTCGGCCATAATCGGCTTTGTAGAGCGTCGTCTCTGTCCCTAGAACGCTCGACAACGACTGATAAATCGCGACGGAACACGTGCATAAATGACAGAGACGACGCTCTACAAAGCCGATTATGGCCGACAGTATCTTTCTTAAGCCCGATGTGTATTACTTACTACCGGGTACTTGTAGTTGGGTATTGTGCCTAGATTATTGTCCGAGTCATTGCGGTGCGGCGTAATTTATGCCTCATTTGTAGCTATAACTTCGTAAACATTGGGACTTTATAAATATCCTTTTGAGAACACATTCTTAAAGGTCTAAACTTGAAGAATATGAAAAAAATGGGTTTTGTCAAATTTCTAGAGTAGAACACCCCCTTAATAATAATACAATGAAAGATGTGTTTAGAAATCTTTCAACGAAGATATCTAAACACATCTTTCATTAAGGCAGTGAATTGTTCGGGCACGATGGTGTAACTTTGACAAATTTCTAGAGTAGAACACCCCCTTAATACGAATACAATGAAAGATGTGTTAAGAAATCTTCCAACGAAGATATCTAAACACATCTTTCATTAAGGCAGTGAATTGTTCGGGCACGATGGTGTAACTTTGACAAACGCATTTAGTAATAAAGAATTCGAATGTATAATTATGTGCGTCAATTTTAGTTCTTGCATTGCCATATACGTAATCAAGGAGGCGGGTGGATTGTTGGTCCACATTTTGCTTAACTAAAGCTTTAAAAATCACATAATTCTTGACCAAGTCTTTTCGTGATCCACCAATTATATAAAGAAGGGTAGCGCGAATTCTTGACATTGTTTAAGCAATTTCCTCAAAATATGGATACGGTCGATATACTATAGTCTTCTCTAAAACACACTCGCTCTACTGTTTATTTTTTTTCAGTATTGTCCAGTGCTGGCTTGTAAAGATGGCAGTAAAAGATTTTAAAAAAATTTAAGAGTTTTTCTCGTTAAATAAACATTTTCATGAAAACATTTTTCGTTCCACAGTTTTATAATTCTTACTCGAATACTCGTATTTTTCTTTACATGGAGAAATTCGAAACATTCATTTGTATGGTCTTCAAATATTGTTTGCGTTTTCTGCAGCATTGTTTCAAGCTTACTTAAACGGAATATTGAAGATGAGAAACAAAGCAACATCTTTTTATTCGGATAATAAAACTAGCTCCAGCAATTTTTGTCCGACAAAAAGACAGCGGGCGAGTTCCGCTTCTCCTATGCTACTTGTATGTTACATTGCATGGAAATAATGACACGTCACATCAAAATGACCAGTGGCAGCGCCTTAAGCAAGGGTGGTTTAGAAAATACTGAAAGATCTTTTTCTTTTTCATTGCTTTTTTATATCAGACTTTATTATAAGAGAAAATGAACTAAAGTTTTCAGACTGCTTTTTTACAGTATGTAATTATTATATATTTATGGATGTAGCTTACATTTATGCTAGAAATAATAGACATGATAAAAGTGCTATTTTTATTTGAGAGATCGCTATATGCTGAAGTTATATTTTTTAAGCCTCCTTACAATTAGCGATATGCTCATCCATGGAGTGATTTTTGAACCTGGATCGGCCGAAATACCAATCCATAAAAAAATTATCTAATTTATTTTTAAAGAATATTAACGTGAACTTAAAAAAGTATCTGTCCTCTTATGAATCCTGAAAATCGAAAAACCGGCCTACTGAATTTATTCCAGCCAGCTTTAGGATGTTTACTTTGATTCTACTATATAGTTATTTTTTGTAATATAAAGTTGCAGTTTGATTGGTAACTATAAGGAAAAAAAATTGGATTACCAAGCGAAAAAAGTAATTCTTCCTTAAATTGCCTTACAAACTTGTTCACGAATACAAAATATCTGCTAGCCTACAATTTGACTGTCAAGCGAGGCGATAACATAACTTTTTATACATGTAATTGTCATTATTGACTACTCCGATACAATTCCGTTACAATAACATATATTATCATTATTATTTGAAGACTTGCCCGGAATGGAAAGCTGGGCGAGTGGGGAATCCCGCTGATGATGATCTCAAAGTTTAATTAAAATAAGAATATCAATCATTTACAATCTGAACGAGTTCAGCTAAAATAAGTCGGTCTCTTAAGTTGACAATATTTTTCCTACCTGATAAAAAAAACCTCCTTGAAGTGAGTAGGTGTAGGAATAACAAACAATAATTATTGTTAGGAATAACAAACACTAAATATAATTAGTGTCATTCAATGGTTTATGAAGAATAAATGTTAAAATTTGCATAAATGTTAAAATGAAGTGTCAGCGAAAGATGACCGCAAATTATGGTATCATTAGCTAAAGATAAGGTATAAATTATTTATAAAGAGTAAAAGCAGAACATGAGAGACAAAATTAATGTATTATGTTAAGTGAAAATAAATAAATACGTCCGAATTCATAGAGGAAAATATTACAAAATAGATTTTCATAAATCAATAAGAAGTGATAGAATCAAATGTCGGTAAACTTGATGTATGGTATATGGTGAAAATGAGTGAAACTATTTTCAAAGAATTTACACATTTAAAAATATAAGGTACATATATGTTAATCTTCTTCCATGATTTGCAGTAAAACAAAATAAAATTTTAGATTTTACAAATTTAATAAACGGTGTACTAAAAATTGATTACATTCAAAAAGCACTTTCATCTCAAGGTAACCATCATCCATCCAACTTAAGAAACTTGTGTTGTAAAGCAAAGTGTCAGATTCCCATTGATTATTTAGAACTATTATATATGACGTATAATTATTAATGTTTAATCATTAGCAAAAATATTCTATATATGTATTTTTAGGATCTTTGTCTGAAAATATTTTTTTAACAAAGACCGACCATTTTTTGTTTTTTTTTCTAACAAATACACGATAGAACGAAGGCAGATCGAATGGTAGATGTGTGATTCGCAAGTGATGTTTTGGTTCCAAATACTTTTTTTTTACCACAAAAGGAATCACATGTACACGTGGGAAAGATGAAATGAACGATCGTTAATTGTCCATGTGTGCATAAATTCTTCATTATAAAATGCCACTCTCGATACAAAAGTATTTAACGAAGCAAATTCGTCTCAGACCATTATTTAGTGGTGAACAGAATAAATATTCTCCGTGGGTGGCGATCTGGTATACGTAAAGAAGTGTAGTAAAGTAAAGCCGTGAGAATCAGATGTGAGAAACTGCGCGACGACGAGAAAAAGGAGAAATTTAGAAAGACTGTAAAAAATGATAATTAAAAGTGATGGATCAAGAATTATTGAAGAAAAATGGATTAGTATGAAAAATATACTAGTTAAAACAGCAAAATATGTACTCGTATGTGGCACGGTGAAAGTTGGGTGTAAAAAGGGGGACGGAGTGGAACAAGGAAGTTATAGACTCCTTGAAAGGGAAAAATAGAGTGTAGGGAATATTTGTCGAAGTCAGAAAATATAATATTGATAAATTAATATAAAGAATAGAAGATGAAAACGAAAATACTGATTAAGGAGAATAAGAAAAAACTTGGAGATAAAGAATCTCATGAAAATACGTGATGTTTACGTACTGGAACTAATATTTATTTTTATTAAGCGAAGGTTCAGATTTTTTTTTTGTACAGCGATATTTGGTTTAAAAACCATTATATATCGGGTCTCTTGCGTAATGCTCATACTTCGTATGTACCATACTCGTACGGAGGTGTATAAAAACCATTATATATCGGGTCTCTTGCGTAATGCTGATACTTCGTATGTACCATACTCGTACGTAAGTGTATAAAAACCATTATATATCGGGTCTCTTGCGTAATGCTGATACTTCGTATGTACCATACTCGTACGTAAGTGTATAAAAACCATTATATATCGGGTCTCTTGCGTAATGCTGATACTTCGTATGTACCATACTCGTACGTAAGTGTATAAAAACCATTATATATCGGGTCTCTTGCGTAATGCTGATACTTCGTATGTACCATACTCGTACGTAAGTGTATAAAAACCATTATACATCGGGTCTCTTGCGTAATGCTGATACTTCGTATGTACCATACTCGTACGTAAGTGTATAAAAACCATTATATATCGGGTCTCTTGCGTAATGCTGATACTTCGTATGTACCATACTCGTACGTAAGTGTATAAAAACCATTATACATCGGGTCTCTTGCGTAATGCTGATACTTCGTATGTACCATACTCGTACGTAAGTGTATAAAAACCATTATATATCGGGTCTCTTGCGTAATGCTGATACTTCGTATGTACCATACTCGTACGTAAGTGTATAAAAACCATTATACATCGGGTCTCTTGCGTAATGCTGATACTTCGTATGTACCATACTCGTACGTAAGTGTATAAAAACCATTATATATCGGGTCTCTTGCGTAATGCTGATACTTCGTATGTACCATACTCGTACGTAAGTGTATAAAAACCATTATATATCGGGTCTCTTGCGTAATGCTGATACTTCGTATGTACCATACTCGTACGTAAGTGTATAAAAATATTTAATACATCGAGGGAATTGGTTGGACACTACTGTAGTTCAAAATGTACTTTTAAAATCAAAAAACGATTTTTAACTGTACTACGTTCATTTCATAAATATACTCGTACAGAGTTAAGAAAAGATGTGTCGCCTGGGGTTGATTTGAAGGAATTGAAGAATTCTACAAAATCAATGACTTAATTGGTAGCTGCAGACACATGGAAACTCAAGAAGACAAATCATTGATTTCTTTGAGATGTGATGCTGGAGGCGGTTCTTACGTATTCTATTGAATATCAGATGAACCAATCGATCTATTACTGAAAAGTTCGAGGTTGAGACGCAACTTTCTGTACTATGTCCTAGATAAATCTTATGAAACATTGAACGCATAGAGCATATGGTTAAATGATATGTAGGTATAGGCCAACATTTAACCATGTATTAAATATGGTTAAATGATATATAGGCCCACATTTAACCATGTATTATATATGGTTATAAATTATATACTCGTATACGCCATTTAACATTTATTATATCAGAACCTACACATAACATATATTCTCTGTTCCAGTCATTTTCCTACAGCGAGGTTTGATATTCACCGGATACTTATATAATGTAATATTCCAGTCACGGGGAAGCTCCGAAATTGATAGGTATCGTATAAAGTGTTGCAAAATGAATATTTCACATCGTTTTTGAAAACAGCGACATATTTCTTTGATGACATTTAGTTGTGAAAAAAAGGACTTCAAATTTTCATATACCATAAACTCTCTGTGAGATTCGAATTTCCATTATTTGTTTTTTGGTTTCAAGTTCGAGTCTTGATTATTACATTTTTATTTTTGTACTAGCTGTACCCGGCCACGCGTTGCTGTGGCTCAGTCTGGTTAAATGGAAAAGAAAGAAAAGAGAAAGCACACGTTTCTAATATGTTTAATTTCACAATGCTTGTGGGTATACAATATTTTTGATGTCTTTCAGCCACTCTCAGTCTGTCGTGTTCATCGCCGTGCTCGCAAATGATCGCGTCACTCCAAGAGGTCAATTCACGATATAATTTGAATTCAAATGAAAGATCGATTGCACTGAAAAAGAAGAAAGTTATAACAAAAACATATAAAATTGCGAAACATTAAAAAAAGAACTGAATAATATTGTTAATTTCCTAGACGTATTTGTTCTTGGCGGCAAGAATAGCTCGTTCACTCAGCTAATCGTGATTTTTATAATTAATTTGAATATTGGGAAATACTTTTTCAACCAATTCTTCTTTTGACATCAAATTGCAGAAGTTATAAGACAATGAATTTCGTCCTGGATCATATCAACCGGCATCTTTCCGTTCCCAATTTCCAGCAATTGATGTGAGAATATCTCAGCTGATCGATCGTTTTGCAGCTGGACACGCATATTTGTTCAACGTCTTTACGTGTCGCCACATAGTTGAGTATTTCAGGCAACATATAAAATTATGAAACATAAAAGCAACTAATTAAATGTTAAGGGAAGACAGAGAGATAATTGTAACTAATTAAATGTTAAGGGAAGAGATATATAATTCTAACTAATAAAATTTTAAAGGAAGACAAATAGATAATTGAAACTAATTTTTAAAAATCTCCATTTCTACATACGATTTGATAGACTTTGAAATATATTATAAACATAGAGATAAAATTAAATTCTATATGAAAAATATACTTTTGATATTGCTACTGACCTCTTTCAGCCACAATTAGCCTGTCCTGATATATTTGCTCAAAAAGACAAAAGGTTATACGGATATGGAATTATAAACAGCAGAATTAAATATTGTTTCATCATTATGTCGTGTAGCTCATGACGGAGCATCGTGACTCCCATGATAGCCTCGTTGATAATGTAAATAAAGTATTTTGTTTTAATTTCTACCTGAAAAGTGAATGAACTTTTTGGACAACCCAATACTTCAGCAGAAATATTTAAGATTTAGTGTTTAGTGGTATGGGCGAACTATGAATATCGGAAGGACCTAAGAGTAAAAAAAAATGATTTACTAACAATTGATTTATCTTCCGCATCATCGCAGTTGTTCCTCTCTTTGTATTGGTGGATTCCCTCAGTACATTTCTTTGCGTCTCTGGAAGAAAGGGATCAAATTAATCACATATTCGGTTTGATGTTTCTGAATAATGTTATAATATTTCGGAAACTCACGATGAGTCCTATGACAGTTGAGAAATTTGCCCCAATACAACCTTGTAACGACGTTCAGTAATTTTAATTATTTTATCGACTTTAATCTAAGGCTCGATTCTAATAAATAGCAAGTTATTTAGGTAAATACATTACAAAAAACTAACAATAATGACAAATTAATACATCTTGTTACAAATTAGCAAAAATTTAGCTGTTTATTAAAGTCAAATTTGACATTTGTCAAAAGTTAGTTGTATGAAATACGTCAAACTTTTAATAATTCAAATGTATATAACATACACAGATACATACCATGAATTCAAATGAAAATCAATCGATAAAGTTTAAATTCACTTCTAATTGTACTGAAAAATAATAAAAAACAGTTTAAAAACACAGGATCAAAATTATTACGCGACGCTATGAAATGGCAGATAGAAATTTAGTATATTTTTACGTCGTAGCACGCTGATGGCGCTATAGTTCAATAGTGTGAAATCTGTTGATGAGAAATAAAATTACTGGTTTGAACCTTTTTTTTCAATATACCGTAAAATAAAAATGTAAGTTTAAAAAACCAACTTTATAATTCATTTATAAGGAATTTGAAACATAAAAAAAATATATAAACATGCTATTGTATACTAATGCAACTTTTCGTCAAAATTTCAAACCAATGAAAAATAAGACAAACAGTTCAAAAACGAAATTAAAGAATCTGAAATGTCTTAAATGCAATGTGACATAACAACTGTCAGTGAGAGTTGTTTAGTTCGCGTTTGTCGCTGAAGGAGGCGCAACCCCTTATTTCCTCTGTTTTATATACTTTTTTGTATATAACGGTATATAAAACAAATATATAATCATTCTCGTATACGAATGCCAATTTTTGTCAAAATTCAAAGCAATCGATATAGAACTTTTGGAGATTAGATAACTATGATTAACGAACATTTACATTTTTATTTATATAGATTATTAAACATTAAATTATTAAATATTTTATATATATAGATTTAATTATTTAAAATTAATTTCGAAACACCGAAAATGCAATGTGACATAAGTGTCAAGTTTAGTTCAAATGTCAACTTTTGTCAAAATTTAAAAGCGATCAGTAGAGAACTTTAGGAGATTAGCCATTTTCTATATACGAACATTTACATTTTTATTTATATAGATTGTATAACACATCAGTTGTAAATAATACGTGTATATCCTGGCAGATTAATTTCTATACGGAGTAATTATGGTTCGTTACAAATTCGAATAACTTTAAGAGGTACGAGATTGCAGTATTTATCGTATTTACTGCGATAATCACATAACTGACTACTACTCGACTTCTTCTGTACTCGGTAACTCAATTACCTAATTAGTATGCTGCGCTTTCGTATATATTTTGAGGTAGTTTCAACACCTACTCGTATATAAGTTTTCTCTGGAGCTTGTTTGTTTATTTAAATCGTTAATCCGACGCCACGGCGTGACCCTTGTGTGATTTTTTTCCTAAAACTTTCCATGAGCTGTAAACAGTATATCTCTGTTTGCGTTTTTTTTATGTGTATAGAGTGAACAATTTATGGTATATGCTTTTTTTTCTCTCAATAGATTATTTTGTTGTGTACGTTGTTTCTTTCCTTAGAACTATCCCATGGGTCTTCTGACCTTACGCCCGTTATGCGTAGGTATTACGAGTAACATACTCGTATATGTGTGATAGTATGACGAGTATGCACTCTTTTGATATTATTTATACTCGTATATGAATTATATTTATGTTTATATTGTATTTTTTGCAACACAACTTTTTGTTCACGTACACTCTGGTCCATAAAACTAAATTTTAATATTGTATCATTTTCATTTTCGAAATCGACTTACATTTTAGAAATAAATAAATAATACCATGTGATGAGAGTGAGAGATATTTTATTTATTTTGGATATCATCGTGAATCAACCCCAACAACTAAAGATAACGAGCGAAAGATAACTGTTCTACCAACTATGCCGCAGAGATTGTTTTATTGTTAATATAAAATGGGAATCTACCATATAAGCTATTCCCCGTAATCGAGGATTATTTGTAACCATTCTATAGTTGGAAGATGTGCGTGCATTAATTAATTATTTGCAAGCTGTTGTACTTTAGCAAACGTACATTCTTGATAGATAAAATTCGAGCAAAGTGGTTAAACTTCCATGACGATCCTCAAGTTTAATTTACTGTAGCCTTTAGTTAGGCAGATTTTATACATAGTTATTTTTATATTGGTTAAAAGCGCAGCGCTATGATAAGCGTCATATTAGCTGTAAGAAAAACAATCAGATGTTAAATAGTCTAAAAGTAAATAACTCCGTAAGTGAATCCATCAAGAATTGAACCTGGGGTGCCCGTAAAACCACGGCGGCCGACTAAATTGCCCGTATGAAATACGCTAAAAACATCTTCTTCGTCGTTTTTGCTCACTACTCCCAGTCCCAATGAGCACATAACTCAATGAAGAATAGTAATCTCTTCGAATCAGTCTATCCACCTTGCTAGACGCCATCCTCTTGTTCGATGCCTATCAACACTTCCGATCATTACCAGCTTGTCCTGTCTTCATTTCTTCTAGTGACATTTATGACATTCTCTTTCTGCATGCCGTAATCATTTCTTTGCTCTCTACATCACACTGGTGAGTCATGTCATGTCATGCCATGTCATGCGAAACATTTGACACTAGCACCTCACCTTGAAAGCATCAAGCATACGAGTATATCTTTAATTTGTTTCATGTTTCAGCGTTTATGTTTCCATCTCATAAAGTGTTAAAGAATCGCAGACGAATTATCTCCAGACGAATTTCAGTGTTGACAAATTTGATAGTTTTTTTCCAGTTCTTTATAAGTGGAGCCTTTGCAGATTTTTACCATACCAACTTATCTCATAGATTATTTGTCAACTTCTTTATGATCTATGAGCGAATTTAATAATATAAACTAATCAATAAAATACGAAAAACAAATCATTCAGGCCGAAATACTTTGACAAGCATTTATAAATCTACAAGACTTATGATTAAATTAATTTACTTTGAATCTTATTTATTGGGTTTTATTGACTAGAAATATATAAATTTGAATAGAAAAATATAAATTGGAAATAATACATATAATTCGATCTTCGTGGTCTAGTTAAAAAGGTACGTATCTTACGACCCGAAGCTTGCCGGTTTGATTCCAGGTAGCATCCATTTTGTTGAAAAAAGAGCGTCGGTTTGATTTTTATTTTACGCTTCTGCTACATCTTTCTGGTGGGTTGGAAGAGATAACCACAAGGCTATACATCCTCCAGGCTGAATTGTATACAATGTAAGGGTAATAGAAAAACTATTTTAAATGAAATATATGAAAAAAAACCTTCTTTACAAAAATCCAAAACATGTTGGACATGCTCTTTATTATTGTATTATATTTACGAGTAGAAGTCTTAGTTAGTATATAAATTCACTTCACAAAGTGTTGACGCAAACACACTTATTATTTTAATGCTGACATTTTTGAAAACCCAACAGAACTTTCATTATAAAATCAATATCACATTGTGTCCACATTGAGACACAATAATTTAAAGACTCAGCATATGCTTGCTTGTGTCCCTGAAACGATTGTTACCATACGTGTCAAGACACGTGTAGCTGGAAAGGTCAATGAATCGACATATTTAATTACCATAGACCAAATTAATAATTACTATAGAAAAATGAGAAGTTCGATTCTTCAGAAAAAATACAAAAAAATGCAAATATTGCAAAGAAAATTTGTTGCAAAATATTTCATACATATAAAATGATAAATTTACAGAATAAACAAAAATTGCAGCAAAATGTACTTAATTTTTTATGAACGGATTTAACATAGGGCCTTAAGAATAGAAACCCTTTTAAGGGAATGGAAATTAAGTCAATGAAATAATTAGCAGAATTCCTGTTTTAGACTAAAAACTATAATAAACATTTTTCGTCCAAATAAATTATTGTAGATTAAAATAATACTTACTAATTAACACCTGGTTTACATTCTAGGGTATATACGAGTATTTTTAAATAAAAAAATCTAAGTCTTTCCTTATTATGTTCATACTACATTATTTTCTATTGTCCATCTACACCGCTTACTTTTACATGGTATCTTTGTATGTTCTTCGACTCTTCCACTTGGAAACTTATGTTTATCTCACGTGTCGAGTCCCTCAGCATCGTCCGCATTTAAGCAGCTATGATGTCTGAATAAATTTCACTACCAACTGAATGCATGCTTGAGCCTCGTTTGTTCCACAAATCCATGACCGTGAGTCGTTTTATTGCCAGAGAGCCAGGGTTCTACCCTAGGACTATGGTATAATGGCCAGTTCAGTTCAGTTCGATCCCACCATTACCCACGCTGTTATAGAGGACAAGATAAGTCGCTGCTCAGTGCGATCTACACTAATAGATCAAAATCTTCTTTATTTTTTCATGAGCATGACATCACGTAATCACGAAGAAAGAACTGCCCAAATGAACTCTTTCTCTGGTGGTAAAATAAATAAAAACAACGACCAACTAAAGTCCGACATCACATTATGAAGTATTATAGCTTAAGGTCGAGTTCAAACAACCATTAGATCGTAGTCGCCATTCGGTCCGAAGATGAAACAATGTAAGACTGAGTGGAGTTCTCTTAGGAAATTATTGACTGGATTATCATCGCAGTACCGCAGAATATTATCTGCAGATTGATCCAGATGACCAAAAATTTATAATAGGGCGAAAGGACAAGATTTAAATTAACCAGTTTTGCCATTAAAGCCCCCATAACAAGAGTAATAGGGTAGTCCAATAGATTGCATACACCCACGGAGAATTGATGTAACGATCAACGATGTTGCCAAGTTTACAACTGTGCCTCAAACTTGCTTTTTGACCTATTGATCACCTGATCCAGAAGCTAGCTTTCAAAATACACATTTTTAAGACGCGTGGCAATTTCTTCTTCTAATGTGGTAATTAACGTCGTGTCATTTGTATATCTCAGATTTGAGAGCTTTCGTTCCCCAATAGCAATCGCGCAGCTCCAGTCTTCAAGTGTTCTCCTCATAATATATTCATAAGCATTCTTTAACGTAGACCAGATCACCACCCGCGAAGATTATTTACTCTGCTTACCACTAAATAATGGTCTGAGCTGATATCTGCACCTCTAAATACTCTTGAATCGAGAACACTCTTCTGGCGGGAATAAGTCAAGCCCACATAATCGATTGACTATCTATCGTTCATTTCCTCTTTTTTCTTACGTATACTCGTACATATGATTCCTTTTGTGGTCAAAAATGTATTTGACACCAGAAAATTATTCTTCATGCATACTTCTAGCTTTATATATCCATTATTATTTGTTCGTCTATTACCAAACATGCTCAGTACCGATTCAAAACCTTGCCTTTTGACGTCAACCCATGTATTCAGGTCACATGCATCTATAATCTGGACATCGTTTTCTTTTTTTGCTAAAACGTTTATTATACAGTTCCTAAAATCAGTTTCACTCTTGAGCGGAACATACCCTCATAAGTAAAACACACGCTACGTATACTTTAAATTTGACACATCACTCATGGGCTTATAAACTCATATTATTTCATACATTCCCGCAATCGCTCAGATATTATTACTCCCACACCCTGTTTTACTCTTTCACTATCCTTCCTACCAACTCACATACCTGACATTTTTTGTACCTCTTCAGACCCACATCCTTTCCTCTTTGTTTCACTTAAGCACACTATATCTAAACTTTTTCCATTCATTATATCATACAGCTCTCATTCCTCCCAAAACATTTCATACATCAACTCTGTTGATGAGCCTCTGTCCTCCTTTGGACAGAGGACATATACAAGCTGTTCATCAACGCGAAGTAGCTAATGCCTTTGCGGGTTTCTTTCAATCGGTATATGATGACGCTTTGCCATCTCTTAGTGTAAACGGTGCTTTTCAACATTCGTCTGACGGCGGTTAATGAAAATGAAGTATGCCAATATGTCAGACGGTTGAAAAATTCTAATGCGTTCGGACCAGATTTTATTCCGACCTTCATATTGAAAGGATGTATAAATGTATTGAATAAACCATTAACGTCAATCTTCAATAATATTTTTACAACCGGCATTTTTCTAGATCTCTAAAATATCCCCCATTCACAAATCGGGACAGAGGTCAAGTGTCGAGAATTACCGACCAGTAGCAGTTTTCGTGCTCCTGCAAAAGTATTAGAATCAATTATAACATATATGGCTGTATTTCCCCTCAAATTGATTCATTAGCTAAACGTTCACGTATGCATGGACATTCAGAGCTAAACGCTCAACAGAGACAAACTTGGTTGCATTTACCAACTATGTAGACTAGATGGAAAAATACAAATACGAGTAGACTGTGCATATAGTGACTTTGCAAAAGCATTTGACTAAGTTAATCACTTATTTGACAAAGGTAAACCTCTTCAAAAATTGAGCAAGTTTGGCTGTGATTTATCGTTTTAAAAGTTATTCCCCGACTATTTTCGAAACCAAACAGTTTGTCTCTTATGTGGTATTTACATCCATCTGATCAATTCCATGTTTTTACTATTTGCGGATGATCTTAAATTGTTCTTAAAATATCGAGCGTTGACGACTGTAGGAAACTCCAAAATGATATCAATAATATATTACATTTACGAGTATATCGGTAAGTGGAGCATTTGCAACAAACTCTTTTT
Organism: Odontocerum albicorne; assembly: GCA_949825065.1. Lineage (NCBI taxonomy): Eukaryota > Metazoa > Arthropoda > Insecta > Trichoptera > Odontoceridae > Odontocerum > Odontocerum albicorne. The sequence goes on along the minus strand of OX463843.1, from coordinate 39,644,437 downwards.
GAACACATCAAAATGTTTTATTATTTCATTTGTAAGAGCACGAAGAACTAATTATTTCCGTTATCTTATAAATGGTCAACAACTGTCTAGGACGGATAAAACAAAGGACTAAGGTGTTTTATTTGAAAGTGACTTTCGTTTAATTTGCAAATCAAATCATTCTACAACAAAGCAAATAAGATTCATGGCTTTGTAAATCGTACCACCAAACTATTCACGGATACCTACGTACTCAGGATATTACATAATTCTTTAGTCAGAAGTCATTTGGAATATTGCTCTATAATACAATACTATATGGGCGCCAGCAGGGATTACTAGAAAGGGTCCAGAAAAATTTTCCCCGTTGTCTCTACATGAGAAAGTATGGATATTATCTCTGGCTTTATCCAAGTGTCTTTTTACTGGGGATGCTTAGTTACAGATCATTAGAGAGTGGAAGATCTCTTCGATTGGGTGTTCATTTTTTTTGCTTGCTCAGGGGTAATTTAGTTATACCATCCGTCTTGAACAGTCTTGGTTTGTATGTTCCGGATAATTATTTGAGACAACGCTCCCATAGATTGTTCTATCAACCTATGTCGAACAGCCTGCCTTTGGAGATGCTGGTAGGTAGAGCGATCACACTTTTTAACCTTGTGTCTCCTCACATAGACGTATTTCCTGTGTCGCTCAGCTCCTTCAGGAAAAATCTCTTGAATTTAGTGTAGTACTTGAAATAATTTAATCTTTTTATATTACCTCACAGGCTACATTTCGTCATAGTGTTTTAGTGTAGCATATACATTTTATCAATATTCTTTATCAGTCTTAAATCTTTTTTAAATCTGTAAATAATAATGGATTTAAATCTCGATTAGGAGCGCCCAATGATATTCGCCTCATAATTCCGATCATAATCGGTATTTTTTTATAAAAATGTACTTACCATCACGTCGTTTCTCTGTCAGTGTCGGCATAGACGGCGGAGTAAACAGACTTTCCTATCTTGAGACACATATTGCACCTTTTCTTCATTGATACACCTTTTTATAAAACCTATGATTTTTCTGACCTTTCACATTTCATTTTTTTCAAACGTCATACACTTAACCCAACCATATTTACCTTGATGTTTCTCTATTACGCCTTTCACTCTTATTTACAATTTATAATTGTTTGGTTAGTCTTCCTTCATTCTTTCATTCCTTTTGCCCAAACCATCTTAGGGTTCTTCCTCGTCTTACTCAACACATCAACTTCTTTTGTCTTTTTACGAAATCAGATCAAATAAATGTGAGTCGTATAATCAGGATCGCAGTATAGTCGGACTAATTCAATATATTCTAATGCGTCAAGTGCGTTAATTTATCATAGAGCTAAGTCAAAACATGAAGTTATCTTCATTTTTAACGTAAATATTCATCGTATTTTATAATATATAACTTTTTCTATCGAATTTCTTATATTACAACATAAACAACTGTATTAAATACTTTCTATAAGTCCAGGGGATAGATTAAAAAAAAACATTTTGAAAGTTGATTGAAACTCAAAATAAAGCGAAAAGCATAAGTTTTAATTTGTCAATTTATATTGAGTAGAAGAATTTTTATGTTATGTGATTTTTTTGGTAGGTTATGGTTATATAGGTATAAAACGAGTCAATCTATTTGTGAAACACTTTTATTGGAGGTATAAAGTTCTAGTTTATCTTGTTAATTTTTTTTTAAATAAATACCTTTTTCATAGAGCTTATGTTAAATAATACTAGTTATTTCAAGTATAATACGTGATTGATTCATTGCTGTCCGATGAGTTTTCCATCTTTGCTAGATCGATAAAAAAACCCAATGAGTCAGATGAGGTATCTTTAATCACTGCGGTTTTCGATTTCATGTCTTCCAAAGGTGACATAGTTTGTAGAGATTCTTCACCTATTTCTAGTTTTCTCGGTATCAGATAGTTCTGGAGCCACGTACCATTTGCTGTACTTATGTCTTCATCCATTATTGCCGGTTCTTTGGGGGGATAATTGTTCAACACTTTAACGGCCATCTGGAATTAAAACAGGAATCTGCGTGTATTTCTTGCTCATGGTTAAATATTTTCAGCGTGATCTACACGAGATATTATAAGGCTACAAAAGTCTTTACTTATTATAGCTAAGAAGGAATGGATTGGAATGGTTTGGAATGGATTGCTTTAAATACAAAGTTGTTAATGTTTTAAACAAGTGTTAATATAGATGAAAAGTAAAATATACTATTTTACAAAAATAAGTAAAAAATATTGTTTAAAATTAAATTCACTATGTGATATTTCGTTTTATAAAAATCTGGCGAACTTTATGCCTGGTGGTAATTTGTCCAACTAAAAAGAAAAATAAAAAAAGTTACTACGTTATCATAATAATTAAAATTTTTGTTTGTTTAATATCAATAAAACAACAAGTACAACATTTAATATAAAAAATAACAACTTTAAATTTGAGATATACTCGTATTTAATTGATTGAAAAAAGAATGCATAGTGAAGAGCAAATGAAATACATACATTTCGAATTTGAGATTGAGTTTTTTTTCAATTGCTTTTTGAAACATACCGATGGCAGAACAACTTGTATATTAGTTGGTGCCTGATTCCCGATTCTGATTAAATTGACAGTAAATGAGGACGTCAAAAAGTGCGGTGTAATGGGAAAGCGAATAAATAATGAAGCGCAATTAAAACATCGTCACTTTGTTTTATTTCTCTTTAATTTTAGCATATCACAATGCATGTCCAAAATTGCTGTGTCATCTTAAAGTGAGTTTACAAGCACTGAAGTATGTATTCATCATATCAAAGTGTGTTGTTTATTGTGGAATAGAGTAAAGTATCTTTACTAAGAAGCGATGGTACTAAGGGGAAATAGAGTGAAAAGAGGGTAAATGTAATTGTTCATTTATGATATTTTTGTTTTGCTTGTTTGCCTTGTGTTTTTCAATGCTTTCGATAATTTTCATAGTATCGTATATGTTTGACATGTGTATTATTTTTGTATTTAGTGGGTATCACGAGTGACCACGTGTTTAGCGACCTCAGATAAAATATTATTATATATTTTATTACTCGGATGTGTTTGTTCGTGTATTGAAGTTCCTTGGTGTCATACCATACCTACGTACTCGTATATGTTATGTTACCGTATTTCTCCATACATCACGTTACATTGCATTGTCATATACATAACATTATTATATAAAATAAAGTGCAATTCAAAAAATTATACGGTAATTAAATTAGAGAAATATCCAAAGAAAATAAAATGTCTTTTTCATGCAGACATGGAGTCAACTTTGGTCTTTCAAAACTCTTTTGAGGGTACGCTTACATACAATACGATCACACCATTTCCTTCTCAGGGTAAACAAAGAGGACACGAGAATTTTCTAACTACGAGGGTGGTCCCATAAGTACCCGACCTTACGTATAGATGGCGGTTGTTGCTTTAAAAAATTACTATGGTAGAAAGTACTAAACTTATAAAGCTTAAGTTTCAAGTTTTAAGACGCTACGTTGTTTAGTATTTGTTTGGCAGCCATCAATAGTGAACGCTCTCAGTGAATTTGTAAACATGGAAAAAATTGGTCATCGTTATGTGATACAATACTTTCATTTGAAAGGTCTAAGTCCAACCAATATCAAAGCCGAGCTAGATTCTACTCTGGGGGAGTCTGCTCCTTCGTTTACAACGGTAAAATATTGGGTGGCAGAGTTTAAACGAGGCCGTACGAGCTGCCAAGTCGACCAAATGAGGTGACCACACCAGAAATGGTAAAGAAAATCCACAAAATGGTATTGGATGACCGTCGATTGAAAGTGCACGAGCTAGCAGACATGATAAGCATTTCAAAAAGTGCTGTACATCGCATATTGACTGAAAATTTGGACATGAGAAAGCTGTGCGCAAGATGAGTGCCGCGTTTGCTCACAATGGAACAAAACCAGCGTCGTGAGGATGTTTCAATCGAGTGTTTGGCGATGTTTCACAGCAATAAAGCCAAGTTTTTGCGTCGATTCATAACCATGGATGAAACATGGGTCCATCACACCTGAGACGAAATAACAGTCAAAATAATGTACTGAAAGGGGAGAATCGGCTCCCAAAAAGGCGAAGACAGTTCCATCTGCAGGCAAGGTCATGGCGTCAGCTTTTTGGGATGCGCGTGGGATAATTTTCATTGATTATCTTCAAAAATGAAAAACAATCAACGGCGAGTATTATGCGAACTTATTGCAGCGTTTGAGTGATGAAATCAAGAAAAAACGGTCGCATTTGGCGAAAAAGAAAGTGTTGTTTCATCAAGACAATGCACCAGTTCACACATCCGTTATCGCGGTGGCCAAATTCAATGAATTAAAGTTCAAATTGCTTCCTCACGCACCCTATTCGCCAGATTTAGCCCCCTCGGATTATTTTCTTTTTCCAAACTTGAAAAAATGGCTCGGTGGTAAAATATTTGCCAACAATGAATAGGTGGAATCTGCGGTTGATGGCTATTTTGAAGCGCTCGACGGTTCTCACTATAAACAGGGTATCGAAGCTATTGAACATCACTGGAAAAAGTGTGTCGAGCTGAAAGGAGACTATGCTGAGAAATAAAAATATTTTTTCCCAAATTTTTTGTGTTTTCTTTGTTAGGTCGGGTACTTTTGGGACTACCCTCGTGTGTTAGATACACATTTTTTAGCTCTTCCACATCAATACACAATTTCATACGATTTCTGCTATTTCTCTGACTTTCTACGTTTCCTTTTTTTCAAAATATTATTAACTAGATCCAATCACAACTCACATTTGTACAAAATATTTGTTTTGTTAGTTTCTCTTCATTCATTTGTTCTAGAGACCATCTCAGATTTATATTTGTTATCTCACTCAACACACAACACAACGTTTGCATTCATCTCCAAACACTTCCTTCAGTATTCTGTTATACATTGTCACCCCATCTATTCTTCTCATTGCGAGCATATCTACAGCATTTGTTCGTTAGTATTTTTGCTGCCTTATTGTTACGTATCAGAAAACGTTTATTGTAGAAAATATTAATGACTCTCACTTCCAGTTATTTAAACGTTTTTCAGGTATAAACATTTATAAAATTGCTGCTCATCTAAAAATTTGTTGAAAAACTTTTCATTTTTTAAATGACGGTAAAGCTTTTAGTTTTTCATGACACGGAGAATAAAAAAAATTGAATATCCGTATGTTTCAATGAAGCACGAAAACATATATACTTAAACAAGACAGTATCAAAATCTGCTATGATGGATAGATAATAAATGGAGTAACAATGTATGACAGAATACGGAAATAAGTGATTAGGGATAAGTGCGAGCTTAAGACCGATGTGTTGAACCAGATGAAGAAGAGGACTCTGAGATCGTTTGGGCAGTGAACCGAATGAATGAAGAAAAACTTACAAAACAATTATACAGTACAACATTAATTTACATCAGCGGTTGTCAACATGGTGCCCGCGGAGCAAATTTAAATAAAATTTTCGTTTGATGGGTACAGGCTTTTATATTTATAGAAAAGAAGAAGACAAACGTAAGATTGAACTGTCCAAATTGAATATACTCCACTAGTGACTAATTATCATCATCACGACGCACTGACGAACTATCACCATTATGATGAAAATACGCCTATTTGAGTCTTCGTAATATTCATGTATATTCATAGATGCATTGGAAATGTGGTGCTGGAGAAGGCCGTCACGAATTCAATGGACAGCAAGGCGAACTAATGCTTTAATTCTCGAAGAACTGAGAATCACATACAGATTGTCGATAATATGCCTTCGACAAGTCCTCCGATTCTTTGGACATTTTGCTCGTGGCCAAGGAGATAGTTAGGAGAAATTTGTGGTTACTGGAGGTGTGAAAGGACGACGTACAAAAGGAATAAGCCCAATGCGTTAGACTGAGCAAGTGAGAGATGCAACTGGAATACCCTTAAACTGCCCTTCGAGCTGCGGAGTGCAAAGATGGATGGAGAAGAATCGTCAGAGGCTATCGTTGGAGTTACGACGCTCAGTCATGAGCTATACGACAGGAAGGAAAGTGACTAAAATAAGTTGTGTACGCAATTTCTGCAGCCCTTTGACGAACGTCTCTCAAGTTGAATGAAATCTATTATAAATGGAAAATATAAGTCTTATCGTAGTAATAATATTTATATGTTATCATTGTTTCTCAAATAAGTGAATAAATCATTCGATATAATATAGAAGTAAAAATTTTCATTGAAAAAATATTGATACTCATCTCTGTCTTCTCGGATGTGCTCGTGACATCACCTCTGTTGAGAGACCCTCATCTGAATCAGTTTTGTTAGACCTCCCTGAGCCACTTTGTAATTCCAAGATGGCAGTAACACGTTACAAATAAAATTAACCATTTTAAACATTAAAATGAACGAACCTATAGTTTTTCTACATAAAATAAAAAAAATACTTACCATAATTCCCCATAATACAAGGACGACGGGGAATAGCCTGATAAACATTCTCCTCTTCATGTAGGCACCTCGCGCACTCAATAAGCGAATCATTATGAAAGAACTTGATCACACTGCCAGTCACAACCAAAAAAGAATACTAAAAAAATCGGCGTGTTTTGATGTTTTTATAGTGTAAAAATGCTGACCAAATATGAACCCCCCTCTTTAAAATGTTTATTCAGGCCAGAATTGATTACAACATATATTCCACCTAATTTTATTAAGTCAAACATACTAATGAAATAGTGTTTCCCTAGCAAAAAGATGACGCATAGGTGGGCAATTTATGCATTTGATAATGGTTGTCAGCAATTCTATTGATGGACTTCGATCCCCCTAAGAATGTATAATATAAGTGTATTATATGAACGCTGTTACATTTCAGTGGGCACACAGTCTTTAAATATTAATTTTAACTCAAATTCCGATGGCAAGGGGATTAAAGATCGGCATCTTCATCATTGCCATTTATACTCACAATTGAGTCAAGCAAACATCATTTCCTCTCCGTTTTACAGGGGGTTTAGCTAGACTAGTTGATTTAGTTGACTACTGTGCCATTTGAAGGAATAATATTTGTATATTAAATGCAAAGCAAATCCAACGTCTACCACTGGCAAAGAGTGCACAGTCGCCTGGGGAGTGTGTAATCATGCGTTTCACTTTTACTTCATCTCAAGACTTGACAAGATACTCGTAGTTTTCTAGATAACAGTCGGCTGAGTTATCATATTTATAGAACTTACCTACTCGTATGTAAAGATACAGGTCTACAACCAGTGTATTCTCCCAGTACTTACGTATGGCTGCGCAACATGGACGCTCACAGCAAAGAACACACAAACGCTCCAGACGGCACAACGGGGCATGGATAGATGCATGTTGGTATGTACTAAAAGAGACCGTAAACAAAACACAGGAATTCGCAACATAACAAAGGTAGAAAACTTAATAAATGTGTGCAAGAAAATTAAGTGGCAATGGGCAGGACACGTAGCCAGAAAGTCAGATTCCTGATGGACGTCCGAAATAATCCAATGGTACCCATGAGGCATAAAGAGGCTCAGAAGAAGACCGAAGGTACGCTAGATAGATTAAATCAGGAAGCATGGCAGCATCACATGGCACTAACGAGCAAAAAACCGAACTATTTAGAGTCAACTTGGGGAGACCTTTATCCAGCATTGGATCGACCCTGATTGACAATAATGATGATAAAAAAAACATACATAGCTCCTATAAAAATAGAAAGAAAAACTGTTTTAATGCTCTATTTCAAACTGTTAAAATATTAAATACATTGTGTGATTTATGCGAAAGGTACATCATCTTTTTTTCCCTTTCCTAAGCTATCTACGTTATTGTGATAGTACAAGACATTTGATTCGATTAACTGAACTTGAAATTTTTTCACACTAAATTTGTTATTTCTTATTTTATTAATTTAAATCAATTATTTCCATCCGTGTTCTTTTATGAAAAACTTTCCATCAGTAATTTGGAAACTTTCTCGATTCACGGTGCCTTGAAAGATTTTTTCATGGCATCCTTAAAATACTTACTATACGAGTATATTAGTGAAGGCGGGTGAGCGTGTTTTTTTACCAAACGTTTAATCAAATCTTGGAATCAAACTAGACACGGTTACCTTCATGTTTTATTTCATGTTATTTTTTTAAAGGTATTTTGCGTTGGTTACATTTATTGCTGAAAACCCAGTTTCATGGGGGTAAAGTATCAAGCAAAGCAAATGTAACCAGGATTCACTGCGCTATATTACCTAGCAAGGATATTCATATATTACTTGACTGATACACAAAATTCAATCAGTTTTCATATCGACAAATCTTGGTGCTATGTTCTGTCGCAAGACTTTCTTCCTCTACCGAGGCAAAGTAAGACGATTGATTGTCTCTCAATATATAACGAAAGTGAAATACCATAAAAACAATAGTCCCGTAGTGACCAGTCTCTGGATGGGTCTCGAGTTCATATATTATTGTGATCGTGTATCAGTGCATTGAATTAATATTGCCTCGATTTATATAAAAAAAACGAAAATTCCGTGGCGCCCCAGGGCACCGAAGCACATGCTTTGAAATTATCAGTCTTAGATTAAAAAATATTTATAAATCAAGGTTGTATTCAATTATACCGTACCGATACGATTTAAATATTTAATATTGAACAGTAACAATGTTCATACAAATTATATATTATTGCTTATAACTAGACTGATTAAATTTTCATATATCGTTATGCAAAATACAGTTAAGTACCATCCACTAATTTTCTTTTCTAACTCTCAATTACACGGTGGTCATTCTTATTATCCCTGTTTTTCCTTATTACCGAGAGTCATGATCTATCGGATGTCGGGGAAACAAGTTGTAACAACACGTCTCTGATCAACCTCCATCACTTGTCGTTGGCATGGTAGTGAACAGACTTTATCCAGTTAATTCTTTTACTATTCTTTCAGGCACACTTCTAAAGGCCATCCGTTTTTCCAGGTTATATCACTCATATCTAAAAATTAGCCCGAAGAACCACAGGATACGCTGAAATTAAATTGAGCACAATCGTACCATCACATTTAATTTCTGGAATGAAGAGACATTTTTTCTTCTGGCGGTCAACGGAATATTCAGCTTCCAGCGTCAACACCATATCTCAAAAGAATTGATATTTTCACGTATTCGGGTATTGTTTCATATTTCAGCATCCTAAAAAAATAAAGGAATTATTAGATATTGAACAAGTTTTGTCTCGGTATGGTAGGAAAGTCCCCAACCTCTTTACTTTTTTCAATCTATTTACTCAGGGAATTTTTGCCAATTTGTGTTATACTCGTATATATTTTTCCCAACCGCCTTCTGAACCATCCGTGGCGTCATAAGTACGAGTATAATGTTTCCATGTCATTAATTTTAAGTAAAAAATGTAAATTAATAAAAGTCATGAAAAAAAAAAAGTTTTTGTTTTATTTCCGTCATTATTGACGGTTTATTGCTAGTAATAGTAATAATAATAATAATAATAACACTCCAAATCTCTTTAATGATTGTAGAAGCGTCAATAATTATCCTGAGAATTTTAATGCTCAATTGAACGGGAGAATATTTTTATTTTGTGAATATTTAGCGTTGAATCAGGCTCGCTTTTGAAGTGAAAACCGCGGAAAATCATAATATAAACATTTGCACAACGTTCAAGTTCTGCCTGAGTGATTGTTTGGTTTGGCGGAGTGAAAATGCATCATCCTCCTGCTTCAGTAAACTCGACTGAACAGGAGACGGCGGAAAAGTAGGGATGTACGAGTACTATAAAAATATTGGTCTACTCAACGCAACGTGCAGCGCATTTGTTCTGAGAACATACTCGTATAGTATGTTTTAACAGGAAGCTGGGGAACTCTTCAGCGGCGCTTCAACTCGTGACTTGAACCCACTACGAGTATTATTGACAGATTGAAAATATTACAAAATAAATATAAACATACTCGTATATAAGTTAAGTGTAAGGATTAACCGGTAGTGGCAGCGGCCATTTGATAAGGTACTTCTACACATTGATCAGTGTTTGTTAAGTTTTGTTTAAAAATAATTCACACTCACTTTGATCTTTGTGAATAATAACAAAGATTAATATACGAGTATTATAGAAATATACCATACACAAATATAAAATGGAAGATTATTCTAGACAATTATACAGCACTAACATTAAAATTATTTCAATATTGTCATCGTCACTATCATTGTCGAGCCATGTCCCTAGTAGAGTACGCAGATACTAGACTTGATGCCACATTATAATACTTCTTCAATTTGAAGAAATCTGCAGCTGAGGCGCATCGATTGCTTGTAGAAGCATATGGTGAGGCTGCCTTAAGTGAGAGAAGTTGTCGTGAGTGGTTTCAAAAGTTTAAGAACGGTGAATTTGACATCGAAGACAAAGAACGTAGCGGAAGGCCGAAAGTGTACGAAGACGCGGAATTGGAAGTATTATTGGATCAAGATTCGTGCCAAACGCAAGAAGAACTTGCACTTACATTAGGAGTGACTCAACAAGCAATTTCACATAGGTTGAAATCATTGGGAATGATTCAAAAACAAGGAAATTGGGTTCCATATGAACTGACACCGAGAAACGTTGAACGCCGATTTTCCACATGTGAAATGCTGCTTGCCAGGCATAAACGAAAGGGTTTTCTGCACCGTATAGTCACTGGTGATGAAAAATGGATCCACTATGATAATCCAAAAGAGGAAGAAATCATGGGGAACTCCTGGCCATGCTTCAACATCTACAGCTAAGCCAAATATTCATGGAAAAAAACTCTTGTTGTGTATTTGGTGGGATCAGCTTGGTGTCGTGTATTATGAGTTGCTCAAACCGAACGAAACCATTGCTGGGGCTGTCTACCGAGCACAATTGATGAGATTGAGTCGAGCACTCGAGGAAAAGCGCGCCCACTGCTACTTCAGACACGACAAAATTATTCTCCTGCATGATAATGCTCGTCCACATGTTGCGGCGCCGGTCAAAACCTTTTTGGAAACAATCAATTGGGAAGTTTTACCCCACCCGCTGTATTCACCAGACATTGCACCTTCTGATTTTCACTTGTTTCGATCGATGACGCATGACCTGTCTGAGCAGCACTTCACATCATATGAAGATACCAAAAATTGGGTCGATTCGTGGATAGC
>OX463843.1:39526111-39632987 GCA_949825065.1 Odontocerum albicorne | reverse complement strand
AGAATACCAATCAATACCTATCGAGTTCTGAGGTTTTGTAGAGAACTGTCCTAATATTGTAAACCCGACTGAGAAAAACCGGGAATAAGCTTGATTTTTTTGGCAGTAGTTCGGTTCAGTTGATTAACGTGACCTAATTAAAAATAATCCTTCATTTTACGTAATTATGTGCCAGCTGTCTGATATTCAAAGGGAGAGTTTGAATTTCCCTCGAGCCCCAACCGAGCGAAGTGGGTGACGAGATCCACTCGTACCTTAGCGCTCCTTGCGGTGGCGATAATAACACGCTTGGAGAACTGTCAGATTCAGTAGGTAAAACTGCAGAATTTCGTAAAACTATTTTGAGAAGGATTAGTGTTTTCTTTTAATTATTAAGAGAGTTGTAATTGAACTGAAAGAGAATTAATTATATTGTAATTACATTAAAGGCTAAGTATTCATCCATGCCAAGTAAAAAGATTTAAACAGGTTTTTTAATACCGACATTTCAAATTTGTTTAAACTAATGAAATAATCAATTTAATAAATAAATAAATTATATTTAAACCATAAAATAAAGTACATTTTTAGAATGAATTATCAAATGGGTGTAAGCTATTCATCTACAAAAGAAAACAATAAACAAACCCTAACTATTGATATTAAACGTTCATCATACTCCACACTCCATAAAAATAAACTGTATGGTAATCAATGTAAGATTCATAGGTAAGATAAGAAGCAATTTTCGACCGGCTAACCGGTCTATTTTTGTACGTGGAGATTTATGTATTCATGTATAGACAAAATTTTATTTTTAAAAAGATGATAAACAATTAGAAGAATGTATTATTTATTGCAATTTACATGAAAATAATAACACTAACAAAAATAAATAACCGAAATATATTTTGAATCTTTTTTCTGAATGTTTAAAACGATAAAAAGTGTTTTGTTATGATAAAATATTTCCCAACAAATAATCTTTGGGTGCTCAGTTGGCATACAAAAAGGAACGTCGTTTCGGGTGGCCATGCATTATACAATATATTAAAACAATAATTAGTGAATTAAAAAATATATAGTCACCATTAACATTACAATTACAACCTTCTATTACCAGGGCCGGGACCCCATATTTTGCTTAAAACTCTTCCACCTTACCCTACCATATAGTCAGATAAGTTGTTGAGCTTAATTAAAAAAAGCCTTACCTGTTTGTCCTAATAATTTAGACAAACGTTAACATTTTATTTCGTTTAAAAAAATATTATTTCATGTGGAAAAAATATCATACTCAAGCGTTTATCTTAAAAAATGGCCTAGTTGGTAAGATGCTGGTTTTCTATCTACGGGTCTCATTATTGATGATATCCATAAAAGTGAATCCCAGTCTGATTAAATGGCGTTCTAGACGTGTTCGGGTGGTGTTGTTGCTTGTCCGCGTGCGGTAGTATTCTCACCAGTGTTTTTTTTACCCGAAAACAGGATTACTGGGACCGAATAAAATATTGTCTCTCAACCACGATTTTCAATATATTCGAATTCTCATTTCAGATATGTTGAGGTATACCATACGAATAATTGAACGAAATGCAAAAAAATAATGTGTTGCGTACATATGTAAATGTATTACAAAATATAATTTTATTGGAAGCAGTATATGTAATTTGACAATAAATAATTTCAGAGAAATTATTTTCAATCAACTAGAAAAGTTGAAAGACTCGTTTAAAAAAAAAGAATGGTATTTCTTTATCATCAGAAAAATATTGTAGTATAATTTAAAATACATGCGTGTTTGACAGACGTGCGTTAATCCAAGGAGGAACGTTTATTAAAGTTATTTAGCAAAGTTATGGAATGAAACGTGATCAAGTTATTTCGAAGTATAGTATTAAGTAAATAAAGTAAAAAAGGTCGATTAAATAAATGAATTATTTTATCGGGAACTTTGCTAACTATGTAAAAAGTATTTACTCGTAAATGTTATGTTCCCTTCAGTTTAAAACTTCGGCAAAGGTTTGATTTCACTCAGCTATCAAAAATAAAAAAAATGGTTTATAGGCATACGATTGCGTCTAACAATTATTTGATAGTTTTTAAATTTTCTCATACAACCTTTGTTTTCTTCTTCTTCTTTCGCTTTGGGGTTAAAATATTGGTAGAGCCCTTCACTCCCCGTACCTGTCTATCTGACGCCACACCATCGAGGTGAAGTTACATCTAGGTAATATCTTCACTAATACAGGTTCTCCCCTTGTTTTTCCTGGCAAATTTATATTAAATATTTAAAATTAATTAAACTTGTATGGAAAGGCGAGTTTATTTAGTTTCGCATCGTACAAAGTTAACTAGCCATATGAAACAATATAAAGCACTTTTGTACACTGATATCAAATTTTGATTGCTTTTTTTTTAATTGGTAATCCATCCAATCAAGGATGATTTGTACCAGCACATTAAAAATTAGATAGTTCAAACTTTCAACTGATTAAGTTTAAAAAAACTAACAATCGGTCTATAAATGGAAAAATTATGGCTTATAAACGCGCTATGACGCGTTAAAGATATGGCTTTTAGTTAATCAAACCTATTTCGCGAAGGTCAGTCGAAAAATACATTGTCTATAGTTTCATCATCCAGACTACAATCGAAGCCGGGATTCTCTACAATACTCCATTCCGTAAAGGTGACTAGCCGCCACGCAGTAGCCCGCCCGCAAACAACACATGACAGACACTTGTGTTGCGTCTTATTCATTCTTATAATATTAAAGCATGGTTTCAAAGGGATAGACTTTTAGATTGATTTATATCTGGAGCCCTTATTTACACCAGCTTTGTCCCAGTCCAACGCCCATCGGTGTCAAGTATCATATTTTTTTAATTATTCAAAAGATCAGTTACCGGCAGTGAAAAATCATATAGAGGACAACCAGTAGAACATGTTTCCTATACCAAGGAATCAACACATTAATTCCCAGTGATACCGAGATGTGAAGAAATCCATGCTAGAGAAACATCTATATTTTTTGACATTAATTGGAATAATTTAGCTTTGATCGAGCAAACAATTTTTTTGTATGAGTTACTTTTAAATAATTACCCGAAATTGAATAAAGATCACTTAGGGAAACGGAGAAGATAACAATTTTTGAAAAATGTAAGTACTTGCAAAAACTAAGAGCCTTTTTTATTGACACACATTAAGCGTAAAAACTGAAGAGAGAGAAGGAAGTTTGAAAAGTGGTTGAGTGTCTGTTTCCGGAATAAACTGCAGCCCCACAAGAATCATAATCCTCCATTTTGGACCCCTCTGTATAAATATGCGAATAATCAGGTAAGTCTCTATTGTTACAGAACCTATTGACAATGGCAGGAGTAAGTTGATTTTTTTATCAATTCCTACGCACTCGATGATCCCAGGGATAAAGGATACAGTTTTGAATGAGATATCGAAAATCGATAAGCGATTAAGTTTCTGGATGTTGATTGGTAACGATGAAAAATATGTAAAGCTTTTACAAATTGGATTTTATAATTTTATTAAAAACATATCCGTTATGTCAAATTATTCATTATTAATTCAAATTTTATAGATTTATTTGTTTTGTCATTACCGTTTACAAATATGTGAATTCAACATCTATCTTTGGACAATGAGGAATAGAACTAGTGAATCTATTTATTTAACATATTTAACTTGACATTTATTATACAATACATTGCGTTTTAGTCATCCACTTTTTCACCTTTTTCACATTTATCGATGTTTCGCCATTATTTATTTTTCTTTTTCTTCTCTCATCATTTAATTAATTGCAAACTTTTTCCCCCAACATATTTTCTTTTTATTCTTATAGCTACGATTTTTATCTTTATATCTAAGTACCTCATTTTTTCGTTCGTAAACTATAACTCTGTCATTAGTATTTATTTTCGATTTCAGTCGCAAATAAAGAACTTCAATAGCATATTTTCTATTCATACTACTCTTTTTCTTTTCAAGCATCACTTTAATATGTCAAGGTTCAGCATTTTCATATAACTGAAAAATGTGTTTTATTGATATATATTTATCTTTTTAAATTAACAAAATTTAACGAAAATGTTGCTGTAACTAAGGCTTGGTTACTTGATTCCAGTATTGGGCATGAAGTGCTTCGAATTTTGGGTTATTTTTCAGTCGGCAACTCAATTTTCCACATCGTTATCGCGTATTTTCAAAGGCGAAGGGAGACCTAAAAATATTGATAAAAACCCCAGCACTTGAGGAAGGTTACTCAGAAAAGGACCTATTTAGTGAAGAAAGGAATAAAAATATGTCACCCGAAACAACTCCACAAGCTAGCTTTGTAAGGGAAATTGATTTAAAATATATTATGTTTCATTGTTTTTCTTTACATTTGGGAAGGATATAAAATAATTAGAGGTAAAATATCGGTGAAGAAAAAAAACCTTATTCTAAAATTTTGTTGTTTTCTTCATGCAATCTATTTCTAGAACTAACATTTTCTGCATCGGTTTTTTATGTATAAACGGCTTTGTTTTATATATGACGGATATAATGACGTATTATTTTTATCAAACGTTTGGTTATTCATATTGCATAGAACTAACTTATTCTGAGATGTCAAAAGATTTAGGGCCTAGAGGCCCTCAAGTTTTAGCATATCGATATTTTTTGATATACAATGCAACAGAAGCAACCATTGGTAAGCAGTTATTGGTTACGATTCGATACAAGTAGCATTCGCGATTTATGGGTATTTGTTACAATATATTGTCATTATATGTATAGGTATTTGTCATACTAATTACCTCTGTATAATTTCACAAGTGGCAGTTTCTCAGACACATAATGAGGTGCATGCGATACATTATTACACAACTATTACAAATTATTTGTCAATAAATTATTAATAAAACAAGACAAATCTTCGTTGTTATTTTTTTACTAAACGAGCTAATGTATTAGGCCATTCCTCGCGGTCAAGAAAAATGGTGAG
The DNA here is from genome assembly GCA_949825065.1 of Odontocerum albicorne. Lineage (NCBI taxonomy): Eukaryota > Metazoa > Arthropoda > Insecta > Trichoptera > Odontoceridae > Odontocerum > Odontocerum albicorne. Next base: position 39,627,997 of record OX463843.1, on the reverse strand, counting down.
TTCATTCCATTTTTAAATAAATAAAACAATAAATATAAGTTAATTGATTGCAACGTAGTATTTAAACACATTCCAAAAACACATAAACTCGTATATCTCAAGATAAATAGCAGAAAATACATTTAAGAGAGAAGCTCATAACATCCCCCCGTCGAAATATATTCCACCAATTTAGGGCGAGCCCAGCCGCGATAACACCAGATGTCTTTCAGTCCACACCCTTGTATAGTATATGTAGATTAAGAAAAAAAAAACAGAAAATGAATAAATGGCAGGAAAAACAAAAAAAAGTAAATCCACAAATACAACCTCAGATTAACTCAAAAAAATAAATATAGATTAACTCAAACATTTTTTTTACTCCAATACGTCTATAAGTTTTATTGTGTACAAGTTGTTGCATTTCTATGCATGACTATGAAAGAATATGTACGAGTACTTAAATCGTGTAAAAATTATTTTTATATTTTGATTGTTGCTTTAATTTTTTATCATTATAGGTTTGTTTCAAAATACCTAATTGTATAATGTAATACTTGAAAATGGAATCACCCTGTGTCTTTGCTCCTTCCTGTCGATAAAATTCTCATTAATTTTCTGGCAACAACCCTTCTCTAATCTTCCCCCTGAAAGTAGAAGCTCTGAACTGTTGCAATGAAAACCTTTTTGACTGTAGATGATTTTGACTACGAGATAACTGACTTTTTTCGTAAATGAATAACTAAAGTTTGATAATGTTACATATTACATACAATATAGCACACTATACTGACCAATATTGTGTACACGCATAATTAATTTAATTTACCATTTTTCGATTGAATCATGATATCAGGTTACATTGTGCTACCTTAAATGTGTTTGTTTGAAGAAATACAATAAATATGGATATTTTTATTTCATTATTTATTTCTTGCCATTTGGTATTGTATTGTACAGGGTGGTCCAGAAAGAAATGCACTTTTAATTCCTTAATAATTTCTTAACGGAAATGTGAGGGGTGCGGGGCGGGGTCAGTGCATCGCTTGGCTTATGTAATTTTAGTCACCATGAGTCATTACACGGGAGAACAGCGTGCGTTCTGTGTTCGCGCGTTTTTTAAGAACAATCGATCTTATGTAATTGTTCGACGACTTTTTCGGATTAAATTCGCATCAGTGAGTGTCGTAGCACTAATTTTATCAAGCAGTGGCTCGAGAGATTCGAAAGAACAGGATCGACGCAAAAAATTCGGCCATGGGGTCGCCCAAGAGTCTCACGCACCGACGAAATCATTGAACGAGTTCGAGAATCTTTACGCACGAATCCAAGAATGTCGACGCGCAAACGTTCATCGGCTTTAGGTGTGTCTAAATCGACGTTACAGCGAATTTTGCATATATTCATTCTTATAATTTATTCACAATTCATTTTTTTTTTCACCCATTCAATATAAAACAGTGTGTGACGACACAAATTTATGTATATTTGTATTTAATATTATGTATATATCATCATATTTATATATTATATGTATTTAATCGTTTATAATTTCTCATAATCATTCATAAAATCAAAACAATTACCACAAACCTATCCTTTCCCGATTCCCAAAAAGATCCAAAAATTTCCAATAAATATCTTAACAGTCAGAACTTATCCGATGAAGGAGTAAGGTGTCCTACCATCGGACCGAAACTCCGAACAAGCTATCCATCACTTGGTTTCAGCAGGATGGAGCCACGTGTCACACTTCAAACGAGAGCATTGGTGTAGTGGGTTACCTTAAAAATAAGGTTTACTCCAATAATCCAACATCTTTGCAGCAGTTGAAGCTGAATATTCGAGAAGAAATGGAGTCCATTTCCACGGAAACCCTTACGAAAGTTTTCCAAAACTTTCATGCCAGATTGGAAGAGTGCCGTAACCGCCATCATTTGGACAAGACATCATTTGGACAACGTAATTTGTAAGAAGTAAAATTGCATTTTATTAGCTTTAAGTTATAATTAATAAATATGTTCCAGATGTAAAGCTTTTTTTTATTTCGAACTTTCAAAAGTGCACTCCTTTTTGGACCTTCCTGTATATAATATGTATGAAAATATATTCTATTGTAAAATCTCATTATTGTATAGCAAACTCTGACAATTAAACAAGATATTGTAATTCAATCATGTTATTGTAAAAACAAATGCAGTGAAATATTGCTCAAATGCTCGCCAGTAACAGGTTAACAACACCTATCAGAAGATGTCTATCTCTCCTTTTAACGTTTCTTTAAACAAAGGCTTATTCCCGGTCCTTGTTCACCTGCTGTAGCAAATTGACGGCTTTGTAAAGACTAAGGAGGTGCCAGATCATACGGTACAAGGTGCTTTTTGACACCCCTAAACAGGAAGAAGTCAGAGGGGGACTTTGAAAAGGAATTTAATTGTAGTGATCGAATTTATTTGATTTCCTCTCTCGCACTTAGCAAATGACTTGACATGCCCGGAATGAATTCCTATTTCGGTGGTTTCATCAAAGAAGATTCGGTCGTTACTCGCTCGAGTATTAAAACACTTTTAATCAATTTCCCGTGAAAAGATGATTGTTAAAGAAATTAAACATTGTTTTATGCCTTTTGTTGCCTCGTAACAGCTTTGACAGATCTTCACTGAGTTAATTTTTTTTCTCTCGGTATTAATTTTTTTTTAAAAGCTAGCAATTTTTTTAATTGTGGAAATACAATGTAGTTATAAAAATATGTTAGCTGGAGCATTTAATTGTTATTTTTTAATAAGTATCTGCGAAAAAGATTCATATTTATAAAGTGTTGAGAGATATTTCCTTTGCACACTCAAAATTTTTGGTTATTTAGTAAAAATATTGAACAATTAACGATTTTTTTTCCTTGAAGTACGTACGGTGATAAATTTTCTAGCAAATTAACCAAGTTTCGATTGTTATTTTTTTCTGTCTTAAAATAAAAAGAATCACAAACTTTTAGCACTTTTCGACATACTTTTTTATTCTGTGCATTTTTATGGAAATTTCGTGATTTGGTATTTGCTGAATTTTTTAAATTTTTTTATTTCATTAGAAATTGCTATGTGACATTAAGTTCTAAATAAAAGACCAATTAAATACAATACGATAAATATATACTGTAAAAATTAATGATCTGAACATAGTAAAAATCAGACCCTAATAATAATAGTAACGTTAATTGATATATTAACTGTTTAACAAAAATATATGTTTTATTTCATTTATAAGTTTTTTGGTGACATACATTTTTTTAATGATTGATTCAAAATAGAGAAAAGAACTGTTTAATTAATTGAAATTATTTCGTTGTTTCTCCGAGCATTTGAATATCCATAGATATCTTGACATTTCGATTGAGTTTATTTTGGATAAAATTTTATCAAAATACTCGTATATTAAAAATATTGCACAAAAAATATAAAATACGTATCACGAATCAAATAAATATGTTTATAAAGAAATTGTAGATGAATTAAGTTTGACTTATTTTATTTTTTTATACCTTTTTATTCATTAAAAACATAATAATAATTTTCATTGAATGTTTTTAAATATTTTTCCCCCAAATATCTAATGCGACAGTATAATGGCATGTTCATTACTCCTTACATTTGTAGTCCCTTTGCTACGAGATAACTCGATTGTTTATATTAAATCTCAGCGCCTGATGCCGCATTAGGCTAATGACCGGATTAGGTGAGGGCATGACATATCTCTTGGATGGAGAGAGAAAGCCACGCCATTCACGGGGGGGGTGGGGGGGGGGGGGGGTCTGTTCAAACTCACTCTCGTCCTGCTGAAAAGAGAAGCTATTTAGTTCAATTGTATTTTTTTCATGGGAAAACTTAAATAAATATTTTTGTCGCTTTTTGATGTATTTTGAAGTATTATTTTTTGTCTACTTAATCCATTTACATAAAAGTGGTATAAACATAGCTTTCTCAGTTATTCTAAATTAAGTTAAAACTAAGATTTTTTTCATTCATTTATTCGTGTAATATATCTTAATAACATAGATCTTTCAATCAATCAATCAATGGCACTACAGCCCATTGTGGGCCCCAGCCTCCTCCAGCAGTCGTCGCCATTCCCTCCTATCTTGGGATGCATTCCTCCAGCCCCTGATGCCAATCACGCTTGTATCACTCTGCACCCCATCCATCCACCTGAGCCTTGGTCTACCCACGCTACGTCTTCCTTGGGGATTGGAAAAGAGTACCTTGTTAGGCATTCTCTCTTCTCCCATTCTTGCTACATGCTCCGCCCAACGTAGCCTCCCAATTTTGATGTATTTTAAAATGTTGCGCTCTTTGTATATGCTGTATAACTCCTCATTATATCTTACTCTCCAAGATCCATTTCATTTTCCCGTATGGGTCCGAATATTTTTCTGAGTATTTTCCTTTCAAATATTAGAAGAGAAGATTCGTCCTTCTTACTCAATACCCAGCATTCAGACCCATATGTGACGACAGGTCGTAACAGTGTCTTGTAAATGGTAAGTTTTGTTTTTCTTGACAACAACCGAGATACAACCGATATATAAAGTGTTTTCTCAGACCAAAGAAGCATCTATTTGCCATAAATATTTGACGTTTAATCTCGATAGATGCATCATTAACACTTGTCACTATAGATCCCAGGTAGGTGAAGGTGTTTACACGTTCTATTGTATGAGAATTTATATTAATTGTGGTAGGTGTCTGGTTATTATGGGGTGCTTTAGTGGCTATCATATATTTGGTCTTATCGGAGTTGATGCGAAGTCCCATTCTGTTTGCAGCCCTCTCCAACTCAACAAATGTCTCCATCATCGCTTGTGGGGATCTACCAATAATGTCAATATCATCCGCGTAGCCCTGTATTTGGCATGATTTGTAGAAAATTGACCCATTTGTCTGTACTCCGGATTCTCTTACACACTTCTCTAGAGCCATATTAAAAAGTAGACAAGCTAGTGCGTCTCCTTGACGCAGTCCATTCATTGTGTAAAATGGTTCTGAGATATCATTTTGAATCCGGACTCTACATTGTGATTGGTTCATAGTGAGTCTAACCATCCTTGTGAGCTTGTTAGGAATACCCAAGTCCTTCATGGCCTCATAGAGTTGAGAGCGGTTAATGCTGTCATATGCAGCTTTGAAATCGATAAAGAGGTGGTGTGTATCGACATTATACTCTAGGGTTTTGTTCCAATAGTTGACGGAGAGTGAACATCTGATCTATAGTGGATCTCCCCGGACGAAATCCGCTTTGATATTGGCATACCAGGTTTTTTATAGATCTTTAATATATCTTAATAGATGATGCAGAAGACTGTGGCTGGAAGACAAAATTATCTTCAAGTGACATCAATACTCGCACACGTCTAGCATGTGAGTATTGTTACCACACGAACTTTTTTACCAGATTGGATTGTTTCCGGATAGCATCAGGAATCGAACTCGAAGCCCCTGGCTGAAAATCAGAAGTCTTAACAACTGAGCCATTAAAGTCACCGATTTTCATTATTTTAAATCTTTATTTTTGATCATCTTATAAGCAGAATGCTTATCTCTAATTGAAGGTTTCAAGATCAATTCCTAGAAATTTTAAAAAATCTTTAAAAAAATATCTACTCTTAAATAAACATGTATCAACATAAGACTGACAACTTTCGAGACATGAGACACACAAACATCCAACATTGTCTCCAGTAGCCTTTAGCTATACTCATACTACCACTTTCGAGACATGAAACACACTTATACAACATCCAACATTGTCTCCAGTAGCATTTAGTTATACTCATACTACCACTTTCGAGAAATGAAATACAACATCCAACATTGTCTTCAGTAGCCTTTAGCTATACTCATACTGCCACTTTCGAGACATAAAACACACTTATACAATATTGTCCCCAGTAGCCTTTAGCTATACTCATACTACTGCTTTGGCTCTTCAGATGACGGCCAGAAAATTCAGTTCACTGAAATTCTAAGAATTATTTATAGCATTCGTTCATTGTCGTCTTTGAAAATGTTCTCCGTATTGGTAATTGTATCATTTATATCACTTACATGGACTGAATTGTGTTAGAAGACCTGTGTAACTAAGTCAGTAAGACGTTAATATAACCCGGAAATTTTAGGGATTAAACTCGATTGTTTCCCAAAAAAGGGTATCAGTTTGATAAAAAATGTTGTGTGGTATTGTTAACACAATAATAACATATGCTAGAAGTGTGATTGTATTGCCAATATGTATAATGACAAACGGCGAGACTCGTGTCTACTCTAGTGAGCGATTAAAAATCGTAAAAGTCTCAAATAATGGGTCTGAAGATAATGTCTTCTATCCACGCTCTTCAACATATAACCAATGTGAATATATTAAGGAGTACCATACAAATTAACAAATAAATCGTTTTAAACTTTCTTATTTTTGATTAAGTTTTTTTTTTAAAGAGTAAATTATTGTACAAAAATTTGTCAAGGCTATACCTATATACAAATTTATTACTTAACTAATCTTAATTATATGTTATAATTTATGAACTTACTTAATCTTATTTTCCTACATATCATTTTATTTTATTTATTCAATCTTAATATATTAGATCTTAGAAATAATTAACACCTACATACTACTAATAACTAGATAACAATTCTTACACTAATTATTTAGCAAAAGCAAGTCCACTCGTTCAGGCTACTTGTATTACATCACATTCACTCAGACCTTGGTCGTCCCAGCTAATACTGAAGGTGGACTAGTCAGGCAACAGATAATGCTTCGTGAGCTTGTGCTTATAACGGAAGGGTAGGTCGGATTTACTTTTGTAAGCCCCCAGGGCAGCGACTAAGGGATTTCTGTGATTTTGTTGGCTTTTAAAGAACTTCACGGTCCAAGCGAGGACGTGGTGTTGTATGGTTTCTTCTCGCTGTTCAGCGTGAAGTCGGGTAAGATTTGTTCTGGGATGGGTGTTAAAAGATATCTTGAATGCCTTGTTCTGCACTCTCTGGAGTTTCAGGTGATCCGTGTTGCTCACACTACCCCAAACGGGTGCAGCATAGGTCAAGATAGGACGAATAAGGGTTTTATAGAGGAGGAGCTTATTTTTGGGGGAAAGGAAGCTGCGTCGATGAAATATCGAACTGATAGCCCCTATGCCCTTGTGACCCTTCTGTCTGATGGTATTCAAATGGGTTTTTCACGTCAGTCGCCGGTCAAGGTGCAGGCCGAGGTATTTAATCACGTCCTGCGACTCAACCAGGCAACCACCGATGAATTAGGGCATCGACGGGACTCTTTCCTTGATTTTTCGGGAGAACATGATGGCCTCAGTTTTGGCGTCATTGATTTTGAGCCTCCAGTCCTGGTAGTATTTCTCAAGGATCTCAAGAGCAATCTGAAGACGGCGACCAGCTCGATCCACCTTGAGTGACGATGCGTAGCATGCCGCATCGGCAGCAAAGAGTGCGAGTTTACAGTTTGGGGGAGTAGGAATGTCGTGTGTGTAAATGTTAAATAGAAATGGTCCAAGTATACTGCCTTGGGGGACACCCATAGGGATGGGCCTGGCGGATGACGTAGAATGATGAGTGGTGACTGTAAAACTTATATTGGAAAGGTAGGATTGAAGTAGTTTCACGAGATAGAGTGGAGTGCCAGTGAGGAGAAGTTTGTGAAGAAGGCCATCATGCCAGACAGTATCAAAAGCCTTCTCGAGGTCCAGTAGTACCATGCCAGTACTTCTATTCCTATTGAAGCCCATCGACATGTCTTCCATGACACGGGTAAGTTCCTGGACCGTGTTGTGTCTTGTTCTAAATCCAAATTGCTCATGAGGGAATGTATTATTGGATTCGTGATGGAACACTAACCTTGAGGCAACCACTCTCTCAAGGATCTGGCCAAGACCTGGAAGAAGGCTGATGGGCCTGTATCTAGTTGGATTTTCGGTAGGTTTATTTGGCTTGTGGATAGGAACAATATTGGCTACTTTCCAAATACTCGGAAAATAGCCATTAAGGAGTGAGGCATTTATTATTTTAGTAAGAAAAATCCTCGCTTTGAGTGGTAACTGTTTAAGAAGGCTATTGTGTGTATTGTCGGGACCGGGTGCTTTTCGTGTTTTAAGTTTGTTAAGGATACGATCAATTTCGGACGGGGTGCAAAGTTGCACCTCATTTTGGTTGGTCAGGGAGTAAGCAAAGCTGGTGAGAGTGTCCTCGACAGCTTTGTTGACATCAACATTTCCAAGGTCGGAAGTGATTGAGTACGTATTCTCATAAGCATCCGCCAAGGCATTAATTAGCCTTGTCAATGCCAGAAACAGCCAACCCTGAGGCTGTGCGCAGAGGTGGTATGCTTTGAGACGAGCACTTGATACCCTTGACGACTCGCCAGAGAGTACCGTTACCCGGTTCTAGAGCTGCCAATTTTCTCTGCCATAGCTGGTTTTTAAGTAGGCGGATTTCTTTTTTGATTTCATTTTGGAGGACGTTTAGAAGTGTTTTGTCACGTTTGTCTAGTGTACGTCTGTCTTTGTTTGTTTTTTTAGAGATATAAGGAGTTTGATATGAGGAGTAAGAGTTATTTTGTATAGAGTGACAATTTTGAGGGGAACATTTTCATCATGGGCATTATGGATGAAGGTGTAGATGGTATCTATCGCGGCATCGATGTCCTGTGGGCTCACCAGAGTTTCAGGTGATAGGCAGAGCTGGTTGTGGAGGTAGGCTTTGTAACCCTTCCAGTCAGCATTGGCGTAGTCGTACTGCTCCCTGAGGCTAGCAATCGGCCTCACTCCCAATGTGAAGTAGACTGGGAGGTGGTCTGACGAGAGAGCTTCTAGAGCAGTCCAACCAGAGATGTTAGGGTAGTTTTTGACTACGGCAATGTCCAGTGTAGAAGGGCTACGGAGGTTGGTGAAACAGGTATGTTGATTTAGATAGAGTATTTGACAGTTGTGGTTTTCCATATAATTGTACAGCGTCGTTCCGTTCGAGTTAGCTCTCAAGCAGTTCCAGTAACGGTGCTTGGCATTGAAGTCCCCGGCCATGATGACCTTGAGCCCCAAAGCCAGCACTGCCTCGGTGTCCTTTTCCAGAAGTGAAAGATAGCCGGTACAACATGCTGCCACAATTGTGACTGTCTCCCTGTCAACCTTGAGGCTGATGGCAGTAGCCTCCAAGTTTGTCAGGGCGGGCGTGAGGAGTTGGGTATGATGGATAGTGTCTCGGATGAGGATCGCGGTGCCTCCACCTCTATCGGAAACGTGATCCGATCTATAGACGGTGAAGCCACTGGTGCCTCTCACACGAGATACAGGTTTTAACCAAGTTTCCGTAATAAGCACAATATCTATACCTGAATTGTTCACCAACAGTATCAGCTCCTCGATCTTCTGCTGCATGCTGTAAGCATTCCAGCAGAGCACTTTCATTCCAGAGAAACTCGTCATCACGCTTATCCTACGAGCTGCTCAATGATCTCGAGGTAGATCATAGTCTTCTCGAGCTTAGTGGTGCAAGAAGCGAGCCTGCTCCGGGCTCCAATGACAAGGCGCATGATGGCGAGTAACTCGCTCTCTCCGTTTGTGAACGTGTTAATCGGGGGCGGGGGCAGGGGCTGAGCACGAGGAGGGTGGAGGGTTTGAGTAGAAAGGGGGGCTATAGGAAAGGCTGGTAGGTGAGGTGGTGAGGCTGGAGTACCGCTGGCTACCTGGCTCCACGAGCGATGGTCCATCCGGGGAGCCGGTACGCTATGTCTCTTATGTAGGCTGGATATGTATTGTTGGCGGCGGGGGCAACCACCATAGTTGGCCGGATGAGCACCCTCGCAGTTACAGCAGGCCGCAGGGGTGTCCCGCTCTTTCTTGGGGCAGTCGGTAGTGGCATGCGCCATCAGGCACTTCACGCATCGGACTGTATGGTTACAGTTCGCCGATGCGTGGCCGAAGTTTTGACAGCGGTAGCACTGGGTGCCTACCCTGCCACCGTTCTTGTATTTCTCCAGGCGGACGCGACAGTAGTTAATCACTGTCACTTCCGTCCGAAGAGCCTCAATGTTTGTGGCATTTGGGAAGAGTACCGTATAGAGCGGGGCACCCTTGGTCTTCATCCTGAAAACCCGGAGGGGCTTGTACCCTTGGGCGGCCAGATCAGCCGCGATGTCCTCTACCGGGAGCTCTGGGAAGCCCCTGATGACGGATCGCTTGCTGCGCTCCACCTCCGCGGTGAACGTGTGGAAGGGTGCCCAGGTCTCTCTCAGGCCAGCCACGAGAGTTTTGTGGTCCTCCAACGTTGAGCAGTTGACAGCTGCACGGTCTCTGCCTCTGTAGGAGAGCATGATGCCCGCCTTTTTTAAAATGTTTGGCCAGATTTATTATCTGGCCATGTGTTTTGTCCCCTAAAGTGATAATTACCGGGGAGATCTTCGAGGTAATCCTCTTTACTGGCGCTCGGAAGCCAGGAGTTTCAGAGGCGTCTCCGACCTCCGGGAGTGCCTCGAATCGGTTTTGGTTCAGTAGCGGTTGAGCCGGGACTGGAGTTGATTGTTTAACTCCATTGCGTGGAGTGATCCACGCACTGGAGTTGCTGGTGCCGGTGTTTGCAGCTACACCAGGACTCACTTTGGTGGAGAGGGCGGAATTCTTCCTCATGGGGGTGGCTCGTGACTTGGCGTCCATGATACGGCTCGAGTTTTTTCCCTAGGATTTCGGGACTTTTGTTCTAAGAACCACCATGTGTTAAAAGTTAAAAGTTAAGCACTAAAATTAACACTTCAAACGACATTGTTGCAGAACAGGATTTTAAATAATATAATAAAAAGAGTACTCGTAAATATAAATAATGTTATACTCGTACAATAGAATGAGATAGGGCGGTAACGTACTGGTGTTTAGACCTCGGCAACATGTGTTGGAGGGACAATATATACGAGAGCGACAGGGTCTGGAATACGAGTCGGCACGGCCAATTCTAAGAAATTGGGGCACTATCCTGACTGACCCAAAACACTTTCACTTCACAACGAGAATATATCGGCACTGTGTTAGATATTTATAACATGAAAGTTTTTTAAAAACAAAACGATTTTTTTACCTTATTAACGAATTAGCAGATAAGTAAAATTTACACGGCTGAGTTACACTTATAAGAAACTATAGTAAGTACAAAAATATCTAATTAATATTATGATATTAATAGAGATACTTCAATTTAGGAGCGGATACTAAAGGAACGCGTGTGCGTGTGTCTTGTGTGACATGACGACCGGTATACGTATGAAAGTCTTCTCGATTTGATTAAGTTAGATTATTCATTTGATATAATTGAATTTTGCGATGAGTTACGCCTGTAAATTTATACAAAAAAAAAACAACGGAGATATATGAACATGACAATATTTTAATTATATGACGTATCGTGAAAAGATAATAATTTATGATAAGCCACAGACCATAGTTTGGTGAAGTCTGCATTACACGCTAGTACCAGTTCCAATGTTAAAACTGATTATTTTCATTTTGTTAATGGCAACCCAGAATAACAAAAGGCAAAGGTTATTTTTTTTAGTTAAGTGCGGTAACCTTGTTTTTTTCTGGCATCATCTAATTTAACAATTACAACAAAGTTTGTTCTAAATAATCAAAGAAGAGCTAACTTGGTAAGTTTTTCTCTAAGGAGACCAAATTTGATTATTAGAGGATAATAAATCAGAATATCTTGCCTAAATTCATAATTAACTTGTTGGCATGAACTAACCTTGACCACATATACTAAAATATTAAAAGAAAATTTCTTCTGATGCTTTCAACATTTTAGGTCCCCTATACATTGTTAAAGGAAATGGGTAGAGCAAACCTTTTCATCTTATCATCAATTCCATTTACCCAAGTGGTTCTGCGTTCTCGAGACACCAACTTGAATGCAGTCGGTGCGAGAGTCCAGAATATTGCTTATCTATCAGTTTATATCCCGCATTCGTCATCCATTATAATAATCTCACAATTAAGGGGTACAATATTAACACTACCTCCTCCTATAATTTTACTTGAGGATATGAACTCTCATCATATGCTATAGGGATTGCCTAGAACATATAGATTTGGATCCGAACTTGGGAATATTCTGGACGAAGTTGAACTTTGTATACTGAATGACGGATTACCTACCCAATTGACAGCGCCGAATCAAAATTCAAGCGCAATAGATTTATCAATCTGTTCAGCCACATTCGCCCCTATGTTATCGTGGAATGTAGTGTCCGATCCCCACGGGAGTGATCATCTTCCCATGATCATTACATTTCCATCATCTCATCATCCATTCATTAACCCCATCTGTAGTAAATGTAACGGCGGTAAAGCCAATTGAAACAAATTTTCCTATTCCCTCAATACCTCAACAACTAGATTGGCCGACACACAAAAACTTACATATTTTGTATGAAAACTTCGTAGAGCTGATGATTTAGGCGGCTCTCTCTTCGATTTCCCTTTTAAAAAACCGCTTATTTAAGCCACAACACCCTCCATGGTGGAATAAAGTGTGTTCTAAGGCAATTAAATCTCGGAAAAATGTGTATCAATCTTACAAAAATAACATGAACGGGTCAAATTTTCTTCTTCTTCGCAAAATACAAGCCGTCACAAAATGCTTACTTTCTAAGATGAAGAAAGCTGGATGGAGACAGTTTTGTCACTCCTTTTTGCCAGAAACTCCAATATCGACAGTGTGGGAGAATATGAAAAAAAATAAGTCCGTCTACTCAACTCGTTTACACAAAATACCAACTGAGTGTCGGGTTCACACCTTTTTAAACAAAATTGCTCCTTCTTCATCTCCAACCCAATATGACATTCCATATACTTACTTTCTTACCTCTCATATGGTAAACATCATCTAGATGCGCCTTTCACAGAAAACGAACTTAACATGGTTTTGTCCAGCCTAAAGGATTCCTCCCTAGGGTTGGATAACATCCCTTATTCTTTTTAAGTGGAAACCCTACCCTACACCAGGAAATATTATATTACCTAAGACTGGTCAATTGCATTTTCAACACAGGAAAAAATCCCAAGTCCTAGAAAATATTTAAAATTGTCCCAATACCTACGTAAAATGGGTAATGATCTTTCATACGGAAATTTCTTTAGACCAATAGCCCTTGCATCAACTTTGGGAAAAGTGCTATGGCTTAGTGCTATGGATAATTTAACTAGTCTCACTGCTGATATTCATTCCGCATTTACTTATCAAAAGTTCCTTATAGCCGCTTTCTTGGATATTACTTCAGTTTATGACAATGTCATTTAACCTATTTCAAAACAAAAGATGCTGCACAAAAAAATACCCAACAAAATCCCCCACCTCATATTTAACCTTTTATCAGAACGATCCATCTTTCTATCAGTGGATGAGGTGTCTTTCACAAGAACAGTTTGGAGGGGTCTTCCTCAAGGATCAGTCCTTAGCCCATCCTTTATATTTATACGGCAGATATTTTGCACCCGGTTCCTCTCAATAGCGTTGTATTACAATATGCAGATGATATCGTGGTTTATACGTCCAATAAATCTTTTAAAATATGAGACCAAATATTACAATTCTCTTCACTTTCTTTCCGAGTGTGTCGAAAATCATGGATTAGATATTTTCCATTCGTCATTCGCTCGCTTACAGACCTTGAATTCTCATTATTAATTTAGTTGTAAACTTTGAAGTTTAGTTGTAAAATAGTTTAACTCCATAGTATCTCACTAGATGGCAATAGTCCTGGACCGAGTTGCTTAAGTATACTCAAAATACCAACCACGGATGTGCCAACCGATTGCACCGATGTCGCCCATCCGAATAGAGCTATTAAGGTCCTATGAAGTGGATATCACTTGACGCTAGCGTATACTCCTTCATATATAGGAGTTCACGCCCATTATTCAAGAAACAGAAACTGTAAAAGAACTTGTGCGTTCTTTGGGTTTTCAGAATAGCTGATTTAACTCTATTTATCTCAACATATTTTATGTATGTTCTTTTTCCTAACATCATAGTTATTCTTATATTTTTCCCTACAATTTGAAATACCTCAAAAAATCACAATCAAAAACACTCCTGCAAATTCTTAAGCTAAGAGATACGGGGCCTTCCTCATTTACCATTTATTTTTCTCTAGATAATCAGCTGTGTAATAATCTATTTTTCACTTATCTATGTAGTTTTCTTCTTCTAAGAATTATAACAACCTTCACAACGACCGTAATTCCACTTAAAATGTATTTGGTTATTACCTTTTTTGTGAACATTAAAAAGTAAGCAAAAATATATAAGGTTAATTAAATTTATATAAAAACAAACTGACATTTCTCGGAGTTTTTCTCACCCATCAATAAATACTGCTAGTCGAAAAATTGAAACCGTTCTTTAACTTACTCGTAGGTACATTACTAGCCAAAATACGTAATTCTACCAATAGCGGTGCTGGCAAATACGAGTATTAAGACATAAAGCGCTAGGTCGCACTCCGTGGAGCTAGATGGCGTCAATAACCAATCGTCGGTTATTATAGAAATAAAATAGTCCCTTCGGTTTTGTTTTATCACTCATTAAGTAATATGGATGACTCTGAAACAAGTTTATGACTTTTAGGGCAAGTAAGGGAGTGCGATTTACGTAAGAAACATAAAACGTCTAACCATTCTAAAGGAGTTACTATTCAGATTTCTTTCCTTCGTAGAAAATATACAAGCAATTTGACCTTTGCAAATTTGTCTTTGGAATTATTCAATTCCAGAGATTTGCAGAAGTTGTGCATTTGTCATCTGACGTTTTATCTTCCATGAATACAATGCGTTACTGTAGAAAGTAATGTAAAATGGATTTATTTTATCCCTCGATGTGTCATAAAAACCAAGAGTTTATACTAAATGCTTTATTGAGAATTTTTATGGTTGTATAATTCCTTATTTTATTATATTACACTTTTGTTGTATATAATACGACCTGGTGTATGTATTTATTTCCGTGTGGCAATCTTTTCCAATCAACCAGAAATATGTTTAAATGGTCTTGAGTGAACACCAGACTGGAATCCTTTTTTTTAATTAGGTTACAGCGGGAATCGAACCCGCTACCCCGTTGGGAGACACGGCGTCTTACCAACTCGGCCGCCACGGATATCATCATTACGTAATGAAATAATATTTTTTTACTGTTTGTTATATTAATTATTAAAAATAAAGAATATGCAATATTTTTACAAAAAAATATACAAAATATTCATATTTAATTAAATCAGCTTTCAGGTTTTACTTTGTGTTCTTCTTTACCGCATTTATTATTTGTTTAATTTGTTCTACGGATAAGGGTAAATGTGCCACAGCGTGAGATAACTTGTATGTTTGCGCTTGACAGATGAAACTTCTTCAAATGATTTTACACAACTCATGTATGTCGCGTTTGCTATAGAAGCTTAAGTTATTGGCATTGTATACTTTGATTTTAGCCTACGTGAAGCGCAGTATTGAAGCGGTCGTAAGACTTCCGTATTAAACATACAGCCGATACTAAATGAAATCAGGAATTTATACAAAATAACTATAATTCCATCGCTTTTGTCCATAAAATATAAATTCTTAGAAATGTTGCGCAGAAATAATAAACTTGTCTAGTCCATCCATCCTATTGTGTAGCTTATGACTGAGAATCGTGACTACCATGATATTCCTTAACAACTCGTCTTCATTCGAACCTTCACTCCGTGGTTCGAAGGATAGTTGTTAAGGGTAGTCCAGTTGCGTCTCCCACTTGGTCAGTCTAACATATTGAGAGGTTTCTTCGTGTACGCTGTCCTTTCACTCGAATCCGTAATACCGTTCTCTAGCGCTACACTTCGTATGCAGCTATTCTACTATACATCTCTTGCTTCGTCTCAAAGGCTACGTCTCCTCGCTGTGCATAAATATTGCGAAGACATGAGACTTATCTAGGCGTATTTTTGTTGTAATGTTGTCTTGTAAATAATATAATTTTATTACTCCAAACTTGTCTAAATATATTTTTTACTGCACATTTGCAAACATTTACTGCTTATATGCAAATATTTAATGCATATACGAGTACATGTGCATGCCCCCTCGGTAATGGACTAAACTACGATGTGAAAAGTCGCCGGATCGAACACCACGCTGTGCTATTCCCCTCGAATGGCACACCCATTTTTTCCGCCTAGTATTCGGGGGTACAAGAATACCTACATATGTGACTTTCGTCGTTGATATTTAAAAAAAAAGCATGCCAGTGTGCTTCGATCGCCTAACTTCAGTTGTGCCATTGGATCTGGTATACCGGTGTGGCCGATGAGTTTGTTGGTGTGCAACAGCTTACTATAAGAGAAAAAGGAAGAAAAGAGAAGAAAGCTCCATGGCACAGATTCGCTTTCCAATTGAATTAACGTTGGCATGGCCAGAAGGTCCTCGACTACGAGACCCAGCAACGGCGACGTAAGTAAGTTACGTCTAAAGATTAACTTATTTCTTGAGATTTGGCAGAATTCACAGGTTTTAAGTAAGAGTTTTGAAAGTCAAGTTCTTAATTTATCAAATAAAGTTTCTCCTCTGTCCTTTTGAAGGAATTTAATTACACGACTTACACAATGACTTTCTTCATATACTCCAGTTGCTTACCTGCTCTATAGTACGTTACAGAGATGTAGAAATTGAAGAACGGGACAAATCCAATACTACATTGGTTAGAATTCATTTGGTAACTTCGGATACGTTCTTATTTGAAATTACAATGGCGTTGAACAAGCCGTTACAAAGTTGTTTGCAAATTTCATCAAGTATAATAGTATTAAAACAATTATAACTTTTTGGCAAACCTTACTACATTTTTAAAAGTTATTTCTTCCCTTTAGTCACTCATAATGAGTGTCCTATTCGAATAAAAATCGTGTCATGTTTCTTTTTTATTTTGTAACTGTTTCATGATTAATGCTTTTCAGTCATTTTTTCGAAATTATATTTCAAATCCTTTAGCTATTTTGATTTCTAAATTAAATTCATTAATTAAGAAATCATATATTTTACAAAGTTTTAATAAAAAAACACACAAAAAACATGCTTAAAATGTTTTTAAATATATCTTATAATCATGACTAATTATAATTCAAGAAAGAAATAAGTTTCTTTATTTATTTTCATTTTTTTTTTACTTTTTTGTGTATTTTTCTTTCCCTACACATTTGTTCTTCATAAACGATCTCCTGGGAATGACCCTTTTTGAGATTCGGGGCTCTATGTAAAATGGTATGCTCCCAGCCTGACGCGGGAGTAGTTTTTGAATAATCTAAAATTATCATTTCTTATTTAATTTGATCCGATCTATTCTAAAATATTCGTAAATACAAATAGCGAACCCTTTTTATACATTCGCTTATCATAAACCCGTAATTTTTAATTCGCAAACGTTGATTTGAAAACCTCTGAATAACCCTCTGATAACAAAGTCCACACATGTAGCGGGCAATAATTAAATTGTTCTCACTAAATCGTTACCTGAGGGGTGATTAAGTTTGCGATGAATACTTCATTTTCGAACAGTTCCTCTTTATTTTCAACTAAAAGGGTTTCTAAAGAGTGGCGCTGTTTTATATGTTTAAAAGCAATTTTATCCATATAAAATAATTGTCACATTCAATTTAGGGTTAACAGAGATAACTGATTTTCACTCATTTTTATTTACGCAATCTCTTATCTTTCCCACTTATATACTTCGTCACACATGTTTTTCTTTTTCTTCCGATTCTAACCGTCCGCGTCGTCAGTGTTAATTTTTTTCGGTAATTTCCTTCCATTATATCCTCGGTCTAGCTCTTCCCCTTTTTTATAAGCTATTAGCACCTCATTTTTTTAATGTAGCACTGAAGATTAATTCCACAATTGTTTTTTTTTATGTCCACTTTTAATATACAATTATACTTAAGTCCATACCTCTTAACTCACTTCTTTGGAGCAATTTGATATTCATAAAATAAATTGAACATTTTTGAAAGAAGGCAAAGCAAGGTGTAAGATATGTTAATGTGGACATTTTGGATTTTGTCCATTCTGCCTACTTGCCTTTCATCTGGACTCAAAACTGTAACTCTTGGTTAATAAAATCTGTCAGTGGTTAGGTGGTTAGGTGGTTAGGTAGTAGTTGATATTGGACTTATAAATATTTAGGAGAAAATGGAAATTCTCGATAAACGGTAATTTTTCACGGTCAAATAAGATAGTCAGTTTATTTCATGAATTTTATATATGACGCCTTATGGTTTTTTTGGATATATGTAGTTGACATTTCACAAGCACTAATTTTTAGTGGAAAAAATCTGTATCAAGAAATGTCATGTTTTAAGATGAACAAATTAGTTGAATGTGTTTTGGACGTTGTAAACTCCCTTTATGCTTCGACACTTGATAACATCTTACTTATCAAATTATCACTCGAAACAAAAATATCGATACACAAAGTTTGCACGTGAATTGATCCTAGAAGTTGTAGAAACCAAATTTTGATTGCAAGTTTAATTACCAAACGATATCATTATTATATAATATTACCGAAATGTAAATTAAAATTATCCTGAAAACGCTCCTTCTCAATACAAACATACAAGTATATAATATCACACAAGTAAATTAATGTTTAAGATAAAAAAAAACCTTTAATTCTGAGACACATCAAGATAAAAATGACGAACGCCTGAATCAAGCGTGCCAACCATTAGAGTTAAGTGTTAAGCATACTCGTACATGAATTTACGAGTATGTTAGAAAGAAAAAAGAACTCAAACAATTAAAAATGTTTGTAAGAGAAAGTATTTTTTAGACAATACGCGTCGTTTACTCGTATATTATCATAGACTGAATATGTATTTATTATTTTCATCTAAATTGTTGTCCTTGCTGAATAAATTGAATCGTGGCTTTTGCTTATTGCTGTAAAATTGACTTATTCTTTAAAAACATTCCCCAATTCATTAAATATATTTTGATCTAAACAGTAAAACGTTGGATGTTTCACCTTCAATTATTTTTGAAAATGTCAACATAGAATGAAAAATGTCTGAAAAAGTATTGTGGTGTATAAAAAATCGCACGATAAATGTATTGATCCATTTTTTAAACATGAAAAGATTTCTTACTTGAATGTGTTTTTACTTCTTTACTCTTCACTCTTCTTCGGAGTTCTTAAAATGCGTCTTCTTGTTTCAAACAATAATATGAATATTTCGTTTCAGTTCCATAAATGGGCCTGCAAAGTTCAAATGGTATTTTATTCGAGAAATTTCTCATTTGAAAAGATTTTGTACAACATAGACTAAGTTGAAATCTTAATAAATCATTCAGTATATTTTCTAAGAAGCTCCCTTTAGAAAAATTCCTTCAACGAAACATTGAAGGAAATGTTTGAATGGAAATTTCCGACATTTCATAAACATTCGTGTCAATAAAATAACTAAATACACCCAAAAAGGAAAATTCTTGCTACCGATTTCAATATATTGTACGAGTATAAGAACAATGTGTTGAAATAAAGATTTCATTATTTTATTGAACAGTTACTTGAAAAAACTGAACTCATATTTCTTTATACTTTTTCTACATATATGTTTAAATTTCGGACTAAAAATCGTTCAAGTAAGCAGGAAACTCGTAGTTCGTCATCACACGTTTTGGCACGTCACGTGAGGATCCTACAACAATAATGTATTGCGCAATTGTTATTGCGGTAGTGTTAGCACACGCAAACTTTAACCAGACTAGAATAATTTATCTCTTTTCAGATTCCATCAGGAATGAAACTCAAGAAGTGAAGTCAAATGTTCTACTACGAATGTCACGGAGGTCACCATCCCAATGACGAATACTGGCTGTCTCAACATATTTCTTGTGAATCTATATTTTTCTGTTATTTACACATCATCTTCAAAATGACTGCATAAATCATAACGCAAAGCAGATGTTTGTCTTTTGAAAGTTACGACGTGCTTTGCATAGATTTTTAGTACGCATTGTCAAAACTCTCTGGATTTAACAACAAACAATATACGAGTATTATAACATGATACAAATGCATTAAATAGCAAGATTTTGTATAAGAATAAAGGATTAACAAATAAATCACATATTATCGGTCAAAAGTGTAAATTTATCTTATTCCAAGTACGTTGGCTAAGTGAGATATAAAACGAAATTGTAGATTGAATACTTCTAAACAATTATTTGTTAATATAAAAAGGGCGTTAAGATTTTTTTTAAATATCCACATAAATATGCAAATAATTCTTCCATTCGAAGACCTAGAGTCTTCCTTGAACACTAAGAACAATTAATGATGATGACGACAGTAGAGCCCTTGGATATCCAGGTTCTTTCCGCCACTGACTCGCGCCCAGAATATAGTTAAATTTCCAGTTGCCACAGCTGTAGTAGTCCCTGGAATCCCTGATGGAATTTCTGAATAGTGTGAATACCAACATCCACCGAACTCATTCCACAAAGTAATTAAAATTTTGGATAACGTTGTGTGAAATCGGGAGAAACAAATGATAAGTTCGTTGGGATATACAAAAGTGCGAAATGGGTTTTAGATTGACTTTTAGATTTCTAAATGCCGTAATTTGTTTGATGTTTTATTATTAAAATTTTATGTGAAAATAAGATTTTAAATTAAATTCTCTTGATTACGATCTTCACAAAAGGGTGAATTTTGAATAAAATGTTGACATTATATTATTTTGGGAATTCATTTAAAAATATGATTTTTTTTTACCTAGAGAGAGAAACCCCCGTCAAATTATGTTCTTTCCAACCAAGTGTTTCGGAAGATTTCATCCTATTATACTATATTATTTATAGTTAAGGCATTAACATTGCGGATGTTTAAAGGCATTGTCATTTGTTTTATTAAACTCTGTTTATTCAACTTTATATAACGGTTTAACCCTACCGGTTTCAAGGTTTTCACCTCATCATCATGGATAGTACAAACAAGACAGAATTCGGTTCGAACTGGTACCGATGTACACAATTCTAACGGTAAAAAAATCGGGATGGGGGTTATGGGCAGAGGGAGGTAGGAGATAACATCAGCGAGCAGCTGTGAGATCTTGGGAATATATGTCTTTGCCAGTTGTTTATCCCAACGCACTTGGAAATCGATGCCGATATTTTAATGGAGTCCTTACTATAGCCATTTTAAATATTTTTTGCTCACTCTAATGACACCCACCCGATGTGCTCGGATAGAGATAAGTGACATGAAACGGTACTTTATCCAATATACGGGTAGGTATCTATACCGCGCGTGACTGAGTGTTTAGCCATGATATTCGTCCTGCGAGTTGGTATGTAGTGTAACAGAGGGTGATTCCTTGCACGGCTATATTTATTGGGTAAACCTTAAGTAGGAATATCGCAATGGATTCTTGCCTTCTTGTTTCGCGGCTTCTATGGTTACACACCGTGAAAAGTACGACATAGTGAGCATATTTTGGGTAATCGCCCTTTGTTCTGTACCATAGATATCTGAGGATTTTTTTTGTATTTGTTCTACTCGTATATTGTTTTTATATTTGAGCTGATGAGGAGCCCACACCGTAGATGCATATTCTAATTTGGTTCTAATTAGATAATTATATAAGTTTCAAGTTATATCGGTACAGTTAAATTCTCTTGATATTCTCATTATAAAACTGAGTAGTATGTGACAGTCCGATATCAAACGCGAGACATGGTTAACGAACGTGAGTCCGACATCAAAGGTTACGCCCAAATCTTTGAATTCAGAAACTTTGTTTAATGCCCCTCTCTGTATAGTATACTAATGGTGGATTGGTGAAAACGATCGACTATAGGATACATAGACACATTTATTAATGTTGAACAGGAGATGATTTTGCTCATTCCAAGAAACTAGAGAGTCTAGGTCGTGTTGTAACTATGCACAGTCGTGAGGTGAATTAATCTTTTTGAAAATTTTCAAGTCGACAGCGAACGATAAACATGTCAAGTGACTTGTAGAATTTTGAATATTGTCTATGAATATGAGGAATAGCAGGGGATCTAAATTAGATCCTTGTGGTGTACCAGATCTTGAGATGAATTCCACAGAAAACTTGTTCCGGATTGTTACGTATTGAAATCTTTCTTTTAGATAACTCATCTGGTCCGATTGCTTTGACGGTTTACAAGGAGTTTATGCTTTTCAACACTTCTTGCTTTAAAATATAATCGAGTTATATGCTTCTGCTGTTTGATGAACTGTTTAATATATTTTTTAAGTCATATTTAGCCGTCGAATCTAGGTAAACTGATATAGTGCAAAGTTTTCTTACCATCTTATTATAAGGTCATTCTGTTTTTTTCGTAAACACAAATCCGCCTTTGCAAATCTTCTAATTTATTCTGAAATGGGTAATCATTTTCACCGTGAAAATAACACATTTTCTATCGATGATGCCAAATTCTTCCATATCAGGAGCAACGGAAATAAATTGGATAGTTTAGAGGCCCTAGAAATATCTAAGTCAGTGCATCAGGATGAACATCTGACAAACACATATATTCTTAATTCAGAAGTTGTCACCTACCTCCCTGCACCCACAATCCCCAACCCGAATTATTACCGTTAGAAGTGTGTATGTCCGTACTACGAGTAGTTCGAACATAATTCAGTCTTGTTTGTGCTCCCCTGATTGTGGCCTGTTATGGGTCTGATCACTATCAAAAAGTTTATCTGTCTATTTTCTCCAGATTTCCTTTAATGAGCGTCATAACGTCTTATTTCGGAATCATAAAAAATCAAATTCAGCACACTTTTGTTTAGAATACAAAGGATTTATCTCAATCAACTAATTTCTGACCTAGCAATATGATTTAACAGTTTCTGGGCAAATATATTTTTTGGTGTGAGTATTTATTTAATATCGTTTGTACTACTTTATATCGTATTGCTTGATAAAAATGGCTCTTTTGACACGTTTTATAGAAACCTAGCATATATTAATTTATGAATATCTAAGGTTTTAACCGACTTTGGGCGTAAACTGATGAAAAAATAACATTTTTTGAAGGGGTATCAACCAATATAACTGGTGTACTTTAGTTAAGTCTATCTGATTCAGACCATTAACGTCATCCCTGCAACATCTTTGGAGTATATCTTGTTAGTAGTTTTCCCCTTTGAACGTATTATTTAGGTTTGCACTCATATTTTAAGGCTTTCATGAACAAAACACCTATTTTTACTAACTTAGTCGGTTATCTTTATTATCGAAATTGATACATTCGTGAAGACAGTTTGAATCTATAACCGTGAGATGCGTAATTGTAAAAGGATATGAATGTAGAATGCCTTGCTTTGGAAATTTGTTACCGTTATTCACAAAAATATTATGGTTTTTAAGAATATTAAAGAATTTTTATTCTTTAATATACCTTTCTATTCAAATAAACGTTTTAGTGTTAGTGTGATAAAAAAAGGCACTCAGATATTTTGTTCTAAAGCTGAACAAGAAAACTATTTTTGTTAACATCAAAAGGTTGGTGTATTTTACAATGAATATTAAAAACAATTAATGAAATAAAATAAAAATATTGGTTAAAATTAATCACTAGAAATATTGGTCAATGGGAAAAAATAAAAAAGTGTTTGTATTCAATTTGATTAACAGTTTTTATGTTAAAGATATTTCTTTATGGAATTTTCTTTTCCTGAAAAACACTCGAACAGAGAATTTGATCAAAAATGTAATATTATAAGGGAAATGGCTGAAAATTAATACGGAATATAATAAAACTTTTAAGTATGTTTAACATATTAATTTAATCTGATATGTACGCTCAAAGGCGGTGATTCTGAATTCGCAAAAAAATCCTTGAGATAGTTCAACATAGTTCAGTTTATACAAAAAAGGTATTTTCATGGCTTCCTTAGCACATTTACTATATATCACTAACGGGGTACAATAGTAATCCAAACGAAGTAATAATTATCATTAATAAATCGCTAAAAAGAATCCTATACATAACCTATACTGACATATTTGTCGATTGGGTCCGTATTAGGTCGATTTGATGCCTACATTTTGATAGGAAACTTTTAATAATTTTTTTTTATACTACAAGCAATTAAAATCACTTCAAAATTATCTTTGGGGAAACGAATTTGATAGAGGTGGTATCTGCTTTTTAAAATATATTCAAGTAGTATTCTTTAAATATTTGATGTTGAGTAACATCAGTGCATAAATAAAAAAAATTGTGTTGAACTTTTTCATTTTCATTTGGAAAAGTTTTCAAATATGAGAAAATACAATGAAAATTGAGAAAAATAAAAAGAAAAATATTAAATTTTACAGGTTTATTTTTGACTCAGAGAACTCTTGGACGTTATCTACCAATTGGTGAATCGATACCACATTTTTCAATTGAGTATTAAATGATGTCAGCTACGTTTATATTTTTCCTTTCATTTGGAATAAGTAATCAAGGGGGTTTATTATAAAAATGAATTCATATTATTTCATTTATACTCAAGGAAAAGCATAAACAAGAATTAAAAGAAAATACCTACATCGTGAAATAAGTAAAGCATGCACTGATTAAAACTTTTTTGTGCACTGAAAAAGTGAAGGAATCCAGCAGAAGGAGACGACATTTAAACGGCGTAGTTAATTAACTATGACCGTTCTAGTCAACCTAGCTTCAGGTAACGCGGGCTAATTGCTTCGGTTACGTCTCTCGGCGCTTTACTAGCTATTAACCTCACAAACGGGGAGGAAAATGTTCATTTGTCTTTAGTTGAAGGTTGAACTAAAAAAACCTTATTTTCCCGAAAAACCTGGGGTCAGGGAATAGCAACATAAAATTCCCCTCATATTCTGGAATATACCTTTAAAATATAAGTTGCTAACACGATTTTTTTCTCCAATAATATATTATTAAACACGTTAAATAAAATAATTTCAGGATATTATCTTGTCGATTGTATTGCTAAAATTCTTCCCGTCATAAAAATACTATTTTGTTTCTTGGTCTTATGAACCTTATATCAAGAAGAGTTTGTTTCTTAAATTTTTATAATAGAACCAAATGAACTCATAGAAAAAAAGGTTTAGTTACAAATACAAATATTAACAGTTTATCTTCATTAATGCATTAAGTGACATATCGTTATATCGACCAAATGTATCTTCCCCTAACCATTTTTTTATTTTGAAGTATTCTGAAGTTTTCTCGGCAACTATACTCGTATTAAGAATTTAATAACGATGTGGGAAATATTTAAAATAATGACTGCAACCGCAAATTTTCTTGTTTTCCAAAACTCAAACATTTTCTATAATTCAATAACATTATGATTTAGACAATGTAAATTTTAAAAGGTTTCCAGATCAGGTAGTTTAAGCATACATTTACCTGTAATTTTACTATTGATGTTATCTTTTTAATAAACCAATTCTAAGTTAAGTTTTAGTTTCTGAAAATACGAGTACATACCTGAATAATATCGTGAAATATCCAATCGCCCTTGACTGACAAACATGGACATTCGACTTTTGAAATTAGTACTTTCATAAGGCAATTAATTTTATTGAATTGTTTTATGAGTTTAATTTAAGTTACAATCATTTTCTTGTTTCCATTTACTATATAAAATTTATGATAATTTTGATATGAAATCTTGAATATTCTTTTCTCGTACAATACATCTAATAATTCAACATTTATTTCTCTTTAGCTTCCAATGTCCATTTTCCACTCCATATATAAGTAAACTAAATAACGAGTATTCAGAATCTCACATTTAAACAGATCATTATGCCTCATAAATTTTAAATCTTAATTTATTCAAATGAAATTATTTTTGAAGTGAAACTTCTATAGGCACGGTAGGGAAAATTAGCCTGAACGTCACGAAAAGTGAAACGGTGTATTATATTATTATTTTATTACTATAATTCAATTATTATTTCTTATTATTAAATATTTTATTTATTTATAAATTATTATTAATTATTTTATTATTAACTAGCTGTACCCGGCCACGCGTTGCTGTGGCTCAGTCTGGTTAAATGGAAAAGAAAGAAAAGAGAAAGCACACGTTTCAATTGTGTTTAATTTCACAATGCGTATACAATATTTTTGATGTCTTGTATACAATATTTTTGATATCTTATATACAATGTGGGTATACAATATTTTTGATGTCTTTCAGTCACTCTCAGTCTGTTGCGTTTATCGCCGTGCTCGCAAATGATCGCGTCACTCCAAAAGGTCAATTCACGATATGATTTGAATTCAAATGAAAGATCGATTGCACTGAAAAAGAAGAAAGAAAGTTATAACAAAAACATATAAAATTGCGAAACATTAAAAAAGGAACTGAATAATATTGTTAAGTTCGGAGACATCTTTGTTCTTGGCGCCAAAAATAGCTCACTTAGCCAATCGTGATTCTTATAATTGATTTGAATATAGGGAATACTGTTTCAACCAATTCCTCTTTTGACGTCACTAAATTGCAGAAGTTATAGTCTTCCAACCTTAGTTCTATTACCGTCATTTACAACTGCATCTCGCAAATGAACGTATACTTCAGAGCGAAGCTTGATCCGATTCAAACGGATGAACATCAAATGTTTTGTTTTCTATGACAGTTCACAAATTTGCCCCAATACAACCTTGTAACGACGTTCAGTGATTATAATTATTTTATCGACTTTAATATAAGGCTCGATTCTAATAAATAGAAAATTAAATCCATTACAAAAAACTAACAAAAATGACAAATTAATACATCTTGTTATAAATCTCTATTTCTACATACGATTGATGTGAGAATATCTCAGCTGATCGATCGTTTTGCAGCTGGACACGCATATTTGTAGTTAATTTCAACGTCTTTACGTGTCGCCACAAAGTAGAGTATTTCAGGCAACATAAAATTGCGAAACATAAACGTAACTAATTAAATGTTAAGGGAAGACAGAGAGATAATTGTAACTAATTAAATGTTAATCAAAGACAAATAGATAATTGGAACTAACTTAAAAAAATCTCCATTTCTACATAAGATTTGATAGATTTTGAAATATAAACAAAGATAGAAAATCCAATTCTGTATAAAAAAGATACTTTTGATATTCCTACTGACCTCTTTCAGCCACTATCAGCCTGTTGCGTACATTCTGTTGAGAGAGAACCAGTTCTGAAGCTGCAGAACGCAATCCCCGTGAATCCTCAAGTCTGGATACACGTCGTTCTGCTGCTTCCTCGACATATTGATAAACTAAAGCAGATCGATTGCACTGAAAAAAAAGAAAGAAAGTTAAAGTACGAGGTGTATCCAGAAAGTAAGTGTACTGAGGCTCTTACGACCGGATGGATTTTATTTTCGACATGTTGGCTACACTTCCGTGTAGCCTGACCCTTCCCCTCCGCAACGAGACCGGTTTGAGGGCAGTGCATTGAGAAGTGTCGACGCGACAACATGTTTCGTGAAAAATGTCAACCCAATCTCCCGCCATGTGCGAAATTTTGTAAAAAGGCAAGAGTTTTTGAGGCGCTGCAAACTCCATGGAGATGAATTTCTCAGCTCCATCGTTACTGGAGATGAAACTTGGGTTGCACACTACACGCCTGAAACCAAAAGGCAGTCTCAACAGTGGCGTCACACCTCTTCACCCTCCGGTAAAATATTCAAAACCACAATTTCAGCCAACAAAATCATAGCATCCGTGTTTTGGGACTGTCAAGGCATAATTTTAATTGAATATATGCCTCAAGGGGAGACCATCAACTCTGCAAGATACTGTGAGACCCTAAAAAACTGTGGAGGGCGATTCAGAACAAGAGGAGAGGCATGCTGACAAAGGGAGTCTGCCTGCTGCATGACAATGCCAGACCACACACGGCCAACGCCACGAAGGAACTGCTCGCCTCGTTTAAATGGGATGTCCTGAACCATCCCGCGCATTCCCCTGACCTAGCACCTTCAGATTACTAGCTCTTTACCTCCTTGAAGCTGTACATGGGTGGAAAAAGGTTTTCAACCGACGAGGAGCTAAAGGAGGAGGTGGAGAAGTGGACGGAGGGGTTGGCGGGAAACTACTTCGAGGAAGGCATCAAAAAGTTGATACCCCGCTTCACCACCTGCATTGAGAGGAATGGCGACTATGTCGAAAAATAGCTTACATTTACTACGGTAACCACGTAATTTTTTTCTTTAAATAAAAAAAATTGTAACCTACAAAAATTCAGTACACTTACTTTCTGGATATGCCTCGTATATAAAATTGTGAAACATTAAAAAAGGGACTGAATAATATTGTTAAGTTCGTAGACATCTTTGTTCTTGGCGCCAACAATAGCTCATTCACTTAGCCAATTGTGATTCTTATAATTGATTTGAATATAGGGAAATACTTTTTCAACCAATTCTTCTTTTGACGTCACTAAATTGCAGAAGTTATAGTCTTCCAACCTTAGTTCTATTACCGTCATTTACAACTGCATCTCGCAAATGAACGTATACTTCAGAGCGAAGCTTGGTCCGATTCAAACGGATGAATATCAAATGTTCCGTTTTCTATGACAGTTCACAAGTTTGCCCCAATACAATCTTGTAAGGACGTTGAGTTATTTTAATTGTTTTATCAACTTTAATATAGGCCTCGATTGTAATAAATAGCAAGTTATTTAGGTAAATACATCCCATAAAGCTAATAATAATGACAAATTAATACATCTTGTTACAAATTAGCAAAAATGGGCAGTTCGTTAAAATCTAATGTGACATTTGTTAAAAGTTAGTTGCATGAAAATGTTAATAATTCAAATGTATAAAACATACACAGATATAAACCATGAATTCAAATGAAAATCAATAATAATAAAAATAACAAAAACCGGTTTAAAAAACCCTAATTGAAAGATATTTAATATTCGGAAATAAAATAAATTGAAATCTATATTGCGTGTGTTGCCGTTACGTTCAACAGGGGGCGCTCTTATTAGATTGTCTGTTTTATATACAACTGTATATTAAATTTCACAATGCTTGTGGATAAACAATATTTTTTGTTGTCCCATTGCCTGTGCAGATATAGAGATTGTCTGGTTTGCCGACTCTAGAACACGCAACATATAATTGTCCATGTGAGAAGCAATCCGTCTCTAAATCTAAACCGCACAATTCTAAAGATTGGCCCTGAGCCTTGTTGATGGTGATTGCAAACGCTAATCGAATTGGGAATTGCAATATCTTGAATTGAAATGGCATAACCGTTGGAATCATAGGAATGCGAGGAATGAGGACATCTTCACCTTTGAAAGGTCCTGTCAAGATTGTCGCTTCTATGACGTTGCTCATTAATTTTTTTACTGCAAGCCGCGTGCCGTTGCAAAGCTTTGGCTGGTTGATTTTTCGCAACATGATAATTGGCACGCCGATTTTCAATTGCAGTACGTGCGGTGGCATACCTGGCAGATCGAGTGAATTCAAAAATTCTGTTGGATAATTAATCGCTTCATCTGCTTTCACAACAGTGTCGACGGACTTGTATGTGACTACCTCGCTTTAAATGCTAGACTGAATAATATTGTTAAGTTTGTAGACGTCTTTGTTCTTGGCGGCAAGAATAACTCGTTCACTCAGCCAATCGTGATTCTTATAATTTATTTGAATATTGGGAAATACTTTTTCAACCAATTCTTCTTTTGACGTCACTAAGTTGCAGAAGTTATGAGGCAATGAAATTCGTCCTGAGATCAGATCAACTGGTACCTTTCCATTCCCGATTTCCAGCAATTGATGTGAGAATATCTCAGCTGATCGATCGTTTTGCAACTGGACACGCATATTTGTAGTTAATTTCAACGTCTTTACGTGTCGCCACAAAATAGAGTATTTCAGGCAAGCATTTATTTCATCCGCCAGTGTCGATCGAGGAATGACAGGTAATGTTTGCCTGAAATCTCCTGCAAGCAATATTAATGCGTTCCCAAATGGTCTGATGTTTCCACGCAAATCTCGCGATGATCGATCAAGAGCTTCGAGCGACTTTTTGTGTGCCATTGTGCATTCATCCCAAACAATAAGTTTGCATTTCTGCAATACTTTTCCCATGCCGGATGCTTTGGAAACGTTGCACGTGGAAGTTTCAATGAATCGCATGTTCAATGGCAATTTCAAAGCGGAATGAGCAGTTCTTCCACCTGGTAGAAGTGTCGCAGCTATTCTGGACGACGCAAGAGCTAAGGCTATGCCATTTTGGTATCGAATTGCTGCCAGAATCAATCTAATTAGGAACGTTTTACCAGTTCCTCCTGGCGCATCTAAGAAGATTTCTCCAACCCCTTTATTGACAGTTTGCATTATCTGATCGTAAATGCCTTTTTGTTCAAGCGTTAGCTTAGGAATATTTTATTGCACATACGACAAAAGATCATCCGTGTGGTAATTTAGTTCACGACGCCATTCTACGTCGAACAAAGCAGCAGCAGATCGATTCGGTGATGGCATTCCCAATTGATTGAGAACTTTGTTCGCTATTTCTAAGCACAAATCTTCAATCATTATCAACGCCTCGTTGTAGATTTCTGCTGAGAAATCCATGTTCGTATTTGAATTTTCCTCGCGTATTCGACGTAAAATATCTTCAGATATGTGCGATTTATATTTCTCCCATAGCTCTGTTGGACATGAAGGAGAGCCGGTGGTCAATATGATTGCAAACAATGCACGAATTTGATGTGGATGTGACATATTGCACGCGTCATTAATGCATACATCCCAGTTTCGGTCGTTCTCCAATAAATTCAGAGCTTGACATGCATTGCTGAAAGTGGCATGTGTAACGCCGTTGACAATTCTCAATTGCTGGAAAGACGTTAGACCGGGCACATCTACCAACAGCATGCAGAGAAAGAAGCATTCATCTTGATTGGGATGCACGGTGTACAGTCTGCTTATCGTAGTTTCTTTGAATATGCCAGGTTGTTGTCAATTCACTCTCCTCGTTTGCGTCGTTCAAATGATTTTCTACTCGCATTCCACGTGTAATACGTAGGCACTTCCGAATACAGCAGTGTTTTCGCAAACGCGTCATTTTGACATTTCAGTTAACGTTGTAGCTGGTGGATTCAGGGCTATTTGTTGCACATTTGCAGCTGTGAAATAAACGCGTTGTCCATTTTCTAGATGCACTGCTAAGTGAACAACAGCTGGACTTCGTTCATGTATGGGAAATGAAAGAATTCGCCATACAGCTTCATTGCTGCTTATGTATCTTCCAGTCTGATACTGTGCGATTTCATCGATATGTATGACCGCATTCCTATCACTTCTTTCTGGTTGTACGCCAAACACTGCCATGTCGCTGCCTTTATTCACGTACTTACAAATGTATTTGATCGATTTAACGGAGTTACAGTATTCCACATTTATGTGCGCTTTGTATGTTTTTGATAGCAAATGCGAATATGGAACAACCCAACGGTTGTCTACTTCGATGTCACCGTTTCGCATTTGTATGGTTGCTAATTTACCGCCATCTTCTGTTGATCTTCTTCTGTATAAAGGGTATCCATCGTTTCCTGTAACTGTGCTGGATACTAATGCTCGGGGATATCGCTTAGAGCATTTTCCGTCTATCATGCATGGTGAATTTGAATTTAGTGTACCGCAAAGTCCATGTATCATATTTTTCGTCACAACTTCATGCAAATTCTTATCGACGTCGGCATCGGGTATTTCAGCGCATATTACATTCTCGATTTCGTTTGAAGTGATTTTGTTATAAAGCCAGATTAGTATATGTGCATGTGGCAATCCTCTCTTTTGCCATTCCACTGAGTACATCCAGCAGCAAACAGACCCAAACACTTCATGTTTTACCATGAAATTCATCAGTGATTTCAGCTTCTGTCTGAAAACACGTGCTGTGATGTCATGCCTATCCACTGGCGATTGCTCAGGAAATAAGAGCTGCTGTATATCGTCCAAAGCTGGATTGGACGTTAATGTAATGAATAGATCTGGACACCCATAGTGACGAACATACGCAATTGCATCTTGAGCATACTCATGCATATGACGTGGACTGCCTGTGTATGAAGATGGCAAAATCGTTAGTCTTCCAACGTTAGTTGTATTACCGTCATTTACAACTGCATCTCGCAAATGAACGTATTCTTCAGAGCGAAGCTTGGTCTGATTCAAACGGATGAATATCAAACGTTCTGTTTCAATTTTTGCATACATATCTACGATGTATTGGTGAAACAATTGACGGCATTTCAAAATGTGATTGTCTTCATTCTCTCGAATCATTAATCTGTATGAATAATAGTTCATTGCGCTGCATTTCTTATTTGTTTCTTCGCCACTGACTGGATTTATCATCTTAACGTTGAAGTGATATCCATCGGCACCGTCCCAAAAAATGATTGGATATTGCAGGGCATCGTAGCATCGATGAGTTTCGACAACTTTTGTCAATTGATTGTTTTTCCGATGAAGAACAATATCTCTAGGTTGGAATTGATCGTCGACTATAACAATTGCCACTTCGTCTATAGTTGGAGCATTGAACCTTCGCACATGTTCTCCAGTAGGCGTTTTGTCAGCATGAATAACAATCTTGTGTGTATCAGATGGCATCATGTCAATTGCTGTTGAACAAACGCACTTAATTGTTTTTTTCATGAAGAAGCTCTTGCAGTTGGGAAACGATGGACCTTTTAATGCCGGTAGAGTATTTTATAGAAGTATTTTATTCCGTAGCGTGCATTCAATTCATCATTGCCATCACCGATGAAATACATTTGTAGGAATTTATGTTCACCATCTGGCAATGGAAGCAGGGAGCCGGCTTTATGATAAATTTGTCCTTTCACTTTGAAGGTTGGCATGAATTGAGCTGTTACGATTTCTGCGCCAAAAGACGTCATTTGGAAGCATGAGTTGTATGTCCTGATGTTAGATAGGAAATGCTTTGATTCAGCAGTATATCCGGCAAGCAAAGTTTTTAATGGCTCTGGCGGTTCTCCAAGTTGAGACAGTTTAATTTTTCCGGCAGCACAACACATTCCTTTCGTTTCTCCATTAAATTTTAGAGCCTTGCAATGAGGACACACTTAAGTCATAGTGCCGATGAGAACATGCCGACTTAAACTATAATCATCAACTGGGTTCTACTGGAATGCAAGGCGATTGTAATCGCGTGATTGCTGAGCACGGAGTCGTGTTTGACGCTGATGTGCTGTTTCTCGTTGACGTATTTCAGCCACTCTCAGCCTATCGCGTTCATTCTGTTGAGAACGAAGCAATTCTGAAGCTGCAGAACGCGATCGCCGTGATCGCAACCGTATATCCTCAATTCTGGCTGCACGTCGCTCTAATGCTTCTTCGGCACGTATTTGAGCTATTATTTGTCTGTTTCGCTCGTTTGATTCGTTATTTAAAAAAACACATGCGTGAGACTCTTGCGCAGTAGAAGAACACTTCTTAGCTCCAAAGAAAAGTTGATTTTATGCATTGTTTTTTTTCCATTTGTTAACGATTTTTTTTTAGGATAAGGAAATGGTTATGTGGAATTCAATTCAAGAAAATCTGTCTTAATTAAATGAAAAAATATTATTTTTTTAATAATAAATAATTAAAATTTCAATAATATTTCATTCATATTTATTAATATTAAATAAATGAATATTTTTATGTTATTATTATTTTTAAATCAATTATTTTTAAATCACTATGTCATTATTTATTTGTTATAATAATATTTTTCTTATATTTTTTAAAATATTATTATATTATATTATATCATGAGCTACACGACAGAATGATGAAACAATATTAATTCTGCTGTTTATAATTCCATATCCGTAGAACCTTTTGTCTTTTTGAGCAAATATATCTGGAGGACAGGCTGATAGTGGCTGAAAGAGGTCAGTAGGAATATCAAAAGTATCTTTTTTATATAGAATTTAATTTTATCTCTATGTTTATATTTCAAAATCTATCAAATCGTATGTAGAAATGGAGTTTTTTTTAATTAGTTTGATATTCATCCGTTTGAATCAGACCAAGCTTCGCCCTAAAGAATACGTTCATTTGCGAGATGCAGTTGTTAATGACGGTAATACAACTAACGATTTGACAATTTTCATATACAGGCAGTCCACGTCATATGCATGAGTACGCTTAAGATGCAATTGCGTATGTTCGTCACTACGGGTGTCCAGATATATTCACTACATTCACATGCAATCCAGCTTGGGACAATATACACCAGCTATTATTTCCTGAGCAATCGCCGGTGGATAAGCATGACATCACAGCACGTGTTTTCAAACAGAAGCTGAAATCGCTGATGAATTTCATGGTAAAACATGAAATGTTTGGGTATGTGCGCTGCTGGACGTACTCAGTGGAATGGCAAAATAGAGGATTGCCACATGCACATATACTAATCTGGCTCTATAACAAAATCACTTCAAACGAAATCGACGATGTAATATGCGCTGAAATACCCGATGCCGACGTCGATAAGGATTTGCATGAAGTTGTGACGAAAAATATGATACATGGACTTTGCAACAAATAGCCCTGAATCCACGGGCTACAACGTTAACTGCTTTCTTCACGTTATGTCAAATTGACGCGTTGCGAAAACACTGCTGTATCACTGATTGTGACGTTAAAAGAAGAATTGGTTGAAAAAGTATTTCCCAATATTCAAATGAATTATAAGAATCACGATTGGCTGAGTGAACGAGCTATTCTTGCCGCCAAGAACAATGACGTCTACGAACTTACCAATATTATTCAGTTCCTTTTTTAATGTTTCGCAATTTTATATGTTTTGTTATAAATTTCTTTCTTCTTATTCAGTGCAATCGATCTTTCATTTGAATTCAAATCATATCGTGAATTGACCTCTTGGAGTGACGCGGTCATTTGCGAGCATGGCGATGAACGCGACAGACTGAGAGTGGATGAAAGACATAACAAATATTGTTTACCCACAAGCATTGTGAAATTAAACATATTAGAAACGTGTGCTTTCTCTTCTCTTTCTTTTCCATTTAACCAGACTGAGCCACAGCAACGCGTGGCTGGGTACAGCTAGTAATTATAATAAATTGAGAGAGCAAACTCTTCTCAAAGCGCTCAAACTCGAATAGTATTGATGCAGCTTAGCATCACGGTTTCTTAATGATTTAGAACTGAGCGGACGATTATCTTCCACTCTTTCCATCCTGTGCCACAATGAGTGTAGATTTCAATGAATAACTAGTCATCTCTTTGATTGGATCCGTCTTCATTCCCGGAGGAGGTCCTCTTTCTCCTCACCTTTCAAGGTCAAGCACACTTCGAGTCACTATTGATATTCGCTACTCCACACTCTTTTCATCTATTTCAGCGATATGTTTAAAGTATGACATAGTACTCGTATTTCCTGCTTGCATACACTTAGTACTAAATGAAATTTTTATCATATTTGTAATTTATTTCCAAACTTGTTAATTAATTATTTTACACGTTTAATTAGGCCAAAAATATCACGTTTTATGTTAAAAAAAATTTTTTAATTATTATAAAGTTTCTTGAAGAAAACGTGACTTTAAATTTATATAATTAATATTTTTACATATATATATTAATTACATTAAAATTCATTATATTTTAAAATGCAGAAACTAGTTTCTCCTCGCGCTTTGATTTTAACTCGGATACTGCTTTCTGTAAGCGATGTTTTATTTATGAGATTCTAGTAACGGTTACCACCACAAAACTAAATGGAAATTAATTCAGGACAGAGGTAAGATTGTAATTTAAAAAATACCACTCGAGAGATCTCCATAGATAACTTAGCTGCTGAAAGAGTCTGAATTTTTTTTAAATCTAGCCAGTTAAACAACAAACAGTAGAATTTCAATGTTTTTGGGTTAGAGTTAGCGATTTTTTGAATATTTTCAGGATAAAACCGTTTTATAAATGCATTAGCTGATTTTAAAAACTTTGGGGTTATGAGTATCTTCATCTTCTTCTTATTGTCATGTCAGGTCCCTTCAACGTTGAATATCACTTGAGAGTAGACATCTTTGTCCACGGCAGCCCACAAAAGATCTCCATCCCCCCTTATGCCAGTCCAATCACGTATATTGCGGAGCCAAGAGATTATCCTCCTGCCAACACCTCTTCGGCCTTCTATTTTGCCTTGGATAATCAGGTGCAGTAATTTGTACTTTGCTCCTCTAAGTACCATACATGACCCAAGTAGGACACCTTTCGGATTTTAATATTAGTCAGCAACTCTCTATCAACTTTGGCTCTTTGAAGAACCCTCGTGCTGCTGATCACATCCGTCCAGGGTATCCGTAGCATTCTCCGGTGCATCCACATTTCGAATGCTTCCAGTCGGTTCATACTACTTACTTTAAGGGTCCATGATTCCACTCCATGCAATAACACTGACCAAACGTAGTATTTGACTAACCGTTGTCGAAGTTTCAAGTTTAGATTATCTCATTTTATTAAAAGTCGCACGAGATGATTCAATTCTACATTTGACTTCGGTTTCTGGGTCGAGGTCTTCCACTAAGATACTTCCGAGGTATTTTTTTTCACTCTCTCTAGATCAGCACCGTTCAATGTAAGACGTGCTCCTGCGTGATCCTGCCGGCCAAACACCATGAACTTAGTTTTACTCATGTTCAGCCCCAGCCTCACACCGGCTTCATTAATTCTATCTATAAGCGTTTGAAGGTCGTCAATACTGTCTGCCAGAATAACCGTATCATCTGCGTACCTGATGTTATTGACGAATACACCATTCACTTTGACCCCCAGATTCAAGTTATATAGTGCTTCCATGAAAACTATATGAGAGTACAGATTGAATAATATAGGTGACAAAATACAACCTTGTCGGACTCCACGTTGAATTCGTATGCCTTTCGATTTGTTATTTTCCAATTTAATAAGTATCTACCGATAATTATACATGCATGACGCTTTAAGTAAAAAATAAATGAGTGACAATATTAACATACTCATGACATTTAATAACAAAAGCAATGATAATAATAGTAATAATTACGACAAAGCAATATAAAAAAATATAAATATTTGAAAAAGGTTTCACGTAATTAATTGTTAAATGCAATTTAAATTAGATGCCATCAAATGGTCCAGGTTTTCTTCTTCAACCCATCTCCTTTATCTTGGTCCAGCATCATCGTATAAAGAAAAGAAACTCGATTGGGATTTCACAGATATTTTAACACCACAATTTGCATAAAAATACTCAAGTATGAGAAATAAGGTAGTCAATGGTTCATAATCGAAAATTATACTACTACTTTATCTTATTGTACTAAAGTGAAGCATGATTCATAAATAAGAATAAGAGTTGGATATAAGCAGTGAGACATGTATGTATACGATATAGTTACGAAAGAACGGGGCTGTAATAATTGTTAGGGGACGGATATTAAAAATTATACTACTACTTCATCTTATTGTACTAAAGTGAAGCATGATTCATAAATAAGAATAAGAGTTGGATATAAGCAGTGAGAAATGTATGTATACGATATAGTTACGAAAGAACGGGGCTGTAACAATTGTTAGGGGACGGATATTAAAAATTAGATGAATGAAATCTATTTCGAGATAATTTGATCGTTTGGCAAAAAAGGTTAAAATATTTAGAAAGCAAATACAATGTTGACGCATATAAATAATCATTTCAATTTTTATACGTATATCAAAATGCAAGAATATTTTAAATTAATAATACGTGTAAATAAGTTCACAATCTATCGTTTTTTTTAGAAAAACCTATTTTAAGAAAAAATACAAAGGTCCAAAGATCAATCCACATTTATCTATTTTCGGTAAAACGTGCTCTAAGCAGTATTTATAAGCCACAACATTTCTTACGTAAAACAGTAATGAAAACACTACATTTAAAAAAAAAAAAATTTTTGTTCATAATTATATCAACTTGTTCCGGCATTTGGTAACTGTTTTAAGAAAAAAGGAATTATGTTCTTCTTGAAGAAAATTTAAATAAAAAGAACTTCGCAATACCTACTGAATGCTGAGTGCTAACTTCATTAAAGCAATATCTTTTGGAGTGTATTTGCTATGTACCTACATTAGATATTACTTTTTTGAATGAGTTTACTTGAAACATTTCTTATACTGATGAGTACACAGTTAAGGGGGAAAAGCCTTGGAAAGAAAGAATCAAGCATTTTTTTGTTTCAACAAAAATCTGCTATATTTTTTTTCTAGTACAACATTTTAGATATTTTAGGTAAGATAAACTTTTTTCGTAATACATGCCATAAATGTTGTGTAAAAAATAATTATTTTATCTAATTTCTGGACATCAATTTCTTGAAAGAAATTAGGCCCATTACTTCGAAAAGGGATCAACTTTGTTAGTTTTCTTAAATTGCTCTTTTCATTTTGAAATAATAATATCTTATAAATTTAAATAAAGCAATAAAAAAGATTTGGTAATCAAAGTAAAGAAGATTTTCGAAGACTGAACCTATACAATCCTTCTTGGAATATAGGAATGTCCATAATGTTTAAAAGTTAAGGATTTTCTAGATGTGATAAGATACAATGATTATTATTAAAATACAAAGAATTAAATTACATCATAGCAATCAAGATGTATTTTTCAGTAAAAATAATTAAAAATATTCGCCGTTTTCCACTATAAACAAATAACATTTAACGACAAGCCGTCATCGTAAAATTTCTATATTTAAACCCATTTTGCCTCAAATTCAAAGCCAAAAAACATTTTTTTGCTAAAATAACTAACTGCATTAAACAATTGTCAAATTTTCTAAGCATACCATACTCTTAATTTATGAATTGCATAAACTGTCTTTTTGATTTGTGTTTTATTGAGTGGTAAACGTGGGTTAGGATACGTTGGAAAAATTGCCCTACCAATTACTAATGAAAATTTGTGTTTTATCGAGTGATTAACTTGGGTTAGATACGTTGGAAATATTGCTCTACCAAGTACTAATATGAAAATTTGTGTTTGATTGAGTGTATCATAATATAAATAGACCGAAACCCGTACAATGGTTGTCGTCAAAGAAATAATACGAGAATTGAATGTTCAATGCAAGAGAGCGAGAGAGGAATATTTAGATTATCTGCGAAAGTAATTTGAAATTTTATTCTCGGTGGGTCCGTAATAACTGAACGAATTTTAAATACCTAGCTAACAATTTTTGAACCGGTATAAATGGGGACGATGTTTAAATGATATATATTATATACAATATATAAACAAATTCTATATTTATGAATATATATTTTCATAAATGTAATTTTTTTTACTTCCGTGAATATTTCACGGGTTGCAACTAGTTACATTATAATCCTCATTTTTATATAAGATTATAATCCTCATTTTTGTATTAGATTATAATCCTCATTTTTATCTTTCGTATAATCTACCTCCGATTCAAACAATTCTTTTTGCTCTGGATAATGTTCAATGTCTCAAACTTTTTAATAACTCGCATACCCTTAATTTAATCCACCCATGCTTTTAGCCGTATTTCACAAACTCTCATCTCATCGAATTTAAATAACTCTTCAACATTAAGTCAATTATTTTGGAAGAAGAAGAATTTGTAAGACTAAATAAAAGTTATAATGCTATGTATACAATATATATCTCTTCCAAAGTTTTCCTTAGAAAACATTACATAACTTTTATCAAGTTTAGCTAATTTAGAAATGTTTAAAGTGGCCTTATAGCAATTTGTAAAATAATCTCCTCTGATAATGAACCGTTTGCGTTTAGTGAGCATAACTAACTTTTAAATGAAATTTTCCTAAAAATAAATATTTGCAAATCTTTCATATATTTTGTTTATTTATTTTTCAACATTCTTTTCCCTCTCACAAATTACAATGAACTCATTATCAATGAACAACTTGACATGAAATATATGATATATTATGTATTATATATTTTAAGGTGATTATGTTAAGTTATATGATTCATACAATGAAAATGTCATGGAGAGTTTTCTACTACTACACGAATTTGAAAAACATAAAAATTCAGAAAAAAAAATTACTTTACCTATGTCTTAACTAAGCATTGTTACCTTAAGAATAACAAGTGGATACAAAATGTATGCATAAATTTAGAATTATGAAATCTTCAAATTATTTATTATTTGTAAAGTTCAGACGTCAAAAATGGTTGAACTTGAATAATCAGGGAGAATTATCATATAAATTAAGGCAATATTCCCCTAGTCAATATGTATCATACTCGTATATGCAATTAATGCAAAACACGATGGGTAAATAATAATATTTTCTCGAGTAATTTGTTTTGTTCTCTTTTTATGTACCTCATCCATATTTAGTGAAATACTTATATTTTTGATACAACCCCTGTTAATCTAGAAATTGTATCATATGGAACTTAATCTTTATACAAAGGTAAAATGCTTAAGTTCTTTTATAACTGTCTTCTTGACAATATGATTTAAGTAATCTAAGTAGATACAGCTAATTTATAGCGAAAAATTTGTTGGCTTAGCACAAAAAGGACATATGCATGACTTGTTACAATTTGAATTAAAATAAAACTTTTTCCTTTAAGTTGACTTGATAATATTAAAGATATGTATATTTCAATAAGTTGCATTTCAATGATTGAAGGAAATAGGAAGGACGCACCTCTGTCCGGATACCAGGCGTATACGGATATGGTAATTAAACCATGACTCCCGGTGGACGTGCCTTTTAACATCGTGATCCGTGATCCGGGTGATTCAGTCAGAATAAGTTAAGAGGTAGCCTGATCTTATTGTATTCGTCGTCTATCTTCCTATGTTATACTATAAGCTCATAAACCAAATTAACTAATTAAGGCCTCTTTACCATTTCGATCAAGTTTTGAGTCAAGGAAGAGTTTAAATGTGAAATATAGATTTTAACTTTCTCATAATTATGTGGCCAGACTTTGTGGATCTCGATTTTCATTTGCTCTCCTTTTTTATTTTTTAGAAATTGTTATTAAACAAGAAAGTTTTTTTTAAAAAACGCCTGAAAAATGTGAAAATATGGAGTTAACATGTATACATAAGGAGGTAGATCTGGAAATCCAAAACGTTACTCCTATTCGAAGATAATCCATTTCGTAATTCGGAAATATTACAGCATTTAGTTTATTTAACAAAAAAAATAATGTTATTGTATTAGGTGTAAAAATAAGTTTCCGCCGTTTTTTATAAAAAAATGGGTATTTATTGTGAAAGAACGGAACCTCATGTTTTATTCGAAGTAGTACCCATCGCTTGCCACTACTTTTCCTCATCTTTCTGTCAGCATACGAATACCGCGTCAGTCATCATCATCATCTTTTGAGGCTATCCACGAATCGACTCAATTTTTGGTATCTTCATATGATGTGAAGTGCTGCTCAGACAGGCCATGCGTCATCGATCAAAACAAGTGGTAATCAGAAGGAGCAATGTCTGGTGAATACAGCGGGTGGGGTAAAACTTCTCAATTGAGTGTTTCCAAATAGGTTTTGACAGGTGCCGCAACATGTGGACTAGCATTATCATGCAGGAGAATAATTTTGTCGTGTCTGGCGTAGTAGTGGGCGCGCTTTTCCTCGAGTGCTCGACTCAATCTCATCAATTATGTTCGGTAGACAGCCCCAGCAATGGTTTCATTCGGTTTGAGCAACTCATAATACACGACACCAAGCTGATCCCACCAAATACACAACAAGAGTTTTTTTCCATGAATATTTGGCTTAGCCGTAGATGTTGAAGCATGACCAGGGGATCCCCATGATTTCTTCCTTTTTGGATTATCATAATGGATGCATTTTTCATCACCAGTGACTATATGGTGCAGAAAACCCTTTCGTTTATGCCTGGCAAGCAGCATTTCACATGTGGAAAATTGGCATTCAAAGTTTCTCCGTGTCAGTTCATATGAATCCCAATTTCTTTGTTTTTGAATCATTCCCAATGATTTCAACCCATGTGAAATTGCTTGTTGAGTCACTCCTAATGTAAGTGCAAGTTCTTCTTGCGTTTGGCACGAATCTTGATTCAATAATACTTCCAATTCCGCGTCTTCGTACACTTTCGGCCTTCCGCTACGTTCTTTGTCTTCGATGTCAAATTCACCGTTCTTAAACTTTTGAAACCACTCAAGACAACTTCTCTCACTTAAGGCAGCCTTACCATATGCTTCTACAAGCAATCGATGCGCCTCAGCTGCAGATTTCTTCAAATTGAAGAAGTAAATCAAAAGTTCCCGCAAATGACGCTTATTCGGCTCAAAACTTGACATTTTCGAACACAAAAAAATATGTTATACTGATAAAAATTCACTAATATTTCAAGGTCATGTTGTTGACAGATGTCCAACCTTACGATAATGACATTTTACATCTGACAATTTTAACCATAACTTACTGGTGGCGCCAACTTTTGTCAAACGGCGGTGACTTATTTGTACACCCAATATATTAAGTAAAAACGATAATTGATATTTTTCGTAACTAAGAAATGATAAAAAAAAATTCTTACAATTTTAAAATGTCAAACTGTTTTAACATAATTTTTAAAAGTGAAATACACACTAAATTTATAAGAAAATTAATGGATTTGGTTAATATGGGCAATAATTCCACTAAAATCTACATTTCCCACAAATGTGTAATTACTTTTTTCCAAAGATACAACACATTAAAATAGTTAAAAACTTTCATACATTAATATTGCACGCAAAGGTACAAGATTACATTTTACAAGTATACTAAAACATAGCTAATTCGTATTTTAAACTTACTTAAGATTTCAAAAAACAAAAGAAACAAAAAAAAACAAAATCATTTAACAGGTAATATTAGCCGGGTAATTTACGTATTAATAAATATTGTAAAAAAAATTAAGTGCGTGTTTGAAAATTCATGATTGATTCAATTTATTGACATAACAAGAAACAAATAAAAGTATCAAAGTTCGTGAAAATTTGGTTCATGCAATGGAACAGTCGGTCTTTTTGACATTTCTTTCAACAGTTTCAATGATACGAAGTTAAATGTTGTCAATTAATAATAAGTATGAATGAAAGTCTGTAGAACACCATAAGTTTACATAGCTTGATATTCACATTTTTCAACTAAAAAAAACACTATAAATACAACACGTCACAATACACGTAGTGTTTTTGTCACTTCATACAATCTTGATTACTTTCATTCGGCACGTTATCATTTAGTTGTGGTGTCGTTCAATAAACTGGCGACTTAGAGAAGGCACTTAATATTGAGTGTGAACAATACAACCTACATACAACAGATAATGCAGTACATATATACAGATAATGCAGTACATATATCAAGATGCCTTGACAAACGACATTGACTGGAAGAACAGAGAGTAACCAGCATAGAGCTAAATCTGGGCCAAGTCAAAGCTTAAATCAAGAAGAACTATTCAATTAACATCAATATGATATAATCATGTAATCCAAAAATAAAGAAAACATCAAAACCTGGAATTTTGTTGGTATTAATGTATCCTTCATGAAACAAAAGGTTTATGGCAACCCTATTTAGAGTTCAAGTATCAGAAACATTCAAACGCATTATATCGTTCTTCACGCTATTTTCTTATCTGATTCTTAAACGACCTTATTTTTGCTGGTATTCCCTGAAAGATATATTTAATGTTCGTGGATTTGTTGATAATCACAGTGCGTTCGACCCAATCCGATCTAGGGTTAGGGTTGCCGAAAATTAAAAATTTCACAGATTTTATAATTTTTTTATGGATTTAATATGAAGATACTTGTCCAATACTTTCACACAAGAAAAAAGCAAATTGATGTATTAAAAAATGGCTTAACAATTAATTCTAATTGTGCGTTATCTTTATCAGGAGTTCGCAACTCTTTGAACGCGACATCTTAGTACATATGTTTAGCTGCTACGCTTAGAAAGGAACAAGCAAGGTTTTCTATGAAATTCACGAAACAGCGATGGATTTCCAGTGATTGTGGAGATCCCGGAAATGAAAACAATGCAAGATTTGCATTTTTTTTTCCAAAATTTCTTATTATTTGATGGTACTTAATTATTTATTCTATATTCTTTTCTTTCAAATGACATCATGTTTTCCCACTAGTACAATTAATGGAAGATGAGTTCAAATAAACATTTATCTATAATCTATAATCTTCAGCCTCAACCATTAATCAAACAACATATTCGGTTTCATTATTT
Source organism: Odontocerum albicorne (assembly GCA_949825065.1). NCBI lineage: Eukaryota > Metazoa > Arthropoda > Insecta > Trichoptera > Odontoceridae > Odontocerum > Odontocerum albicorne. The sequence goes on along the minus strand of OX463843.1, from coordinate 39,583,612 downwards.
TATTCTGAACATTTTTTTGATATCTGCATTGTGTCGTGCGCTACTTGATGAATCTTGATTACGGTTATATTATACTACAGTGATAAGGAGGAGGATTTGAACCAAGTTTGATATCTGCATTGTGTCGTGCGCTACTTGATGAATCTTGATTACGGTTATATTATACTACAGTGATAAGGAGGAGGATTTGAACCAAGTTTGATATCTGCATTGTGTCGTGCGCTACTTGATGAATCTTGATTACGGTTATATTATACTACAGTGATAAGGAGGAGGATTTGAACCAAGTTTGATATCTGCATTGTGTCGTGCGCTACTTGATGAATCTTGATTACGGTTATATTATACTACAGTGATAAGGAGGAGGATTTGAACCAAGTTTGTTTTCTCAAATACATTTTCCATTACTTTTATGATTCATCTTCTACTTTTGGGTAATCTAGGATCAGTTTTTCTTTGTTGTTATTAAATATATTCTCACACATTACATGATTTATTTACAAATATTATTGACATATACCAAATATTCTTACCTATTTTATCAATTTATTATGGATGCAAGAAGTACTGAACTGATTTTTAGACTTTCTCTCAATATTTCAAGTATTGAGGACTTCGAAACAGAAACGAGATACACTTTGAATAAATTCTCAATCAGAGAAAATTACACGACAAATGTTAGCTGAGAGATCTTAGTGTTATACTTGATGGGAAATTAATATACAATTAACAGATTAGCACTTCACTCGAAAGGTCAATAAAATGTTGAGATTTATTCTGATGGTTACTTAACTTTATCGACATCCTTCATGACACTTGGCATGGCGTATATGAAAAGTGTGTTCGAATTTGGCTTCCAGATCTGAAATATCATCTGCTGTATTTATATTTTACGAAGAAAGCGAAAACACTCCCGTTTTCTGAAAGCTATCGAAAGACTTGGCCTCAACATAGATAACGCCAAGTCTTGACCTCTAGTAGACAGGCGGGAATTTCGAGACACTGTATTCTTACATATTTTTTAAATCAAGGAATCAACAATAATGTTATGTTGTTCAAGATAACCTCTCCTATTTCTAGAGCTCTACAAAACTTATACTTTCTACATAACAAGATATAGGAAAAATGCTCATGGAATTTTATTTATGTTTACAATTTGTAAATTTTTTACTACACCAAGATAACTTTATTTAAGGATTCTCCATCTAGTTTTATAAAGATGTAATTCATATAAAGTCACCGTTTTTAAATGTTAGTTCTGGTATAGTTTTTATTCAGTTTAATAATTATTTTTTCTACAATTCATATGTGTTTTCTCTTCATTCTATTGTTATATCTAGATTAAAAAACACCACATTGTTAAAATATTAATTTGGAAGAAATTGTGAGTTAAGTGTGTCATACATAGCGTTATGTTTTTTAAAGCATGTCAAACATTGCGTTTTTTTCGTGTATCCGTACGAGTGTATTTATTAATAAATTTTTGTGTATTTCGTGTATCCGTACGAGTACATTTATAAAAAACTTGAAAGAATAGTCAAATAATGAGCTAAATTGAAAAACCACATGTATTTATTAATGGCTTTTGTAGGTCGCATCAAAAGAGTAATACACCAATATGTTGGTCCAGTAGGCGATGAAACACTTGACTGAATAAGTGCATTCAGGAGAATTCACTGGGGAACAATTTTGTTTTTTTTTTGCTTTTCAAACAAATTGACGTGATTATAATCGAGCATACACTACGTTACAATAATATGTATTTTTTACTGTCCTGGCATGTCAGAATTCCGAGAAATACCTAAAAAACAGTTTTAGGGAAAATTTATTTTTAAATTAAATATAATACTGGCAACACCGTAATCGCATTGCGCAACTGTGATTTACCATTCACTGCAGTTTATGTCAAAGTGGTGTTAATAGGTGTTGTGTGATTTAAGCGAGAAATTTTGTGATTTTGAGTGAAAAAACTTATTTTGAAAGTATAAATATGCCAAGGAAGTGCATTAATAGCCCAAACTCTTTTTGTTACGTTTGCGGGAAGGTTGCGTTCAAGGAAAAGTATAGAAATATAACATTTTTAATACGGAAGGCATATGAGTTATATTTTGCCTGCAAGATCGAAGACTAGGATATATCATGGGCGCCTCATACTTGCTGCGCTACCTGTGCGGTAAATCTGCGAGCTTGGTTTAAAGGTGCCAGAAAATCAATGCCATTTGCTGTTTCCATAGTATGGAGAGAGCAAAGAGATCACTCAACTGATTGCTACTTTTGTTTAAGTAATGTGATTGGGTTCTCTTACAAAAATAAAAAGAGTATTGAATACCCGAATCTTCATACAGCAATTCGACCTATCGCTCCCAGTGATACGCTACCAATTCCAATACCGCCTTTATTTTGGACACTAGATGAAAAAGATTACGACAACCATGCGGTAAACGAACATTATACGGATACGGAATACCACCTACCATCAACTTCCAATGAACCACATTTAATAACTCAGCCAGAGCTTAATGATATCGTCAGATATTTAAATTTAGGAAAAAAGCATTGTTAGGATTGAGACTTCAAGAATGGAACTTGCTGGCAAAAGATACCAGAATTTCATGTTTTCGAAATCACCATAGGGACTTTGAACCATAATTTTCCATAAGCGACAACATAAGTTTTTGCAATGATATTGGTGGTATATTTGCTGCTATGGGTAAATACCATAATCCCGATGAATGGAGGCTTTATATTGATTCGTCCAAACTCAGTCCATTCTGCTGCATAATGGAAATACTCATCCATCCATTCCGATTGGTTATTCAGTTCTCATGAAAGAAACATACGAAAACATGAAATTATTCTTTCAAAAATAAAATGAAATCAATATAAGTGGAATATTTGCGGAGACTTGAAATGCAGCTAGGTTACACAAAGTACTGTTGCTCTCTTTGTGAATGGGACAGTCGAGCCAAAACTTCACATTACATACTAAATAATTGGCCTTCTCGAAAACGCTTTACTTCGGGTATCAAGAATATTTTACACGAGCCATTGGTGGACAGCAATACAATTTTCTTGCCACCTTTACATATAAAATAAGGTCTCATGAAAAAAATTGTTAAGACCACGAATAAAAACGGTGAAGTCTTCAAGTATTTAACAGAGAAGTTTGCACGTATAAGTGAGACTAAAATAAAGGAACGAATATTTGTGGGCCAACAAATTCGTCAAATTTTAAGAGTTGAAGCATTTGATGCAATTCTGAATCCCCTCGAAAAGTCAGCTTGGAACGCCTTCAAACTTGTATGTGCAAATTTTCTTGGCAACAAAAAGAATGTAAACTATTTGCAGTTGATAGATGAATTGTGGATTGCGTATAAAAACTTAGGCTGCAATATTTCATTGAAAATTCATTTTCTCCATTCTCACATTGATTATTTCCTAATAACCTCGGTGCTATAAGCGACGAGCATGGAGAGCGCTTTCATCAGGATATATCAGTGATGGAAAAACGATACCAGGGAAAATGGAATCCAACTATGCTAGCGGATTATTGCTGGACTACAATTAAAGACAATCCAAGAGCGCAATATAAAAGAAAACATCCAAAAAAATAAAAAATTGGTGACAAGTAGATATATTTCCTTTGTACTATGTAGGGCATAAGTTTTATTTTCAAATATTTAATAAATTAAAAACTATATGTGATACAGACTTTTGAATGATACCAATAAAATCAGCATTCGAAACTGCAATCAAAATATGTAACGGACTACAGAAGCAGAAATGTTGTTCCCCAGATAATTATTAACGTGTAGGAATCCAACATTACGCTTTGCATTGAGAAATATTGAAAAGTGTCAAAGAACACATAGCTTTGTTTTTATAACATTTTTTAAAGTTGTATGAATAATTTAGTACTTTTTAAATTTATACATATAAACTTAACTTTTGATAGCTTCTGTTTTTTTAATGTATTCTCTTTTTAATGTATTATATTTTTAATGTGTTCTTGAAATGTGTCTAAATGTATTATGTACATACTATGTTGCTATCAATAAACCTGTATTTATTTATTTATATCGGACACTTTATTTGTACAGCAAAACGTTTTCGGTCTGAATAAGTAAGAACATGATACCATGGTGGCCGAAGTCATCTTATAGTCAGAAGATGTATAATTTAAAATTGGATACTTCTAAATGTTAAACAATTAACGAAACATGATTATCAAGTTTCTTTGAAAAGAAGGAAAAATTCCAGAAGAAATTAAACAACGTTTTAATGATGTGTACGGAAAAGTTTCTCCATCACACTGAAATATTGGGCTAACAAGTTTCACTTAGGTATAGAATCGATAGAAGATGCCCCTCGTCAAGGTAGACTGGCAGAAACAGTCACTCGAGAAAATTATGTATTAGTACAACTACAAGATAGAAGACTTAATCAAAGGAAAAAGTTTATGTTTTTCAAAATTACAGTGCCTCGAATTCTGCACGATCTTTGCAATGATATTATGTGATGAGAAATAAAAAAAGGTGATCAAACTACTCGTAATTGTCACGGCGGATGAACGTCGATGAAACGCCGAGGAAAGCTGTCATGATTGGAACTAGATTTTTGCAGGACAATGCGCCAGGACACATTTCTCTTGCTGCTAAGACTGCTAATTAACACTATTGTTTCCAAGAATTCAACCATCCACCTCGATAAAGCCATTTTTTGGCAACTTGTGATTATTTTTATTTTCAAAACTAAAATGTGATTGGCGTGGAAATAACCGAATTTGATGAATTCGTCGTTTTAAAGTAATTGAACGTACTATGTTACAAGGTGATCTTATTGAGAAGTAAATTTAAAGTAATTGAACGTACTATGTTACAAGGTGAACTTATTGGAAAATAAATTTAAAGTAATTGAACGTACTATGTTACAAGGTGATCTTATTGGAAAGTAAATTAGAAAGGTTTCATTTTATAACCTGTGACTTTATATCCTTGGGACAGAAACTTTTGAACTTTCTTAAACTTATATGCACCTCTTCCAGCCAGCTGTCAACATTATTATGTTAACTATCATCTGGTTAACGGATATTAAATATCAATAAAGGACATGTCAGAAAAATGGTTCCCTCTGCCCTAATGTTACGAGTATCTTGAATATACCGAAGTATTGGGGGCCACTGCAGTAAGCTCTGCGTCCCGGCTCCCCGTGATCGGGGCGTATCTCCCGGATTTAGCTCCTCTCAGCTCCTACGAGGTGGAGCATGATTGATGAACGACAGCCAATGATTGATATCGTAGCAGATATAAGCTGCTGGCTGGATCCGAGCAAAGCTTCATCCAAAAACATTCAATTTGCGAATCCTTGAGCATTAGCGGGTCTTTACGTTCATAATTTAATCAATGTGTCGTCTCCTTATTTTCAACATCTTTTCATAGATTGACTTAAAAAAATTTAATCGTTTATTGTATTTTACATTTTTTCTGTTTATATTTTGAATCAACTTTATTACTAAATCTATTCCATTCATCTTTTTTTAATTTAAAATTTTTATTGGAAAATATTGTTTTATTACATAGCGCTTTCTATTTTAATTTCTTTCTTGTAATCATAAAATCATTTTACTTATAATATTTTTTTTGACTTGTGTAAACGAATTTATGCTGTAATCAGCTCTTAATCCACTTTTTGTGAAGATTTCTCCTTACGTGTAGAGTATTGAAAAGAGGAGTAATGCTAAAACTGGAATATTTTTTGTATTGTAGATAATGCTTTTATATTATTTATTTTTTTACCATATAAATTAAGGTACCGCTATCAATTAATCTACTTCGAGTATTATATAAAAAAACTGTATTTTTTGTGTACTCTGTTTATTATCAAGTGTTAAATAAATACTCGCAATTTAAATTCATTGCGCTCCGATATACCTATTTTGCTATACCGTATTGTAGATAATGTTTTATATTGTTTATTTTTTAAGATATAAATGAAGGTACCGCACCGCTATCAATTAATATACTACGAGTATTATATAAAAAAGTATTTTTAGTATACTCCTCTGTCTCCTATCAAGTGTTAAATACTCGCAAAATAAATTCGTTGCACTGTGATATACCTATTTCGCTACACCGTATATATAGTATTCCACTTTGTGTATATGCAACACACGCACAAATCGGTCGACTTATTGCCATGTGATAATCTATTACATTAATCAGAGAGATGTAAAAGAGGTCTTAAGAGGAAATCAAACTGGAATCGTTTTTAAAGAAATCCTGTATTTCAGCTTCAATTAAACCCACAGTCTCTTGGTAAAACATGGAATCGTTTTTAAAGTAATCCTGTATTTCAGCTTGAATTAAACCCACAGCCCCTTGGTAAAAAATGGAATCGTTTTTAAAGAAATCCTGTATTCCAGCTTGAATCAAACCCACAGTTCCTTGGTAAAAAAACAGGTGACTTGCCAACTAGGCCGTGATAGTGATTTATTATAATTTGTAATATTTAATTGATAATAATAAACATAATGTGACAAATTCATAAAATTAAAAATATTACAAAATGATAGTACGTTCCACTAAAAATACATAAATATAATTGTAGAGAAAAATATTCTATGTTTTAGGCTTTTTCTTCCCTTAAATTAAGAAATTTTACCGAGAAGTAAAATTTATGAAATAATTCTAATTTCCAACACATTTTGGATACTAATTATGAGTCTCGAAACCTTTTCAGAAAAAGCGACATTAATTCAGGATGCGAAGCGATTAAAATATTTCAGCGGAATATGATTAGAGTAGGTACTTGTTATTCATAAGCACGTTCAATTTTCATTACCCATTTTTTGAGAGCCAATTCGTAAATAAAACAATTTTGCTCAATCTGTTTCATTAATGTTGATATTTGTGTCAGTCACTTTTCAAATGACTTATCAAGAAAATTAGTTCACGTGATTATAAAAATTAGATAATGTATTATATTTTTTGTCTTTTAATGAAATAACCTTTTTATTATACCATAAATATATCAAATACATGTGTAAATTTATCAAGTACTCGTATATATGCATTATAAATATATCAAGTACCTGCCGCTACTATTTATCAGATTTAAAAAAAATCTTATCTTATGAGAAAAATCAAAACATGTCAATTCCAATTATATGTAGTAAAAAACATTTCTTTCAAATATACAAAATATAGTTTTACAAAATAAGGATCCTCCATTTGAATTGAAAAATATAAGTTTTTAGCGAATTACTTTGTTATTTCACTAGTTATACTCGTACATATTAATCGCAGAAACATGTTTCCATCTCCTACTCGTATCTCGTGCCTCACTTTAGGCGGAATGATCCCAGTTTGTTACGTACATATTAATCGCAGCAACATGTTTCCATCTCCTACTCGTATCTCGTGTCTCACTTTAGGCGGAATGATCCCAGTTTGTTACGTACATATTAATCGCAGCAACATGTTTCCATCTCCTACTCGTATATCGTGTCTCACTTTAGGCGGAATGATCCCAGTTTGTTACGTACATATTAATCGCAGCAACATGTTTCCATCTCCTACTCGTATCTCGTGTCTCACTTTAGGCGGAATGATCCCAGTTTGTTACGTACATATTAATCGCAGCAACATGTTTCCATCTCCTACTCGTATATCGTGTCTCACTTTAGGCGGAATGATCCCAGTTTGTTACGTACATATTAATCGCAGCAACATGTTTCCATCTCCTACTCGTATATCGTGTCTCACTTTAGGCGGAATGATCCCAGTTTGTTACGTACATATTAATCGCAGCAACATGTTTCCATCTCCTACTCGTATCTCGTGTCTCACTTTAGGCGCAATGATCCCAGTTTGTTACGAGAGCGATGATTAGGTCTAACTCGTGTAATGTTTCATACGAGTACTATTTATTTTATTTATTTTTATTTTATTATTACACATGACAAGAAATATACACAATTTGAGAAAAAACAACAGGTAATTTGATTTGGACGTATAATTTTAATGGATCTGGGTTTGTTGCCTTTCATTTGTCGTATCCCCAGTAAACTAGGCTTTTGCCTGTATCTCACTGAGGATATCTATATTTGATATCTATATTTGCCTATATCTCACTATGTATTTGGTATATTGACCTAAAGGAAAATAGTTAATGAGGGGGATTTTTTTTTCGTTCTTAATTACCCTTTAAGTTTTGCTTATGAATTTAGAAACATTAGAGTTAAATAATAACCCTAAAAAATGAAAAAAATATTTTTCGTTAAACAAATAATTTGGTTTCAATAAAGATGAAACATGACAATGTATCAAACTGGGGCCATTTCACCTGAAGATATTTTCAAAGTTCGAAGTAGAAATACGTGCCTCGGGTTATAGTAATGGAATAACAAAATGATTTATTTTAAATATTATTATAGATTTTCACAAAGTTTTAACAAAATGGTTTGATGAATTATAATTCAGACGTTCGATATTCTTATCAGCGTGGCCAATGAGCGTGGATAGTTGATTTAAAAGTTATTTTCAAACTAAGTCCAATATATGTTAACAAATATTATTCAAATTAAGGATAATATTGTGCTAAAATGAAGTGAAGAAAAATGTAATACAATTTGGTTTTGCATCAAAATAGTAAAAAGATTTTATAAAATATAAACCATTTTTTTGATTAAATATAATACAATAATAAAATACAATAGTAGCTGGGGGAGATAATGTATTTTCTTGAAAATAAGCTGAGAAATCTTAAAAAGTATTTCCCAATTATGTGTTTTAAACAATTTTGATCACTAAATCCGCCTGATTCAGAGTTTCCCTCTCTTTTAATAGACATTTTAAATTATGGACAATTATTAGAAATCTTTTGTTTGAATGTGAATCTGTCAACCTTTACTTTCAAGAAAGCGAGAAATAAATACGAGTAAATAACCTAACTTAACTCACTTGCGTTAATACACAGTAATATATTTGATGCCATTAGACATTCGTTGTATACATAACAACATGATAAACTTACTACCATGTGTGAATCTCCTTCAACCAACCCGAAAAAATGTTAAATATATTTTAAGTGTATACCAGACTGGGATCGTGATTGAAATATCTGGATTCTAACGGGAAACAAACGTAAAACCCTCGGGTTGAAAGTCAGGCGTCGACCAACTGGTTTCAAAGAGATCGTATTTAAAAGCGAGTATAGAAAAAACATTTAAAATTTTAATTGTAGAACCAAATCACATCTATATTGCAAATAGAAATTATTAAAATTATCTTAAAAGTATGAAATTTTAGATTAAGGCCACATAGATACAGTGAAACAGTGAAAATTTATAGAATTGTAATTTTGATTTTTCATGACTTATCCTTGAGAATAATTTTGAATGTTATTTTGCCATGAAGCAAGCTATGGGACTAAAAAATAAAACACGAAATTTGAATGTTTGCCCTTCCGCTGTAATTTAAATACCTAGGGTTTCCATGCTTCCAAAATGTTTCTTAAGAATTGCGTTGTTATTAAAATTCATGAAAACAAATAAAAAACTTAACAAACAAAAACAATGATTGCTTCAAAACACAAGTTTATTTATTGAATACCTTCATATAAACATTGATCAATAAAAAACTGACTTTTTTATTAAATTATCATATATTTGTCAATATGTAGGATAGATTTATGAAAAAACTGTTCATCATATTAACGTGTAAGTTTAGTTCCTTTAAAAAAAAAATTAGAATGCTATGTATAATATGTGGTTGTCACGAAATAAGTTTTTTTTTCTCGAACAGATATCGTTGGCACTAAACTTTCGGTACAAACTTCATTCACTCCAAACGTACCGAATGTTTATTACACTATGAAATATTATATAGTTTAGCTCCGTTTTCGGCCATTGGTTATCAATATTGCCTGACTATTTGTTTTTTGATGTAATTTGGAAAATATAACAAAATAAGTGGTTTTAACAATCAGCCATAATTTAACAACACAAGAGATTCCTGAGGTAGCGAAAATATGGAAAACCAGTCTTTACGAGCACCTGGTGCTATTTCGCATTTGAATTCGATTTAAAATTATGATGTAACTTTTCGGACAACTTGAAAAAACTTGTTTTACATGTATTATTCCAATATTTTTTTAAATATTAGGTGTTAACATAAGTTGTGTCCGTTTTTTTTTTAATTTAAAAATGAGCACCAAAAGTAAAACAAAATGGTAAAGGTTATACGTCATTCGAAAGAAAATTTTCAGCTCTACAAGATATTGTGTTTGCTTTTACGTTATATATATATTATTTTATTTGATTACAAGCCTTCAAAGTGGAATTTCAAGTAGACGAAAGTAAGCATTTTCGACACTTCCTTATGTTCTCGTTCAATTAAGGGAATTAAGCTGCCAAAGCTGCTCGCGATATTTGCGGAGTGTACGGTGAAGATGCCATGAATGAAAGAACAGCTCGTCGATGGTTTGTGCGTTTCAAAGACGGTAATTTCGACCTGAAAGACATCGCGAGCAGCTTTGGCAGCTCTATTCCCTAAATTGAACGCGAACAGAAGGAGGTGTCAAAAATGCTCACTTTCGTCTACTTGACATTCCATTTTGAAGGCTTGTAATCAAATAAAATAATATATGTACCGTAAAAGCAAACACAATATCTTGTAGAGCAGAAAATTTTCTTTCAAATGACGTATAACATTTACTATTTTGTTTTACTTTTGGTGCTCATTTTTAAATTGAAAAAAAACGGACACAACTTATTATCAACTTAATTGAAAATATTCCGAAAAATTGATTTAATTTATAAAGCGTTCTTTTATTTCACAATTTCTCCCCGCTAGAGCATTTTCTATAAATTTTTAAAAAGCTTCTTAAAAAATATTTAAACAAATTCAGGCGGATTTTAAATACAGGGTGTAAATAATAAACAAGAATAATTCTAATCACCATATCATAAGTCACATAATTGTTTTATGGAAAGCTTAAATAATAAGTATGTAGGAAGTTCAAGTGAAAGACTTTGCTCCAAGACCCACCACTTTCAATTTAATCGTTTTATTTTGTTTGTTCTCCGATTCACATTTTCCGCTTCTTGGATTAAATTTTTTTAAATTGAAAAATCTTCTATGTTTTACTTCATACGAACATCATTTACCGTGTATCGTCTCAATATCCATAAAATGAAATGGTACCCTTTGTACACCCTCTTAAGGAGAGACATTGAAGAAATTGTTCCCTTTATTATTGCTCCGACTTATTACCCAGAGATCCCTTTTTCATGCAAATCTTACACTCATCTTCCGTCTCCTATCCATTACGAAAAAGCACATAAATCCCACTCCCAAATGATAGCGATGCTCAATTGCGTTGAAACACAAATTTCATTTCATCTTAACACGAATTCCTCTCCAATTTGTGTAAAAAAAATATGTCCTCTCCATCTTCCGGTTGGCTTATCAGTAAGTCGCAGAAATATTTTATCTTAAGGGGAAACAGTTTATTTTTATTTGTTCATGGGCAACTTTAGAAGACGAAAAGGTCTGACCTTTAACGTTTTGTATTTTTTTATGATAAAATTTTGTACTGGAGAGTCGTGTGAACAAGAATTCTCTGATTTATTTGAAATACTATGAGACATGCATATATTGATTTCGGGATTTAAAAAAATATAATACTTCGTAACAAAAATAACATGATAATGACTTGTGTAACTTTTAATCTGAAATGATATTATTTATTAAAATATTGAGTTATAAGTCAGCATTCAAACATTGATAGAGAATATGCATTGTAATATACGTATCAGTACATTCGGGAAAATTCGTTTTATTTGATTAACTATTTATTTTCTCCAGATAAGCTTAAAACAGAATCTGTAGAGCTATGCTTATCCACCTCAGATGGTCTTGAAAGTTTCACTTTAATCTCTCTCCTCCAGATCTTTCAGGTCAGGTAGCACACAATGTCAATGAAATGTTGTCTGAGTGTTTTGAAGTGTTGTGTTCCACTTAGTTTTGCTTAGCGACTAGATCTGATGGTGTTTGTAAGTTAGAGTTAACGGATAAGGCTCGAATCTTCACGTTATTTATGTGTTTTCTGCTAAAATACCATGTCTCGAGCCCAGAATTACTATCATTACTCAACTCTTACCAGCATGTTCGGTGCTGTTCTTTTAGGGACATTATCCACAACTTCATCATATTTCAATAAACAGAGTACTTGAATTACACTAGTTAACAAATTTTAACTTTTTGTTTGTAACATAGATTTAATTAGCTGATTCTTATTAAATCCACCCTGTTGATTACGAAAATTGCAGTGAAAGGTTTGTAACACGTAACATTTTTGTGTAACAGAAGGGGGAGTGTTTTAATAAAATAAGTACGTTTTTACGCATTTCAAAAGTCGTAATTACAACAATGAAAATAAATAAATTCCTGAAATACTAAATTTAGACACAAAATACAATGTTGTTACATAGGAAAATAAAAAAAGCAAAATAAAAAATAATTACCATAAGAAAAATTGACCTTATATACCAATTCTAAATTCTGGTAACTGCAAGAGTTCTTGTACAAGCTGTTCGTAATTGTCAGCTTTATTATTTCCTAGGAAACCACTAACAACGCTTCCAAAGGCTTTCCAAGTTTCTAGTTCTTCAACATTTTTTTTTCAAACTTTTCATCTTCAAAAGTTTCAGTTTCAGTCAAAAACTAATTTCAGGGTTTTTTTCTTAAAATGTACGTGATGGATCATTTTCAAATTCATATTCGTTATCAACACACAAAAATTTACCTAAAATGGACGTTTTCACCCTTGTTACAAAAACCTTGTTAACTAGTGTTATCATCATTTTGTTTGAGTGAAAAGATAAAATATAATTTGAAACATTATGGTTCTTCATTTTTAAAGTCAATGTTTAAATGTCGAATATATACGAAACTTAAAAGATTAAAAATGAACTTTTGATATACTCGTATAGTGTACGTTGATTTTTATTCGATGTTATTTTTCTTTCCAATTTAAAGCACACTTAATTTACTCATTTGTGCAAGGGGAGTATCTGAACAAGCAAGTAAATTGCAAAATAAGCTTCGTCGATTTGATTATTTTTCAATAAGAAATATGACTTGTGCACTATCAACATTATTTTTTAATATTTGTACACCCTTCTAAAATATGTTCAACTACCTACGTGTAAACAGTTGAATTCACATTTTTTTAATCACGCTTTGAACGGTAGTGCCGTTTGATAAACCACGTATATGGTTTTATGGATGGATGCGTAGAAAGCTAAGAAAATGAAATTATTGGTCCTTGATGAATATGGTTTTTAGTAAACCATTGATATTAATCCAACGATTGAAATTTGGAATCTTAATTATTCAAAAATAACTATTCAAATGTAAGTTTTGAATTTTCATTGACGCACAAGGTACATGATTCATAATTAAGTCAATTTGAAATCAAATGTTTGTTTTAAATATGATTTGCTTAACTGATTTATTTAATTAAAAGTCGATAAATTGAAAGGATATCAAGAGTGTTGTTGAATCTAAACGATGAAAAAGTGGAATATAGAAAAATGTGCTCTCAAAAATGAATGTTTATCAAAACTTTCCGAAAAATTAGGTTGTAGTCTCTCAGGAGCAATAAATACAGTTTGTAATGATGACTAAAAAATCAATTATTTTGAATGTCGAGAACTATTAAACTGCTAAGGAATAAGCTTATTAAATGTATTATTTGTTTCAAATTGCATTTTTTTTCCGGATCCTAACGATTTAAACTTGACGGCGAATATAACACATCGATCAATAAGTTCCGGGACTAACTACTAAAACAACATTTGTTTGCCAAAATTCTTCTTTATTCATCAGCATAGTATTCTTAAAGAGCGGTGCATTCATTCCAACGCTTTCCTAACTTTTCTATGCCACCCGTGTAGAACGATTTATCTTTGGTTTCAAAATAGGCGTTAGTTTCGGCAATCACTTCTTCATTGGAGCCAAATCTCTTTCCCTGGAGCATCTTTTTGAGGTTTGCGAACAGCCAATAATCGCTGTGTGCCAAATCTTGAGAATACGGTGTACGGTGAGAATACAGAATTCGAAGTTCAACTCATGCAATTTGGCCATCGTTACCATCGACTTGTGACACGGTGCCTTGCCTTGATGAAAGAGAACTTTTTCTTCTTCATATGGAGCCGTTTTTTTTTGCAATTCCTGCCTTCAAACGCTCCAATAACGCTATATCATATTTGCTATTGATGGTTTTTTCCCTTTTCAAGGTGATCGATGAATATTATACCATGTGCATCCCAAAATACGGAGGCCATAACCTTCCCGGCTGACTGTTGAGTTTTTGGTCGCTTCGGACGACTTTCACCGGCTGCTCTCCACTCAGCTGACAGCCGATTTGATTTCGGAGTATAGTGGTGGATCCAAGTTTCATCCATTGTCACATACCGATGCAAAAACTCCTGTTTATTTCGCGTAAACAGTGCCAAACAGCGCTCTGAATCATCGATGCGTTGTTGTTTCAATTCCATTGTGAGCAAACGCGGCACTCATTTCAAAAAAAGCTTTTTCATGACCAAATGTTCATGCAGAATAGTGTAAACACTACCAAATTATATCTTCAGGATGTCAGCTATCTCACGCAACTTTACTTTGCAATTTTCCATCACGATTTTGAGTTTTTTTTATGCTTTCTGGTGTAACAGCGTCATTTGGACGACCAGAGCGTTCAGCATCATTTGTGTCTGTACGGCCGCGTTTTAAATCAGCATACCACCGATTAATGGTTGTTTTCGACGGAGCAGAGCCCGGATAGTACTTTTCAAGCCATCGCTGAGTTTAAACGGCATTTTTTCCCATTAAAAAGCTATGTTTTATTGAGACACGAAATTCGTTTTTTTTCTCATTGTTTTGAAAATAGCAAAAGGAGCGTCACTAAAACCACTGTAACTCAATGACACAATGTCGGAATGTCATGAAAGTTTGACACGTAACTTATAAAGGTTGGTACTAACTGAGAATGGTATGGATTTGTTATTAGAGGTGCCATCTGTTGGTTAGTCTCGGGAATTGTTGATTGATACGTTAGCATTCTATAATCGTTTTCATCTATATAAATAAAAATGTAAATGTTCATAATTTAAAAATCTCTAATCTCCGAAAGTTCTTCACCGATTGCTTTGAAATTTTGACAAAAGGTTGCATTTGAATACAGGCATGTTAATATATATATTTTTTTATAAACAGTTGTATATAAAAAGTACATAAAACAGACGAAATAATGGGAGCGCCCCCTGTTAAACGTGACGGCAACACACGCAATATAGATTTCGATTTATTTTCATTTTGATTTCGAATTTTAAATAATAAATATTAAATATTAAATAATAAATTTTAAATACAAAATAACAAATTTTAAATTTTCAAATACGTGTATTGAAAAACAACGCCATTTGTTTGGACGTAAAAGCAACACACGCTTTACTGAATATTTTATGCACCATTTTGTATTTTGTGTGCGTCGTATACAATAGCTGCTGTATTTCATTTCGTTTTTAACAGTTTTTCTTATTTTTCAGTGCAATTAGCGGTGAAATTGAGGGGTGTCGATTGATTTTCATTCGAATTCAAATTATATCGTGAAATGCGTTAAAATTTACCTGTGTCGATTGATTTGCGTTTGAAGGGAAATATTTCGTTAATTTTTTTTGGTTTTTCTTTGTTTTTAGTTCGTGTATTTTCTTTTTTTTTAAGTTTCGCAATTTTATGTGTTTTTGTTATAACTTTCTTTTTTCTTTTTCAGTGCAATCGATCTGCTTTATACTTCAGAAAGTCTAGGATGAGTCGTGTGGCGTTTAAAACGTCATGTCACAAAGGGATGGGGTAAAATCGTTTTTTTTTACAAATCGAATACTTTTTTTATAAATCGAACAATTGTTTTTCTCTAAACTGACATTTTAATTCCCAATTTTTATTATACTGGCTTTCTAATATATTGTATGATTTGTATTTATCTTTAAATAGGCCAAGATCCACAATGAATTAATACTAACTACGAACATTTCATTTTAGGTATAAATATCTGTGTTTTTACAAACTGCCACATTTTTGCTAATTTGTAACGAGATGTATTAATTTGTCATTATTGTTAGTTTTTTGTAATTAAGAATCACGATTGGCTGAGTGAACGAGCTATTCTTGCCACCAAGAACAAATACATCTACGAACTTAACAATATTATTCAGTTCCTTTTTTAATATTTCGCAATTTTATATGTTTTTGTTATCACTTTCTTTCTTCTTTTTCAGTGCAATCGATCGACTTTAGTTCATCAAAATGCCGAGGAAACAGCAGAGCGACGTACAGCCAGACTTGAGAATGCACGGTTGCGAGCACGGCGATCGTGTTCTGCAGCTTCAGATCTGCTTTGTTCTCAACAGAGTGAACGCGACAGGCTGAGAGTGACTAAAAGACGTCAAAAATATTGTATACCTACAAGCACTGTGAAATTAAACATATTAGAAACGTGTGCTTTCTATTTTCTTTATTTTCCATTTAACCAGTCAGAGCCACAGCAACGCGTGGCCGGGTACAGCTTGTTTCAAATAAGAATAATAATTTGGGAAGCGGTCTTTTTTTAAGCATAATATTAAAAAGGTTTTCAAAAATTTAAGTTATTAAAAAGTATTTTATATAGCTAAAGTGTCAGAAAAAAGTAATCGAACTAACTTGAAAATTATTTTAATAAATTATTGCCAACCAACGAAGTTTCGTGTCTTCAAAGTAAAATGTAGAAGTCATGTATACTTCTTGAGATATTCTTGGAATTTGCAGGGTAATTTGCTTTCTGCAGTCAAACTGAACGTGTTTCTCAATGTGGATCTTGTTTCAGACAACTTCTCCTACGAGTTAAAGTTTGTCAAGTATCTAGGAATACTATCAGGATGATAACTATATATAGTATGTTATGTCTCAACTCTATAAACCGGCTTAAAATATGGTCATAAACTGAAAGTTTCAATGCTAATCAACAAAATATGTTTATTGATTAGCATTTTATCTACCGTTTACCGATTCTTTTACACTTTAGAAGTAAAAATAATATTTTATTCCTTCAAATGTATTTACTTTATTAGTTGTCTCTAAAATTTTTGGTATTTTTTCTAGTGTGTATGAAAATGAAATATGTTTAATTTTATTTCCGTTAATTATGAAAAGTGTTTAAAGTATCACACAAAAATTGATTAATTTTACTTTAATAAGAAAACCTGATGCTATGAGATCAAATCACATGTACATCAATGGCAAAATAATCAGGGGACTCTTAAAAAAACTCATTCCGGCTCTGCGAACAACCCCGGCCCCACTAATGGTCTACTTCCTCTGCATAATTCATTGCGTGGCTCATTTATCAAGGAAATCACGTAAAGCAAAAGCATCGAGCGCAAATTTTTAAGAAAGCCAAAAAGTGAAAGATAAATTTTGAGATGAATTGATGTGTCGACAGATAGGGGAAAGCCGAGGAGTTTGAAATATTTCATCGTCAAATACGAATTGGCGATTATAGATACAATCACTCACGTTGTAAAAAATGTTAAATAGTATTGAAATTTGCTAAATGGTATTTTTTTTGGTTTGCGTAATCGAAATTTTGATTATTTAATATGTTTTATATTTTTTAAAGAGAAATTTAAGTATTTTTCTTTCGAGTAATTTATTTGCTGAACTAAAAAGAATTATAGAACTAGAATAGACCAATTCATCTTTAAACAATACCCTGGGTATTTTCTTTTATTGCAGCAAATTTTACATGTGTGACATCTGACCACAAAAAAATAAAAAAATCAAGTAAAAAAAAAAATGTACGACAGTTTTTTTATTTTGACTTTGGGGAACTCCATATCAGATTTTTTAAAGACTCACATTTCTTCGTATCAGACAGATAGTGTTTTTCGATTTTTTATCCCGCATGGTTTGGCTTACGATGTCGACGTTTCGAAAACCTCGCAGTATTTATCTTTCGGACTTGTTCGTAGTTAATTCAGATTAATCATTCAACTGATTCATTATTCATTCACGATTCATTATTCAACTGATTCATATATAATATGAATGTTTTATCTTCGTAAATACATATTTGAATGTTTATTCCGTACGTTTATGAGTTATTTCTTATTATTATTTAGAGCAGCGTTCTTCGAACTTTTTACACACGCGAACCGAGGAAAATAGGAGAAATATTTCGCGGACTGGCTGATGGCTAAGACAGAAACAAAAACCAATGTATTAGTATTTTATTTATTAAATCCAATATCATAAAACTACAATATTTAGCTACTGTGACATCTGCTGCTGCTTAGAGGCTAGAAAATTTGATATACGTGGCTGAAGCGTTGTTTCTAAGAGATGAAGCGCTACAATAGCACCCATTTGATTTCTCTGTTTGGTTTTTATAACTGGCATGACTGTAAAAATATTTTCAAACAAATAAGAAGTCGAAAAAACTACGAACATTTGAGATCTTTATACCTCAGAGATGGGTTTTGTTTTTCGAGTGATATACAAAATTGAGACAATGATTGCATTTTATATTTGAAAATCACAGCGACATCAGAAGACAATTCAATCAGCTTTTCTTTTTCACAAGAATCAAGTGCGCATGATTTTATATCTTCTAAGAAGGGATAATTAATCCAGAGATTACCTTTACAACGATCCTCATTTTAAAAAAATCACTCAAAAGTGGAAACATTTCTATACCTTTCTCTTGTATGCAACTATTCCAAAGAGGCCGTTTCTTTTTAAACGCATCAATTTTATTTCTCAGTGTAAAAATATTTGTCTAAAACCCCTGAATAAAAAAAATAAGTTTTGATTGAGTATGCTTAATATGTCTGTCATATACTGAAGCTTAGCCATCCATTTCTCATTCAACAAAGGCTCTACTAGGTTGGATTTTTGCTATTTACTTCTTTACAGGAACTGCTTTACTTCTTCCTTTAGTTCAAAAAGACGTGCAAGAACCCCGTTCTCTCGATAACTACCTTGCTTTTGCATGCAGAAGGAGATATAGGTGGTGTGAGTTTATACTTTCACAGTGTTGTGAACAGCTTGGAGTTCATAGCTAGACTACGAATTTCATTAAGTATCTTCCCCGCGTCATTCATCATAGTGTAAAGTTCAGTAAAAAGCTTTTTCGCAGCTAGATGTTCCCGGTGATTCATACAGTAAGTGATTAAAAACTTCTGGGTGCGCGACTTCTTTTATTTCCGTAACTACTCTTGAGTGACGTCCAGTCATGCTCGCTGCACTGTCCGTACACCTCCGACGCATTTGCTCCAGTCCAAGCTTTGCGCTTGAAAATACTCATCAAGAGCATTAAATGTCTCCGAACTAGTGGTCCACCCAGGTGAGTCAAGGCAAAAAATAAGTTCTTCCCTTAAGTCTTCATCTTCACTATACTTCACGAAGTAAAATAGAAAAGCATGGTTACTCACGTCAGTTGATTTGTCAAGTTGAATCGCGAAACATCTTGATTTATTTATCCCCTCTACAACTTGCTTTCAACATCGGTGGCCCTATTAACAACTCTTCTCTGATAGTGATGTCTAGAAGCGATAAAGCCTCCAGTTTTTTAGTGACTTGAGGACCCGAAATTTCTCGTACGACATCTAAGATACAAAACTTTACGAACTCCTCAACGATTTTTTCATTTCAGTAGTAAACGATTTTCATTTCAGTAGTAAACAGTTTCATTTTATTTCAGGAGTAAACGATTTTTTCATTTCAGCTTTTGGAAGAACAACTAAATAAAACGCTCGAAGAAGCAACTATTCACTAATCGTTATCATTTTCATTTGACGTTTCATCTGGTCACGTAATCTTTAAAGAAAGTTCAGTGGCTTATCAGTAAAATCTCTATGTTTCGAATGCAAATGACGAGCAAGTTTTGAAGGCTTCATAGCGTCATTTAACAGATTTTCGGAACATACCTACTACACACAAAGGCCGGCGCGCTACATATTGGCGTGCAGCGTCCCATCAATGTTTGGGTCTTTAATTTTAAAGTGCATGATTTCGATAAAATAATTCGGAGGATAATAACAAGGAGATGTCTACTTTGGGGAAACTTGGTTGCACCTTTGAGTTTGAAACTTTTGACTCTACTGAAAAGGAATCTGCCTATTTGATAACTGTGTTGCGGATAGAATTCATTCTCAGTCAACTCAAACTCATACACTTCTTAAGTGCGTAATGAAAAAGCCAAAGATTGTCTAATTCAATAAAAAGTATTATCCTATACAGCTTTGGTTGTAAGGGAGCTTCCAAACCAACTTTGTTATGTTAATTGTATTATTTAACACATGAACATTAAATAAGAAGACAACTTTAACAAGTAGCGATAAGATCTTGAGAATGTTCTTAACATATTTACTAGATGTTCATTCCAATGCGCTGACTTGAATATTTCCAGACCTTCTATTTCTGTCCAATTTATTTTCGTTACAATTGATATGCAATCATTTCTCATCATCGATCGAAAATGAGTTAGTTTCACAGTGACAATGATTAGCTATTTCAAAATACTTTAGAGGATTCGTTAAGGCGGATTTGTGTTCATGGAGTCACATTTCAAAATGTTTTTCTTATACTATATATAAATTATCGCAGTTAGCACATAAAAGTTCATTTTCACCAGTGTTGCTAAGTATTCCATTTTTGTATGCCGCGTTAAATAGAAGTTTCTGGAGATCATAATTAGAGTAAATAGCTGGCTTTATATGACTTGGATTGGAATTTTCTTGGTTATTTCGTATGGTATGTGTTTTATTTAAAAAAAACTTTGCTCCATTTATAGGTGTCGTTAAATATATGATTTTTATGGGTTTCTTCATGGTCATGTTTTTTAAAAGGGAACCAGGCTTTCACAGAAACCATTATTTATTGCAATTTTTTTTGATGACCTTTAATTGGTTTTTAAAATTGTCTTCCGTTAAAGGTATACTGAGAAATCTATGAAGCATACAGTAGAAGGCAGCAAATGAATGGTTATTAATTCCCCCCTTTTATCTTATACTACAGTATTTGCAACTGCAATACATGTATTCTATTATAACAAAAACCAATGCACTTGAAAAACAACACTCAAGATTTAGACGTACAAAAAATATCAGTGCATTATTCAACTTTAAGATTCAAACACATTATTTTACTTATAAAATATATTTTGTCTCATAAAAAATATATACCATATTTTCTATTTAAATGTTCTGTGTTAAAATATGTAAAAGTGTTTGACATAAAATATTATGTATGATACATTACTAGGAAGAAAAAAACATCTTGCACGCTAGAATTAATTTTTAAAAATAAATCTCTCCAGTAATGGCAATGTTTTAAAAAGTTCGTTTTATTTAATGTAAATGAAAATTGTAAAAATGTAAGTCTTTAATGTATAAAATTTGACTATATGAGATATTCAAGATAGTTCAAGTTTCTCGCAGACAATGTTATTTCGAATTCTGATTTGCATTATAATATTAGGTCCTTACATATGAAATTGGCGTTTTGCCGTACTGGCAACTTTGATCTCAAATATCTTCTCTTTGGTTAGGAATTCCAAATTAAAATTTATACAGCTATTTACTCAAGTATTTGTGTTTCGAAAATTATAATTCATTTGTTTTTTCCTCAATTGTTTTTTTTCTTTGCGTCACTCAGTTTACAAAATGGAAAACTTGAAATATCGCGTTATTTACGAGTACGAGTTCCACCGTGGCACCAGTGCTGCAGAAACGGCTCGAAGGATTAATGATGTGTATGGCGACGGTGCCGCAAAAGAAAACACAGTGCGTTTTTGGTTCCAACGTTTTCGTTCTGGAAATTTCGACCTGCAGAATAAGCCCCGTGGACGGCCGGAGACCAAAGTTGATAATGAAGAATTGAAGGCTATTGTGGAAGCGGATCCATCGCAAACCACGTCCGAGTTAGCTGCAGGCTGCGGTGTTAGTGATAAAACTGTTTTAATCCACTTGAAGCAAATTGGGAAGGTGAAAAAGCTTGAAAGGTGGGTACCTCACGAATTGAGTGAAGCAAATCAACAAACGCGCGTTGACTGCTGCGTTGCATTACTCAACCGGCACAATAATGAAGGGATTTTGAATCGAATCATTACCTGTGATGAAAAGTGGATCCTGTATGATAATCGGAAGCGCTCATCGCAATGGCTGAACCCTGCCGAACCAGCCAAACCATGCCCCAAGCGAAAATTGACTCCAAAAAAGTTACTTGTGAGCGTTTGGTGGACTAGTGCTGGTGTCGTTCACTACAGCTTTCTTAAATCTGGCCAGACGAATACGGCAGATGTCTATTGTCAGCAACTGCAAACCATGATGGAAAAGCTAGCTGCTAAACAACCGAGGCTGGTTAATCGCTCTAGGCCACTGCTGCTTCATGATAACGCTAGACCACACACTGCACAACAGACGGCTACCAAATTAGAAGAGCTTCAATTGGAATGTCTAAGACATCCACCGTACTCTCCGGACCTTGCCCCGACAGATTACTATTTTTTTCGAAATTTGGATAACTTCTTGCAAGGGAAAAAATTCAACTCCGATGGGGCAGTCCAAACCGACTTCAAAGATTTTATTGATTCCCGTCCGAATGGTTTTTTTAGTAAAGGGATCGATGAACTACCTATGAGATGGCAAAAGTGCATAGATAGCAATGGTACATACTTTGATTAAATAAATATATTATATTAAAAAAAAATCAACTTTATGTTCCTCCCAAACAAAACGCCAATTTCATATGTAAGGACCTAATATAAGTACGATACTATATTGTAAAGATAAACCTATTATACTTCTTTTCCAGTTCTTTATAGCCGAATATTTTTAAGAGACTGTAAGTGTGAACAACTGTAAAAAAATATGTATTGAAATACGAAGGTAAATCAAATATTGTATAAATGAGACTTGAATGTTTTATTTTTTTTATTTGCAGAAAGAAAAAGACCAAGTACATATCATTTTTTACAAAATCTCTTGCTTTAGTAGTTCATTTTTCCCAGCGGATCGGTAGTTTTTTTTTATCCCGTCATCGTTAAAAGAAGTGGGTTGTGTCAGCAGTCAATTGCGCACAAACCCCTCTACTCCATCGTCATCGTTGAATCGTTGGCCTCCCAGAACTTCTTACAGTGGCCCAAAGAGATTAAAGCCACAGGCGATAAATCAGGGCTATAGGAAGGGTGTTCCAGTCGTGTTCAACTCATTTCCTCCAATTGTTCGCATGTTACAGTTGCAGTATGGGGCATCGAGTTGTCATGGAGAAGAATCGTTACATCTTTTACATCGATAAGCAAGTTTGACTTCACTCAAAAACTCGCAGTAATACGTCACATTGATGGTGCGACAATCGTGTAAATAATCGATGTGCAAAATGACGCGCCGGTCCCGCAAAACCCGAAAAACGGCTGACAGGCCGAACCTTGGCTTTCACAGGGGCTGCGGCATCCTTCTCTCTACACTCCATGCTATCTTGTTTTGACTTGAGCGTGTAGTGGTGTACCCAAGTTTCATCGCAGGTAACGATGCGACTCAAAATTACGTTCCCTTCTTGATTAAACCGCGCCAAGATCCGCTCACAGACGTGTAAACATGCCAATTTTTGTTCTGCAGTCAAAAAACGTGGGACCCATCGAGCAGACACTTGACGGAATCCTAGGTCTTTTGTAATTATGGATTGAGTGCTTCCATAACGTATTCCTATCCCAGAACAAATTTCGGAAACCGTCAAACGTCGATCACCTTCCCGGTGATCGCGAATGGCGTTTATGTTCTATTCGGTTATGCTCGTCCATGGGCGACGATCATGGCTCTCGTTTTCCACCCCTTCACGGCCTTTCATGAACTTTTTATACCAGGCAAACATATGGGGCTTTGACAGTGTTTATTTCACGAACTATGCCGTCAGTCTTCGCTGAATTTTGGCTGGTTTTACGTCCTCATGAGCAAGAAACTTGATAATTTTGCGTTGGGTAATCGACGGGTGCATCTCTTTCTCAGACATCGTGTACCATACTAATGACGGAATTTGCCGAGGCCGGCCGATCGCTCTCCCCACTCCTGATATAATCACTTTACACTCCTTGAGGCGGCCGCGCACTCCGATTTAAATTACGCGCTCTAAAACAAAAGTCTCGTTTATATTTGATCTACCCTCGTAGATTTTTTTTCCTTTTTAGACATAAAAAAATCTACAGTAAGTTTTTTTCCATTTGTTTTGTTTATTGAGATGCGACAGTTTGCGTAACTTAATATGAACTTTTTATTTGCGATATCATATGATACCCATTATAGATTAAGGTTAAAGGAATTTGAGAGTCTTTAATTGTAGTAGGGTAGAGTGCTCCAAGAGTGCGCACTTAAAGTTTAACTTAAGATATCAATAAAACAAATATTTTTACAAAAATTAACTTTCTTTATTCAAATTAAACCGTCTCTTATTAACATAACTGCATACAAAAACGAAATAAAATTTAAGCACTTAACGACTAAAATCATTAAATCTAAAGATAGTCATTTGCGCACTCTTACATATACAGGTAGTTAAGAGTGCGCACTTGGAAACCTAAGAGTGCGCAATGTGCGCGTGGGACACCTTGGCACAGATATCACATTTGTACATGTTCCACACACCACTGAGTTCACATTATACTCTCTATCCAATCTTCGGAAATTGGTTCCTTGTAGACTTCCTTGCATCCTGGGCAGCTCCACATTTTTTTCTTTGATGTCGATTTTCTGACATAGTTTCTGACCTTCGCCTTTCTGTTAATTTTGTTCAGGCTACTCTAGCTTTCTTTTTCGGTTTGCTTCTTCGATAAGTTGTTGCTTATAGGGTGAGCTTGTAAGTATTTCTGATTTTTTGCTTTTCCGGTTTGATCTGGGCGCAACTGGTTATGTGACGGTGAAATGTCCGTGAAGGTTATAATGTTCCGGGAGTTGGATTAGCTGTTTCTGAGTGTAAATGTCGATCCTGAGGTTGCAGCTGGTATTTTCAGGATTTCCGTGCTCGATTTGGTGTTTGCGGTAGTCGCAGTTGACGATCCTGATGTTGTAACTGGTTCTAGAGTGCCTTCTGTCGCAGCAGGTATTTCAGGGATGGTAGCTGTAGTGGATGCCCTTAATTCTTGGTTTGACGTCGCGTGAGAATTTGCTATTGCAGGGTCTTCTCTTTCAGTGATATAACTGGCCAAAAAATCTGCCTCATCAAATATGTCTTTATTGAAGGGACATATCCCTGTGACTTTGAAACCCTCAACAGCGTTTGCCACAGTAGCTGCCTTGAAGTAAGCTGGGGTGAATATTGATGCCATTTGGTAAACTGTTATTGCTCGGCCAGGATGGTTTATCAGTATTTTTTCAAAGGAAAGAAAAAACTTCTATCCAGAGGTTGCATTCGATGACTGCTGTGAGGTGGAAGCGTCAGTGCTACGATATTATTTAGTCTAAATAATTTAACAGCACTAATGGAGCAGTGTGAACTGTGGTTGTCCATTATTAACAGGATCGGTTGTTCTTTCGTGGGCTTCGTGTGATCTTTGAAGTGAGATATATAATCAAGAAACAGTTCCTGATTGATGAAGCTACTATCAGACACCATTACTACTGAAGAGGGTGGAGATCCATCAGTAGTTCACTTTACATCCTTTTCCTAGGGTATATGAATACAGGAGGAACAAAATGCCCACTCGCACTCATGGCGTATATGACAGTCACGTGTGTATCTCTATCTGCACTGGATATCTTGTTAACACATTTTTTGCCTTTCATGGAAAGTACTTGAGGAGGTTTGTTGGGAACTGTTGAGATGCCGGATTTGTCCATATTATATATGGCGTGTGGTGGAAACTTATACTTTGTGAGTAAGTTGTGCAAGTTGTCGTAGAATCGGGCACATTGTGTTTTATTAAAGCCGATTGCTCTGGCAAGGCTGGTGGCAGTTGGTTGTCTTAAAGAAATATATTTATTTCTCTTCAAGAAACCACGCAGCCAACCTTTGCCAGCCATCCGTGATGTCGTATCAAATCGATGGAGAATACTATTTTTTTCCACAAATTCAAAAGCCAAAGCTCTTATGGATTTTGTTGTCAGGCTATAGAACATGTTGCCTAGACTTTCTATATGGTAACAGAGTTCGGCCTTTATCTCCTTGGATAAAGTTAGGTCATATCTGCCAAGCTTTGTGAATACGGTACCTCTCTTAAGGCATTTTCTTAACGTGCTCTCTGCCATTCCAAGAGAAAGTTCGACTTTTCTCTGACTTTCGCCCTCGCTGATCCTCTTTTTGGCTTCATCCAAGACTGCTTGCGAACACAGCTTACGTGTTGATTTTCTTTCTCGTGAAGACATTCTAAAAATAATAATACGTATCTATTACGTTTTGTTAAAACTAACATCCTAAAGTAAAATCAGATTTGGAGGTCGGTCTGCGCTTAGATGATTGTAAGAGTGCGCGCGCACTTTTACAAATCTAGTGCGCGCGCACTCTTACAGACCACCGGCATTATTCACATTTGATACAAGTACAAATATCTCGGTTAGAATTGGGGAATTGCCGTGCCGGTGGACGCTTTCTACATTGATTTACACTATCGATTTTGAAAAAATAGCCCATATCATCATAAACGAACACATCGTACAGATTACAAGATGTAAAAATAATTTATCAAAACACAGAATATTGTGAAAACTTACCTTACGTTTTTTCGGTTTATTTAGGATGCACGGCACAGTCGAGTGTTCTCTCGTCACAAATGACAGCTAGGAACTGAAGTTAGCCACAAATGACATCTAGCGCGCGTTTTATGAATGATGCGCACTCTTATCGACCGCGCGCTCTTAGAGCACTCTACCCTACTACTTTTTTAACGTTTTTCAATGCCCTTATCACTAAGAGTGATCGAAAATTTAAACATAAATTTTGAAAATCAAAACAATTCAGTAAATGCCCCTTTTCTCCTATTGAATAAAGACATGTATTTACAAAAACGCATAAATATTATTATATTACCAAAATTTAATTATTTTGACCGACTTCAAATTCTCATTTTAATACATTTAAAAAAAATATATATTTTATTTCTATAATTTATTCATCTACATCATAGGTTCTCAACCTTATTTTGCCCACCGCCCACTTTGAGAATTTTTTTTTTTTTAAAGCCCCTCAATTTTTTTTACTTGCGAATCTGAAACAGCTATTGCCACGATTATATTTAAACGTGTAATATTATATACTATAGTCGTAAGATAGGATATGACCCTATCCTATTTCCGAGTTTAATGAAGACTGTTTCAATGAGAACAATTAAAACGCAGACTTAATTATATTGAAAAGTATTTTTATTAACATTCAAAAGACATTAAATGAATAACTTATCTAATGAGAAGGTTGAATTTGATGCATTTTAAGGAGTTTTTTTAATATCAGGCTCGATTTTACTTAAAAACAACCGTAAGTCGCCGCGTTCAGTAACATGGAGCCGATTTTTCTTTTTAGTTACCAATGTTGCTACAGCACTAAATCTACGTTCAGCTAAATAGGAAGATGGGAATGCTATCAGAAATCGTTGAACAATCGACCATAATCCTGGGTACAGTTGCAAAATCGGCTTCTGCAGCCAAAATTCTTTTTAGCCATTCTTGAATTTAATTTTTAATTCCTCATTTGTCGTCAGTTCTATTAGTTCTTCTTCTAACTGGGATAATCCTGCTGTGTTGACATTTGAAAAAGGATCCAAAACCCAGTCTGGTATGTCCATGTTCAAAATGTCCTGGAATCGTTCCTTGAAATCACTGTGGAGGTTTTCCAAGTGTTGACAGTAAACAAGCAAGTCGTCGTGCTTGAATGATACTGCTGATAAATTTGGGAAGTTATTGAATTCGCGTCTGCTGATATTTCTTTTGTATAATAGCAGTTTGGACACGAAAGCAGAAACCCTATTTTTTGTCTTAATCAAGTTTAAGTCGTCGCCTTGAAGTTGGAGATTGACATCACTAACACTTCCCTTACTGTGCTAAAAAATCACGCCAGTAACGGTGTTGGACACTAAGATTACAGTAAACATGCATGTATCAAATTAAAATTATGCAAAATCTGCTAGGTTATTTTTTGTTATTAGCTATAAACATCATTTTATTATGTAATAAAATGTCGAATAATATTAAATAAGTGTAAGAAATGATAAAATAAGACCTGAAACAGAGGGGCGACATTTCTATAAGAATATTATAATATTTTTACGCTGCGTCGTTCGGTCTGCGCAACGTTCAGAATGCCACTCTCCTGCGCATGCGTGATAAGAGATTTCCAACTTTTTTTCATAAAATTATACAGTAAAATGTAGCGTGTATTTTTTTGGCAATAAAACCATAATTCGAATCAAGACAATAAATAACATATAAACAAAATATTAAATGAATATATAAATTAAAAAATCAAGGTTTTAGGGCGAGAAATTTATATAAACAAACACGAAATTCAAAATTATATATAAACAAACACGAAATTCATTTATTAACTGCTCTGATAACATATTGCAGTGATGTATGGATGCGTTTACTCAGGTTTTTCGCAACCAAATGCTGGCGATGAATTACGCAATGCACGGCAAGCACGTCAGGAACTTTATTTTTTAAGCACGCCATGAAGCCTTTGTGACGCCCTGTCATAGCCGGTGCGCCATCCGTAGCAACTGACAAAATATTATTAAAAGGAATTTCCTTTTTGTCACAAAACTTTTCCAGTGTATTAAATATGGTTTCTCCTTTTGTATCTGTTTCCAAATTGGTAGCAAACAATAGTTCTTGACATATTTTCTCATCTTTGATAAACCTCACGTATGACAATAACAATGCTTCATCGGTTGGTAAAATGGACTCATCCAGTTGAATTGAAAATTGACAAGTCTGCAGATGATTGCACAATGATTCTTCAATGTTTTCAGCCATCTCATCAATTCGTCTTTGCACAGAACTATTGCTCAAAGGAATTTTTCGGATAATATCTGCAGCTGGTTTATGGAGCACAGTGGTTATTACTTATTTTACTGCTGGTAAAATTAAATCTTCCCCAATAGTATGTGGTTTGCTTGTTTTAGCAATCAACAATGAGATATTGTACGAAGCTCGAAGTCCGTCATCGTCTTGATTAGAAGCTGATGAAAAAAGTTTCGATAGGGTTGGCTGAATTTCGTACTTCTTTTTCAAGTCTTGAAAATAGGTCACATCTTTGTCTTTCTTATCCGGGTGTATTTTATTAAAATGATCTTGAAACCTAAAAGGCTCCATCGCTTCATTAGAAAATATTTTTTGACAAATAAGGCACATTGGCGATGATGGATTTTTGATAAATTCGTATTTAATATAATCTACACTATACTGCCGTCTCTTCTTTTTTGCTTCCGACATGGTTTTTACTTTACAGATAAGTGAGTAGTAGTAGTGAAAAGATCAACTTTTAAAACCCTGTCATCAATTGCGCGCGATAATGCTAATGAAAATAAAATGACCAATCACTGCCTTTATATAGGTTGGAGACGTATAACACGCATCGACAGGAATAAGATAAACATGCAGTGACTCGTTTATAACACCCGGCGCGGAAGTAAAGCGCGCGGGCCAGGGTGATGCGGAAGCAGAGTGCGGGTTAGAACAAGCACAGATAATACTGTCAATTCTTGCAGGATTGCAAAAATCACGTTATTTAACAAAAACTTGTTATAACTGAATTGCTACAGGCATATTTTTTGCAATTTTTTATTAACAGGCTTTTGTTAACTTTACCTGTACTATATTTATTTATGAGATATTTCACGTGAAATTGGAAGATTTGAAAAATTTTAATTCAAATCTAAAATTATTTTTTTTTATATCATCCAATTTAATGTAGATCTGAATGTAATGGAATCTTTAAGTTCAATTTTCATCCACTTCCCGAACTACCGAAATATGTGAATTTTCGCACACGTGATAAAAATGATTAAAATACATACAATAACAAAATTAACCAATATTAAAGTTTACTTTAGTTAGTACGTGATAAACGTGTTTTTTTTTGTCTTTTTTATACTATATTTTTTTAATCTGCCCACGCCCCTCCGTGCCATCTCAACGCTTCCTAATTTTCTTTGGGTCTTCTACTGCCTCCCTGAAAGTCTCAAACGCCCAAAAGGGGGCGTTATCGCCCGTTGAGAACCTATGATCTACATGAAATCGTGTCATTCATTTTTAAATCTGATAAAAATATTTTTTCTTTCCATATTACATTTATACGTCTTGGTATAGAGAAATGATTTTGTTTTGCTAATATAAACTAATTATTTAACAAATTCTCACTAAAATCTCAATGCTCAACAAAATTATATGAGATAAGTATAACTGCAAGAAGATTTTAGATACCTAAATTTATATCAATAAAAATATTTAAGTGATTACTTTTACCATTTACTTGTAAGATAATTAAGCTTGAAGTAATTGTCTTCCTATTTCAACATTTTCTTGTTTAGATAACATAATGTGAGGGTATTTTGAACAGAAAACAGCACAACGATAATTCGAGGTGACAGCGCGGAATAACTAACCCTCAGCGGAGGAAATGGGATACGAGTTGGTAAAGAGGAGGCTGTGAGAAGGGAGTAGATGCGGTCGGGAGGGGATGGGAATCGTTAGGGGATACTTTCCCCTTTAGTTCTCCACCAGAGCTTATAAGGAAACAAACATGTTTTAGACTTGAAATTCAAAAATATCGCGTCATTATGTGAAGGCTACATTACGGTATTATTCTTACCATCGAAAAGAACCTTTGTAAAGGTTTATTTGATTTTATTATTTAATTGACAGTTATATTGTTGGTGACTTCCGTAGCCTAGTTGATAAGACGCCTGTCTATGGTATTGACCCATGGGTGGAGGGTTCAGTTGCTTTTGGTAATAAATTATTTTAAAAGGGTCTCGTCTGGTTTTAAATTACGGCCTCTTTAACACCTTTTCGGTTGCTTCGAAGAGATTGACATATACGAGTATCAACAAACCTATCACGTTATACTGTTTAAATCAAAATGTGATAATATCAAGTACAAATGCATTTAGCCAACTTAGTATTTTTTATTGACAATAAAGGCTATTTGTAAACCTTCATATTTTATTCGGCCTGATTTTATTAAGGGATGCGAGCAGCATTTATTTAATTTAAATACACATTGCTTTTAAGTAAGATGCGAGTCATTTACAATACAAATGTAAAAAATATAAATTTATTATTATCAAGCTGGAGATTTTTTAAATAAAGTAATGTAAATTGAAAAGTTCTAATACTAATATCTAATAAATGATAAGGAACATGAACGCGGCAAAAAAACAATTGTCGCTATGGATGAGGTTCACCCATCATTACTAAAAGAATTCGAATTCCGGTTCAAACTGACGGTAAAGCTTTTTGTGTTTCTCTTTACCTCTGAAGAAATGAAAAACCCTGAATATAATCAAATGCGGAGTGTCTCGCACCGTATATGATATGTATAATTGACGCCTTTCAGTGCCACCTTCTTGTGATTGTGGAGAGATCCAGATTATGGATCACATCGTAAACAGTTGCTCACTGCATGCATTTCTTGGAGACAAGCAAGAGCTTCACTGGAGTTAAAATGTTGCGTTGAGGACTTCACGCAGAACATGACTTGCCGACGGTAACCAATAATAATAATAAATATGTTAGGTGTCACTCGGATTTTTATCATATATTCAACATTAATATATTAATATAATGCCACAGAGACAATATACGGCGTATAATATAATGATTTATCTGATTTGATGGTATGTGATTTCTCGGTATTAGTTGGTGACCGTGATAATTAAAAGTAACATCTTTTATATAACATTCAAAGGTCTTATTAATATTGAATCCTTAATTTTTTTCCAAAATTCAACCTAAAATATATAACTGAATATAAAAATCAACTCTGTAGTTGAAACAATTCGAATAAGAATTGTAAGAAAATATTATCAAAAACCATTAATGGTAAAGCATTGGAGATAGCTTTGATCGTTTTCAACACACAACCATCTTCTTTTGAGAATAGGAAAAAATATAATGAAAATGCCTCTAGAGCGTAAATATATATTTTTTATTTTATATAATATTTTAAACGTGATAGAGACGTAAAACTAGTTAGAAAAGGCTATATGTGTTGTCTTATAGTCATAAAAGAAGACCTTAATGCCAAAACCCAAATAGCAGTCTAAACACCAACATTATTCTTATATAATATATCCTGACTTTGACAGTCAGATCAAAAATACAGGGCGTCGAATTGAGATATTTTAAAAGAGTTATACAAAGGAAATTACTTAATACTTCATACCCTGGAATATTTACCTGTAGTTTATAAATTTGAGACATTTAAACTGGATATTTCATAGATGCAGTTGGTGCCGAATGCTTCGCATTTCACGGACTTTAGGAAGCAACAATGTGTCAATCTTCTAGGATTAAAACATCAGATTAAGGTTGTAGACAATATGCAAGCAGGAAATACTATGTCATACATTAAACATATCGCTGAAATAGATGAAGAGAGTGCGGAGTAGCGAATATCGATAGTGACTCGAAGTGTCCTTGACCTTGAAAGGTGAGGAGAAAGAGGACCTCCTCCGGGAATGAAGATGGATCCAATCAAAGAGATGACTAGTTATTCATTGAAATCTACACTCATTGCGGCACAGGATGGAAAGAGTGGAAGATAATCGTCCGCTCAGTTCTAAATCATTAAAAAACCGTGACGCTAAGCTGCATCAATACTATTCGAGTTTGAGCGCTTTGAGAAGAGTTTGCTCTCTCAATTTATTATAATTACTAGCTGTACCCAGCCACGTGTTGCTGTAGCTTAATAGAAAAGAAAGAAAGTCTGGTTAAATGGAAAAGAAAGAAAAGAGAAAGCACACGTTTTAATTATGTTTAATTTCACAATGCTTGTGGGTATACAATATTTTTTATGTCTTTTAGCCACTCTCAGTCTGTCGCGTTTATTGCCGTGCTCGCAAATGATCGCGTCACTCCAAGAGGTCAATTCACGATATGATTTGAATTCAAATGAAAGATCGATTGCACTGAAAAAGAAGAAAGTTATAACAAAAACATATAAAATTGCGAAACATTAAAAAAGGAACTGAATAATATTGGTAAGTTCGTAGACGTCTTTGTTCTTTGCGCCAACAATAGCTAATTTACTCAGCCAATTGTGATTCTTATAATTGATTTGAATATTGGGAAATACTTTTTCAACCAATTCTTCTTTTGACATCACTAAATTGCAGAAGTTATAGTCTTCCAGCGTTAGTTATATTACCGTCATTTACAACGGCATCTTGCAAATGAACGAATTCTTCAGAGCGAAGCTTGGTCCGATTCAAAAGGATGAATATCAAACGTTCTGTTTTCTATGACAGTTGACAAATTTGCCCCAATACAACCTTGGAACAACGTTCAGTGATAATAATTATTTTATCGACTTTAACATAAGGCTCCATTCTAATAAATAGCAAGTTATTTAGGTAAATACTCGTACATTACAAAAAACTAACAATAATGACAAATTAATACATCTTGTTACAAATCTCCATTTCTACATACGACTGATGTGAGAATATCTCAGCTGATCGATCGTTTTGCAGCTGGACACACATATTTGTAGTTAATTTCAACGTCTTTACGTGTCACCACAAAGTAAAGTATTTCAGGCAACATATAAAATGGCGAAACATAAAAGTAACTCATTAAATGTTAAGTGAAGACAGAGAGATAATTGTAACTAATTAAATGTTAATGGAATACAAATAGATAATTGGCACTAATTATAAAAAATCTCCATTTCTACTTACGATTGGATAGATGTTGAAATATAAACATAGAGATAAAATTAAATTCTATATAAAAAAATACTTTTGATATTCCTACTGACCTCTTTCAGCCATTATCAGCCTGTCGCGTACATTCCGTTGAGAACGAACCAGTTCTGAAGCTGCAGAACGCGATTCCTGTGTATCCTCAAATCTGGCTACACGTCGTTCTAATGCTTCCTCGACATTTTGATGAACTAAAGCAGATCGATTGCACTGAAAAAAAAGAAAGAAAGTTAAAACAAAAACATATAAAATTGTGAAACATTAAAAAGGAACTGAATAATATTGTTAAGTTCATAGACGTCTTTGTTTTTGGCCGCAACAATAGCTCGTTCACTCAGCCAATCGTGATTCTTATAATTGATTTGAATATAGGGAAATACTTTTTCAACCAATTCTTCTTTTGACATCACTAAATTGCAGAAGTTATAGTCTTCCAACGTTAGTTCTATTATAGTCATTTACAACTGCATCTTGCAAATGTACGTATTCTTCAGAGCCAAGCTTGGTCCGATTCAAATGGATGAATATCAAACGTTCTGTTTTCTATGACAGTTGACAAATTTGCCCCAATACAACCTTGTAACGACGTTCAGTGATTATAATTATTTTATCGACTTTAATATAAGGCTCGATTCTAATAAATAACAGGTTATTTAGGTAAATACATTACAAAAAACTAAAAATAATGACAAATTAATACATCTTGCTACAAATCTCCCTTTCTACATACGATTGATGTGAGAATATCTCAGCTGATCGATCGTTTTGCAGCTGGACACACATATTTGTAGTTAATTTCAACGTCTTTACGTGTCACCACAAGGTAGAGTATTTCAGGCAACATATAAAATGGCGAAACATAAAAGTAACTAATTGAATGTTAAGAGAAGACAGAGAGATAATTGTAACTAATTAAATGTTAAGGGAAGACAGAGAGATAGTTGTAACTAATTAAATTTTAAGGGAAGACAAATAGATAATTGGAACTAGTTTATAAAATCTCCATTTCTACATACGATTTGATAGATTTTGAAATATTAACATAGATATAAAATTAAATTCTACACAAAAAATAATACTTTTGATATTCCTACTGACCTCTTTCAGCCACTATCAGCCTTTGAATCTAATCATTGATTCATCGTTAGCCAAAAACTGACCTGGTTTTAAATATTATAGATTTTTTTTATAATCCATTTAGGAATGGTCGCACTTTATTTGAGCCGTTTATTTTGAAAGTGACCTTATTCCATTTATATTTAAATTGAGATATTCAAGAGTTTGAGTTTCAATAAAATTAAAAATATACGTACAGAATAACTATGTGTACACCTTCTTTAGTGTATCTCAGAGACTTAAATTTATAATTCCGATTAAAATAATAGCAATTTATTAAGTGAATATATGTGTTTTCTTACCATAAATAGAGTTAAGCCACTTTCAAAATTAACAACTAAATTTGCTATAAAATTTGAAAGAACCCAAGTCCATTCGGCATCATTTAAAATGCTTCAAATTGAAAAAACAATACTTAATTTAGTATATACTCGTATTTCTTTATAACACTTAAAAAAACACAATTTATGCAATTCAGGAATTCTTCTAAATAACAATTTATTGCTCATCTATTGGTAAGTCATGGTGCTCCGGTGGTATATATCGTAGTAAGTCCATCATGTCCTTGTTTAGCTGTTGTAATTTGTCTTATATTTTTATAAAGTGGTGATAATACAATATTTTCGAACTTTCTTGGTCTACCCCGATGTGGTAATAAATCCAGGATTTTAAAATCTGCATTCTCATCCATTGATATCTTATAGAAAATTTTATGTGGTTCATTTCTCAAAAAACGCATCCAGCATATTTTTAACTAATTTATTGTTTTTCCATTAGAATTCTTTACCCTTTTAAAAACTGCGTCCTCCAAAAATCTTGTTGATATGAAATCCTCTTGTTTCATTTTATTCAATATAAAGTTATTACCTTTTCAGCACTTTTCGGATAATATTATAATAATCTTAGGGGACCAACAGTAAATTTTTTTTAATGACATTTCTACGACGCTAAAATCCCTATCATTTGGTAAGAATGAATGTCTCGATGCTAAACATTTATGGTCTATGATTTCTAAATTATGTTCGACAATTTGGACTATTTTTAGTCACGTGAAAGCTAATTTAATGTCCTGTACACATGTCACTGTAAGTTATAATATGTCTGTCACTTCTAAGATTTTTAATATGTTTCAAGATACACGAAGCTACTTTTTGGGAACCTCTTGGTGCAATCGTTTCATCTCAAACGTACATGTGAACATTATCGTCATGAAAATTGTGAATACCTAAATTGAGAACGTACATATTACGTTTATAATATGCTACTGAAGAAGTCAACTTTGGGTACGGTAATGCTTTTTGCAAGTGGAAAGAAAAAGCGAAATAATAATCTGAATGACGTAATACTATAATAGTTCTTGATCTTGTTTTAATGACATCCCAGCTGATGCTGATTCTGCTAGACTTCAACGGACATCATGTTCTTCCTTAAGTTTATTTTTTTCTTCATCATCATCCGATGCTTTAATTTTGATGTTTAATATGTCGCATTTTTGGCATGTATATTTGCGCGGTTGGTGGAAATGTAAATTAAAATATTTTTCTATAAGTCCAGACTGCTTTTATATTATTTTCCGTACGATGAAGCTCGTATAAATGAAACATTTTCTTTAGGGTTAGATCAGGATGTAGATATTTTCTATTAGGGTTATGAGATCTGGTATAATGGGATTCAAATTTAGGAAAATTTTCAATATGGTTTTGAACATGTTGTTTCTCTTCCTCAGAAATATTTCTGGATGGAAACTTTTCCTTTTTTAGAATTTAACCAATACCTAAAACATAATTTCTTGGCGAACCTTTTCCGTTTTTTGACGTCTTCGTTTCACAGCATAGCGCTCAGTAGGTAGCTTCGTATAGCGATATATTTTGTTTATTAAAATCTCACAAAACGGCCATCTTTGTATTGGAAACTTTTGCAGGAATAATGTCTCCAGTTTGAGTATAATATCTTTTCCCTGTATTTCGTTTCATTTTTCGCACTTTTTGGATGTATGTGTCACCATTCTTTTCTATGTTGTTATCTATATAGTATTTTCATCCTCTGATGAGGAATATTGTTCTACAATTCTCATTCTTTTTTCGATTTTTGTTGAAATCATTACTTGTTACTAATTCGTCTTCACTCTCTGAATTAAACGGTCTTGTTGTTTTATTCTTCCACGTGGGTTTAATAATTTCTATAATGTTATATTTTAAGTTTAAATTTAATTGTAAGTGATTTATATTTTAAGTTTAAATTCAATTATAAAATTGATTAGACATAGGTACAGATTATTCAACTAAAGCAACTGTCAAAAAAGTTACGTTAACTTTTTAAATATGAATCAATACTAATTAATTAAAATTACCTTCATCACTGCACTCAAACAGTTAAAAATCCGCACTTTTGGACATTATCAATAATGGATTGGACTTAGGTAACTTTCAAAATAATGTTTTTAATTTTGAAATAACTGCTAAAACTTATGTCAAAAATTATCGTATACTCTGAATAAACTTAATAATGCCGAAATACATCTAACTAAAATAATTTTTTTAACCTAAATATAATCTCAACAACTTACCACAATCACTGAAGTCAATTTTATCACAACACAACTATTTTTTATTAAAATTGAATACAAATATATAAATTTCCGCGACACAAACGATGCTCTCGAAATTCAAAATGGCCGACATAAACTTTGTGTATTTTTACGTCAGCTAATTGGCTCTAATGACGCGACTTTTCAATAAACGTATTTGAAAATTTAAAATGTATTATTTATAAAATTTATTATTTATTATTAAACATTAAATTATTTAATATTTTATTTATATAGATTTAATTGTTTAATATTAATTCCGACACATCGAAAATGCAATGTGACATATCTGTCAAGTTTAGTTCATCTGTGTCCCTGCAGGAGGCGCAAACGCTATTTTTTCTGATTTCTAAACTTTTTTATATACGAGTACACCGATATATAAATAAAAATATATAAACATTTCTGTATACAAATGTCAACTTTTGTAAAAATTTCAAAGCGATCGGTAGAGAACTTTCGAAGATTAGACATTTTGAATTTACGAACATTTACATTTTTATTTATATACGAGTAGATATATAGAATATAACTGAAGAAAAATAAACTGATTTGGCTCGTTCGTTTATTGAGAATGTATCCAGATTATATGAATTACAAAAAAAAAACACATTTTGTCAAGGCGTAACAGTTTAAAATTTTACAATAAAAACTATTTATTCCTCTTTAAATTTCCAATAATATTAATAATGGTGAAATATTTACAAAAGTAATCTAAACGAGTTATCTTAAAGATATTAGAAGTTGCTAGAAAGATCTAAAAAACGTGATGTTACCAAAGAAACCGCGTACTGAAAGAAGAAAAAGTGAAAAAGCTTTTAAAATAGGAGAGTATGTATTTTAAAGTTCCTTGTCCTTTCTTCTTGGTTTCTGATATTTAACGCCAATATTTGCAGTGATGCTGGGCAGCTTACAACTCCTTGAACGAGTCTAATAACGTATATCAGGAGACGCAAATATCTTCTTACGCTCAAGGAGCTAGACCCAAGCATCCTCAGCAGAATCTGAGAAGGACAAAGATGGATAGACTCATTCACTCATATAGAGATATAGTA
This sequence comes from Odontocerum albicorne, assembly GCA_949825065.1. NCBI lineage: Eukaryota > Metazoa > Arthropoda > Insecta > Trichoptera > Odontoceridae > Odontocerum > Odontocerum albicorne. The sequence goes on along the minus strand of OX463843.1, from coordinate 39,544,852 downwards.
CACATATGTTTTGTACCTTCTCCACCATGAGTGAGTTCTGCACCCCCAGCGGGCTCCAAACGCAAGCATTGCTTTCAATTAGGTGTTAACATAAATTGTGTCCGTTTTTTTTTTTCAAATTTAAAAATGAGCACTAAAAGTAAAACAAAATGGTAAATATTATACGTCATTCGAAAGAATTTTTTTTGTTCTACAAGACGTGTTTGCTTTTACGGTACATATATTATTTTAATTGATTACAAGCCTTCAAAATGGAATAGAAAGTAGACAAAAGTGAGCATTTTCGAGACCTCTTTCTGCTCGCGTTGGATCGAGGGAATAAAGCTGCTCGCAATATTTGCAAAGTGTACGGTGGAGATGCCATGAATGAAAGGACAGCTCGTCGATGGTTCTTGCGTTTCAAAGACGGTAATTTCGACCTGAAAGACATAGAGCGTTCCGGACGACCAGTGGTCTTCGATGAGGACCGCTTAAACCATATTATTCATGAAAATCCCCTTCAAACCATCAGAATTGGCTGAGCAGATGAATTGTGGTCACATGACTGTATACTGCTATCTTAAATCAATGGAAAAAGTCCAGAAGTTCGGCGCTTAGGTTCCACATGTTTTGAGTGAAAACAACAAAAATCAACGTTCAACAATTGATTTTTGTTGTTTTCAATCAAAACATGTGGAACCCAAGCGCCGAACTTCTGGACTTTTTCCATTGATTTAAGATAGCAGTATACAGTCATGTGACTACATATCATCTGATCAGCCAATTCTACGGTGGTTTGAAGGGGATCTTGTTCATACAAAAGTGTGCTCTGGTTCATACAAAATCTGACTCCTTAATTGGTAAGCAGCTACAGTCCTTCTTAGACAAAAAATGAACATGCAATTTGTTGAGAACATTTCAGAACTTCGATTGAACGTCAGTTTATTCTTTATTGGTAATGTTGTTTATTTCCTAGAACAAAATCAGTCTTTCTGAAATTATTGATCGATTTACGTAGTAAAATTACACCTTTTGAAGTGTTCTCAAAAGATAATAGACATTATTTTCATAACAAGGATTATTATGAAAAGAAAGCACTAAATAAACAGCACATAAAAGCTTCAAATAAGCGTGTGTTAGCCCTGCAATAAATGAAAACCTATCAATTGATTTTAAAGCCAGCAGACAGATCGTAATACAAAAAACCTTCAATTGTAATTTATTAGTTTTTTGCACCTTTCTGTTCTACGTAACATCCAGCAATATTTGTTGCTTCTTTTCACGTATGCAGTATTCGAGAACGAAACAGAGTAATGGTGTATAAGAGGATAAGCTAGGATCCAAATCGCCGCGCCGCAAAGCCTAAATGATGGATGACGGACTGCAGAGAGGAGATCACTGACGCACTTGATAAAAATACATCATTAGAGGGTCGAGTGTTTTCGTTTCTAGTACGTTGCTAATGCTAGATAAGATTTGAGCTCAGTTAAAAAATATGAATGCTCTTAAAATGGCAATTATTTCATAATGACGTAGTTAAATTTTTTTATACAGCTCCTACGTAACAAGACTACCCAGATTGCAGGTCAAACTCTTGTTGGCGGCCATAATCGAAAGGTTAACATTCATGCTTAGCAGGTGGGCGCCCAATGTTCAATTCCTGGCTGATTTACTTTCGGACTGGTTTTACTATTACATCTGAATTTGTATTTTTACAGCTAATTATCATTTTTCAATAATGATTATTTGATAAAGCGCTGGTTTCCAACCAATTTAGGCATTGCAAGGGATTTCAAAAATAGCAAAAATGATTGTATAACATATAATAGTTTGTTGGTGCCCATTATGACACATGGAAGTGAAACTTCGACTTGGTAGAAGAAGGGTAAAAATAAGATAATGCTTTGAATAGCAATGCATTCAGACAAAATCTGAAATGTCAATGTATGACTGAAGGAGAAATGTAAACATCAGATATGACAAGTCATCATCATTGTTGCCGGGCCTCGTAGTCGAGGATCCCCTCACTCCAACGTCAATCTTGAACCGTTCTCTCACGTCGATCGTGTGATTTTCTGTAAGAAAACAGTCCGATCCTAGATGCGCGCACTCTCCCGCAAATGTCAGACATGTGGACCGTGCTGAGCCGCCTGGCCATGCTGACGCATGTTCGCGTCTGACTGTTTCTCACACGTCTAACCGCTGAGACGCCACAAGCCCGAGAACATACGGCTCTCCACCCCTCACGGTCCCGAGCCACCTGCTCGCAGTCCTCAGTCCGCAGTCCCCGCACAAAGTAAGCGACTCTCGCACTGTTCTTATAGCGCTTCCTCTGCCCACCAACGCTTTGCTTCTTGTAAGGCAAGTTGCCCACCAATAAAATAATTTAGCAAACTATAACAATACCACCGAGTGGAGAATACATTAATTCGGAAAAGCATAAAATATAGCAACGTGCTTATGCGTTTAGGTATCGGGCAAAATAAATTACTTTAAATAAGACTTTATCATTTTTCATGTGCATCGCTCCCTGTGACAAATTGCTTTTTTCTTTTGCATTTATGGAGCACCATCGATCAAAATAATGCAATAAAATAAATCTTTATTGGTGTAACGATACACAATTTCTTTCATTTCTTGGTATAATTAAAACTTTTTTAATAAGACAAAAAATAAAAAAAAGTACGAAGGTTTTAGAGTGATTAGTTAGTTTTTCATATTGCATTTTTATAATACGAGTATGTAGTACAACCTAGTTGATTAATTGCTATATATTTCTTCAAGCCAACAAAAAATATATTAAAGATGTTTGAAATGAAAACCAGATTGGAATCCTTTTTTAAAACAAATTAGGTTCTAACGGGAATCGAATCCCTAATCCTCGAATAAGAAGACATGCGTCACACTAACTAGGCCACGGAGGTAATTCTTTCTTTGTCTTTTGCCTCGCGATTCCTTTTTTCCTGCATTTTTTCAATATGCTGACTATTTATTCTTTCATACGTTATTTTTTCCACAAATTCTACGCAACTTACTTTCGTCACTTTTTTGCCACATAAAAAATCCCCTTGCATATCTTAATGTTTGGGGTTAAGAACTCATCACCTCCGGGCTGGATAACAAATGACTCACCACCTACTAGGTCAAAGAGGTTATCGGTATGAAATTGGAATAAGTATAAAATAGAAGATTCGGACTTTTTCATTCAATAATCTGTAATTTAACACAAAATATTGAAACGTATTGCCACTATGAAGTTTAAAAAGATTTCATTTTAATTTTCTTTTATCAAATTCAGCAGTATCTTTTCTAAGATGTTTCCTTCGACTTGTTTCAGAATGTGTAACAAAACTACAATACCAGCGGATGAAGCGGGAACTGTGACTGGCTGGAAGGAGTAAGGTTCATTTTATTATACAATATTTTGTAAAGCTTCTTTCAGAACAACGTTATTCGATTTTTATTTAAATTTTATTTATTTAAATTTGATAATTTTGATATAACCATTGGCTTTTTCTACTATTCGATAATTTTTTTACAAATAATAAGCGTAACATGTTCAATTATCAATGATTGAAAATGTAAGTTAATCAAAATATTATGGTATTTAAAAAATCTTTTCGATTTTGTTCAGGAAATTTATCACAGATTTTTCATAATCAATAGGCTCTTTAATCTAACAAGAATTATTTTTGCTTAAATTTCATTAAAATCAATATTTTTTTACAATTTTTGGTGTATTTACTTCGAGTGAATTTTAATTTCACAACATATTTCATCTTCATACAGCTTCGAATCTTTTAAATGATATATTAGGTCCTTACATATGAAATTGGCGTTTTGTTTGGGAGGAACATAAAGTTGATTTTTTTTTAATATAATATATTTATTTAATCAAAGTATGTACCATTGCTATCTATGCACTTTTGCCATCTCATAGGTAGTTCATCGATCCCTTTACTAAAAAAACCATTCGGACGGGAATCAATAAAATCTTTGAAGTCGGTTTGGACTGCCCCATCGGAGTTGAATTTTTTCCCTTGCAAGAAGTTATCCAAATTTCGAAAAAAATAGTAATCTGTTGGGGCAAGGTCCGGAGAGTACGGTGGATGTCTTAGACATTCCAATTGAAGCTCTTCTAATTTGGTAGCCGTCTGTTGTGCAGTGTGTGGTCTAGCGTTATCATGAAGCAGCAGTGGCCTAGAGCGATTAACCAGCCTCGGTTGTTTAGCAGCTAGCTTTTCCATCATGGTTTGCAGTTGCTGACAATAGACCACTGCCGTAATCGTCTGGCCAGATTTAAGAAAGCTGTAGTGAACGACACCAGCACTAGTCCACCAAACGCTCACAAGTAACTTTTTTGGAGTCAATTTTCGCTTGGGGCATGGTTTGGCTGGTTCGGTAGGGTTCAGCCATTGCGATGAGCGCTTCCGATTATCATACAGGATCCACTTTTCATCACAGGTAATGATTCGATTCAAAATCCCTTCATTATTGTGCCGGTTGAGTAATGCAACGCAGCAGTCAACGCGCGTTTGTTGATTTGCTTCACTCAATTCGTGAGGTACCCACCTTTCAAGCTTTTTTACCTTCCCAATTTGCTTCAAGTAGATTAAAACAGTTTTATCACTAACACCGCAGCCTGCAGCTAACTCGGACGTGGTTTGCGATGGATCCGCTTCCACAATAGCCTTCAATTCTTCATTATCAACTTTGGTCTCCGGCCGTCCACGGGGCTTATTCTGCAGGTCGAAATTTCCAGAACGAAAACGTTGGAACCAAAAACGCACTGTGTTTTCTTTTGCGGCACCGTCGCCATACACATCATTAATCCTTCGAGCCGTTTCTGCAGCACTGGTGCCACGGTGGAACTCGTACTCGTAAATAACGCGATATTTCAAGTTTTCCATTTTGTAAACTGAGTGACGCAAAGAAAAAAAACAATTGAGGAAAAAACAAATGAATTATAATTTTCGAAACACAAATACTTGAGTAAATAGCTGTATAAATTTGAATTTGGAATTCCTAACCAAAGAGAAGATATTTGAGATCAAAGTTGCCAGTACGGCAAAACGCCAATTTCATATGTAAGGACCCAATATTTTGAGCGATTTACAAAAATGCCGAAGAAAATAATCCAGGTAGTGAAATTTTTCTAATCATTTAGGAACTTGGATCACATTCCCATCCAATTTTTTAGTTTGGTAAATCAAGATTGTTTTGCACTTTGTACAAAATACACTAATCTGTTTAAATATCGAACCTATTTAAATTTTATATATTTTTAGCAGAGCTTCATTAATTTGCCGAATAAAAGAATTCAGGTAGTGAAATTTACTAATCATTTAGAAACTTGAATCACATTGTTATCCGATTTTTAAGTTTAACATATCAAGATGTTACACTGTGTAACATTTTATACAAAATACTCTAAAGCTAATCCCGAGGGATTGCCTATCGTCATCTACATTTAACATCAAGGCCATTAATTTATGTGGGTCTTTTCTATAGTAACTTTAGTGGGTCCATTAAAGGTCTATAATGAAGGTGTAAAATAATCAAATCCCCCCTATGTGGGTACCGACCTGGTAGGTAGTGTAAGTGAAGTCACGGGAAAGCCTGGGAAGGAGGGAATACCACACACTGACGGATACTGACAGCTAGGCGGGGCGGATCACATGTCCCCGTCACATGCAAAGAGGCTGGCGACAACCCTTGCCAATTTTATGATGGGGGACAGCATGAAATGTGTAAAGATATAGAGTAACTTTGTTTCAGTGTTAATTTTATGTATCATTCTTTAAATTAAACGCAATCAAACAAATCGTTTGAAGAACACGTTTCATAATAAAGGAAGCCACATGAGTATTTTCACTTTATCTTTGTTCACGTCAACTGCTTCAAAAATCAATGTCAAATAATTACCAATCCCCAAGAAAGATAGATATGAAAAAATAATTATAATCATTAATTTAAGTTCCGTTTTTTAATGCAATATGGTACTCATCTGTATTTTACGATCAAAATATCATTGATTTTTCTTTGGACTCTCCACGATTAATTTCTGTAAATAACTTTCTATTGTATAATAACGTTTTTGAGATGGTTCCTGTGGTATATGATTTTTGCTGATAAATTGATAACTATATAAAACAGTTTTTGAATATTTTTCTATTTTATATTAAATATTCTACGCAATTCTCCCTAAACATTATTTAATTATTTTTGAAATGATTTTACCATATTTCTAAATAGATAAGCGTGCTGTCAGGCTCATTTGTCGTGGGATAACTTTTCATCCAAATTAAATAAATATAAGTTATTCTAATGTCAGTGCAAAGAAACATCGATCCTTAATTACGTAAACAACTTAAGAGGTAATGTTTTGATTTATATCTGTCAAAATCTGACAGCTACGATTTGCTTCTCTCTATGACGAGAGCGGCGCTAGTTGTATTCTGGTCACTTGGGCGCGAAACTGCGGCAATCTGGGAACTTTCAAAATTACGTAACGGATTTTAGAAAACTACAAAATTATTTCTACAAAGGCTATATTTTAACAACAGAAATTGCATTGACTTTTACCATTTTCTGGAGATCTCTGGAGATCGTTAGATTCTGGAAACTTGACTCATGATGAAGTCTGAAAATATGAAGGTATTTAAAGAAATACATATGGATTATTAAAAGTTTTATATTTAAATCATCCTCTGGAATTATCCAGAGGGCTTCAATGAGGTTAAGGCAGTTATGCTTCTTGTCTCACGCAGACGAGGGAGACTTTCCCTTGATATTTAATATGAAAGGGCTGTTCTAGACACGCTAGAGACCAGCACCGTCTCGCACACCTAAGTGGCGAGAAAACCAATAGAACTCGCACAAGGAAAGTCATCAAGAAGGGTTCTAAGAAGACTCACCACTCGGATTATCACCATAGATATCATAGGTAGAATGGGGTTACAATATAAATACCTGATGGTTGAGTCAGTCTCAGCTCACATCCAGAACACAGATTTATTATTATTAACACACTTAATGTTCTACTTGCGCAACGCATGACGTCATAACTACCAGCAATAGCTATGGCTTTTACAGGCCGGCAGGATCTCACGAGCCAGGATCCTCAGACGAAGCCGGATAACAACGGCCGATCGGCGCCTTAGTAGAAAGGCACGGTCCAGGAGCTTACTCCACAGCAGACCGCATTCGAGCGAGGAATTAGAACCAAGGTGGCTCGACGTAGCCAGTGGCGCTAGTAACTCTTCCGTTACTGAATGCTTGAAATTAAGCTGTTGTCCATGACGCGTATTTGGCGTACCATGGATCAGGCAGCACAGCAAAGAATGGAAACCATTTCCATGATACTTAAATACCTTCAGATATCCTCACGCCCACATACCGACTAGGATTAACCCCAATTCCGGACATTAGTATAACAGTCAGAACGACGCATAATTTACCTCCAACTTTGGGGGGAGCTAGCAACACGGTCTATCTCGTTGTCTAATCGGTGGGTGACTGGCCAGCTTGTTTCCGTTTTGGAAGAGCGTCCCGGAAAAAACAAACGCGGATGCGTTTAAAGTGGACGCGTTGAGAACAGATCTAACTTCTCGATTATTCCGCGATACTAACATTAAAGCGGGAATTCCGAAAGCTTCATTGCGTCTAGCGAATGATACGCGGAAACTATACTAAATTCAAATACAATGCTCATACATTTATGATATGAGGGCATTATTTTGGAAAACCAAAATTAACCCTCACAGTGCTTAGTCCCTATCTTCCTTGTACATTGGTATAAAAAGTGGTCACCCCTAAGTGTTTTCACTATCGAGGTTGGAATGGCACACTTTCCTTACCCAAGACGAACAATGCTCTACCACGATATTCCCACCCGATCTCGGTCAACACCATAACCATGTCTTGAACATTTTTGTCAGGCAATCTTGAAAGATTTTTAGTTTGTATGCAGAATTTAACAAAATATGGAATGATTCTTAAAACATATCGGTTAGTTAAATGTTACTTTAACATACTTCAATACCATTGTTTCCAGAGACGGTTGGGATTTTTTCACCAGTACATAAAAAAAGTGTATTTTTTGCAATTAGAAGATCGCATGAGACAAAATTTATACATTATGTCACAAGATAAAGGTTTTGTGTTCATATTATATCTCATATCACCGTTCAAAAAGTTTTGAAAATAAATTGACAAATACGTTTTTTTTTGTGTACCTACATGTAAAATAACTAAGCAGATTAACATTATAAAGAAAAGTTGAACTCAGTTTTTCATTTTACAATATGTGGGACAGCAAATGTACACAAAGGACCCGTGCATGGTGATTTAAAACTTGCATGACGCATACGCCTTAGGTCTCATAATTCGATGATGGAAATAGGTATTCCATCAAATACACCACGAAAGTTTGTTTGTGAATGTTATTTTTAATAAAAATAAAATAAGATATTTTTTGGTATCCACTTTAGTAGGGCCAGAGTGTCTAATTTTGTCAGAATAAATCTCATAAAAAATCGAACAAAGTGCTCGTGATTTTATGGTGGTAATGAGATCAACCCAGCATTATAAATCACCCGATTGATCTTTAGTTTTAATGATAAATGTTGTAGGGATAATTTTTAGACCATAGACAAATTGAACCCATAATTCGAGCATTATTACAGGGACACTAACCCTGCAAGGAAAGTTTTTTTCAGTGATCCAATGGGGGGGGGGGGGGGGGGGGGCGTAGGAGAAACGGGAAATTACAGCTGAGACAGTTGAGTGGGTATGATAGAGAACAGTGGGCATAACCAATTGGAGGAGGGATGCTGTTGAGATATGGATGGTAGAGAATTCTGCTGAAAGCAAATAACTATTCTAAGCTTAGGACTGGGAATCGCTAGATACAACCAATAAAGAGCTTGCGATTTTTTAAATAAATGTATAATATTTTTCTACGTACTATATAGTGTTAATGTATTTATGGTATCTGTTTCTCCCACGGTCAATGCTAATTTAAAAATAATCTCCAATTTATTTGTACAATTCAACTATTGAATTTGCGGTATTATTAACACAAATTATACGGAACTTAACATTGTTTGTAAGGATTTTTTATGAGTGAAACTATTGTATAAAAAGTTTTCATTCTCAATTAACTTTTAATTCTTTTTTATTCCTTATGTCTTATGCATATCACAAATATTGAGATGATAGGGGTGTAAGTAAATCATATGTTCTTGTCACATGCCAATACGATGATGAAGGTAAAGTTATGGAATATAAAGTACGAAACGAATTTCATGCGCTCGGTGTTTTTCACACTAGGGACCTATTGTTATGTTTTTTATTCTTATGTCTCCTTATTTTTTGCAGTGATGTTATTTTTGTTTGTAACGCCAAAATAAATCATTACAAAATTTTACCGTTACATGTAGGTATATACGGTGTTTCTAGATATATTTTTTTAATTATAGTTTTTCATTATTTCGAATGGTACCCTCAATGTATCCGAATTAATGGTGTGGATATTGTGAACAGCATGTCCAGGAGATGGAGACAATATTATCTTCAGCCTCGGTTGTCAAGTCTTTGCATTGGGAACCACTGAAGTAAGCAAGTAACACATAGTTCATTATTAGGTGTTAAAAACGCAACCACATGTGGACAGGTAACAACACTCGCACACGCCTTTCACACATTCTAGCCCCTTTGAACCCAACTTTTCTAATTGCTTCCTGCAATATGGACTACTATTATTTTTTTAAGGCTCTTATTAAGGCACTATTCCTTCTCTTGTCAAGCAAATGTTATATTTTAACTACTTTAAGTTCTAAATATATTTATTTCTTAAGATTGTAAAAAAGTAAAATGAATTCGATAAATAAAGAGTATAAATATTTTAAGGTAGATTAAATACATAACTTAAATCTTAAATAACATTTAGGCCTCAGAGGAAAGGGCTTTTGTCGTTTTCTACAATCAATTTTTAATTTATATCTGCGTAGGTTTAATGGGCTGACCAAGTTCATAATCAAGGTTTATTTCTTTATTTGGTAACAGGTAACAGGTAACAGGGTATCGTCAAGTTTATCATTTTTACTCTTACTTTATTCAAATGGTTTGTATGCATTATTAGCCTGTAATTTTATGTAATATTTCCTTACTTTACCAATTGTTTTTCTACTATACAAGTGTTATGGACTAAATATTACCCAGTTTAGTATGAACCCAGACGTCCTCAGTTTGATCTCCTAGATTGATTCGGTGTTTTAAAATAGTTGAAGCGCTCTAAGAGAGACGGCGTGAAGAAATAACGCTATAAAAGTACGTCAGTTTCAAGTATCTCGTAACCATTAGACGTAAAAAAGGTTACCGGTGCAGTGTAGAAAAAATATTGATTACGATACTGAAATAATCGTAACACTAAACCCAACCTATAAGAAACCCCATAACATTTAAAATAAAACGAAAGATCTTCAGAAAATAGTTAAGAAATAAACATATCAAATCGTGAGGCTTTTTACTCATCAATGAGGATTTTTGTACAGTAAAAGTTCTAACTTTTTTTTTAGTTTTTTATTTCTGTGATCAATATTGTGATTGTCGTACTGCTTGTATGCAACGCTCAAACTAATACGAATATTTTTATTTCTGTGATCAATATTGTGATTGTCGTACTGCTTGTATGCAACGCTCAAACTAATACGAATATTTTTATTTCTGTGATCAATATTGTGATTGTCGTACTGCTTGTATGCAACGCTCAAACTAATACGAATATTTTTATTTCTGTGATCAATATTGTGATTGTCGTACTGCTTGTATGCAACGCTCAAACTTATACGAATATTTTTTTTAATTATCATATTTTTTTTCTCAATTTATATTCCACAGAATTTATTAGGATGGGTATTTTCTTAACTTCATAAGATAAACAACAAAATAACAGTAATATAAAGTTAAAAACAAAAAGAATGACACCTGAAAAGTTAAAAAGGTAATAAATAGAAAAATAATTCTTCAAAGAAACAGAACTTGAATTAAGACTAAAAAAAACATGTATTTTAGATACTATTCAAACAATGACCTTATTGAAATCGATTCAGCGCAAGCTTTTGGGGCTCATTTGCATGTACTCGTAAAACTTACGTTTTATATTTAAATCGATTTAATTTTCTAGAGCCACTAAGAATAAAAACTTTACTTTAAAAACGCTGTTAACATAACATTACATGTTTCATAAAAGTGAACTTAAGAAAACTTGTATTGGTTTTTATGTCACCAATTTTCCTACACCACAGAGGTTCATTCCTTGCTCGTGACCCAATAACTCCACAAGGCCGATCGAGATAATCTGGTTTATTTATTAGTAATAAAACTCTTGGTATTAAAGTATGAACACGAATGGTACGTCATCATTTTCTCCAAACGATTGTATGAAATGTAAGTATGCACTCTGATGGAAGATATTCTATGAATTTGTGAGCGAATGTTAAAAGTTAGTTGGATAAATAAAGTAAGAAATTATAAGATACTTGTAATAAAATACAAGACATTAGTTTTAATTTTGCACCAGCGTGCGCCTCGGCTTTCCGTAGGTGTGTCTAAGCTATTGGACTGAATTTCTCTCTGCCTATGGGAGTTTAAATCTTTTTTTTTAAGCTTTGATCTTACCGCTTCATCCTGTTGTGTTTTTTTCGTTTGCATCTGGATTGATCAAATTTGCATATCATATTTTGTGGGACTGCGATGATAATCGAGTAAATAATTTCTGAAAGGATCTCAATTCAGCCCTACATCGGTATATATTCAGACCAATTGGCTATTATAATTAAGTTGCATCAGAAAATAATTTTGCTGTATTCACTTTACTTTGTGAAGGTACCGGCAACTTACTCGGCTATTTGAAATTCAGGTCTTAAGTTGCTTTATAAGTATTTTTACCGCACTGAGTCATTTCCCGCCTAAAGTGCCTCATCCCCACTGTTCTTTTTCCACTCGCCGCCGAAGAAGTGTTTTTTGGGTAGTTCCTTCTTCGTCCCTACATTATGTCAACCTCATAAAATATATAAGAAGATTTAAATTCTCTAGTACGTATTGCGTTGGACTTATTTTGCCTCCCCATAACAGCGTGGTTGCTGGTGGGATTGCACTGAACTGAAGCCTACATAATATATTATGTAAAATTTTGTATACTTCGTGTAATGTCTAATAAACCACTGTAGCAGGTAGAAATCACCAACAATTGTGATTTGAACGTACAACTTAGCATTTTTCTAGGTTTGTCCAAGATCTTGATATCCAATTTTCGGCAGTCGGACCAGGCATTCAAAGAAAAACAAAACTTTTTTTTAAGCAACAATACAAGACAAATATTCATTTACAAATCGTGCGATGTTTTTGACCAATATTATTGTGGTGAAACACGACTCTTCAAAATATGTTGAGAGGTTTTCAACATGACTTTACTTTTAAGAATATATCGAAATTGAAACTTATGTTTTCAAATTAAATAAAAATAATGTATATTTCTTCGCTTGTCTCCTTTTACGTATTATTCATCCTTAAAAAAAAGCTCACAGTCACAAATAACCCTAATGCAAATGATTATTTTTGAGTATACGTGTTTATAAGATAAACTGGAGCCTGTGGAAAAGCAAAGATACTGAAAAAAAGTTCTATTCTCCTATAGTTTTTTGTTAATTGGAAAAATATTTCACTCTTTTTAAACTTCAAACACATGGGATGACAATTAATGATAGAATACGAAACAAAGTGATTAGGATGAATATGAATTAAACACGAATGTGTTGAGTAAGACGTAGAAGAGTATTCTGATATGGTTTGGGCATGTGAAACGAATTGGATGACAATTAATGATAGGACACGAAACAAAGTGATAAGGATGAATATGAATTAAACACGAATGTATTGAGTAAGACGTAGAAGAGTATTCTGATATGGTTTGGCCACGTGAAACGAATGGGATGACAATTGATGATAGAATACGAAACAAAGTGAATATGATGAATATGAATTAAACACGAATGTGTTGAGTAAGACGTAGAAGAGTATTCTGATATGGTTTGGCCACGTGAAACGAATGAGGGAAAAAAACTCAAAACAAATATACAATGCTTATGCGAGCAGAATCCATGATAAAGGAAGACCAAGTGCGGATGGATTACGTGAATAATGTTTTGATAGAAGAAAAAGTACGAGAAATCGTAAGAGCTGTATGCGAAGGTATTTGGATATGGAGGATCGAAATATATGTGTGGACATAGGAAATATGCATGTCGACATGACGCTCTCTCCTCTCTTCCTACCCTAGAAGAGAAATTGCGTATTGGTAAGTATATAGGAAACAAATAAGTTATTTAACAACCGAAAAAAGTGTGAATGTTAACTAACATTGCGAAGTCGTGAAAATATTCATATGCAAAAGAAAATAACAAAGATACAAAAAAAAAACATCAGATACTATGACGTATTGAATCTTGATCTAAAAACATCAGAAACTATGACGTACTGAATCTTAATCTAAAAATTCTAGTTGACTTTTTTGGGCCATGCTAAGAGAAAGCAAGATGACGATATACCGAAAAGAGACTTCAAGGGGGCGTATAGACCAAGTTAGATGTGGAATCAACAGATGAAGGTACTGAACCAGGCGAATATAATAGATACTTTCCAGGGCAGACTCATATATAGTAGATTTGTACTATGGCGTACTTCGACTCCGACTTTAATGGATAAGATGTAGAGAAGATGAATAATGGAGATGAAAAATGACCAGTCATAATCTCTCTTCAGATATGCGCCTGTACCAAAACATTTCAATTTCCATGGTCAATGTTTAAAATAAATTAAATAAAGCAACCTCTGAAGATCTTTTTCATAACACCTGTTACAATGACAATGATTCAGGAATGAAAAAACCGTCAAGAACTAACGCGAATTGAATTTGAGACATCCGAGTGTTACGCAAGCATATGTTAAATTCTTTAACACATTTGATCAAAATCTCAAAAAAATAAAAACAAAGCCTTCCTTACTATTCGATAGTAGTAATCAACTGCAAACACTTAAGATGAGTAATCATTCAGCAAGTCTTTTATATAAACAATGACACTTTTATTCTAGAGAAGGCTGTTGTCCATGGTTTTACCCTTAAAATGTTTCTTCTCGGACTACGAGTCGAGATTTTACTTCCTACATACGAGTCGAGATTTCCGTACCTGATTGTTTATTTGTAAGCAGCTTACATGAAATTCAGTGAATTCGCCATTGTACAAAAAACTTTTCTTCATTATGGCCAACGATAATTGAAGCCTTAAGCAGTTGAGGCAAATGTTGGTGCCCTCTTCTTAAACAGAACTGTTAAGAACATCTCTAATCATACATGATAATATATTCGAAAATCTGTATTTTCTACAGATTAATAGAAATATTAGAAATTATGTGTAATAGTTCTGTTCATGTAATGTAGTCACTTCATAGGAAAGTCTGATATATTAAGTATTTTAAGTTTAACTCTAATGATTATTTTCTCTGAGTATTTATCGTTATTCTTTCTTTTGATGTCTGGTGAATCTATATCAACATGACAATACATAATATAATATAATAATACAAACATAACACATAAAGATAATCACAATCAAATAAAAAAAATCCATGTCAGAATTGGGTGGATGATTTTAAAGAAACGAGATATTATTATATCCTGTGTTTTATAATATTTAGTTCAATAAAGGTATTCATGTATAAGGTCTTTAAAATCGATACATGTTTTATTCTATCGCTGTTATTCTCTTAACGTATTAAAAAAAATTAATGGTCCATAATTTATTTTTATTTATTCTTTTAATTTTCTCAATAAAATACTCATTGATCCTTGTCTCAAAAGCTCAACTAACTTCACGAATTTTACAGCACATCAAATATTTAAATGTAATTTTTATTAATATTAAGACGTAACTTAGTAATATGAATTATTTAAAATAAATTTATTTTAATTGGGTCGAAAATATGTTTGTTTTCCTCCTCCTTATGTTAAAAATTCGTTTATGGGTATAGCTTGGCGATGAATTCGGATAGTATTATGTTATATATTTTCTATTAGACTACAATTTTATTTGAGTTTAGTTTTGGTATTGTATTGTAATATAAAACTTAATATTTTCAATAATTTTGATGATTTAACCAACATTTTTTAAATTAAATCGACCCAGGTTTTCGAAAATCATTTTTTATGGTTTATACCCTCTGTAATGGATACTTTTATAATTGAAAAAAAAATTGCAGGTTTTTAAACCCAAAAACAGCTTTGATTTTCGATAATAACTTTCACCAGAAATAAATAAGGATTTATGTTCTATGAACTTTTTCAATATTTTAAAGAAATCTTAACACTAAGTTATGCCATTTAACCTGAGCAAAAGACTTGTTTTCTTCCACGAATTCCATAAGATTACTTATAATTGTACGTTTTATTTCTTACCGGTCATTTCGAAAATCCCTCTAAAATAGTTTATTATGGTTTTCGCAAAGCTTCTAATATCTCAACTCAAATTTAAATTGATCTTTCAAACCGTTGAGTTGAACGAACGTTTAAACAAATAGTTGAGCCAGAATAATAATACATATTCCTGGGTTTCTTTCAGGACGTACTTTATTTTACAATTGTGTCATTTGCGGTTAAAAAAATAAAAGCTGTACGGTAAAAGAGTTCCACTGAATCTATAGACGAAAGCAATAAATATAAAATATGATAGAATAGAACTTATGACAGAAAATTTATCAACTGAAAGTTGTTGGAAACACTTCACGTTTCCCGGTTTCATTCAATGAGCGAGAATCCAATCTTCTCCTTTAATTTTTATTCTTCGTTATCGGCCAACATGATTTAATTGAATAAAAAAACTTATTTAATCGAATTTTGTAACTAATGTTTTCAGCGTCCGTAAATTATGAAAACGCGAGCTTTACGTCGGTTCTTGCGTAATAATAATTTTCGTAATAAGTCTTGATGTTGTAGTTGGAATCGTAGCCATTCATATAATTTATAATAGTGCGAGTATAATAGTACGAGAACTTCTTTTATACTTTTGTTATTCTCACCAAACATCTTGCAACATTGTTCGAAACAGGGATGTATTGACTTTATAAATGTTTCGATTTTAATGGTCAATTATGAATTCAAACATCAAATATTATCCTAGAATATATTCTCATGTTAAAAGCATTTGGTTATATTAGAGCTCTCAGAGGGCAAAAATAAAATATTTTTTAATTTAATCAAAATATGATGTTTAAGGAATTATTGAAACAATTAATATTAAATGTATAAATTATTTGTTCAACTGTTGATTATTTATTTCCAATCGCATTTTGGCTTTACTTTTCGAAATTT
Organism: Odontocerum albicorne; assembly: GCA_949825065.1. NCBI lineage: Eukaryota > Metazoa > Arthropoda > Insecta > Trichoptera > Odontoceridae > Odontocerum > Odontocerum albicorne. The sequence continues at coordinate 39,528,447 of OX463843.1, read as the reverse complement.
CAACTTTCGTTTAAGACGTTTACAAGGTTTTGACTGAAACTTATCATAACAATAATATAAAAACTGATAATATGTCGAGTGCAAATAATTGAAAGAAGATAAAATGAGACATTATAAAAGGAAATGTGAAAGAACGTTTATTTTATCAATAAGATAAATGTGCCATAGTGGATAGTTTTAGGTGCATCAAGAGGACGAATGTCAAAATAATAACTTTGTTTATACAAACGCAAGTGCATGGTTTTTATGGTAAAAATAGATCTGGGAAAACATAACTTTGCGACGTAAATAAACATTTAAAACAACAGAAACTACAAAATTCGAATGTTAAAATTTTTGGCATGAAAAGAGGCATGAATGTTTGAGACGAAAAGAGTATGCTTGAAAAGAGAAGGCCAATATATTATCTTGAGGTATACTGTAAGGGGCACGTGCTGAATGAATATATGATATTTATTTAAGACAAATTATTCATGAGGGGGGAATTTTCATTTGTTTATTCATCTTTCATGTGATGTTTGTGGTAGGTTGCCTTGAAATGGATTGATTTCAAACATATTACGAGTACATGGGACCTCAGTTTTGGTATCGCTTAAATAACATACGTCTATTTTCCTACGATCGCAATTTTTTTTTTTTGATTTCTCGGATTTTATCCCTGATAAATTTTGGTTTTGGTTGGAAAACAATTTGTTTTATATGGTTTCATATTCAGAAACATTTGAATAATATAACACAATGTGTAGAGATTAAAAACAGAGTCAGAGTCATTATCACATTTCATTAAGTCAAATAAATAAAAAAAACATATTTTTAGAAAACTTCAAACTGTGGTAGTTTTTAAATATGGAAATTATTACTATAGGTATATTTAATGAGCTTGTTTTTTAATTTAATTTTAATTATACTTTTTTTAAGTGAAAAAAACAAAGAACAACACCAAAATACTGCTTATTTGTGAAATTAAATGAGCTTAAAAAATATGCATTCATTCATACTATAGAGTAAGGTTACGCAAGATCGAGGAATTTGGAGTATTGTGGTACAATATATTAACATATATTCAAGATCACTAGAAGGTCTGTATTTTGGTGAAGTTTCAATTATTACTTTTAAATAATACGCATGGGCTGTGTGACAGCTCAGGGGAAATGATAACTGTTGTCACTTTGCGAATTCATAAGTTGGTTGTCTCTCTGAACTCTGGCAACAAAACTAACAAAATCGTCCACCGTTAATATGTAAACACGCTGTTTGTCGGGGATGCTGGGGTAAGTAAATACATTTTGTAATCAAAATTTACATAAATAAGCCGTTGTCAATTAGTCGTTGCCGATTCGTGTTTGCACAATTTTAATGAAATGGGTTTACAGCATTATGCGGTATTATCAAGAAGAATGGCTACGTTTGTTGGAAATGTAAGTAGTTTAAACAGAATGGAGTTATTAGGGCAATATTATAATTTTGCCCATACTCCCAAGATTTGATTCCGTTAATTGAGAATCAGATTAAGCAACATAATTTTGTTATTTAATAACAATAATAATTGGTTATTATTATGGGGAAATATATCAATCAATAAAATGGCTTGCCATCGTAATCCATTTGTAAAATCTTTATAAAAAATATGAATATCATCAAAGCAATACATCAAATTTCATTAAACAAAAACACACAAAACCAGTTTCAATGGTTGCTAATTCTCAAAGAAAAGTTTATAAAAGTTATTAATTTATAAGAAAGGTATTAAACGATTTTGAAATATTAACGATACTGTTAATGGTTTGTTTAGATTAGTTATTTTGTATGAGATCAACAATTCAAACATCTTTTCAAATCAAATAAATTTCTATCATATATTTGAATAAATGCTGTAAAGATGCGTGCACTAGGGAAAACATGTAGTGGTGTCTATGTATGAAAACAAGCAAAAGATCATCTGAAATAAAGGCCAGAATAAAATAAATGTTTTAAGTAATATTAAAAAAGGACCTATAAGATGGTTTGAGTATGTGGAGAGGAAGAATGATTCAAAGGGTATACCAGTCAGAAGTGCAAGGTATGCATGGGAAAGGTAGACAGGGGAAAAGTATGTGGAGAGGAAGAATGATTCAAAGGGTATACCAGTCAGAAGTGCAAGGTATGCATGGGAAAGGTAGACAGGGGAAAAGTATGTGGAGAGGAAGAATGATTCAAAGGGTATACCAGTCAGAAGTGCAAGGTATGCATGGAAAAGGTAGACAGGGGAAAACATTGCTGGATCAAATGGGACAGATTTTTACAAAATATATAGGGAGAAGAATTAATAAAATAAATTTGTGCATTACGAGATGTAT
>OX463843.1:39485244-39525911 GCA_949825065.1 Odontocerum albicorne | reverse complement strand
TATATATATATATATATATATATATATATATATATATATATATATTACTTTTGGTGCTCATTTTTAAATTTGAAAATAACGGGCACAACTTATGTTAACACCTAATATACTAGTATGTGTGTCTATACAAGATGTTTTTTATATATACGGTAACGTTTTTTGACAGATGTTGAGAGACCTCTTGATTTTCTCAATAACTCATCATTGTTTGCTTTATTTTACCGGTCGGATATTTTTCGGCTTTTTAACAAAACCAAATACGCTTCTTTAAAGGGTTGTATGATTTTTATGGTTTATTTTTTGCGAAGTGTTTTTATATCAATATTTTTGTTTTCCAGTTACTTCGTGGACTGTAAATAGATATTAATAGTTGGATTTTGACTTCAAATCTACCTGGAGATCCATCAGCAGTTTTCCTTACAGTATTTGTTTTATTTATTTTGGTCTGGATGGCTTTTTTAGGAACTTTGTTCTTGGTTTTGGGATATACAGGAGACGGTATGTATTTTAATTGGTATTTTGTGGGATAATGACCACCTTTGAAGGCTGATTTAAGTCCTCACTTAAATCAGCCTTCAAATGTGTTCATTCCCCATTATACGATAGATTCATGTCTTAACATCCTCTTATTTGTACTTATTCTTAGTGCTGACAATATGTTTTGTAGCCTTTATCCCATCTGTTGATGAACAATGGTAAAATTTTTTGACAGATGTTGAGAGACCTCTTGATTTTCTCAGTACCTCATCATTGTTTGTTTTATTTTACCAGCCGGATATGTGCTTATGTTATATAAGGCGTTGTATTAAATATACGGCACACACCTTATATCATACTCATCATTCGAAACATACGAACCAAGTATATTAGTATATTAATTTATTACCTTCTTTATAAAAGTTAAGTTTATATCCTGACTAAAAACATGATATAAATACTTTTTTAACATTCTTTTATTTCTGTTTTCGCTCTTTCCATTTATGTCTAGCCTTTAATGTACGATCCACAAAAAGTGTGTGATTAAGAAGTATGGTTATTTACTCAATTATCAAATCTTCCGACATTTTTTTTTTGTGAAATTTTAAAAAATCACACTCATTGCTGTTTTATATTCAACATAGTAGGAGTGTGTTTGATGTCGGGAATTCGATAATTGATTTTTAAAAGGTAAATTAATAATTATAAGCATAATTTAAACATTTATACCAAAGTAACGTTGTAAAATGCTCTTTTTGTAAATTCCTTTTTATCATTTTTTACAAAACATACATTGAAAAATATATACATATTTTTAAATATAGGTAAACCTAAGCAAATAGCAAAAAAGTCCTGTGCTTAATGTTATATTTGCAAACTCATTTTATGCCAAATCCTGATAGTTTAAAAAAAAAAGCTTTTAAATCGGTAAATTTTTCATATTTTTTCTATGTACTTTTTTAACGTTACCAGCATGATAAAGAATTAATTTTGTACAGGTCATATTAGTTTTAAGTTATTCTCAAAGTCTACAAAATATTTTTTATTTCAACGAATCAAATGTTTGATATAAGTAAATTTGGTTTTTCTACACGCTTGACTGAAATTTAACATTCGACTATTGCGAAATTATGAAATATTGCGATGAAAATTTCTTAAAATTTGAAAACAATATTTTTGGAGTAACGCAATCTGATTATTGATGGATTATGGAAAATCAATCTCTTGGCGTTACATTTTTTTTATTTTCCTTCAGTATATTAATTGAAGGAAAAAAAAATAAGTTGCATTTTATCGCAACCCATCATATGCCCTTATAATGTGGCGTGAAATAACTTTAACTAAAATTCTTTTAATTTTATTTGGATGAAACAGGAATCATTGCCAAACGAAGATCACGTTCATCACCAGTCAAGACTGCAGATAAAAAGAGAGAAGAAATATGAACTACAAACGTCACTGTTGATTTCCCAGCCATGATTGTCCAAACGCAATTCTTGTTGGATTTCATATTCAAGAGTTGTGTAAGGACATCAACGCTTGGAATAAACTCGTCATTTTCAGTATTTATAGAATTTTATGAAAAGGAAAAGAAATCTCTAAAACATTCCCAAAACATAATTCAGGTAAATAAATTGATAATTTCACGATGGTTCATAATTAGCACTTAGCAAAACTTCATTTTATTTTTCTGAATGATACAGAAATCGAGATCTTTGGTTTCCTTCTGTAGTATTTGTTTCAATCATAAGAGTAGAGTAAAATAATCAATTATAGTAAATGAAAAGTACTATTAAGCTCTTGCAGTGTCACTTGGTATGCCTTTTGAAATCATCTGTCATAATAGTAAAATGGCTTTCAATCAAGAAATTACTTAATTTCTTCTGCCTATAGATATGTCATCAATACACCATTAATATATTTTGATGCAATCATTTCAATCATCAGATCACTAGAATCATGAAAAAAAAAATCACACAAATCACTGTAAATTTTCATCGTAGTTGATTTGAAATGTAGATTAGCATTTTTGAATTAGTCGTAATAAAGAGCATTCCTTTACAAATATGCTATAGGCAACATTTGGGCAATTTAAAAATAATGAAAAGAAGAATATTTTACAAAAAAAATTAACGAATTTGAAATACAATTAATTTTAAATTCTTACATATGATATGATAACAATGAAATACGAGTACAGCAATAAAAAAACTAAAATTAAACTTTTTACAAAATACATTTTTCAGTTTATTTTTAATAATTGAAATCGCCCAACTTGTAGTAACGATTATTTGTATTATTTGTCAGGTAAGGCACAAAGTACGGGAACGAAGAAGATAGGACTTCAACGGCGATTTAAGGAATATTTGAAAACAACTACAAGACTATTATTTTACAATGTGATTGGGACAGAAACTATCATTCAAGTTATATAAGAAATCAAAAAAATATAAAATGAGTAAAATTTTTACATTATGGTTGGTATTTATTTTTAAAAAAAAAATGTTTCTGCCATACATTTTTCTAAAAATAAATATTTGACTTAGTAACAAAACCTGTATACCAAATGAAATATTTTTTATTAATTTGAAAGTTTGTACAAAAATCATGAATTTAGGAAATAACAGGAAAATCTTCTTGTTTAAAACGTCTAATTCTTATTTGTCAAAACGTTGAATCCGAATCCATAAATTATCATTGATATATTGACAAATCTGTATACGAGTATATCTATATATACGCACACATGCGTGAAGAGATACGTTCATGGTGAAACCCAGAGTGGTCATATTTTCATTAGGACGATATTTGCCGTGAAGGCGGTTGTAACTCAAACAGTTGGAGAGACCATTATAGTTCTCAAAGTGGGTGCAAACAGACCGACGCGGCGGAGCAAACAGAGAAAGAGAGAGATAGACTAATGAAGAAGAAATGTACTAAGAGGCAGAGTAAAATACTTGATACGAGCTTACTCGATAACCCGTCTAGTTTCCAGCTATCTTTGGTTAATATCATCGTTGTGTGATGTTGAGAATGATTTTAAGTGATCTTTAAAACACATAACTAAAAATCCTAGCATTGGAAGCCAAACCAGAATCGATACTCGTGGGAAATGTGCGTGTTGTCGGTATTTTTAATTACTTTTTTGAAATATTTAAGTAAGAATGTAACAAATACTTGTATTATCACAATATTAAATAACACTAGTTAGCAAATATTTAACTTTTTGTCTGTCACAGAGATAAAATTAGCTGATTCTTTCTAAATCGACCCTGCTGATTACGAAAATTGCAACAAAAAGTTTGTAACACGTAACATTTTTTTGTGTGACAGAAGGGGGAGGGTTTTATTAAAATAAATACGTTTTTGCGCACTTCAAAAGTTAAAATTACAACAATGAAAATAAATAAATTCCTGAAATACTAAATTGAGACACGAAATTCAATGTTGTTACATGTAAAAATAAAAAAAGCAGAACAAAAAAGAATTACAATAAGAAAAATTGACCTTATATACAATTTTTAGTTCAAAAATAGCCATTTTTATAAATTTTATCGAATCAAAAATTTTTTAGGAGACTGTTTATTAAATTTAACGAAAACTCAAGCTAGATACATTGAACTTGCAACATATTTTGTTAAAATATGAAATACCTACAGCAATTTTTTCCTCATGTAATTTGTGTCACCTTTTTTGAACAAATACCAACAGTAGTCCCCCATAATATTAGAATCCCAACTTCTTGATATCGTTGTTCCATTCTGTGAATATCGTGATGGAATCTTTACACTTGTTCACCACTTACAGCTCCTAAGTTCTCTGGGAAAAAGTCCAGATGGGAATGCAGGAAGTGTATTTTCAGTGACATTCGACATCCTAGCTTCTGGTAACTATGCAAGAGTTCCTGTACAGCCTGTTCGTAATTGTCAGCTTTATTACGAGTATTACCTAGAAAGCCACTTACAACTTTTCCAAAGTGTTGAAGAACTAGAATTCTAAGCTTCTAAGCCAAAGGCTTAGAAGCTTAGAATTCTAGTTCTTCAACACTTAATTTAAATCTCTTAAAAGTTTTCAGATTTGGGGGCCAATAAAAATTCCCTCTTTCACTTTAGCGTCACTGAGTTTCGAAAACAGATTCCTTACATATGCAAAACCTTATCCGCTTTTATCCATAGCTTTAACGAAATTCTTCATTAAACCAAGCTTGATATGTAAGGGAGGGAGCAAAACTTCTTCTGGTTTCATTAAATGAGCACACTTAATTGTATATTCTCCTGGACGTAGCTTTCTCTGGGAGGCCAGTCTTTCACTGTGTAGTGTTTTTCAGTTGCTCTACTGTCCCATAAACAGAGAAAATTACAGTATTTCGTGAACCCATCCTGAAGTCCGAGCAATAAGCAACGATTTTCAAATCTCCGCAGAGTTTTCATCAGTACGTTTTGTATTGGACTGCATCTAATAACATTGACAAATTGTCATAAGTTTCCTTCATATCCACTGAATACGCCACTGGAATTCATGGTTAAGTATTTCCATTATACAACAAAACTGCTTTTAAACATGCTTTGGAAGAATCTATGAATAGCCTCCATTCCTCTGCGATGTGTTGAAAACCTGGTTCTTTCATTAAGTCATCCATATTTATAAACACACACATATAATTCTTCATTGCAAAGTACTTTGAAAACTGTTCATGTCTCTTTCTGTACAATAAAATCCTTATATTTGGTGCTAGCAGATTCCATTGTTGTAGTCTAGACCCTAAAAATCTCAGCTTCTTGTTTAGTGAGATTCAGATATCTTATTAAATCGTTTAGTTCACAGCCTGGCGCCGCGGCCGGGAAGCAATTAAGTAGTAAAAATGTTCCACTTACTACTCGCCTTACGAGTATTAATGCAAAATCCTGTATTGGAAAGAACATAATTACTTAAATTATACTTCTAGTATACTATGAAAAACAATAATAATAAATGTATTGAAATTATGAATATACTGGGGAATCATTTAAAGAAGTCAATAGTTTGATACCCGATTTCATTTGTAAATTGTTATTCTTATTTTAAGTAATTTTAAGTTTTTCTCTTAAAAGGTACGTGATGGACCATTTTTAATTTCATATTCGTTATCAGCACTCAAAAATTGACCTAAAACGACCGTTTTCACCCTTGTGACAAAAATCTTGTTAACTAGTGTAATTAGTGTTTGCAGAAAAGTAATTTTCAAACTATTAGATTCGTGTTTGTTATTTGATGGTTATTGAATAAAAGTGTCCTAACGTAAAGGTTGTTTTGTTAATTTTTTCATGCTTGGAGAAACACGCTAATAACAATACGTCTGTCAAATATTTTTTTATGTAATGCGATAATATTTGTTTCGATTCGGTATAAAATCTGATAAGAACTACTTAACGAAATTATAAATATAATAGTTTGCCAATAATAATTACTGCATTGAGAAGGGATGCATAAGACAACATCAGCGAGCAGCGGCGAGGTCTTGGAAATATATGTGTTGGCCAGGTGTTCATCCCGATGCACTGATTTGGATATTTTTAGGTTCTCTAATCTGTCCCATTTATTTTCGTTACTACTGATATGTAAGAATTTTGCATTATCGAAAGAAAATGTATGATTTTTCACCGTGACAATGATTTGTGGTTTTAAAACTAATAAGAGGATTTATTAAGGTGGATTTGTGTTCACGAAATTTCTTTTTAAATGATCTTCCAGCCTTTCCTATATAGAAATATTAACGGGAAAATATTATCCTATTTAACGGGAAAGTAAAAAATGTAACACTTGGCAACAGTGGTGTGGAAACTTTTATGTGCTGATTGTGATAATTTCTTGTCTTGTTTGTACTCCCTGATGAGGAGTGGAAAACCTTGAAAATGGTAGGGGTTTACCGTTACACAAAGTGGAATAAACAGTGTTTGATAAAATAAATTACAATGTCTTTAAACCTCCACAATGTTAATGCCTTAACTATAAATAAAGAAAATAATATGGTTAAACCAAACCACTCGCGAAGTTTTTTCAACTGATTTTATAAAAAGGTCTTTTTCTTTATTTTCTGCAGTAGATTCTCGATCTTTTTTTTGCATTATTCCTAGGATGTTGACTGCCTGCTACTATTTCACCTTTTAGGCGGTCTGTCTAATGGTTGACTTTAAATGGGATAGTCATGAGAAATTATACTGAGAATCCGGGTTTCATCAATTTTTTAGCGTAATTCCACATATAACTTATTGGCTGCCTTTCCAGTGTTACTTGTATTGTACTACACTTTCCTTGTATAATATACAACCTAGCGTGATTATTACAATGTGAACATTACTTTCAATCAAAGAGAAAGCTGTTAAATAGGGTTGAAATTATTTTCGGACTGGATAATTTAAAAAAAATAACTATTTTCCTATGGGAATTGAATCCACATCCCCCGAGTTTATGAGACAAGTTCCTTATCTAGTTCTATTTGACTGTTTTTTCAATTATATTGTACATTGCAAGATTTTCTATGGAAATCTGGTTTCAAAAGCAAGAGTAGATCCAATAGCATTTGGCAGGTGTCTAACCTACTAGGCCACAAAGATTTTCGTAATATCCAAAATAAGGCATGAAAAATAGTACCTGTGTGGTAAAAAAATATCTAGCGCTAGCGAATGTTGTTACCTTTCTACATGTAGAAGTATTTAACAAAAACATGCGCGATGACGAATGGTCACTTGCCTCCTACAGTGTTTTTTAACCAGAAAGTTTGATTACTAGGGCCGACGATAATATTGTCTCCCGGCCTCACTTTTCAACACATCCGTATGGTGAATTGATATATTATATAGGAAAGGGTTACATACGAATCGATGAATTGATAGAAATGTTAAAATAAGTTGATTTATGATTAATTAAATCAAATATAGGTTTTTGTCGTATTGTATAGAAAAATTAACCTTATTTAATATATTCTTTAGTTTCAAATATTATTTTCCTGTAAATCCACTTCTCAAATCTCCACTACTTATGTATCCACCCCTTATGTTATGTCTCCAATCCTATTTTCTCAACTCTTTATTTCTCCAATAATTATGTATCCACTTATGAATGTACGCCTTAACATATGTTATGTATGCACTCCTTATGTCACTGACATTTTTATGATAATATTTCACCTGTTTCTTCTTTATGAAGCTTGGATGGTTGTCATTTATTGAGAAACATAATGCATCTTTAAAAATTAATCACGCCAATCCAAGAACTTATATACAAACTTTCTTTATATTTTTTTATTCTTTGAGCTCAGGACAAATATATTAAATTTGTGTATATGGAATGAAACATCACAGTGAATGCTCCATAGTTCCAGTAAAGTGGTTGACTATACCCTTTCCTTCCCTGTGTTGGGTATCTTCTACACGTTGCTTCTAATAACCATCAATATCTTTATAAATATAATAAATACAAGGTTAAGATATTAGGTATTCCTCCATAATATATTTACGCATTGATTTAAAAAATAATATTAATAATAATCAGAATTTATCGACTACATCGTATGTATTTTCTGAATATCGGAAACAAATTCGCATTTAAACGCTGTGAGTGCCTCGATCTTGGGTCTTGACGATAGGTGAAGAGTATGCGGGAAGCGCGACACTATATTCGCATCTCACTTTTGCATATTTCACTGAATAGCGAGGAGCTCAATTGTCTCAACCTCGCAAGTGTAAGCCACGCCCGTGCTTGCCACCAACCCTGCCGCACCGCAGTAGCTGTTGGGCTGGCAACGAGACTAGATCTACGCCCGTTTCGTGAGCGTTGCCAGATGGTTTTTTAATGTTTTCAGCAAATAAATCTCAATTATTATAATTTTTAACTTCAATTATAATTAATGAAGGGGATTATTTATGAATGTTCTTATTTTTCCGATTTAAAATCGCTTTTTTTTTATCTCGAACTCACTACCCAACACCGGAGCGCGCGTTTCAGTTTTATCACCGTAAGGGAAGGGATACAAAGTGGTGTTTTTTTGCATTTTTATATACTTGCATTCGACGGTTCACCTTTCCAATAAAACTATGTTAATTGTAAACGTTGAAAATAAAAAAAACGTTATTTTTTGTAAAATATAAGATCGTTTATAGTCAAAAATCTATTTTTATTCGGAGTTTTTGTCATTTTGATAGTAAGGCTTGTGATAAAACTCCCCAAAAAGTTTGGTATTTAAAATAAACCATTATCATTTGAAGCGTGAGAAACAGGAGAGCAGGTTTTCAAAATACAATATATGAATGTGAACGAGACGAAAGCTTTGTATGATATATGGACATAAAGTGTGAACTGTCATCTATAAACCCGAAATGGAACAAAGCGTGATTGTATGCATGTATATTTGTTAATAAAATACTCTTTTTACTGAATACAGTACTGGAACACAGTAAATAACTGGCGATAAAAGAAACTATACGCTCGATGTAGAATTTAATAGATCGTATTAACAAAGAATCCATGGGTTTTATTTTCGATAAAATCTAATATCTTCGTAAATGAACTCTTAAAAAACTTCGGACTAGTAAATTGTACGGGGTTAGCTCATCTATTCTCCGATATTGAAGGTGTAATGGGCGGACACTGCGTCGATCACGTTCAAGTGGCGAGGAATACTCTTACCGAGGTTAAATGAGGGCCAGAGAATTTTACAGTATGTGACCAAATTATTAAAGCAGTTTTTTCAACGTTTATTGAAAAAGAAAACAGTTTTATTCGAAAAGAAATGTAAACTTCAAAAAAGTGTTCAGCGCTTCCTTTTTTTCGAGATGCAACATATTAAAATATATTGGGATGTACAAAACATGTTCGCTATTCGGTGATCATGAAAATATTCCAATTTTTATCCTACAATAAACAAGTTCATTATCAAATGAATTAACCTTATTAGCTGTTTGTTTTTTTTTTGTATCAATGAATACCTACTTAATGGATAATAAGAGACTCGACAGACAAAATTATGACAGAAATCCAGTGATAGGTATGGAGGCATTATTGTCCAAACTGATGCAAAAAAATTAGAGAGATAAATAAGAACCAGACATCTTGCAATTTCAAGTAGAACATATAGTATGATTATTTGAAAATAGCTGCATGAAAGCACAATAACTTAAACGTTAGGGAAAAGTTTTGTTATTGTTTATAGATTATATAAAAAAACATGCAAATTTTTTGAGTTTCAATCTGGGTTTGATTTCCGTCCCCCTTTTGAAGTGTTCCATTAACACATAAACCAAGTTCAGTCGAAACCCCAAAAGAACACTGTATCTGTGTAGTTACTTTTTAGAGGCTTTGAGATACTGCTTTTATTTAATTTAAACAGCCATTCTAACGTTTGTATGGCATAAGCTTGTGGGAGTTTTCACATTCAACATTGGTTGGCTCGTTACGTGAGGATAGCAGGACTGGCTTCGACTCAAAATTAAATTAAATTACCCAACATGCCACGTTCATTTTCTAGGAAATAAGTAATTCCTCTATTAAACAAATATTTCCTCTATTATATTACATACGAGTATTTAGTTTAAATATTTTCTACGTGAGAAAAAGTTGGACTTTTTACCAATAGAAAATTAACCCAAAGTCTCCGGTGGAAGACAAACATTTTAATCATTTGAAATCATCAAACATCGATATGTTAAGGAATTATCACGTCAATTTGGTAATATCAAATTACTTGTCTAAATGTATCATTGCGTGAAAATTGTTCTACTCGTGTTTCAGTAAATATCTTTAAAATATCAATCTTACGGTTTCATTGGCCGCGTTTCAAGGTTCAAGACGATTCCGCATCAAAAGTTTAGGAGATTTATAAAGAACGTCTATTGAGAGTATTTATATTCTTTTTTACATACATATATAGGTATACCCTGAGAGAGAGAGACTTTGCTATAGTGACACTTATCTTTTGCCTTTTCCACATTCATACACCTTATCATACAAAGCCTACAATTTCTATGACCTTTTACATTTAATTCTTTAAAATATCATTCACTTGATCCAACCATACTTTCCTTGATGTTCCTCTGTCATACGTTTCCCTTTTATAGCAACTGTATGTTTGATTTGTTAGTCTTTATTCATTAATTCATTCTAAATACCAACACCATCTTAAAGTACTCTTCTTTATCTAACTTAATCATCAGCCTTAAGTTCATATTCATCTCTACGCAGTTCACTCCATACTCTATAGTATCATACATTATTACCCTATGTTTTCTTCATATCCGATGAACGTAATGAACGGTATTACAATAGTTACCATCATTTTATTCCACAAGTTTTTATTTTATCACTATATTCGTATGATCAAGGTTTTCTTTCATGATATTATATAATACTATGTCCCAAGTCTTAAGCTTTCGTCTTTTTATTGTTATGAAAATCTTCAAATCTTTCTTAATATAAATATCTATAAATTGCTATGTTTGCTATGTTCTCCGAAATAATGTAGGCATTTGTCGAGTGATCTGTTGATGAGCTACAGAAAATATTTATTAACATGAAATACGTTCTGAAAGTGAAATCAGACTAAACGTGCTTAGTGTTTGGAATCAAATCTGATAATACGGAAACTGTAAGAAACATAGTCAACGTATATTGAAATTTTATAAAAGAAAAATGTCAAATTTGTATCAATATTTTAATTACTTTTATTAGTAATTATGATAATTATGTATTAGATTCTTTTCTATTGATTTCAGTTTTCGTTCCTGACAAGATAGATTTTTTATTTGTATTCATTCCCGTTAGGCAGGTTGGTGGACGTGCGCTGCTCAACATATACAGACTTAAAAAGAGCCGCACAGGACAGGGGGGAATGGAGGAGAAGAGTTCAAATTGCTGCAAACCAGTCTTAGGACTGCAACCACGGAAAAAAAAAGGTAGGTGAATATTTTTAGTTGTATTGCGAAAACCAAATTGCACTCTTCACAATTCACTATGGCCAGCCCTGGGAACCCGCATATGTTTCACGGTCCACGCATTTGAAATGCATTTACTCGTATTTCGGTGTCGTAAGTTGGAGTAATTCTTGACAGTGCTGTAAATTTTGCTAGTAGCTATGGCTTCAAATATTTTTTTCTTAAACAGAAGCATCGTTTAATTTTTCACCATACTCAAATAACACAACTTTAAATCGGTGCTTTTATAATTTCATAAAGAAAAAGGTTTTTGAGATTTTAATTAGGTGATAAAACTCTATACATGAAACTTCGTGCTTTATTCTGTGCTTACAATGGCGGCTTTTATCAAATGAAAGTGTGTATGCCAAATTATTTGATATTAAATTTGCATATTTGTGAGATTTCGAAAAGTTTTCAATGAAGTTCAAACTAAAGGTTCTCTAGGGAAAAATGAAATTATGACAAATGTGAAGAGGTGTCTTAATATACCAGCAAATAATGTTTTCAGAAAAAAGTCTAATTATATACGCCGATATAGTAAATATATACAGTTTTTTTACGATAATTACATCTCAATGTCTCAATTCTAAGGTTAAAATTTTTAATATAGCTTAAAGAAAATTGAAATATTTTTTTAATCTACCTTACAAGTAATTTATATCATTCAGAGTGAGAGCAGAAACAAAATAAAAAAAAAATGTTACTCCATTTTTAGTAAACAGCATTTCCTATCTAGTTTATTTGATCATCTCCGGAACAACCTATGACTTGAAACAATTCATATTCACTAAGAAGTAAGGAAAACTCTGACGGGATCTCAGTTAAAACATTTGTGTATCTAAGCATATGTTACATATTTTATTTTGATACTGATTCTCCCTAGTAAACTTACGCGACGAAAACAACGCACAGAATTATTAAACGTATATCTGAATTCAAATTCATCCCATATAATTCCTTTGAAAATTGGTGTCTTGCCTTAAGGGTAGGGTTGCCAAATTGAAATTCATCTCGCATCGTCTGTAGAGCCATTGGGAGCGGCAATTTTGTAATATTCAAATTGTGGTGACTTCGCTTGTATAAGAAAAACACGTCCTAAGAACGGGATCCCGGACCGCCCCGGGCCCGGGTCCTAGCCAGTGCGAGGGCATGACTAGAAACATATATTTACACCGAATTTCTTTTTCAAATTCTTGGGAATTCCTTTTGATATGCTTCTGAATTTCACTAAAATCATCCCGTAGTTTTTGAATACTGATGGTACAGATTTAATGGAATGAGGAAAAGCCACTGTCACATAATAATAACTTGACAATACTAGCATTGTATAACTAACGACCTCTGAGGTGTAGTATAAGAAAGTTCGTCATTTACTTTAGTTATCAGATTATAGATTAAACTAATGGAAAAAAGGGCTTATAATATATATTATAGAATACGGACTTAAGTGATAAGGAATGAATATGAACTTAAGGCTGATGTGTTAAGTGAGATGGTTTGGGCATGAATGAAGAAAAACTGACAAAATATATAAACAATGCAGATATTAGTGAAAGGCGTATGAGAGGAAGACTAAGAAAAGTATGGTTGGATCAAGTCAATGGTTTGCTGAAAGAGGGAAATGTAGAAAATCTGAGAAATCTTGAGGTTGTATGGATGTGGAGGCTAAGGATATTTATTGAATAAGGAAATGTTGGTGCTTTGTCCTGTTTGCCTATCCTAAGAGGGTAATGGCGCGATGGAATGTATGTATGTACAATGTTTTAATGAAGAGTAACACACGGAGTGCCAAGGAATGTCTTCTTGGTCAACGCACGCATCAAATGACTAGAAGACTGAAGTGCCATTAAACTGGTGATCGAAAATGGACCAACGATTGGTCAGCGGTCAGCACTGCGGGATGCACACGTGTTTTTAGTCTAAGCACAATATCCTTATTTTTTTCTACATTTTCATCAGTGGTTGATGTGCTATGACGTCCTCTTATCATCTTCAATGCCATCACGCCCCTCTTGAAAACATGTATATCTTTAATGAATCTTTGCTTTTGACATAGCATCATCTTCATAAGCCTTTTCCAATATTTGCATCTCTTCACTGCACTTAATTTTATTTCATTTTGAGCGCAAAATTTAACACAAATTCCAGTAATTTTTAAAATAAATGAATAAAACACAAAAATGCGTTGTAAATTCTTATATGGTTGAAAATTGAAAGGTGCATTACAGATAGTGTCGACAGCGTGTGGTCAAAAGATGGGCTTAACAAAAACAAACAACCCACGAAATTTAAAATTTCCCGTTCTTTCTTTGTTTTGCTTCCACCAGATGAATTTTGTTTTTATCACTGCAAATATTTTTTTCTCAGCCCATTTGCATCGTAGTTATTATAAATGGGAGCACACTGGATCCTGAAGTGAAAAGGTCTTCGGGAAATAGTGAGAAGGTTAAGCGGAATTTACGTCGGGGTGAGCATCTGTTCATTGTCTGCTTGTGAGGGTGCTGGGCGGTCATAACCGTGAAATATGCGCCAAATTAAGGCGGCTAATCTGGCTTGACTGTCACTGTAAGACCCGGTTTCCACTGCGACAGTATCCTGTAGTTTTAGGCCTGCGACGAGCACGCAGGAATCTTGGGAGAATGTCCTATTCCTGCGAGGATGGAATTATTTTGAAAGAGATGTGAGAATACAGAAATCTCAAAAGATTTTCGCCAACTTGTATGAAAATAGAGTAATCTTAAGAAGAAGACTTTTTTATTCTTTTTGATTAACAAGAAAATGATGCTAAATAATGGTTCATTAAAAATGATTAATTATCAGTGATTTTGTGAAAAATTACTGCAATGATTTATTTTTTCATTAATTTGTAGTGCACCTTTCAGCAAATTAGAATTGATGATTCGAACATATTAATGAGCGTAGGTGGGAGACCACTTGGACTTTGACCTCATTAATTGAACGTTTGGGCTTTGAACACCTGGAATATGTAGGGAAATATCAGCTCGACATCGCACGTGTTGGCAATACTATCGCGCAAGTGAAGTGACAACACTCGTCTACGTGTTGCACATATGAGTATTGTTACCGGACAAACTTTTCTTCTCTAGTATGTTAACTTTTTTAACCGAGTCAGACATTTCCGTAGCCCGCAAAGGCTAGGTAAAGAGGTTATTCGTATTCTTCATATCTCTATAATTTCCCGCAGCACTTGAATATGATCCGTGGTACTGAAGCCTTTCCTGAATTCAGCTTGACCTCATAGCTGGTTCATGTCGAAAGTTATCGAGTATCGGTTAGTTAAGATCTTGGTAAATATTTTGTACAGAATAGATAACAAGCTGATCAGATGGTAGTTCTTAAGACACTCTTGAATGTCTTTCTTATGGAGAAGTATTACAGTGGCAGATTACCAATCTTTTGGAATATCTGGAATGACCGGAATTTTCATGTGTTTCCACGAGGTATTTAATGAGGAATGTTACATAATTTAGGAACTGGTGAATTTGTTTAATTTAAGGATAGTATGATATAATTATTGAATTGATACAAACATAGTCAGGCGTTGAATTTTTAACAATGCTTAAAATCATTTAAATTTGTTTATTTATTATTTTCTTATAAATGACGAAAAAATATGTAAAAATTTCAGGAAACAAAACAAAATTCTATTTTTAATATGTTTATATGGAAGCATTAAAAATAACTGATTTTGATGAGAAATACTAGCAATAATAATTATGATGTGCTGAAACGTATTAAGTGCTTTAAAATTGAAATGGCTGCATTATCCTATCAAGTCCAGCTCATGGCGGTTAGATGACCCGGCTATATAGTCAACGGTTATTAGTTGGAGAAGGTTTTCACGTTGTGATAATGGTTTTAGACCAATGACTTCCATTCCAAAATATTGTACGAAAACCCGCCAGTGAAGCCTCAGCTGCAGCTAATTGGTATCTAGGCTGAGTTCACTATTGTAATATATAAACGTATCGTCTCGATAATCGACTTAGAATAACAATGGTCGGGTGCTACGAAAGGGAGTACCTATTGTTAACTTGTTCGCTAACACTTCGTATTGAAG
Organism: Odontocerum albicorne; assembly: GCA_949825065.1. Taxonomy (NCBI): domain Eukaryota; kingdom Metazoa; phylum Arthropoda; class Insecta; order Trichoptera; family Odontoceridae; genus Odontocerum; species Odontocerum albicorne. The sequence goes on along the minus strand of OX463843.1, from coordinate 39,510,407 downwards.
AACATTTCTGTAAGATAGATGTAAACTAATCTCAATTCCGATTAATGAATTTGATAACAAATACTTATAAAACTGATATGACAGTTTTACGAATTTCAGTATCTCGAAAAAAATAAAGAACAACGTGAGTCACCAAATCCAAAGACGCAAGATATATGTCAAAATATAAAAAAGAAAATCATATGTGATTTAAATTATAAATATTATTGTTAAAAAAATACGAAAACGATATTTTTATTCTTACCTACAGAACATTTAAATTTATAAAAAAATGTTCACATTTAAGACACAAATCTAATAACTTCATTAAAAGCTTAATCTTTTTGTTTCCACGAATTATGCTTATTAATAGAAATAATGTACTCGTTACTAATTAACGACATTTTCAAAAGATTTTTTTAAAATTATTGTAGAAAAAATAACTTAAATTATTAGTGAAACGATTCCTTCGCTGAAATTCCAATTCATACTTTTATTCCTAAAGGAGGTAATTGCAACTTTGTGTCATTTATACGTTTTTGAGATGTTGAATTTGTTGTATAGACAGTCTGTCCAATGGGAAAGGTGACTGATTTTATATTTGCGTAACCACCAGCACCACTTGTGGAAAAATAAATTAGTTAACTAGCGACACACTTCAAATATCTTCCGTAAAAGTTTGAAAGCGCTGGCATCGTTGGTTCATTCGTAATAACGTTACAATTGACAGAAACTTCTGAGTCTCGGTCGGAAAAGGAACAATGAAGCAACGTGCCGACATAAAATTTGGTTTTAAATTGGGCAAAAGTGCCCCAGAAACTTATGAAATGATTCAAACTATTTATGGTAGTTTTTTTATGGTATGCAAGATATTGTGATTGAAGATGATCCACGCCCTGACCAACATTGTCGCTTATAATTGAAGAAAATGTTCAAATAATGGCTGAAATTCTTTAAAATGAACGTTGTGCGCCTACTAGGCTCATCGAGGGAGGAGCTTAGTGGATAACGTCACTTCTAAATCCACTGCCCATCTCATTTTAACGGAAAATTTACCCAAACGGTGGTTTGAGCCAACATTTGGGCAAAAAGAGAAGCCCTGCGGTAACATGAAAAGAGCGGCTGATTTAATGGGTGCATGTGAGATATACTATACATATTTTTCTTGATGACAAAATGTGTTATCTTAAAAGCATATTGTGTTTTAAATACAATAAATCACAGGTGTAAATTGTCAGACCTTTTTGTTTACTATACCTACTAGTTAAACATCATGTTAACAATAGGGATTACATTAAATGGACAAATATGATAATCACATTGAGGTATGTTACAAGGCTTGCAACCGCCGTTAATGAAACCACACGAGGATACGCTAGTGACAGCGACACATTGATGACATCGAATGACAGAATGTCGCGACTAGCCATTATTAAACCATTAGTTACGCTGTCACATAAGCTCAGCATCCCTTTAGTAGGGGTGCGCGTTTCCTTCGAAGTCAACATTTAACACGAATTACATAATCACTCGTCAAACCGTGCAGTATGATAAATACATTGCAATTCCTTTAACATCTTAACGGGGTGCAGTTTTGAATGTGACATTCTCCAATATGGTAATAAAAATACCACATAGAAGCGATTTGCGGAAGGAATTTAACGACAATAATTTCTTAGTCATAAAACTTTTCCAAGAAATTCTATTCTACAACTTAGTATCGACTGTTAACAATTTTATAATCCATAATTCTTTTTCTCCAGCATAGTGTAAACTGGTTTCTCTTTACATAATTATACATAATTATTTGACTTGCGTTATACTTCCGCTGTATTTATTCACTTTCCAAGAAAAAAGTCCTATTTGTTTATCCGTTTGCCCATATTATTATCCTCTGACAAATATTTTATTTACGCTTCACTCTTCATCATTTTAACACCACCTTTTTTTCTTCATGGCGTACTCAATGCTGAGCAATGTGGTTTAAATGAGTGAACTGTTGCACACCAGAAAACTCACCGGTCACACCTTTTTTTTTTTTTTTTTTAAACCTTCCTTTTTTAGGTATGAAAGAAGCCATAAGTATTCCTTATACGCACGAATACTAGGCGGAAAAAAATACTTTCTGCGTTTCCTTCTTTCATTTGATCCAATCATATTTTCTTTGGTCTTTCCCTCACACTTGATCTGAATATTTGTTTTATTACTAGTGGATTTAATTAAGAAAAAGTTTGAATATATACAATTTTATATACCATTGCAGAAATATAATGTACTCAGAGAACGTAAAACCACAACTTTTTTCGCGCTTACGAATATGTAAGCCTACGACTTTTTTTATCAGACTGGGATCTTATGAAATCTGAACTGAACTAGAAATGTCTCGAGTTGAAGCGACACGTTTTACCACCTATGCCATAGATGTGTTCAAATATGTATTATTTATTTTTCAAAGGGTCAATTCACTCATTTCGCTTATTATATTTTCTTTTATCAAAGTGATAATTAGGATACAATATAGAAAATAAAAATAAGGATATAAAGTAAACTTGTAGTCCATTTGACGAGATGAATAAACAATTGTTCCATGGAATGGTCAGTTTCAATCTGTGAATAAGATTTTTATTATGTTAACCCCATCATGTTTTTGTAAATATGTCGAGTCGATTAAATGAGGAAATTGGTTTTTAGTTAACTTTGGCCATATCATGGGACATGGAAAGTATCAGGTATGTAAGTATATAAATAATCCAAAGAAAGATAAAAGACCGTTAAAAAAGATAATTATTTCTCACTTTGAACCTTTCATGTGTGATTCGGAAAAACAACCCACCTACGTTTCTCATTGCAGTTTTTGTTGGTTTTCTTTAGGTAGCAGATGGCATTTAGAAGTTTTTTGTTTCAAACCGAATAATATAGTCAGCTTTAGATAAAGAAATTGTTTATTTTCTGTATGTTTATAGCTTAGCAATAAATGCGAATTGTTTTCATTAACTTTTGATTAATACAACAGAGGCGATAGTGTTGAAACATATTGAGAAGTAGAACATTAATTTTCGTAACTAGAGACATGCATCGCAGGATTTTTTTTTTTTTTATCCTAAGCTCGACAGCCCTGGGTGGGCCTTGGCTGAATCCAGGAGCTTCCTCCATTCTTGTCTGTTTGATGCCCTTATTCTCCAATTTCTCACTGGCAACACCGATGCATCCGTGTTGACACTGTCCATCCATCGCATTTTGGGCCTTCCTGGTCTTCTACGTCCCTGTGTTACTGAGAGCGTGAGGCGTTTTGTAGGGTTGTCGTCGTCCATTCTGATTATGTGACCAGCCCATCTCAAGCGCCCTACTCTGACGGATCCGATCACATCGGGCTCTTTATAGATATCATATAGCTCTCGGTTATATCGACGACGCCAACCATTGTGGTCTCTCACTGGGCCGTATATTGTCCTAAGAACCCTTCTTTCAAATGCTGCGATGGACCCTTCAGTGTGTTTTGTCATCACCCATGTTTCAGAGGCATATGTGAGGACTGGTTTGATCAGGGTCTTGTACAATAGTGTTTTTGTGGTTCTTCGCAGTAATTTGGATCTTAACTGTTTTTGGAGAGCGTAGTAACATCGGTTTGCTGCCATTATCCTTCTGTCAACTTCTTCTCGGGTGTTATTATCACTGGTAACTGTTGAGCCCAAGTATGTAAATGAATTAACTATTTCAAAGTTGTAATTTGCAGCTGAGAAAACCTGGGGGTATGGATATGTGGTATTAGAAGCAATCATCAATTTTGTTTTATCTTCATTTATGACAAGTCCCATTATTTTTGCTTTTTCCTCCAATGCTACAAACGCTTCACGGGTAGCTTCAAGTGACCGTCCCACAATATCTATGTCATCTGCATAGGCGAGTAGCTGAACTGACTTGTAGAATATAGTGCCTCTGGTATCTATTTTTGAGTCCCTTATCACTTTTTCTAGAGCCACGTTAAATAGGAGACATGCCAAGGCATCTCCCTGTCGTAGGCCATTATATGTCTGGAATGGTTTTGAGAGGTCTTTGTCGATTCTTACTTTGGTTATGGTTGGGCTCATTGTTGCTCTTACAAGTCGTATCAGCTTATTTGGTATATTCAATTCGGACATTGCTTTATACAGTTCTTTTCTATTTATGCTGTCATAGGCCGCTTTGAAGTCAATAAACAAGTGGAAGGTGTCAATATTGTATTCTTGGCACTTTTCTAGTATTTGCCGTAGGCCGTGGATCTGGTCAGTTGTGCCTTTGCCTGCTGTGAAACCACATTGGTAGGTACCAATGATTTTCTCAGTGTATGTCGAGAGCCTTGAAAAGAGGATATTAGAGAGTATTTTATAAGCAGTATTCAGTAATGTTATGCCTCTGTAATTTTTGCAGTCCAACTGGTCTCCTTTTTTGTGTAGTGGGCACAGAACGCCCTGGGACCAGTCATCTGGTAGCGTTTCTGCATTCCAGATTTCAGTTATTATTTGATGTATTATCCTGATAAGAGGTTCTGGCGCATGTTTGTACAGTTCACTGGGGATGTTGTCTTCGCCAGGGGCTCTGTTATTTTTTAATTTCTTAAGAGCCAGTTGGACCTCCGTCAGTGTTGGTTCATTTATGTTAGTTTCATCAGGTGATTCTCTAGTTAGGGATTCGTCAATTGTTGGTTGGCTGCTTCCATTAAGTAATTCATCTAAATGCTCCACCCACCTCTCCAGTACCGCATTGTTATCACTAACAATAAGGCCTTGCTTGTTTCTGCATGCGGTAGTTTTGGGTTTGAAGACCTTTCTAAGCGAATTGGTTTGGCGGTAAAGTTCTCGGGTGTTATGCTGTTGGTGTAAATCTTCTATTTTCTTTATTTCTCCTTTTTCGTGCTCACGTTTTTTTTTTGTGTATCCGTCGCAGGCTTTATTGGATACTTAATCAAGTAGTACTCGGTAGGCTTAAAAAAAGTTCAAAGTGTATATGTAGTCATTTCAAGTACAAATGTTCTAAAGGATATACCATGCAAAGTTAATATAACTACTATACATATGCTTTATCAATTTGATCCAAAGTGTTTTACTATACTTTGCGAGATATCAAGTGTTATGGGTTAAGATTTTTTTTTTTATTTTTAACAAATTTTTTGAATAGTGGAATCAAATAGGAAAATGAAAGCTTTCGTTTATTCATACTGAGTGTATCCAGATGTAAGATATATTTCAAAAAAATATCTTATTTGATATACTTAACATAATTCTGTCCTTTCCGTGTCTTTGAAATAAGGTGACATTCTTTCCAGTTGTTCGTTATCTTAACAAAATATATTTTCGTACAATCTTAAAATGATTACACGTCTATTTCTAACCAATTTCTTAGGGCGACCAAAAGAGTTTCAGTCTGTTTTTAAATTACCAGTCATTCCAACGTCTTTTCGGTAGGTCTTCAAAAATGCTCCGATGCTCAAATACTGAACGTTTTACTTCTCTGCAATATCACCATTAATTCTTTATTTCAAGATATTTATTTTTATTACTATATAAAAATCTACATCAAAATCTACAGTACAGATCAATATAAAATTCTACAAACTAGCTATAATGGGCTTTACTTGAACTCGCTGTTTTGGAAGTGGGCAACCCTCGTTTAGTTCAAAATTTAAAAGTATTTTGAATTTAATTAAAAAATAATTTAATTAATGTAAACGTTGGTTTTAACAAACATTATTTTTGAAAAAACATATAAGTTTAAGGAGTTGGAAATAATACTGAAAAATAGAATAGTAGATCATGTTTATTTATTTTTCATGTCAATAATTGTCAATTTTTACATTTTTTGTGTCTCGTTGAACCTTTCATTGAAAGGAGTGTTAGAGGATATTTTACAGATCGTCCGTTACACTGCATTAATTTATGTTTCATAGTCAAATGTAAATTTGAAACTTGAATTTGTAATTTTTGAGCATGTTTGTTCCTTGAAAAATGTAATTCTTCACATTGGCTCAATGTTGTATATGTGTATGTAAAATAGTATTCCCTTTATATTGTATTTTGTATTTTTATGACAAATTAGGAGCTAATCTGGATTTGAATAAATACCGTTCGTCATGTTATTATTGAATTGAAGCAATATTTCTGATCTTATATGTATGATATAATGATTGCTTACATTAAATCAATGTAATTATTTAATATGAAATTGTATGAAAGCAATGTTCTTATAGCTTAAATATTCCTTACAAATAATAAGGAATATTTAAGCTGTTAGAAAATTTAGAAAGGGACTTGAACATAAATAAATAGATGAAAGAAAATCTTTACTTGGTAAATCTATAAGCATATGTTACATAAATAAGCGACTTCGTAAAAACAGTAACATAAATATATTTGTGGATTTTGTATAAACGTTCCTGAGAAATTCTCATTATTGCGATAACTAATTCGCGTACTTGGATATTAATTAACAACTTAATTATCGTTCCAGTTTCATTAAAAATTATTATATTACATTCTTAGATTAATTAAAATACTTTTTCTTTAATTTCTACGTAATCTAAATCAATAGTTTTTTACGGCTGAATACTCTTAATAGGTTCAAAGGCTTTCCCGGATAGTCTTGCTGCCTATCCCAAAAATGCCATGCCGTGATACGAGTATATGCGTTGTATGTTTATGATTAAAAAATACAAAATAGTTTAGCATTTATATTTTTAATTGGATTCATGAAATAAATATATTAGTTTCTTATACATTTATGATTCATTAAAATATATAATCAAGAATATTTTGAAACATATAAATTTAATTAAAAACCTTAGGGAAAATCAATAGACATTCATATTGCCACACTGATCCTCTGCGGAGATATGTGGATAATCATCATCATCATCATCATGTGTGCCTATTGGGATGTGCATGGGAACAATATCTACTTCATTCTATTCTGGCACGCATCCCTCGCCCCTCGCATATGTCACCGCCATAAGTCGCGTTGTGCAAGTTCTTCTGTTATGAAAGAACTTCGCTCTTTCCTGTTTCATAATTTAATTCAGTTGGTCTTGTCGGAATTCCTATACTACTTGAATATATTATTTGTGTAAATTTTTCATCTTTATTCTCAGGTGGCCGTACCATCTCTCTTCCCTTTCTTCGATCTTTAGTAGTGCATCTTCTTTCAAGCCGCTTCAATGCTTTATAATTTCCTCATTCCATATTCTGTCTTATATTGTTGTTGCCTAGTTATTTTAAATCCAATATTAAATATATTATACTTCCTGAACACAAATAAATAATTTCAGATGTATTAATTAAGTCAAATAACAATCAAGATATTTTCAAAAATAAACAAAGAAACTTAATTAATCATTAAATGCAAATATTAAAATTATGGTGAAAAGTGTTTTTGTTTTCCTAAGAAGAGATTATTTAATTTTGAACGTGAATAAGTTAAATTGTCCCATTCTTTGTGCGGAAATTAAATCGTTAGGTTCCATTTGATGAAACCCGATAAAAAAATGTATTCTGAAGGCGTGCCATTTTCAAGTCAATATTTAAATTTCTCATTTATAAAGCATAACACTTTTTAAGTATTATGATTCAATATTACATACGCTTTTATTGTGTTATGAATATACAAATAACCTTTTTTTTATATTCAAGCCAAGGAAACTATTTGTCGTAATTAGTGCATCAATTTATAATTAATGAAGTGACTTTCTAGGCATCATTTTGAAAGTGAAACATAATATGTGTTGTTTTTAATACAAAGGGGAAAATGTGAAACAAAAAAAAAACAGTGTACGTAACAATACAGTTAGAAGTCGTGTGTTAAATGTGGTTAGAACAAAATCTACAATGGGGATGCAACACTCGAAGATGATGCACGCTCATCAGGATATGACATCTATTGCTGCAAAAATGCGGTTAGAACAAAATCTGCAATGGGGATGCAACACTCGAAGATGATGCACGCTCATTAGGATAGGACATCTATTGCTGCAAAAATGTGGTTAGAACAAAATCTACAATGGGGATGCAACACTCGAAGGTGATGCACGCTCATCAGGATATGATATCTATTGCTGCAAAAATGTGGTTAGAACAAAATCTGCAATGGGGATGCAACACTCGAAGATGATGCACGCTCATGAGGATATGACATCTATTGCTGCAAAAATGTGGTTAGAATAAAATCTACAATGGGGATGCAACACTCGAAGGTGATGCACGCTCATCAGGATATGACGTCTATTGCTGCAAAAATGTGGTAAGAACAAAATCTACGATAGGGATGCAACACTCGAAGATGATGCACGCTCATCAGGATATGACATATATTGCTGCAAAAATGTGGTAAGAACAAAATCTACAATGGGGATGCAACACTCGAAGATGATGCACGCTCATCAGGATATGACATCTATTGCTGTAAAAAGTGAAAATATCAAAAAATACCTTCCCGAGCATTTGTTGCATTCTGCGTTTGAATTTGACAAATAAATTTCCGAACAACCCAATATTAAGTAAAACAAAGAAGACTGGTTAGATATGGGTAGAGCATGTACTACAAATGACTAATGATGTACGAGTACTTAAAGAATAAATGAACAAAGGAAATGTGTATATTCATTCATTTAGTATTTGAGTGCGTGCAAACGAGTGCCGGTTTTTGAATGAGCAAACAGTTGTGATTCTTTAAGCACACATTGAGACCGAAATGTTGATGGCTAGGAGATCTACAATAATATTCACGACGGTTGACAGGTTCAATTTGTTACATATTTAATCAATTAGAGAGATTTTTATTTGAAGATTTATATTTATGTCTGAAATTATCCTTTTAGCGAATACTATTCATGTTTCGATAATATTTCTTCAGAGGGGCGTACCTAATTAGCAACGCATTTACGCTCATCGTTTTTATGCTGTGACATTTCTTTGATGAGAAAATTTTTCATGGTATTTTCACGGTATATTTGGATTAAGATGTTTATTCGTGTAATTTAATATATTATCAAACAAAATAGAGTCGTCCCAGCGTAAATACTCGTATTTCTACACATTCCCTTCATTTGCAACATCTTCAGATGCCTTCTTAGAAAAATTTATGTGGTTTTCCATAACACCTAAATATTATTTTAAAAATTAAATACTTTTCGACTGGTTAGTGTTATCTCTACAGTTGGTATGAAATAAAAGGTATTCCTTATTTGACGTCAGAGAGAAAAAACTGGTTTACATTGATTTATCTGTTATGTGTTAGTAATACGATGTTCCTCTATTTATTTATTTAATTAAAACCCTTGTGTTACGCTGTATGCTCCTTATAATTTCAAAGTAACAATATAGTGAAAATGATTCTTATTTCAATTATTTATTTTCCAAGCAACGCCTAGTCGCCTTAGTAGGAATTACGTCCCGCCACACAGCGGGAAGTCGTTAATGCGCTTCGTATTACCTCGGCTGACGGCTCAAGTCTCGATAAAAGAGATTCATTTTTATGGCTCGTATTCTTGACCTACGCCACTTTGATTCAATATAACACAAATATTTGCTGTTCAGAAATTTACCATAATTCATAAATACTTGTTACACTTTGAGATTTCCCTTTATATTTAATTCGACTTAGCTCAGTACAGGAACATATAAGTAATGCTGTATATGATTATCAGGGTTCATGAGAAGGGCAGTAGTCGTCAGAGGTTAGGATATAATACAAAAAAAACACGTATTTGCTTTGTAATTAAATAATATGTTTGTCCTTGCCAAGCTGAATGCCAGTCCAACGGACTTGGAATATGAAGGCTATCACTTTGATACCCAGCTATCATTTTAGATGGACAAATCGATTAATTATTTCTTTACAAAAAGAGGCAACTGTAGTTAGTGGCTGTAGGTAGTGGCAGTCCAGACACTGTGGTGTAGGTAGTGGCTGTCCACTAGCACCATCATTAGCAAGAAATGAACCGACGGATAACTCGAATGGAGAGGAGAGGTGGACTCTCTGGGATCAGTGCTGGTCCGGAAGACTACTGGATTCACCGCGTACTTGACGTTCCGTCAGAGTAACTTGAATTTGATAAATACAAAGTCGGACCTCAATATCACGATCATCATACAAACATTTAGGATTACAAAGACAATATACTTATAAAAGTAATGTCCATAAATAGATCAAGTTACATTGTAATGTTTACGTTAGTACACAACGGCCTCCCCAGAGCCGGCTCGGACTGTCAGCACAGCACTATGGGTCGGGTCACTGTATTAGGAACTTATCATACTAAATTTAATTACGGAAGTAAGGTGAGACCTTGCCTGCCTGGTGATTTTTGATATCATTGTAAGATATAATCTCAGTGGTTAATCAATATTGGGAATATAAGAAACATTGACATAAGAAAATTAACAATTTTACCATTACACTGTCCTGGGACACCACATATGGTGGCCGACCTCCAAATATAGGCCTTAACCAGATTTAAAACTGGGAAAGGAAACAGTTAACGGCTGGAATTTTAATGGATAATTTTGCAACATGGAATTCCTATGGCATTGGTTTTGTTGACTTATAAAACATATCCTAACAATTGTTGACATGAGCTCAAAGAAACAAACGTTAAAATCATATTTATCATTATTAAGTCCGAGTATAGAAAAGCTTGAAGGGATTTTTTTTTAAATATCTTAAAACTTTAAACAAAAACTGAAATATTCAATGTGTCATTTACTTAATAATACCTTTTTAATCAATTAACTATCTTAAATATTCACATTTTAGAGATACTGCGTCTATCACTGTGAATTAACTTTTTTTTATTATAAGAAACACAGGAGAATAATAAAAAAAATATTGTTTATAGTTTAAGCATTAACATTGTGGAGGCTTCAAGACATTGCCATTAATGATAAAATAAATTTCATTGTAATTTGTTTTATCAAACACTGTTTATTCCACTTTTTGTAACGGTATAATCCTACCGGTTTCAAGGCTTTCAACTCATCATCAAGCGAGCACAAACAATACTTGTTTATGCTCCACAAGTTCCCCAAAAACAAATTATAATAAAGATTTTATTTGATTGACAGATCTGATTACACTAGTATAAAAAATTTACTTTTTGTCTGTCACAGAGATTAAATCAGCCGATTCTTACTAAATCGACCCTGCTGATTATAAAAATTGCAGCGAAAAGTTTGTTACACGTAATATTTTTGTATGACAGAAGGGGGAGGGTTTTATTAAAATAAATATGTTTTTGCGCACTTCAAAAGTCGTAATTACAACAATGAAAATAAATAAATTCCTGAAATACTAAATTTAGACACGAAATATAATGTTGTTACATAGAAAAATAAAAAACATTTACAATGGAAAAATTAACCTTACATACAATACAATTTTTACTTAAAATATAGCCTTTTTTATAAATTTGATGGAATCAACAATTTTTTTGGAGATAAAAATTAATTAAATATTAATAAATTAATAAAATTCAATTAATTAATTAAATATTAAATTGAATGAAAACTGAAATAAGATAACTTAGAAGCCCCTACATTACAGTCAACAGCTATATACAGATTACTTGCAACATTTTTTTGTTGAAATATGAAATACTTACAGCAATTGTTTCCTCTCGTAATTTGTGTCACCTTCTCTGAACAAAAACCAACAGTAGTCCCCCATAATATTAGAATCCCAACTTCCTTGATGTCGTTGTTCATTCTGTAAATATCCTGATGGAATCTTTCCACTAGTTCAGCACTTACAGCTCTTAGGAGTTCTCTGGGAAAAAGTCCAGATGGGAATGCAGGAAGTTTATTTTCAGTGAAGTTCGACATCCTAGCTTCTGGTAACTATGCAAGAGTTCCTGCACAACCTGTTCGTAATTGTCAGCTTTATTATTATTCAGGAAACCACTTACAACATTTCCAGAGGCTTTCCAAGTTTCTAGTTCTTCAACACTTAATTTTTCATCTTTAAAAATTTTCTCAGATTTGGGGGTCAACAAAAATTTCCTCTTTCATTTTAGCGTCACTGAGTTTCGAAAACTGATTCCTTACATATGCAAAATCTTATCCGCTTTTATCCATAGCTTTGACGAAATTCTTCATTAAACCAAGGTGATATGTAAGGGAGGGAGCAAAACTTCTTCTGGTTTCATTAAATGAGCACACTTAATTTTATGTTCTTCTGGACGTAGCTTTCTCTGGGAGGCCAGTTTTTTACTGTGTAGTGTTTTTCAGTTGCTCTACTGTCCCATAAACAGGGAAAATTACAGTTTTTCGTGAACCCATCCTGAAGTTTGAGCAATAAGCAACGATTTTCAAATCTCCGCAGAGTTTTCATCAGTACGTTTTGTATTGGACTGCATCTAATAACATTGACAAATTGTCATAAGTTTCCTTCATATCCACTGAATACGCCACTGGAATTCATGGTTAAGTATTTCCATTATACAACAAAACTGCTTTTAAACTTGCTTTGGAAGAATCTATGAATAGCCTCCATTCCTCTGCGATGTGTTGAAAACCTGGTTCTTTCATTAAGTCATCCATATTTATAAACACACACATATAATTCTTCATTGCAAAGTACTTTGAAAACTGTTCATGTCTCTTTCTGTACAATAAAATTCTTATATCTGGTGCTAGCCAATTCCATTGTTGTAGTCTAGACCCTAAAAATCTCAGCTTCTTGTTTAGTGAGATTCAGATATCTCATTAAGTCGTTTAGTTCACAGCCTGGTGCCGCGGCCGGGAAGCAATAAAGTAGTAAAAAGTTCCACTTACTACGCGCCTTACGAGTATTAATGCAAAATCATGTATTGGAAAGAACATAATTTCTTAAATTATACTTCTAGTGTACTATGAAAAACAATAATAATAATAAATGTGTTGAAATTATGAATAAACTGGGGAATCATTTAAAGAAGTCAATAGTTCGATACCCGATTTCATTTGTAAATTGTTATTCTTATTTTAAGTGATTTCAAGTTTTTCTCTTAAAAAGTACTTGATGGAACATTTTTAATTTCATATTCGTTATCAGCACACAAAAATTGACCTAAAATGACCGTTTTCACCCTTGTGACAAAAACCTTGTTAACTAGTGTTATTAATCATATTTGATATGCTGATGACATTGTTCTTCTTGGTGATAATTTACTGAGTCTTCATGAGTTTCTTGAGAGAGTAAAGACAGTTTGCAATGAGACAGGTTTGAAAATTATCATAACAAAGATTTTCAGTAAAAACATTGTACTCGTACATTCAACGGCAATTGAATAATTTAACAATGAAATTATTGAGAGTCCAGCTATATAAATTCTGGAATCTTGGCTAAATGATTAATGAAACCAATCTTAAGATATCAAAGTTCAAGTGAAGATGGAATAAAGCTGCTTTTTCAAAATACAGGATTTCCTCTGCATCAACAGTTTCAATTTCGTCCTATGAATGTGAATTTTCATTTCTTCAAATTTTCCGTACTTCTCTAAAATTTTGGAGCATGGGCACTTATTCAGGTTACCAGAAAGAAATAAGAAATTTTGAAATATGATACTGTCGAAGAATGCTGAAAGTTTCATGAGTTCACAAAGACCGTAATGACGACATCTTGAACCAGATACATAAAGAAAGAAAAGTACTTTCCACCTTAAAAGGAAAAACATCAAGTATTTTGGACATATGATACAAGTGTAAAAAATGAGATCCTTTTGATTTTGTAGGACAAAAGGCCAAAGTAGGGAAAGAAGACACATCACCCGGTTGAAGAACTTTCTAGAATGGTTTAATTTTGGCACTATATATTTGTTCGTTGTTTGCTACCTCACTGCTTAAGATAGCCATGGTGATCATCAACCTCGGAAGAAGACAGGGATTATAAGAATTAAGAATATGATATAAAAATGCATAAAATCACAATGACTAAGAAAATGTTTCCATGTTTACAGTTTATTTCTGTTTATGAATGTACTAAGTTTATTTAATATATATTTGTATTATTAGATTCATTTAAATATAAAAAAATGCATTTCCGACATTGTAAAATGTTTTGAATTAACCCAGTTATACCATAAAATTACGTGTCTCTGAACTTCCATGGACATCAATATTTGACATAAATACATACTAATCAAAGTGGTGCTGCTCTTTTATTTGGTCACTTGGCTAGGAATCTTATCTTTTTGTTGTTTATAATGTATATTTAATCTTTACATTTGGGTTGTTTACACTCTTAAAAATATCTCTTTTCACACATAATGGAAAGATGAGTCTTCACTTGTTTATAAATTATTGAAACATTTGCTGTTCATGGTATGCATAGGAGTCATACCCTGTGTTACAATTTAAAAAAACTTAAACCTGGTAATGTTAGGTTTAAGACTAATATGACAATAAACTGGTCATGTTTGAAGACAAAGCAGTAAAAATTGAGAAACGCAGTCATTCAATGGTATTTTTATGACACCTTAAAACTTTCAGGGTATGGAAATCTAGTAATTTAATTTGAACGTTATCAGAATATTGTTGGCCTTTGAAAAAACAAATATCAATAAACGTGAAATATCAATAAACAATGTTTATCAACAGCAATTTTGTATTCCCAGCCATGATTGTCCAACCACAATTCTTGTTGTAATTAATATTCAAGAATTGCGTGCGGACATCAACGCTTGGGATATAACTCTACATATCAGCAGCTCCTGGTAGGACCAGCGTAAGTCTTGCATGATACTCTCTAAAATATAAATAATGCATCTTTGAAAGTCTTTGAATTTTATTTAATGATAAGAGTAGGCAATGAGAAAATATGTTTTTGAAATACATAAAATTTCGCTTTGCAGCTTATTTGTTGAACTATAAAAATAAAGACCAATATTATTAAAGCTTACTCTTATTACTAAAGACTTAATTTTTCAAGTTTTTCATGAATATCTCTGAATTTTGTAAATGTATGTATTTTTATTTGAAAATGAATTAAAGTTTTCACAACAGATTAGTAACCGTTATTGAACTGACGGAAGTATCGTTATTTGAAAGAAAAAAGAAGATAGCAATAAGTTACATGGCATATTTACAACATTTTTAGCATAAAAACAAAATTTTAACGCTAAAAACTTTCGTTAGTTTCCGGCAATGATTGTCCAAACGCAATTCTAGTTGTTCTTAAAATTCTAGAGTTGTGTGAAGACATCAATGCTTGGAATGCTGTGAAGACATCAATGTTAAAACATCATCATATAATACATTTATAGTATATAAAAAAATCTGCTATCAAAATTAGAACACTCAAAAGTTTTCAAGTTTTTTCATCATTTGGATATAGGCCTGACATAACATATGTAAATTAAAGTCACATTCTGCTTAACCAGTTTTACATTAAACGTCAGACTTTCCAAAAAATATATACACATGCATATGTATCATCATCATTGTCAACCAGGGCCAATTCACTGCTGGATGAAGGTCTCCCCAAGTTGACTCCAAATAGTTCGGTTTTTTGCTCGTTGGTGCCATGTGATGCTGCCATGCTTCCTGATTTCGTCTATCCAGCGTACATTTGGTCTTCTTTTAGACCTCTTTATGTCTCTTGAGTAACATTGTCTCTCGAGTAACATTATTTCGAACATCCATTGAGAATCTTACATTCTGGCTACGTGCCCTGCCCATTGCTACTTCATTTTCTTGCATACCTTTATTACGTCCTCTACCTTTGTTATATTGTGAATCCAGGTGTTTCGTTTATGGTTTCCTTTTATATATTTCAACATGCATTTATCCATGCTCTTTGTGCGGTCTGGAGTTTTTGTGTGTTCTTTGCTGTAAGCGTCCATGTCTCGCAGCTATACGTTAGTGCTGGGAGAATACACCGGTTGTAGACTTTTCGTTTCAGAGATATTGGGAGATTACTTTTGAAGATTGTAGTTCAAACGTCTAAATGAACTTCATGCTAGTTTTGTCCTTCATGATGTGCCACCTAAAAAGGAAACAAGGTGGCCCAAATACACATATGCACAAATTCTAGCGGTTTTCCATCTACGTTTATTGGTTTTGGGGTTGCAAAGCTGTTCATCACATATTTGGTTTTTGAAATATTCATTTGTAAACCAACTCTTTTAGTGACCGCTGCAAATTTATGCAGTTGGTGCTGAAGATCATTCGGGTTTTGTGAGAATATAACGATATTGTTTACAAATCTCAAGTGGCTCAGGTATTTTCCATCAATCACTAAGCCTTTACTGCCGCATTTCAGTTTATTAAAGACATATTCAAGTGTAGTTGTGAATAATTTTGGGGAAATAGTATCTCCTTGACGAACTCCCTTACCAATTTGGAAGGTTTCCGAGGATTTGTGGAGATGTATTTTTGCTGTTGCATCTTAATAAATGTTATTGAGCAACTTAACGTATGCATTATCGATGCCTTGTGTTTTTAAAGCTTCAAGTATGGCAACTTTTTTTACTGAGTCAAAGGGCTTTTCGTAGTTCACAAAGGCTAGGTATGTAGGAAGTTCGTATTCTTCACATTGTTCTTTCATTTCTTGCAGCACTTGAATATGATCCACGGTACTGAAACCCTTCCTGAATCCAGCTTGTTCGTGTCAAAAGTTTTCGAGAGTTGGTAGGTTAAGAGTTTGGTAATAAATTTATATAGCTGTAACATGCTGATCGGACGATAGTTCTTAAGATCTTCATGATTGCCTTTCTTATGTAGAAGTATCACGGCTGCAGATTTCCAATCACGACCTCATATCTGCAAGCTACGAAACTTACCCTTTAAAATATTCCAGGTTTACAAGCCATGTTTGACAATCCAAAACATAAATTATGAAAATAAAATTTTTGAAGGCAGGAGCACAGATTATAATCCCATCTTTGAGATTGAGTCAGTGAATTTAAAATTTTGAGCTTTTTGAGAATACTTTTGGACGTAGTGCATTTTTAAGTACGATCACGTATCAGAGTTTTTGAACAAACTTCAATGTCTTAAAATCAGACAGCGAAGGAACATTTCTATCCAGTCACCAATATTTTACATGTTTTTCAATCCCAATTCTTCTTCATATTCTTTTTAAGCAAGAACGTTCCCTTGCAAGCACTGAAACAATATAACATCACACAGAACATCCTTTCATTCTAATTTTCCTTTGATCCCATTCCCTATTCCTTTTCTTTCGGTTCAACTATTATTGATAAATATTAGATATTTTTTAAATTTTATCGAATATATATTTTTTTGTAAAATCTGTCACGGATTATAACAGTTTTATGTGTCCAAGATGAGGTGGTTGGGGGGATAAAATTGCAGTATCAATAAGTCCGATAGATGTACCATGTTTGCTTAGTACATTTAATAATAAAAATAAAATAAATAATTAATGTTTGATGTAATAAATGGAAATTTATGTTCTCGCATGTGTGAACGTTGCACAAAATTATTTTAAATATGACGAACGAAATTATCATATAATATAAACATTAAACTTTTATGGTTTCCTTCATTTTAAATGACTGTCAAAATCCCCCGCTAAGCATTTCACTCTTAAATGGTTTTCATTTATCATATAGTATCATAAATGTTCCAAATTTGAATGTTCAAGATGTTAGCAGTTAAAATTAACATGTACGTTGATTTGACAGAGATTATTAAAAGAGTATAAAATTTATGTAACCGTTGAAATAGGTATATCTATTATCCTTTCCATATTTTCGTTTCTCTCACCTATGGTATGTATGTACTATACATATAAAGAACGTTTGAAAAAATTCAACGCATAACGAAGGTCCAACTGTTTTCTACCACACTTGAAAGATCTCGATAAGAAAGGCATGGTAAAATACAACTTGGCCTTGTTGCAAGACCCTTGTTTTACTTACTGAAAAGTTAGGCTTAATCCTGATGACACCAAAATCTATTGATTATGGCATAGCGGGTCGATACGTCTTAATTCCCTTTTTATTTATTTAGTACACCTACGTATGCGAAGCCATGTTGTTTTTTTAACCTTATCAAGGTATTGGGCCGAAGACACTTTTGTCTCCTTATCTCTTAAATTGTCTCTACCAGCCAAATTATTCAAGATGTTTGCTAAACCGATTCGAATATGCTTGAGAGTAACGTGCGAGTTTTAAATAAACAGCCAGACGCATATCATAAAATATTCAACAATTGAGGTTCTTAGGATAAAGATGCTTTTATTTGTACTTTTTTAAGTTGAAATATTTATTTATTTATTTAAACATAGCGTGAAGAAAAAAATATAATTCGAAATGGGAAATTTAGAGACCTGAAATGAGGCGCTAACTATAGGTATTTAGGTAAAAGCAGAACAGAATAAATTTGACAGGATTTCATACATAAAATTGACGAAATTTATTTTTTCGAAAGAATGGAGTCTTATTTTACGATTTTTAATGCTAAGGAAATGATTCTCAAGATATTTACCATTCACTTTATTAACAAAGGTAAGGTTAAGAAAATCTTAAACAATTGAGTGGTTTGTGGGACTGAAGAGTTTTTCAATAATCCTCGACTGAACACAACTATTTAATCAAGCGTTTCTTTGAACTATAATTTTTTCCTCTTAGAGAAAGAAAGAAAAATTTATCGTTTCTAGAAAAGCTGTAAAAACTGGAAGTTCTACACATCTACAAAAAGATTATTGAATTAATTTATTTAAAAATATTTATCATTTTATGATTTTTTTATTTTATTTAAAAAAAATCTTGTTTTTTTTTTTCAAGATAATGCTTTGATTCAGATGTTTCACTATGTTCAGTTTCCTTTTGTACTCGTATTTAAGGATTGCTGAAATAAATAAAACATTACTTTCAATGTATAAAAAGAGTAACAGCTAGTAAGATTCGACATTTTTCAATACTTTCTTAGGTGTTACATTATATATTAGTAAGGTAAAGTTATTTTGTTTTTAAACAGTAAAAAAGGAATTAAAAATATACCGATTTTATTTCAACACTTATTTCAACGAATTCTGTAAATATATAAATTCGAAAGACAAATAATATATACTCGTACATAAACATACTTTCACGCTATTTTCCTGTTGGGAATAGCACATAGTATATTTCACCAAACTTTTCTATCACGAGATATTATGTACTTTTCTCGCCTTCTTCATATACCCTTTCTCATACATTCTCTTATGTTTTTCATACTCCTAACATTTATTTCTTTCAAAATTTAATTGGCTTAGCCTTATCATGTTGTGTTCGGTTGTTCTCTACTTTTGGATGCAACGTTAATTTGTTTATTCAATTTTTTGTCACTCATTTGTTCAACATGCCCAAATCCAAACCAGAAATCTACGGAGGATGTCTTAAATAATGCCGTGGAGGTACTCAAACGTGCCAGAAGAGAGAAGAAAATTCATATAGCTATATCCCTTAACATAAAAGGTGCCTTCAACCATGCGTGCTGGCCGTTTCTTAAGATCCAGCGTCTAAGGATAAAATGTCCGCGAAACATTTACATGCGGAAAGAACTGTATCTATGACACTGATGAATTCAGCACGTAGTAAAACCACTTCTGTCGAAAGATGGCCACGCTGTTCAACGTGTTGTCAAGGATAGCTAGATGCACGTGGGGGATATTGTCTGAGGTTGCTAGAGCAATATATGTGGGAGTGATACAACCTATTGCCCTGTACTGCGCTAGCGTTTGGAGCGAGGCGTGTGATATGAAGTGCATAGCCAAGAAGCTGAACCAGGTAAAGCGACCGTTCTGTATATGAATAATAATAAGATACAGAACGATTTCCGCGAACTCAGCCTCTCAGCTCCAAGGAGGGGGGGGGGGGAGCAGGAAGGCAAAACTCCCACATCCGGCGAGTACGGTGTCGATTGTCCGACTCAGCTTCAATATCCAGGATAGACCCTGTGCAAGGATATACTCGGATTGGAAGGAAGTCTGCTGGTGATGGAAAAGTTAGGGGCACATTTGTTGTTTTCAGGAATGATGTGGAGGTACACAACAGGCGAGGACGTAGTGCAAGATGTACTAGGTGTGCCATTGGATTGCTTAACGCAGGCGAGAAACCGTCGGACCCTGAAATGTGAGCTGGGAGTACATCGGTTGGATTTGGATATGATAAGGAATAGACCATATCCAAGGATGAGGTGATCAGGTTGTACAGGTACATTGAGGAGACAGTCAGATCAATTCACACACTTAACAGGAAAATAACGCCGAAGGGACAGGTCCCATATCGGAGCCAAGGAGCTAGGTACCTCGTTTTCCGCGTTTTTCTCAGTCTTAAAGCAAACGCGGGATGCATCCTAGTGAAGACGGGGGCGTACGTAACACCTCCTTCTCCTCATTGACAGGCGCATGCACAATATCAGACATACATACCACACGCGGGGTGACGTTTGGGGGTAACAAACGTATAAGTGACTCTGCAAAGAGTCTCTCCAACGACAGGTCCAATAATTTCTTCTAGCATAGCTATGTAAACCTAGTGCGTTACATGCCGGGTGTCCCTTTTCTACAACTGATCAAAAAAAAAACATGTCCAAATTATCTTTACGTGCTCTTTTCAACCTACTTAAGACATCAGTTTTTAGGTCATATTCCCCCTGAATTCTTACATTTCTTATTTTGTCATACATTGACATCCCATATATTCTTCTTAGTGCCTTCATTTCCCCCGCATTTACTCGGCTCCTTTAATTCTTTCTTTGTCCACATTTTACTCCCATATATCTATATTTTATCGCCATCCACTCCCATTTGGCACTAATATGCAATTGTACATATATAATTATTTATGCAGGTCTTGGTTCTAATTGATTTGAATACACTCCATTTAGTGGCCCATTTATTAGTCCTAATCTTTCATTGTTCACCCAAATATCGCATTTTCTTTCCTTTCACCCTTTTTCAACTACTATAAATTTGGATAAATTATACAAATCTTTAAAAAAAAGTTACTCAGTTGAATCATTGAGCTCTTATCGTCTTGTTAGTAATATACCCAGTTATATTACAAAAAAAAATGTAAATATATTTATTTGTGTACAATAATAAGAAGTTGTATCTTTTAATACAACACTATCGTTATTTATAGTACAACCTGGCAGGTTAATTCTCATGCGGCAATGTATTCCAAATATCTAGAATTGTATTGACTGAGGCTTGAGAAAAATCAGACTGAAACCTTTTTAAAATCTGAGTACCAACGGGATTCGAACCTACAATCCTTGGATTATAAAACGTGTTTATCCACTAGGCCACGGAGGTCAAGTTTGTGTAATTAATAAATGAAAATGCTACTCACTTTCAAAAACCTTCCTTGAGGATGGTTTGCATGTATGTTTAAAATAAACACTTAGGGAAATTTTTGTATTCGTTAAAAATAAATAAAATTGATATTGAGACACCAAACAGGTTAAAAACTTCAGTTTATTTCGGTTTTATGAGGATAATCAGTATTTACGACCTTACTCATCAAACAATTAAAATTTTACAATTTTAACGTTTGTTTTAATAACATAATTTTAAGTTGCTCTCGACCGTTATCAATGACGGCCTGAAATTTCCGAATACAAGCGAACCAAAATGAAAGGATCTTTTTATGGGACTTTTTACGAGAATATTCTGAGGCAATCAAATAATGCTTTATGTCCGAAACTCTGTTTAAACTGGTTAATCAATGTAATTCTTCGTCATTTTTACAATTTTGTGAGGCAATCAAATAATGCTTTATGTCCAAAACTCTGTTTAAACTGGTTAATCAATGTAATTCTTCGTCATTTTTACAATTTTCTGAGGCAATCAAATAATGCTTTATGTCCAAAACTCTGTTTAAACTGGTTAATCAATGTAATTCTTCGTCATGTTTACAATTTTCATGTTAAATATAAAAATAAATTGGATGTCTTTTAAAATAATATTTTCAATAATTTAATAAGTACTTTGGTACAGTAATACAACACGATGTTTATGCTATTTAATCTTTGTTATGCAGTAGCGTCATGACCTGATTTATTTTGCTATTCTTCCACCATTTTTGGGGGCTTACCTGATGCTCTGTTTCGTATGGAGTAGTGAGAAACTAAACGGGGAATCAGGTCTGACTATTTTTGGGGGCTTACCTGATGCTCTGTTTCATATGGAGTAGTGAGAAACTAAACGGGGAATCAGGTCTGACAATTTTTGGGGGCTTACCTGATGCTCTGTTTCGTATGGAGTAGTGAGAAACTAAACGGGGAATCAGGTCTGACTATTTTTGGGGGCTTACCTGATGCTCTGTTTCGTATGGAGTAGTGAGAAACTAAACGGGGAATCAGGTCTGACTATTTTTGGGGGCTTACCTGATGCTCTGTTTCGTATGGAGTAGTGAGAAACTAAACGGGGAATCAGGTCTGACTATTTTTGGGGGCTTACCTGATGCTCTGTTTCGTATGGAGTAGTGAGAAACTAAACGGGGAATCAGGTCTGACTATTTTTTTAAGCATGATCACACCAATAATGTCTGCCTACCCCGTCTTACGATGTTTATGGTTTCAAAAAAAAAAATCTCCGAATCTTTGACTCGCTATGCATCATACAACTTTCGTTTCTATTGTTTAAAGAGTGCCTTCGTTCGTGTGGTATCAGCTTTAGTTGCACTATAGATCTTACACATCTTTTATAAATCTTCATTTTTCTTTCTGTTGCCATGCACTCATAATTTTTCGATGCACTGTATTTGAGGTAACTATATATCGCAAAAGGTTTATTAATCTGTCACATAATTTCCCTGTGTAAGTCTTTCTAACTAACAATATTCAATATAAAGTATTTAAAATACGTTAATTGATCAACAATCTTGTTTTATGATGAGCTCAAATTTTACAGGCTCTCTAAATAACACTGAAGCCTATTTTTTTGTCTTGAATTAGCATAAAATAATTTTTATTAAGTTTATGCTGTCGTCAAATTTGAAATCCATTTTCCATATTTTTCAAAATAATGGATCATTCATGTTTATAAAAAAAATCATTAAGAAATATTGCGAGAAAAAAACACAAAATATTTACTATAAAACATGAAAAATATAAAAATGTTCATGTTCATTGTATAAGAACACACCGTAAACTAAATTAATTTCTTATTCTTTTTTATTTAAATAAAAGAAGTCTGCCTGGAACCGATAAATTTATATGTTTATTCAATCTCAATCCCAAAACGCATATTTTGGTTAGTTTAAGTCTCGTACCAAATAATTTAACTTATTCGCCGACAGAAAATAAAAATGATTTAATATGCCAATTAGGTAAAATTTGTGGACTTGACTTATATTATTTTGTTTATTATGGATATTAAACTACAATGGGCTGAGACTGCCCCGTGTTTTATCCCAATATGTACGAGTATAACTATTGCATTGACAGTTTTCCAGTTTCTCACACTTATTTTTGTGCGGAACTGTTCGAGTACATACTCGTATTTAAGCTTCCATGAGTTTAATGATTGTTGGAAGGGCTTCTTTTAAAATACTCCCTATGTACCCCCGTGCATAATCCAATTGATTTGTTGAATACATAAATGGAGTATTTGATCAAGTAGAACCAATTACAGTTAGAATAATGTAGATACATACAAACCGTCACGTCATTTCCTTTTCAGCCAAGGCAGAAGATTACTCTTTCTTGTCACACACTCTTCGTCTTTTCTATATCCATACACAATATCATGCAATCATCGCGATTTATCTTAATTTTTACTTTAACTTCATTCAAAATATAATTATTTGTTTCAATCATGCTTTCTATGGTTTTCCTTCACAACGCCATCTAATAAAATTCGCGCTATTTAATTGTTTTGTTAGTCATTTTTTTACATGCCCAAATCAACTCGAAGTACTCTTCATCTTCCCAATTAAGTTCACATTCATTACTAATCACTTTATTCCGTATTTTGTCATATATGTCACTTAAGTGTGTTTCTCAGTGCAATATGCGAGTATATGATTGCTTGTTACATGTTAAATTGATTTTAAAATAATATATTTTTAAGAAAAAAAAATATTTAGTCTAACGTTTATTATGAGACTTATATTTGTATGTAATGTCGTGTTAGCTTAGACTGGCATTTATCAGGAGACCATATCATATTATTCCCAATGGGTAATCTACCCTCACAAAGATAATTTATGCCATCACAGTTAAAGTTAATAAATAATAAAAAAACAATCAATTTAAAAAAAAAATTATATGTGTTCAAAATACTCGTTGTTTAAAGTTTCAACTGA
Organism: Odontocerum albicorne; assembly: GCA_949825065.1. Classification (NCBI taxonomy): domain Eukaryota; kingdom Metazoa; phylum Arthropoda; class Insecta; order Trichoptera; family Odontoceridae; genus Odontocerum; species Odontocerum albicorne. Next base: position 39,486,166 of record OX463843.1, on the reverse strand, counting down.
TGAACCAATAGAAAATAACAATTGATCTATAAAGTAGAAAAAATCTCTGTAGGAAGTAGAAACGTTCGATTCACTGGACGTGGCTAAGTCATGGCATTATTTTATCCATAATATTATTCCATTTTATTATTTCCGAAAATTTGTTTATTTGGAAAATATTTTATTTCTCTTTGGGACATTTATGCGTTTTTATTTTTTTAGTAAAATTGAAAACCATTTGCATTCCAGAAATGAAGTATCAATGCTTATATTTTAATAAATCGACAAGACTTGTGTAATTTACCATATACCTTTTTGTGGAAATTTAAACTTAAATACGCCATTATAAAAAAAGTTAAAACTAATTCGCATAAAAATTGACTCAAATTGCTGACGTTTTGCACGACGCTATCAATCACTTGACACAATAGAAAATGCAGCCGCATTGTTAAATCCATCATCCCTCCCAGCTAACAGGGCTTCCCCCCCCCCTCACACCAGTAATTTGTTTGGAGAGAGAATGGTGAGTTTTGATTGATGAATAACAATCAGTAGTCTACTCTTCAATGTTAGCAAGAGGGCGCAGGGAATGAATAAAGTTTACATTTAATATTTCAATATTACAAATCGCTGTCTGTCCGTAACTCAACGGGAAATAATTTATCTGATTGACAGCCAAAAATGTTGTTTTAAATTGAATACTTATTAATGAACATATGAGGTTATAGCAAAAATATATTTCTACTTTGAAAATGAATGTTTAAAGAAGGCTTTCAAATAAATTGGAAATGAAAATATAATTCAAAGTTTTTAATAGAATTATAAGGAACTATAAAATCATTTGAAACTGGACATTATGTATGTCAAAGATACATAAAACTTCAGTTTTTCTGAAAACTACGACAATTATACTATTTTTTAACATATCGGCAGACACCCAAAA
>OX463843.1:39410847-39485044 GCA_949825065.1 Odontocerum albicorne | reverse complement strand
TATATATATATATATATATAAATATATATATATATATATATATATAATATATATATATATATTTCCCACCTCCTCCTTTACCTCCTTGTCGGTTGAAAAAAAGAAGCGAAATTTGTCGACCGATGTTGACTCATATTTATTTTCCATTTTTTCCATTTTCTTTCAGAACACTGGTTTTTGAAAAGTTGTTTTACATTTTTTTCCTCAAATATAAATTTTAAAAATAAATTGAAATGAAATTAAGATTAAAACATCATTGTGTTAAGAATATTGGTAAGATATCCGCCTTCAGATTCGGGGGCTGGATTGATGGTATATTCCAATTGGATTTTTTTTATAAACATGAATTTAAGTCTTTTTTTTCACTATTTCATTTCTAATAAGAGATGGATGTGAGTGGATTTCTACGAGATGTTTGCTTTTATTTAAAATTGAAATGACAATTCTACTAATAGCGTTTTTTTTTTTGCGATTGGCCCTTGCAAGACTTGTGCGTTCTCCAACTAGGTCAAAACGTCCGATGTTAGGTTCTAGAAAATTGAATTTGATTACTCCGATTGAGTCTTTCGGCATGTCACCCGCAGACACACATATCTTTAGTTATGATTTATTCATAATTAAGCAATTTTTAACCAATTGATAATGATTATTTAGACTGCTATTATGGAGATTTTTCAAGTGAAATAAAACACGTTAACTACAGAAGACACTACAAAGGTTCTTAAATCATACAGAACTAATCGTAATTTGCAATAAAATTAAAAAAAAACATTCTTTAGTTGTATTAAAATTAACGCCTTCAGTTTTCATAATAAAAAAATCCGTTGTTTAAATCCATATTTTTTGCGATTTTAATCATTGTTAAGTTTAAGTTGTGATATGCCACTTGTCCAAAGACATTCATCAAGGTTTTGTATTGAATTACACTTTCGTTGTATTTAGTACAACCTGGTGGCTTTCCATGTGACAATCTCTTCCAACCAACTAGAAATATGTAAAAGAGGTCTTAAATAAAAACCTGATTGGAATCCATTTTAATAACATATGGGTTCCAGCGGGATTTGAACCCGTACCATTCAGGTTGTTAGACAGGCGTATGACCAACTAGACCACAGAGGCCCTCGTTAGGGGGCATGCTTGTAACACGAATTTTCATACCACTAAACATGCATTTCTGAAGATATGTTGTCCATCATTTTGACAATAAATGGTGTTAAAAGTTAAAAAATCAATTATGTTTGAAGTGATTGGTGTGATCCATGTATCTGACCGTGAATATAATATAACGAAGTAATAAAATGTTTTCAACATGTTTTATACGAAGCACATTCTAAATGAATGCTGACATGTTCACTGATGATGCAGTTAAGCGTCAAACTTTTTAACACCATATTTTTTTAGTATTATTGTGTAAATTATCTCATTGAATGTGAAATAATTTTCGTTACAATCTAAATTGGTTGTCCTGATACATTTACGAGTATATCAGAAGAACTGAAATCAACATGAAAATCCAAAATCGATTTCACTTGATTTGTTGATTGTACAAGTTCGAGCATTCCTCGTATATGAACTGTCATATTCTCTTACATAACCAAGGGGAAACAAAGTCGCAGCGCAGCTCCTGGGCTAGAAGACAGGCATACTCGTATTATCAATGAGGCCGAGGAAAACTTTGTGTCATATACGCGATATAATTCATGTTAATTTTATGTTTGAAAGTTTTAAGGAGCATCCTATCCCAATTCCAATTATTGGTTTAAAAATAAGAGACTAAAGTTTTGGTACAATACAATAATTATGATCATTATTGTAATTAATTACGAAATAAATAACTCACAGTATTTCTTTTAGATACACGTCAAAGCAAATCCATTCTGTCATGTTGTTTTTAACCGAGTATCATGACTCGTATGATAGCTCTGCTGTTCGAAGAATAGCCGTTATGGGTAAACCTGTTGTCGTATGACTCGTCGTAGGCATACTGTCAGTCGGTGACACTCAGTTACTTAATAATGGAGGTAATAGTTCGCCTTGCCGTGCATGCACTTTGCAGCATAATTTTTTAAATGCATTTATTATACGCCTGTTATTTGTTCTCAGAGTTCACGTCTTCCCCGCTTACATAACACACATATAACTCAAAGACAAGATACTTTACTGGGCGCATTTTCATCTTGATGGCAATGATTCCGCACTTCCATATCTTAAAGAGAAAATAAATATAATGCACTTAAAAAACTCTGGAAGTCTAATTGAAAAATTGGCGAAAAGATTGAGGATAAGATTAAACATCTTATCTTCAATCTTTTCGCTCATGTAAATTACATACGAGATAGAAAAGTAGTAATTCTTGGCGATTTTAACTTAAATAGCGCGATAGGGGCACGGGGGGTTCAAAACGAATTTTCGTGTCTTTCAACTGCCTACAGCTTGATACAATTTAATAATATCAATAATTTTAACGGCAGGTTTCTAGATTTAATATATTCAAATATTAGCACCAAGGTGCAACACGCCCCTTTTCATCTCGTACCAGAAGATCTTCATCACCCGGCACTAGAATTCGATCTCACAGTCTTCTTGATCAAGGATAAAATAAATGCGTCTCCAAAAAAATTTGAGAATCCAGTGTTTAAAAAATGGCGATTTGACAAAGGAGATTTCCATTCCTTATATCTGAAGACAAGGGATATTAACTGGGATCCCTTATATTCAATTTTAGACGTGAACGAGGCGGTAGCATATTTGTATGAACATGTTTATTGCGTATTTGATGAGTGCTTTCCCGTAAAACCAAAAGAGCTACGTAAGTGGCAATACCCGAGGTGGTTCACAAGTGAAATTGTTGGGAATATTAGACTTAAAGATTCTCTTCACAAAAAATGGAAACACTCTTGTCGTCTGAGTGACTACGATGCGTTCAAAAGTGCTCGCGCTCAGCTCAAACATAACATTCGCACGGCTTATAAAGACTTCATAAGGAATTTAGAATGTCGAATGGTACGTGAACCAAAACTATTTTGGAATCATATTAAATCCATGCGTAACGATTCTCCAGTACTTAATGTTATGAATTGGGATGGGAATCAAATAACTGGTCCCGAAATATCTTCTGCATTCGCAAATTATTTTTCAACAGTTTATTGTAGGGACTCCGAGGCATTTGTTTTTGATGAACACCATACTTCCTCGGGATTTAAGCTAAGCATCACTACATTTGATATACTCAAACAAATAAAGTTGATGAAAAACACGAAAGCAGTCGGGCCGGACGGAGTACCTATATTTTTTCTTAAGGGCTGTAGTGAATTGCTTTCTGCACCTCTTGCTTACATATTTAATCTTGTCTTCCGAGTCCATACTTTTCCAAGTGAATGGAAAAAGACTCAAGTTATTCCCATATTTAAAAATGGTTCTAAGGACGATATAACCAACTACAGACCTATCGCCATACTTTCTTCAATAGCTAAGCTCCTAGAAATGTTTATGGATTGCACACTAAGGTCGTTAGTGGACCCATATATAATTGATGAGCAGCATGGCTTCAGAAGAGGTAGATCTACTGAATCCAATCTGATGGTCTTCACCGACTATGTTTAAAGGGCTGTAGATAGTGGCAATCAGATTGATTGTTCGTATCATGACTTTGCAAAAGCTTTTGATCGCGTCAATCACAAAACAATATTAGAAAAAATGAGTGAACTTGGGATCCCAGGTAACTTACTAAGGCTACTGTCAGATTATCTTACAGATAGAAAACAATTTGTTTCACATGGAATCTACAACTCCGATTACTTCACTGCCTACTCAGGTGTTCCGCAGGGGTCTAATCTTGGACCTACCTTATTTCTTATTTTTATTAATGATAAAGGTAGAGTTATAAAAAAATCCACGTTTCTTCTATTTGCTGATGACCTCAAAATCTTTCAAAAAATTCGTTCTTATACCGACTGCTTAGACCTACAGGCAGATCTCAACAACGTTTGTGAGTGGAGCCACAATAATAAATTATATTTCAACGCATCAAAGTGCAAAATTATGTCGTATCATCGCTCACACGTCTTGAAATTCCATAGATATACACTTGAATCTATACCTATTCCCCGCACAGATAATATTAAAGATCTGGGTGTCTTGTTCCACAGCAATCTCGCGTTTGGTCCTCACATAGAAGTTATGTGCAACTCAGCTTATAAAACTCTAGGATTTGTTATGAGAATCTCTAAGTCGTTTGAAAACCAATTCGTGCTCAAAACGTTGTTTAATTCATTGATCCGTAGCAAACTAGAAAGCAATGCTTGCATTTGGAGCCCGGTGGGGGCGCAAAACTCGCTCATGGTGGAGAAAGTACAAAAAAAATATCTACGATATCTCTACATGAGTGAGTTTGGTGTCTATCCGTGGCTATATCCTACGCAGTTTCTGCTGGGCATGCTCGGGTATAACTCCTTGAGCGTAAGAAGAGATCTGCGTCTCTTGGTATACGTTGTCAAACTCGTTCGAGGAGTTGTGAGCTGTCCAGCATTACTACAAAGATAAGCGTTAAATGTTCCTAACAATTACACTAGACTGCGCCGGCAGGAACTGTTCTCAATAACATACGCAAGAACGGGTCTTCCAGCCGCTATGCCTGTTGGAAGGGCCTTAACTCTTCTTAACGGGACTGCTTCGGATATTGACATATTTCATATCACATTACCAAAAGCAAAAGTAAATTTTCTTCTTAGATTAAGCGCGTTAGAAAGCACTCATCAACATACTTAAGTGACTGAATATATATGTAACATACGTTTGTGTGTAAATACTCGTTTGTATACATATGCATTATTTTTTATTTTATATAATTTAAAAAAAAAAAATTTTTCCCTGTAATTTTTCTTCTTTTTTAATGTCTTGTATTTTTCAATGTAATTGGGCTAAGCCTGTTTTGAAAAAATAAATAAATAAATAAATCTTTCGTGAGCTAAGAAATTAGCTAATCAATCCAGACGACGCGTGACGCATGATGCACGTGCGGGTGGGTATTAGTTTACCACGTGTAAGCTTACAATTCAGCATATATGTTAGTTAGACAATTCAAATCTTAATGTGATGGCTAGGTTACTCAAGCTCGTTTCGTTGAACGCATTTATAAAGGGCAATTTTAGTACGTAAATAAGGATCTGAGAATTCGTTTATTGCATTTAGTTAGCTCGTCTTAACAGACTTAAGACGATCTAAAAGTAAAACCAGCAAATAATTTAATGTAACAGGAAATGAACTAACCACAAGACTAGACGCCGATCGAGTGCGAGGACTTGTGAGTGCATCAAGAAAGATGTACGCATCAAGAAAGGCAAATCTATGGGTCGATTTTATTTTTTGTCTACCTCAAAATCGCTTTGACGTGATACATTGATCAAAATTCACAAGTTCTCAAAACAATAATAATAAGAGGACAATTTATATATCGCCGTTTAAATAACGGACACCCTTTTAGGATGGTCTTATTCGAGAATCTAACCCACTGTAGTTAAAAGATTGGTAATTTTACAAGTGTCGCAATTAAATTGTAAGGATAAAAAGATGGCGACTGCAGCCAATATGGTATATTAAAGTTCTCCATATCTGTAGATTTAAAAAAATACATTTCGCAAGAAAACAGCACAAAACTTAGCAAGGGAAACTACAAAGAAACCATTGCAGAACTTCAGATATGTGATTATACGAGTATTACATTCGGCTGTAGGTGGAGTGTTGTACATATATGTGTATGTATGCAATGTTAGCACATAGCTGACACTACCTAAACACATAACAATCATATGTAATTTACAGTTGATTTCTAAAACAATTATTGAGCAATTTAGAAGCACGTTTTAAATAGCAATTACTTTATATTTGATTATAACAAAAAATCTATCCATAAACGGTCTAAATAATAAAAATAATATAGTGGCATTACTCGTGTTGGCGATTTACGTACAAACACTGAAGGAGTTGCATGACCATGCGACCTCGACAGGACCCAATTATAATATACCTCTATATCGTTCGTGACCATGGTTGAACTTTTTACTCTCTGCCTACTGAGTCGTTACTTTACTGTGGCACGTTAAACGATATGTTGTGTATGCTTGTATGTGTAAAATAGTTAAAACAGATTTTATTTCAATCATGAACCATTTTAAAAGTGAGAAGGGAAACTGGTCACATTCATGACTCTTGTTGCGTGTTCTAAGTGTATTGCTGCCGGCGATTGATTGAACATGCGGCATTTATACACAATTAACTAATATTTGAACTTTTCACTTTCCAAACAGACTAACTCAATATTTTGTAAAAAATAGAAGATTTTCTTTTTAACTTTTTCGAATTTATTGTTGGTGTTTTTATCTGACAAACTAAAAAAAACATCAATTTACATTTGTGTTAAATGAAACAACCATTGTTTAGGGTTTAAATATCATTAGAAAATAGATGTGTCGTTGATAAATACATAATATTTCTTCAACATTATTTAAATATAGTTTAAATAACCTTTATACAATGCCTAAGCAATTGTAATTTTTAAAATATATATTGGTGCGCGATTAATTGATATTTGAGAAAAGTAGGATTAAATATACCAGCAATATTTTTTAATGTCGGCGGTTGTGGTCTAATGGTAACATTCGCGGTAGGCAAACGGGCGTTCTTGGTTCTATACCTGGTATTATGGTTTTACTCTAAAACCATTTCACAGCTAAGTTTATATTTTCTTATGACTGTTTATCATAAATACTGAAAGCGACGTTATACGAGTACAACGCAAAAAAGCGCTATATAAAATTCTGTCTAACGAACGGTTGTAGCAGAAACCAACCGATCATTAAGATTTGATCTTATCATCGGAACTTTGAATTTCATGTAAAAATGATGTGTACTCGTTGAAGTGTAACAGTTTGCACACAATAAACATATATATGTACTGGATTCTCCATCCGCAGTGTGCCTTATATTGATACTCGATCACGAGGGATTGCCTTGCTACTATTCCTAACTCTATACCGTGATAAACTGAATTGTATATTTTCACTGAACTCAAAAACTGAATAATATTTAATTTTATTTAGTTGATAATATGGATTGCTCTCCCAGTACAAGTATTAGATCGATTTTCTTAAGCCTGCGTAGGCGTAGGAGAGAACCACGTTCTGCTGAATACAAATTGTTCTGGATTCGGTAATCTTTGTATTGGTGACACTTTGTTTTGATAATATTACCAGTTTCAACGTCAAATCAAAAATATTCTTAATTTAAAATATTATATGTAATAAAGAAAGTTTTTTTGTGTTAAAATGTATCACTCAGTAACTACATTCGTTAATCTCTGGCAAAATACCATTGCTTTTACTGCAATATATCATACACTTGTTCAACTGACTTAACGGCGTATGGTTAATCTTTAAATTTGAAATGAAATAGAGGCCGCTATCTCGATGATATCTCTTTTACTGCAATATATCATACACTTGTTCCACTGACTTAACGGCGTATGGTTAATCTTTAAATTTGAAATGAAATAGAGGCCGCTATCTCGATGATATCTCTTTTACTGCAATATATCATACACTTGTTCAACTGACTTAACGGCGTATGGTTAATCTTTAAATTTGAAATGAAATAGAGGCCGCTATCTCGATGATATCTCTTTTACTGCAATATATCATACACTTGTTCAACTGACTTAACGGCGTATGGTTAATCTTTAAATTTGAAATGAAATAGAGGCCGCTATCTCGATGATATCTCTTTTACTGCAATATATCATACACTTGTTCAACTGACTTAACGGCGTATGGTTAATCTTTAAATTTGAAATGAAATAGACGCCGCTATCTCGATGATATCTCTTTTACTGCAATATATCATACACTTGTTCAACTGACTTAACGGCGTATGGTTAATCTTTAAATTTGAAATGAAATAGAGGCCGCTATCTCGATGATATCTCTTTTACTGCAATATATCATACACTTGTTCAACTGACTTAACGGCGTATGGTTAATCTTTAAATTTGAAATGAAATAGAGGCCGCTATCTCGATGATATCTCTTTTACTGCAATATATCATACACTTGTTCAACTGACTTAACGGCGTATGGTTAATCTTTAAATTTGAAATGAAATAGACGCCGCTATCTCGATGATATCTCTTTTACTGCAATATATCATACACTTGTTCAACTGACTTAACGGCGTATGGTTAATCTTTAAATTTGAAATGAAATAGAGGCCGCTATCTCGATGATATCTCTTTTACTGCAATATATCATACACTTGTTCAACTGACTTAACGGCGTATGGTTAATCTTTAAATTTGAAATGAAATAGAGGCCGCTATCTCGATGATATCTCTTTTACTGCAATATATCATACACTTGTTCAACTGACTTAACGGCGTATGGTTAATCTTTAAATTTGAAATGAAATAGAGGCCGCTATCTCGATGATATCTCTTTTACTGCAATATATCATACACTTGTTCAACTGACTTAACGGCGTATGGTTAATCTTTAAATTTGAAATGAAATAGAGGCCGCTATCTCGATGATATCTCTTTTACTGCAATATATCATACACTTGTTCAACTGACTTAACGGCGTATGGTTAATCTTTAAATTTGAAATGAAATAGAGGCCGCTATCTCGATGATATCTCTTTTACTGCAATATATCATACACTTGTTCAACTGACTTAACGGCGTATGGTTAATCTTTAAATTTGAAATGAAATAGACGCCGCTATCTCGATGATATCTCTTTTACTGCAATATATCATACACTTGTTCAACTGACTTAACGGCGTATGGTTAATCTTTAAATTTGAAATGAAATAGAGGCCGCTATCTCGATGATATCTCTTTTACTGCAATATATCATACACTTGTTCAACTGACTTAACGGCGTATGGTTAATCTTTAAATTTGAAATGAAATAGAGGCCGCTATCTCGATGATATCTCTTTTACTGCAATATATCATACACTTGTTCAACTGACTTAACGGCGTATGGTTAATCTTTAAATTTGAAATGAAATAGAGGCCGCTATCTCGATGATATCTCTTTTACTGCAATATATCATACACTTGTTCAACTGACTTAACGGCGTATGGTTAATCTTTAAATTTGAAATGAAATAGACGCCGCTATCTCGATGATATCTCTTTTAGTTAGATATGTGTTTTCTCGGCACAAAATCTTTTGAAAATGTGCTATACCATATATTCACTGTTGACTTAGTAATAAAAACTAGTATTTCATTTATTGTTCTATTTTGAGCATGTTTTTGACATTGACGAACTTGAAAATGCATTTGACATTGACTTTTCAAATTAATCAGTAACAATATGTAAGTTACGTAAAAATTCTTTGATGGCAGTTTTTCATAGTAGCGAGAAAATCGATGTTGTTCACAGTAAAAACCATATAAACGAGTAATTACCTATTTATTTTACGTAAATAAACTTTACACTTTGTTAAATTGTATTTTACATTCAATTTCATCACAAATATATGAAAAAAAAAACAATTATATCTCAATATAAACAATTGAATGGTTGAATTAAAATAGGCACTAAGTACCAAAAAAAAACAAAAAAAACTAAGTATGCAGTTTCGTTCTATATGTCATATACTATATAATGAAACTGCATACTTAATTTTTTTTGTTTTTTTTTTGGTACTTAGTGCCTATTTTAATTCAACCATTCAATTATGTTACCGAATATTATGCGTTTTGTTCCCAGCTGTTTAGTTAAAATGTTTTTATTTGTTTATTGAATTTGAAATGGTAATTTTGATAACTTGATGACATTTATTATTTTAACTTTATAATTAATACTGATATACGTAAATCAAACGCACACCCATGAAGTTTAATTTAATTATACAGCGCTTCATTGGATTTTTTTAACAAAATGGAACATTTTTTCATAAACACATATTACACTATAGTTTTGTAGCATACGTAAACAAATTATCGATGAATATTAGGAAATTAATATTTGTTTAGTAATATGTATGTGTATTTTTTCAGATACTGCCGTAAATATGAATCGAAACACCAGTTAAATCCATATCAGTAGTCTTTATAAAACTGTGCATATCACGTGTAGAGATAATTAGAAAAAAACAGTCTTTAACCGTGTTGAAAATATGAGAACCAATATATGGTAATTGTGCTAAGCAATGTTGGTTTTGTTTCATTTGAGTAACCAATTTGTGACTCCACGTGTTCAGTGTAAGGAAGACGTTACGATCGAAGTAAGTAACGTCAACGCATAGTGGAATGTGAAGTTATTACTCGTAAGGTGTGATGGCGGTAACTTTTTCAAATGCAATGGCAGCATTGTTATAATATTATATATTTGATGTTTAAAGACAAATCTTGTGACATGTCTTCGGTGAGGTTAAAATAGTGTTTGGGGCAGCAGTGGGTTCAGGGACGGCCTCAGGATGACGATGTGGCAGAGCGGGGGGATGGGCAGCCATGCTGCCAACAACCCTTGGCTGAAGTTGATGGGGATCGTGCAGAAGGAACGTCGTCACGATCAGAGTGTGGCGGCCTCCAATGAAAGGAATCTTAATCAGTAAGTAATTCTCTGAATAATTTCATTCATATCTAATTCTGGTGAATGCAGATACATTTTTAGAATTAAAAAAACTACGTTTATTTAGCTTTTTCAACTGCTCTTTGTTTCTAAATGTTTTCTTGTACCTATAAGAATGGATTGTTGACGATATTTTTCCTACCATAACACACCATTTTTGGTCTACTAACAGCTTTTTCAATGTACGGATGAGGCCCTAATTATGTCGACCCTGAAAATGGCCTCACTCACGTCATACAAATATTTTAGACCAATTTCTATCAAAATTATCGAAAAAATTGTTCATGTACAAATTAACTCTAATTACTGACTAGTGAGTCAAGATCACGGATGATGTGAGACGTGGAATGAATTGTAAACAGCTGGCATTGTTATGTCTATGAAATTTTACCAATGCATTCGATACTGTTGACGTTGCTCTGCTTCTGGTACGTATGCGTTGCTAATGATTATCTGAATCAATGATTTTTAGGATTTCTTTAAAGGGAAGGTCACAACCCGGCAAACACCAGGAGAAGATATCTGACTGGACTAAGCTCTTTGCAGTCGTTCCCCACTGTAAATTTATTTCCTTCTCCTTTTTTCCATTTTCATCAACTCAATCACATCATCCCTTAAAAGTTCTTATCACCTGTATGCGGATAACTTGCAGACATATTCAATTCAATTGACCATTTTGTGTAGCGCCGTTTAGAGTATAAACCATTTTTAGGGTGCTCTAACTCGAGACTCCAACCCAATATTATTAAATAAATCATGTCTGGAGGCTACAGCAGTGCCCAAGCTAATTATGCATTATAGTTTTTTTTTTGTATACAACAAAACCGTGTGGAATTGTTACCATGCCGCGATCTCCTTCAACCAACCAGAAATATGTTATGATTCTTGCCTACTAAAACCAAAATTTCGTTTGCACAATTTCTGCTTTTTCCGATTTTGAACTATGCGAAGGTCTGTTTTTTGGATCTTACGGAGGGCAAGATAAACAAATTATAGCGTCTTCAAAATGTTTGTCTGAGATTTATTTTCAGCCTGAGAAAAAACGATTACATAACTTCATACCGGAGGGAGCTGAACCGACTGAACGTGTAAAACATACCCAAAATGCACATATTGTCATTATTATATAATACTCTTAACTGCCCCGCTGCCCCCTCTTTTCTCGCTTAGAATATCCAGCGTCTTACCGATCATGAACTTGCGCTACGCTCAAGCAGAGATTACTTATTGTTTTTTCCAGTTCACCGCTCTTCTTTTCTTACGTCAGCCTTAACTGTCCATGCAATGAGACTCTGGAATCAGTTACTAACTAATATTAGACTCGCTCCGTCTCTGGTATGTTCTGAAAGACGACTATAAAAACACCTTATTTCAAATCAGTAATGTAACGTGATTTTTTACCAATTTTCCTTTCTTCTCCCCTATTTCCTCCTCTTCCCTTTGATGATATATTTCTTTATTTTTTACTGTGTAGTGTTTATGGGTATTGTATAAGTGAATAATGATTTGAATATTTTTTTTGCAACCACGTAACTTCCTTGATTTTCTTTTGTCTAGTTGGCTAGAAGAGATTGCCAACTCGTAATAATCTCATCAGATATTTTTACTTTGAAATGTGGAATATATAAAAAGAATAAATTTATACTAATAATAAAGCACAAATATTGTTTAAATAAACGTAATATACCTAGACAAAACAATGGAATTTGAAATGCGAAGAATATGTTGTATACTCGTATGTCATAAATTGAGGAAGATACGAGTGTTCCGACTTAAAAAGAATAAAAAAAGTTTTATATTCAAGTTAAATTTGAAATAACATTAAAATAATACGGGTTACTTTATCATTTATATTTTTTTGGGATCAAATATAAGATGGGAGCATGTACTATATGAGAAAGTTTAAAGTTCGCCTCCTACTCGTAACTACGAGTATATGATACAACGTTGTGCACATGTGCTCATAACATAGACATATATGATATACCTACCCTTTAGTTATGTAGCAAGTGTGCAATTCAATTACATTACTGCTTGCTTATACTCGTATAGCTTTGTCTCATGGATAACACAGCTCAACGAAATAAAAACATATTTCTTTATATGACTTGAAAATGTGTGATAATCTAATTCCAGCAGATAAGTTCATTTTCTTTCAATGACGTCATGTTTGTTCAATTTTACACTCGGATATAATTATATACGGTTATCATTTCATTGAACTTAACACTTCAGAAATATTAAAATAAACAGAAACAAAAACCAACTGTCGTCACTTATTATTTGAGGTTCCTAGCTACCTGGGTAACGATGTTTTATAGTTAAAATATTTTGTTGAAAGCATTTCATCTATGCTTTGAGGCTCTCTGCGTTCTTATTATAGTTTTTTAGGAGATCGGTCCTTAAGGGAAGAGATGATGAGGATGATTTGTTGATAAATAATAAAACACGTTAGATCACAATGCGGAAAGAGAGGAATTTTATAAGTAACGTAGGTATTTATATCTTTTTAGAATGTGCGCGAGAATGCGCTCGCGATATGCCTACGTCTCGTTTCTGCGAATGCAAAACGATTAATTGTTGTATGTAGGTATCATTCAAATACGGAACTGGCGAGACAAGCGTGGTGCGTTCTCTCTCTAGTATGGAATGCGGTCCGCTCGGCTATGGGTTGAATGGCCGGCGGGTGAACTTCGGACTTGAATGGCCGGCGTGTGAACTTGGGACTTGTTTATTTAGATTTCGTCGAGGAATGCGAAGGTCATTTCATCGGTCATTGACCGTATGTATGAACACCCACAGTATGCGAGTGTGCGACCGCCACAGTTTTATAAGATCTTTATCAAATTTTGTACCTCGTGGTTTGACTTATAATACCGAAGTTTCGAAAATATCGGTTCTATAACCCAAACTACGCGGTATAACATTCCAAAAGACTTTTTAACATACAAGTGAGTGTTCGTTATTTACAGATTGGTTCTAAATTTACAGATCCCTACTTAAAAAAAATCCTGATCAAAATTCAAATAGTTCACCATGGAACAGACAAATTTCCTACATATATTTGGACCACAACTTGGAAAAAAGTTCATGCAGCGTTTTCACGGTCAGTTAAATAAGTATTAAACGCTGGATCATTAACCCTTGGGCGGGCACATCTAATCTGTGAGATGAGGTACCTAGTTTTTTTTGTGCCGATGGGCAAAGTTTACCGACAAAGAGGGGAGGCTTATAGTAGCTTCCTGACTTCCTACCCCGCACAAAAGGGTAGCTTTGTTATTTCTACAGTGCACCGTTGGTCTCCGTGACGGATGTTTTTATCTGCTGGATGAGTTGCGCCCGATTACGTTAGTATTTTTATTTCCGATTTTTTTTTTCTCAATATTTCTTTTTATATACCTGCAATAGTTCGTATATCTGTGTTCTTGCCTCTAATTCGATTATATCGATCGTTATTTACTGTATGAATACGAACATGCACTCATCGTATGTGAAAATTGTTATAAGAATGTTTTCGAAAATATGCAGCGTCAGCCTGATCAGGAATAACTTGCTAATCATATTTTGATTACTCCCTTTTGTTTTTGTGAAGACGTTTTATGATCACAAGTGAGTTTGAATTTTACATTCTAAATTATGTTTGAAAAAGTGCAAGCATAGTGTTGTCTAATGTTAAGTTATTGCTTTTATTTTCGTCACATGAACACCTACCTTATAAAGATGTGACAGTTTTTTCCATAGACTTTTTATTGTGCTATATCTTTTTTACAAACCTATTGTGGGTATTAAATGACTTAAAAAATTGTAATGTTACTGAATCGCATTTATTATGTTGATAAGCTGCCAACAAAAGACTGAGAATGTTAATTATGTAAACTTGTTATTTTCTATTTCAAGAAAAACAATATGAGAAAATTTTTAATTTTGTTATTCAAAAGTGCAAAGAAATGAACAAATGTTATATAATCATGTTTGAGTGAAAAGTTCAGTTTGATAAGCTTTCTCTTAAGCGTAAGCAGAAATAAAATTTTTAATATCACAGATAACTTGCGCCCAAACTGTTAGGGTTTGTATTACGCCCGGTGGAGGGTTAAAAAGACTGCTATATTTTCGATAATCTCTGCAGAATCCACTGCAGAAGCCTAGGGAGACTAAACGTAGTTTATTTTCATTGTAGAGATGAATTATTTTCAGTCGTATCAATATAAAGCCGCCACTTATTTGGACTATGCTGAACTCCGAATTTAAGAAAACATTCATTCATAACATAACAAAACATTCGTTTTAAAATATACAGACAATGCCTTTTTCATTGTTTTGAAAGTTGTGACTTTGGTGTCTAATAGCAAAAGGTAGTATCTGGTTGGTATTTTACTGTGATCTATACAACACCGTCAGTTAATACTGTATATGTTCATGATCTGCAGTTTTTATTCTAAACAGAGACACGTGTAAAAATTCGTTATAAGGAACATATTTCAAGACAAAACAAATCGGGGCATATGATGGTTTGTTGAACTTAACTTGAAAAATAAATATTGGTGAGACAAAAATAACCATCAGTGAAGTCATGTTTTGACTCACGTTACACCATTGGGACAGCGAATGGTATTGCACTGTGTTTTTTTTTCAACTATTCAGCTAAATTTACTGAGCAGTGGTTACAAGGAATATGGAATGCTCAATTATTGTCATGGTCACGAAGAGCTCAGTCAATGAACAATTTATATACTTTCTTAATTATATGATATGTGTTAGTGAATTTCTCTAAGTTTTTGTGTAATTTACTACAAACATAACAAAAAAGGTTAGTTCAATTGATATTAACCCGAGTTTTAGAAGCTGCATGTCCCAATCCCTTGATATTCATACACATTTTATCAAAAAATATTTTGAAATTGGAACTAAAGTTTATTTTATTTCCAGCTCCTTATATAGGTATAATTATACTATATTTCAGTTTTTACTCCCAAAATTACTTTGAAAATTATATATCATACATTATGCCAGATGTAAAATCAGCGTTGAGCAGTGTAATTATTATACGATGGCGACTGGAGTGAAATATGGCTTCCCTTTCATACTCACCCTTTCTATTGATTGATTTACAAAGGATATTCCAAATAGGTACTTAAACCTGTGTTAACAGCGAGTTCACGTCACATAAAAACTAGGTTTTCAATTAAATCCTGTTGACTTTATTCTAAGTTGCAAAAAATGTATATCTTTTTTCAGCGTACGTAGCATATTGTAAATATTTGAAATATCCTTATATTAATAGACCTAAAAAGAAATTTAAAAAAGGGGGAATGGAATGTAACCTTTGAAGAAAATCTTACACCCATTTCAATCAACTTCATTTAGGACATATATTTTTAGTGACATAAATATTTTTTTCCAATTTTACCTTTTTATAATCAACATAAAATTAACGATGTCTTTTTCAAACAAAACATAAATGTTTTTCGTATGTATCCGCAGAATACATGTTATGTTATCATTGCTTTCAATCTTTTTTGTGATTTTTAGTTACTTCAAAACATTTAAACCAGCACTAAATATTATAGTAATGAAAATCTTTGATCATATCTTAATTTTTTTTAAATAACCTTATCGTTTATGAATATTATGGGTAAATGATTATGGGTAAAAATGAAAATTTTAATGTATTTTGATTGAAAAAATATATTTTTTAAAACTATTGTAACTGCAAGTACTCGTATAACCTGATGTTTCCCTCCGTCTATACTCGTATACTCGTAGTTATATCAAATACAACTAGAACAAACTGCCAGTTTTATGAATACTACGAGTAGAATACTCGAAAATACTCGTAATTGCTAATACCTAGTACTCAAAAGGGTAGTCATTTACGAGTATATTTCTTTGAATGTTAAAAAGTGAATACTTTGTTATTTCACAAATAACTTTTATCCCCGCTATACTTGCATTCTCATATTCCCAGGTTCTCTTCAGGCATAACATAGAGTAATTGATTGTTTGATATTCATTCTAAAATGGACTTCCACGGAGTTTTTTATTAATTAATTCCCTTTGTTTATTTTATTGATACAATTACACTTTTATTGGATTTTTAATCAAAATTTGATTGCAGTCCCGGAGAAAACCAAAACAGATCTGAATAATTTTATTTATTTAGGTATTTTCGTAAATTAAACCCAAAACTCCCGGATGAAAGGCAGTCATTTTGCCGGTTTAAGTTCGTTTAACATTTTTATTGAAAAATATATTTAAGGAAAATTTAAAAACATTGTTCATTTATCTAAGGACTCTTATTTAAAAACAGTTGCAAGAACTAAGTTTACTTATTTATGTTATGTTAATATGCAAAACTTGACGTAATTAAATCATTATTCATTTATCTAAGGACTCTTATTTAAAAACAGTTGCAAGAACTAAGTTAACTTATTTATGTTATGTTAATATGCAAAACTTGACGTAATTAAATCATTATTCATTTATCTAAGGACTCTTATTTAAAAACAGTTGCAAGAACTAAGTTTACTTATTTATGTTATGTTAATATGCAAAACTTGACGTAATTAAATCAACATTTTATGTAAGTAATTTTGTATATTACTTATATTTAAGGTATTAACATTGTGGAGGTTTAAATACGAGTATATTGTAATTTGTTTTATCAAACATTGTTTATAAAACTAATTACAGTGTCTTTAACCCGAACGTTTACCGTTAGAAGTGTGTGTGTACGAGTATATCGGTACCAGTTCGAACATAATTTAGTTTTGTTTGTGCTCGCGTGAGGGTGAGTTGAACACCTTGAAACCGGTAGGGTTATACCGTTACATGAAGTAGAGTGAACAGTGTTTGATAAAACAAATTACTAAGCTATTTTGCATTAGTTCTCACAATCCCAAATCATCAATTGTGTTCAAAAATTTTACATACCCATTGGTCAAAAAGTTTGAGAATATTCTCTTTTCAGTCTCAAATGAGTTTGTATTTATCTTCAATGGAATCTATTTTCTAGCCCAAGGACAGTTTCCCTATCTCCAAGTGAGTGTATTTGTCTCATTGGACGAAGTCAATTGAATTCTTTTAAGTATCCAAGTATCCAACCAATATCAAGTTTCTGACTTAATTCAATATTCTGGATAAAAACGGTTAAGTTCATTTTACTTTTTTTGTTACAATTTTATTTCATCATTAATATTTCAGACATTAAAATTTTGAACGAACGAACCATTTTAACACATTAACTGGATATTGGCGACATGGGTAAGACATTATCGTTACACCCGGGGGTTTTGGGTCTTATTCGCTATGGCGCACACATGCAAAATATTTAAAAAGATAAAAAAAACAGTTTGGTGGAAGAGTTCGTCGAATAACAATACTCGCACATGTTAGATATGTGCACGTATTACTGCCTATTCTATTGGACTACACTTTTTTCTATTCAGTACAACCTGGCAATCTTTTCACACCAACCAGAAATATGCTAGAGAGTTTAAGTGAAAACCAGACTGAACTCTTAGTTTTTTAAACTGGGTTCCAACAGGAATTGAGCCCGTAACCCTCGGGTTGGTAAGACTTACTTACTAGACTACCGAGGTCACCTATCGACATGATAAATTATTTGTATCATGTAAGATAACGAATATTGAGTTACTGGCCTACTCCAGTGGCTCTTTAATCTGAAAACTCGATTGCTGAGACAGAAAATAATGTCTCCCAGCCACACTTTTTAACATATCCGATTCATCCATTTGGAAATATTGAGTAGTATGAATTAATTCGAGTCTGTCTTTTCAGATGATTTTCCGAAAGAAATTTTCGGTGTAAGTTTATTTATGTTTTCACCAATCTCCACTTGTAAACTAATATTTTATACACACACCTTATCTTTAAAAAATACCATTCAATCTCAATTTCTTATATTAACCATAAATATCAAAACTAAAAGAAATCTTTCGCAATGTTTATTTAATACTACACCAGGACGTGGATAAAAATAATTTATTTCAATTTTCCAATTAAATTATTACAGTGCATGTATCATATTATTTACAAAGAGAAAACAGCGCGACATCAATTATAATAAACCAGAGCTTACTTAACTATTGTATTATCGACAATAATGTGCTTTATTTTTTACTTTTTTTAGCCACTATGCACGGATTTCTCCTGTTACACAAAGAGGGTCTGCTTCTAGCGTTAGCTTATTCGTTAGGAAGAATATCAGCCAGGATTCTTCTCATACTGCTAGACGGTACCGAGAATATATCAACAGTGTCATTCAGTTGGTTCAATATCTCTATACCACGCGTGACTGAATGTTTAGCCATGATATTCGTCCTGTAAGTTGGTATGTAGAACAGAGGGTGATTCATTGCACGGCTATATTTATTGGGTACATATAAACTTAGTGCTTCTAGAATCGCGGGACAGTTAAAGCAGCCTTGGTAAACCTTAAGTAGGAATATCGCAATGGATTCTTGCCTTCTTGTTTCGAGGCTTCTATAGTTACACACCGTGAGAAGTTCGGCAGGGTGAGCATATTTTGGGTAATCGCCCTTTGTTCTGTACCATAGATATCTGAGGATTTTTTTGTATTTGTTCTATATTGTTTTTATATTTGAGCTGATAAGGAGCCCAAACCGTAGATGCATATTCTAATTTGGTTCTAATTAGATAATTATATAAGTTTCGGAGGATATCGGTGCTGTTAAATTCTCTCGATATTCTCATTATAAAACCGAGTAGTTTGTAACAGTCCGATGTCAAACGTGAGACATGGTTAATGAACGTGAGTCCGACATCGAAGGTTACGCCCAAATATTTGAATTCAGAAACTCTGTTTAATGCCACTCCCTGTATAGTATACTGATAGTGGATTGGTGAAAACGATCGACTATAAGATACACAGACAAATATATTAATGTTGAACAGAAGATGATTTGGCTCACTCCAGGAAACTAGGGAGTCTAGGTCCTGTTGTAACTGGGTGACATCGGTTTTTAACACAAAATTCACGACATTTCAGCATCATTTTTGAAGTTAGAATAAAAAAAAATCAAAGCATTTTTGTTTTACAATTATAAAACTAACAATATCTTGCATTTATTTTAGCTTACACTAGCAATAAGTAATATAGTATATATGGGGGACATCTGTTTAAATTGTTTTCACTGAAAACAAACCTAAGCGTTTCGGATAGAACTGAGTAAGTTTTACTATTATATATTATAACAACTCGATTAACAATTTTCAGCTTGCACAAATGACATTCGAGAATCATTTTAGAAGCTAGAATTTTAAAAAAATAAAGCATTTTTGTTTCACAATTTTAAAACTAACAAGAACTCACATCAATTTCAGCTTAAATTAGCAAGATGTATATCAGCTGAATTAATCGTTATTGAGAATGCTTATTCTACCTTTAAAATGCAGAATTTCAGGAATACACAAGATGATGTTTTGGCCACATGTTTTCGAGATTACGGTCGATAGTGATTTGTCAAATAACTGTTTGAAAAATCCCTTTTAAACATATTTTTCTTCTAAGTATAAATTTTCAGTGATTTTTAATGTTTTCATCGATGACAATCATCAAACAAAGTGTAGTTGTAAACATTCATATATCAAATGTAACAAAGATAAGTGGTTTTGATTTCAAATAACCGGTAAAGAACAAATACGAAATGTTTAAATCTGCGGTTATGTTTGATAAAAGTAGTTTATTTTGGAAAAGCTAATGTTTTTCAAGGAAGATGATTAAATCAAAATAATTTATTCGGTATTTCGAGCAGCAGAACAAACAAGGTTAGCTAAGATCTTATCCGTTAACTCTGAACCCGTGATAAATCACATATATGTCAATGGAAATTACTAACATCAATACATAGGTAAAATAATCCAACATTCATGTATCCCCAGTCGAATTCACTTAAATTGAATCTTGTGGCCTGTGTGCTCTAATACTATATGTTTGTTAAGAGAATCGTCTTATATTTGGAAAGTTATATGGTATAACTAAGATGATTGGTGTACTTCATTCCTTACATAGGATTCAGACCTAAATTCTACTGTTGTTTTTTGTAGTTTATAAATAATTTTAAGGTTATCAAACTAAATTCTTAAAAAAATGCTTTTCTAGTATAATTACTGGTTAAAAAAGTAACCGGATATGGTTTGAGCATGTAAAACCAATTATGATGTAAGGCTGACAAAAACAAATATATAATTCAATCTTGACTTGCAAGTGATAGGACAAGGTCAAAACAATATATTGTATAAAACTCTTTAAATGTTTAAGTTTAAAGGATAGGCATTTTTTAAATATCTCTGGTACATCGGAGATTATAAAGATGGAAAGCTTACTAAATGTTGTTTTTTCAGTGAATGTGTGTAGGAGAAAGTTTTTTTTATTGGTATACAGTTTATTTTAAGTTTTACATTATCTTATCATAAAAATCCAAAAATAATTTAACGATTAATATCTTACCTCTAGTATAGTAGTAACGACAAAATCCCTCCAGTTGATTAATTAACAGGAAATACATTTGAAATATCGATTTACAAAATGTTTAGGGCATAAACCATCTGCGTTTTATGAATCTTTATTATTTTATTTCGCAGCTGGTTGAACGGTGCTACTCGTATGTCTCACATGTGTTTAATTTATTGGCTTGTTTCTTCCGTCGTGTTGACGTCAAAATTAAATAAATACCTTTGGACTATAAAAATTGTCAAAGTAAAAAAAGTTCATACATACTCGTATATTCGCTTGTATGTAATGTTGTCAGCTATAAAAATAATAACTTATAGTTAAATTGTGTAAAACTTTAAACAATTTTTTATTAAAATTTATCGTTTAAGTTTGCATAATATTTTCGCGCGATGTACGATTATAAGGAATAATATTAATTTGACAGAGCTTTTGATGCCAATAAAACATTAGACAAATGCTAATTGAAAACTGGTGACATTTTATCCAATAAAAAATTTTTTTTTTCATTTATATGTTTTTCATTTATAATTGAAAGATGGAAAATATGCATTTTTTTTTACCTAACTTGAACTGTTTTTTTTTTCAATTTAACGTATTATACATAAATTATGGTCAACGTGAGGATTAGTTTTAAGTCTCAAATAAACCATACTGCCATTTCAATTGACAATCTCTGAAGTGACACCCGGTAATTATGTGGCAGACACATAGTACCTTGTAATTTCGGCCCCGTTGTCCCATGATTTAGAGAAATGTAACATATACCTACTCGTATGTATGAACAGATAAATACACCAGTTTATACTACGTATAAACTGTTTAATACGCGGGTGTATAAACAAACTGCGTTGCTTAAACTTACGTGGGATATACATTGAATATTTAGAGCCACCATCAAAAGAACAAATCAAATTCAATCATCTTCATCTTTATTATGATGATGGGAGACGAAAGACAAAAAGGAATTTTACTGGTGTTAAAATAAATTATTCAATTTTTAAAACTTTCTAAGATATTTTTTTCATTTGATAAAATACATTTCCGTTGCTTAATTTATTATTAAATCTACAAATTTTCATCGTTTCCAATCAACATTATTAAGTAAAATCATATAGTATTGTATATTGTATATTTTTTTGTGAGAAAGAAAATTAAAGAAAAATGTTTTTTCTAAATCATCTACGATAAGTTTAGTAAATCGATAACTTATTCGTTATATTTTGAACGTCATGTTTCAAATATTGATTTCTAAACATGAATACTTATTCGTTATATTTTGAACGTCATGTTTCAAATATTGATTTCTAAACATGAATACTTGTAATATTTTCTTTCATTTGTAATTTTATGGAAATAAATATTTTTTTTTGCAAAGTTTGTAACAATTAAATGTTGTTATTTAATACGTTTCTTGATCATTGCAACATTTGAGGTGATACTTTATCGTCTAAAATTGTTACGGGCGATGGAACTTAGGTTGAATAGGTGTGAGTCTTGGTGGGTGTCACAATCTTTTCGGAAATGTATTCTGAGACATCAAAACAGTGAAGAAGAGCCATTCTAAACAAATATCGAGACATGTTGAGTTTTTGTGTCGTTTTATTGCACGACAATGCCCGCCCACATAATGCCGAGCGTATTCGACCTTTGCTGCGATAATTCAAGTTTTTGATCACACTCGACCATATACAGCCCGGATGTGGTACATTCCTAGCGATTACTTTCTCTTCAAGAACATGAACAAATGACTTGCATCTCAGCGCAGCGGCAATGAAGAGTCTATCATTGGAAGGTGGCTCAAATCACATGTGATATAATTTAACGACAATGGAATTCAAAAGCCTGTTAAACGCTACATGTGCCATAATTAAAAAGTTGAAATAACGACAATTTTTTTAAACTACATGGATTTTTTTAATAACAACTTAACTTTATTTTCGAATATACCACGTATATCTAAACTTATTTTTAAACATAACCTTAAAAATGAATTGCAAAAGACTAACATAATAAATAGTAGAAGAAGGAAAATACACACACACATGAAAGAATGGATGGGGAGAAATGAAGAAAATTAGGCTGAGGGAAAGGTATAAAGTATAGAAAACCGCAGAACATGTACTACAATATGTATGGCTGTGGAAGAGAAAATGGTGAAAAGATTGTTTTTAATTTAAACTCTGTGTTAATACCGAAGTCTAGATAACTTACAAACAACTTTTTATGATGATTAAAATATTTTTAAGATAAAAAACTCGATAATATTGTATTAATGTTTTCAAAACGAAAATGAGTGTTCTTAATGAAACAGTACGTTTATATTGTAAATAAAATACTTTGCTAACAATCGTACATAAAAGTTGTCTTTTAAACTTCCTGTGATTCATTAGTGTGGATACGGAATAAAAAAGGTTAAGGAAGTAACGTTTTTATTTCATCATAGATTTGCAGGAAATCAGGATCAGGGATGCGGAATGAAAAAGTCAATATAAAAAGGTAAAGTTGAACGCATATCAAAGTTGACCAGATTCTTAAAAAAAGAATTTGAGTAAAAATAAGAATGACATAAGCGCGGTGTAAAGGACATAATACGAGTATTCTAAATAAATGGCATACTTGTAGAATTTGTGGAAGATTAGTAAAATCTCAATTTAAAAAGTAAAAATATTTTTTTTCAAGATTGTTTTTATGAAAAAAATTTATTGAAATGCACTTATGGAAAACAAACATATTTATAACCATTGTATCTAAAAAAATAGGAGTATATCACTTGGAAAATGATGGCTAATTGAATGGATTCAAAGCTTTATGTTACATAGAAATTAGTTCAAATTTATTAACAAATTTATTGATTCTAAATTCCCAAAAAACTAAATACGAGTACATCACATTTAGCATCTCTATAAGAACTCAAGCACCTACAAATAAACACATACCACTGCATATTTGTTCACCATTGGCTGACTGTAGTTGTGTTTCTTTGGAAAGGGTCGATAGTATGAAGTATGTTACCTTGGAGCTTTTGTTGATCAGTTTCTTCGCTGGGAGGTCCATATTAACGCTTTGAGCACAAAAATCAGAAAACTAGGATACATATTCCGTATGATTCGAAATGTGCCCAGTGGAAATATTCTTAAAAATATATACTTCGCCTTATGTCAGTCAACACTTTCTTACGGTATATCAGTTTGGGGGGATGCACCTTAACACAAAAACACTTATTGCAGGTTTCACAAAAGTTTATCATAAAAATAATTAATAAACTTCCTGCCCAGTATCCCACAGCGGAGCTTTTCAGGAAGTATCAGGTCCTGAACATAGCCAACTTACATCTCAAATCCATTCTCTGGCACTATCATCGAGAGGAAGAGAAGATGCAGACTCAGCAGAGACACATGACACGCTTGGCAACTGATCAAATGTTCACCATCCCTAGGATCAAAACATCTTTTGCCCAAAGGCAATATGCCTATTTAGCTCCCATGACACACAATGGGGGGCCGAATTTAATAAAGGTAAAGGGAGGAAAACAGTTTAGGCAGTCGATCGGAGCGTGGTTGTTATTGCGACAGGAGTTTGAGTGCTTGGGCTTGCAAGAGGAATGACTTGTGGAAGAGGTTTGTGTGAGCTCTTGAGTGTGGTGTTTTTTGTTGTTTTATGTTTATATTTTTGTATAAATGTATTTTTTTTGTTTTATGATTGTATGCGTTATTTTGTGGGATGAATGTTATGGTCTGTCAGGAGTGATGAAGTGTGAGGAGTTTGATTTCGCGTGATGTATACATATGTAATTGAGTGTCACTGTTTGTCAGGTTGATGGGAATGTGCAACGGGGTTTTACATAATCTAAAATCTTAAAAAAGTATATATTTCCTCAGTGAGATACAGGCAAACACCTTGTTTACTGGGGATACAACAAATGAAAGGCAACAAACACAGATCCATTAAAATTGTGTGTCCAAATTAAATTACCTGTTGTTTGTCCACAAATGATGTATATTTCTTGTCATGTGTAAAATACAATAAATAAATAAAAAATAGATAAGATGGGAGAAAAAAATATTTTTTTCAAGTAAACAATTGGCAACGAACAAGTCAAAATAAATATTGCTGCAAACAAACTAATATCCCAGTAAATCCCCAGTTTCTTTTTTCTTTACCCAGTTGACCCTCAATCATTCGTCAATTTTTACATATCTCATATTTTGCTGATTCTCTAAAAAAATATTCATAAAATTCATTCTTTATTTCATCAACGTCTCTTGATCTTGCTAAGGGTTGTAATTTAGACACCATATTATTAAAAAAAATATATAGATATACGATTATATGCAATAATTTTCACATGTTTTCGATATCAATTAATTTTGAATTATGTTCTACAAAGAATTTGTTGAGAAACTGGCCTAGTAATCTAAGGCGAAACCGTGGGCTGCAGGTATAGCATAAATTCCATTGTTACTTATTTTTTTTAAAAGTGTGGTTTTTAATTAAGGCTTTTCAAACAACTTTCTAACTAATTGGAAGAGATCACCACAAGTAAATAAACCCACTAGGTTATACTATCTATATAATTTGAAAATTTCACATAATTTAATATAAACTTTTTAAAATTCTAATAATAACAGTTATTTTTTCTAAGTAATTTTGGATATTTTTTATTTTATTATATGTCTTTATGTTTTTTATATAGTTTTAAGTTAATTACTAATCAAAAGTTTCAGTTTTAACTTTGTGGAACTCAATAGAAGAATAGTTGACAGTAAATAACTTTGTTATTCCACTAATAGCATTAACCCCCGCTATACGTGTACGACTACCATATCTATCGTCCATCTCGAGGAGCTTCAAGCGAAATGATCATTTAGCCTGAAGAGAGCCTTAGAAATGAAGAAAGAACACTTGTAGCGGAAATTAATGTAATAAGTAGAGTAAGAGTTATTTATTTCATACGTTATGTTAAAATAAATATATTTTTAAGCTATCATACAAAATAATTCATCAAAACATTTAAATTTATATAC
This sequence comes from Odontocerum albicorne, assembly GCA_949825065.1. Lineage (NCBI taxonomy): Eukaryota > Metazoa > Arthropoda > Insecta > Trichoptera > Odontoceridae > Odontocerum > Odontocerum albicorne. The sequence goes on along the minus strand of OX463843.1, from coordinate 39,458,889 downwards.
ATCGTAATAAAAAAATTATAGTAGTATTTATCAATGAAATGCGTGACTAATATTGATTATTTATGTTAAAAATATTTTTTTTCAAGTTAATGGTCCAAACTGTACTTAGATATGATATGTTTGTATAATTTAGATTTTTGGCAAAATATTTTTGGTGAAACAAACTGTAAAACCAGTACAACGAACTTTAAACCATCGAACAAAAGCAAACACGTGTCCACTAATTTCTCTCACGGAGAGGTTAAGTACGGCACGAATGGATACAACCAACAGTATCTTATGGCTTACAAATTTACAATGCAACAAGTGATCGGACTATAAACGAGTTTTACTAAGATAGTTAATTAACCTTAAAGTAGTTTTACAATAAAAAAGAGTTGTACTAAGATAGTTAATAAACCTTAAAGTAGTTTTACGAAACAAAAACAACTCATACAAAGCACATCAATCAACAATTACCGGGACTAACCGACAGATGGTGCCTCTAATAACAAATCCATGCCATTCTCAGTAAGTACCAACCTTTAGAAACTACGTGTTAAACTTTCATGACATTTCGACATTGTGTCATTGAGTTACAGTGATTTTAGTGACGCTACTTTTGCTATTTTCAAAACAATCGAAAAACCGAATTTCGTGTGTTGATAAAACATTGCTTTTTATTGGGAAAAAATACCGTTCAAACTCAGCGATGACTTGAAAAGTGTTATCTCCGGGCTCTGCTCCGTCGAAAACAACCGTTTGTCGGTGGTATGCTGATTTCAAACGCGGTCGTACAGACACAAATGATGCTGAACGCTCTGGTCGTCCAAATGAGGCTGTTACACCAGAAAACATAAAAAAAACCCTCAAAATCATGATGGAAAATCGCAAAATAAAGTTGCGTGAAATAGCTGACATCTTAAGATATCATTTGTTAGTGTTACACTATTTTGCATGAATATTTGGTCATGAAAAAGCTTTTTTCGAAATGGGTGCCGCGTTTGCTCACAATGGAACAGAAACAACAACGCATCGATGATTCGGAGCGCTGTTTGGCACTGTTTACGCGAAATAAACAGGAGTTTTTGCGTCGGTATGTAACAATAGATGAAACCTGGATCCACCACTATACTCCGGAATCAAATAGGCAGTCAGCTGAGTGGAGAGCAGCCGAAGCTGAGTGAAAGTCGTCCGAAGCGACCAAAAACTCAACAGTCGGCCGGGAAGGTTATGGCCTCCGTATTTTGGAATGCGCATGGTATAATATCCATTGATCACCTTAAAAAGGGAAAAACCATCAATAGCGAATATTACATAGCGTTATTGGAGCGTTTGAAGGCAGAAATTGCAAAATTGAAAAATGAAGAAGAAAAAAGTTCTCTTTCATCAGGACAATGCACCGTGTCACAAGTCGATGGTAACGATGGCCAAATTGCATGAGTTGAACTTCGAATTCTGTATTCTCACCTTACACCGTATTCTCCAGATTTGGCGCCCAGTGATTAATGGCTGTTCGCAGACCTCAAAAAGATGCTCCAGGGAAAGAGATTTGGCTCCAATGAAGAAGTGATTGCCGAAACTAACGCCTATTTTGAAACCAAAGATAAATCGTTCTACACGGCTGGCATAGAAAAGTTAGGAAAGCGTTGGAATGAATATATCGCTCTTGAAGAAGACTATGTTGATGAAAAAAGAAGAATTTTGGCAAACTCATGTTGTTTTAGTAGTTAGTACGGGCCTTATTGATCGATGTATTACCACGTTGTTTCCTTGGTAACTAAGGTGGAATGACCAGAAGGCACTACTTTTCAATTTTTATAATTCACATATTTCGCCTCTTTTATATTCATACACTATCTCACACAACTACTCCGATTTTTCTTACAAAATGTCATTCACTTGATCCAACAAGACTTTCCTTGGCCTTCCTCTACCACGACCTGTTTGGTTTGTTGGTCTTTCTAAATATATTCGCCAAAACTATCTCAATTGTGCTCTTCTTCATCATAGTCAACACATGAGTTTTAAATTCACGTTCATCCCTAATTCCTCAATTCCGAATTATCTTGTACTCTGTTACCCACTCTATTTATCTCAGTACTACAGCATTTATTCGATTTATTTAGTCTTTTAAATCGTCCACGATTTGCTCTTGTACATCTAAGTTGGTTAAAATACAACTATGGACTATAATCTTAGCACATTTTCATACAGTTGTTTCTTGTCGCAACCAGCAGTTAAATATCCGTCATAAATCTACCACCATATGAAAATACAGCTATGGACTATTATCTTAGCATATTATCATACTGTTGTTTCTTGTCGATACGAGCCGTTAAATATCCACCATAACTCAACCACCATCTGAAAAAATACTACATAAATAGAATTTCTTGACTTATTTTATCTCATTGCTCAACCGTATTAAGCAAATACTTTTTCCTTCATCATGATTTTGAATTTCGTATCATTAATTCTGATATCCTTTTCTTCATGTATACAAAATAAATAAAAATAAACATATCGCATCCAAGACACTTATCACATTGTGTAATTCATTTTCATTCTCCGCTAACACTACCATGTCATGATATACTGCAATTCACACACATTTTCCCCTATAGTTCCTTCACAAACGAATTAATCCAAAGTAACTCAATCAAAATAAACATATCTCATCCAAGATACTTATCTCATTGTGTAATTCATTTTCATTCACCGCTAACACTACGATGTCATGATATACAGCAATTCACACACATAAACCCCTGTAGTTCCTTCACAAACGAACTAATCCAAAGTAACTAAATCAAAATAAACATATCTCATCCAAGATACTTATCTCATTGTGTAATTCATTTTCATTCACCGCTAACACTACGATGTCATGATATACAGCAATTCACACACATAAACCCCTGTAGTTCCTTCACAAACGAACTAATCCAAAGTAACTAAATCAAAATAAACATATTTCTTCCAAGATACTTATCACATTGTGTAATTTATTTTCATTTTCCACTAACACTACCATGTCATGATATACAGCAATTCACACACATTTTCCTCTATAGCTCCTTCACAAACGAATTACTCCAAAGTTACTCAATCAAAATAAACATATCTCATCCAAGATACTTATCACATTGTGTAATTCATTTTCATTCACCGCTAACACTACGATGTTATGATATACAGCAATTCACACACACATAAACCCCTGTAGTTCCTTCACAAACGAACTAATCCAAAGTAACTAAATCAAAATAAACATATTTCTTCCAAGATACTTATCACATTGTGTAATTTATTTTCATTTTCCACTAACACTACCATGTCATGATATACAGCAATTCACACACATTTTCCTCTATAGCTCCTTCACAAACGAATTACTCCAAAGTTACTCAATCAAAATAAACATATCTCATCCAAGATACTTATCACATTGTGTAATTCATTTTCATTCACCGCTAACACTACGATGTTATGATATACAGCAATTCACACACACATAAACCCCTGTAGTTCCTTCACAAACGAACTAATCCAAAGTAACTCAATCAAAATAAACATATTTCTTCCAAGATACTTATCACATTGTGTAATTTATTTTCATTCTCCACTAACACTACCATGTCATGATAGACAGCAATTCACACACATTTTCCCCTATAGTTCCTTCACAAACGAATTAATCCAAAGTTACTCAATCAAAATAAACATATCTCATCCAAGATACTTATCACATTGTGTAATTCATTTTCATTCTCCGCTAACACTACCATATCATGATATACAGCAATTCACACACATTTTCCCCTGTAGTTCCTTTACAAACGAATTAACACAAAGTAACTCAATCAAAATAAACATATCTCATCCAAGATACTTATCACATTGTGTAATTCATTTTCATTCTCCGCGTGCACTACCATGTCATGACATACAGAAATTCACACACATTAACCCCTGTAGTTCCTTCACAATCGAATTAATCCAAAGTAACTCAATACAAATAAACATATCTCATCCAAGATACTCATCACATTGTGTAGTTTATTTTCACTCTCCGCTTACACTACCATATCATGATATACAGCAATTTACACACATTGACCTCTCTCGTTCCTTCACAAACGAATTAATCCAAAGTAACTCAATCAAAAAAACATAAAATAATCAATAATGTTTTATTGTTTGTGATCTAAATTATGCATAAAACACGTTTTGTTCAAATATTTCCCAATGCAGCATTGTTTCCGTCAGACTCTGGAAGCAGAGTCTATTTGTTGTAAGACAGTCACTTTAGTTGACTTCGTTCAAGCAGTGACTTAAACAACATTACATATCTCTACTATATGTATTTATTCGTAGTGTTTTTCCGTAACTTTTATAGTAATACGCATTTTTATCTTCCTTCTGCTTTCTAACTATTTGATGACATTGTCAAATTAATCGTTTCACTGTTTTTTTTTTATCTGTTAACTGATAAAATTTAGCTGGAAGAATAACGTGAGTAGTATAAACTATAGAAAAGTAGGCGTAAGATGTGTGCTTTAAAAGAGAATATGGATATTTGATAATATGTTAATATTTATGTGAGTAGGTTTTAGGATGATATGTACATATTTATGCGAGTAGGTTTTAGAATTTTTTTAATTTTGGTAATAACGTTGTAACCAATTACTCGGCAATATACACGAATATCATCACCTTTGTCTAGTAGGTCGGAAGAGGTTGCTTAAACTTAATTAATATATTTCATAATAAGGTGTAAAAATAAATAAACAACATTATTTTAAAGCCGTTATTTTCATTTTCCTCATTATCATTTACCTTTAATGGTGTCACTTATATAATTACCTTATTTACTAAGAGGTTTGTTGTTTATATTTTGGATTAAACATATTTTATAAATGAACACTTGAAAAATAATTATATTGATGTATGTAAACCGGCTTCTTCATTTGTAAATGCTTTCATATTCCAGAAAGTAAATACACTTACATAATTAAGAACATGATTTGCCAAAAAATGGATGCGCTATCGGGAAATCAACGAAGAAGAAGAGTTCAAATAAACCTCTTCTGTGAATGGAGAGAGTGTGGGATAAAGATATTTATTAGGGTTTCCTATATACCCGCTTGTCACGTACTTCTTAACAATACATTTCAGGTGGAGATAACATTTGAAACCAAATCGAAAAAATCCATAACCTTTATGGGCGGCTTTTCAATTCAGAAAATTTTCTTCGTTTTTTTTTCAAAGACGAAAACTTAAGGATACAGTTTTATTTCTTACATACAAAACACGCAAGTTTTTATACTTATCTTCAACTTTAATATTGTATCCTCATATATACATGGTAAATCTACTCAAAACACGCAAGTTTTTATACTTATCTTCAACTTTAATATTGTATCCTCATATATACATGGTAAATCTACTCAAAACACGCAAGTTTTTATACTTATCTTCAACTTTGATATTGTATCCTCATATATACATGGTAAATCTACTCAAAACACGCAAGTTTTTATACTTATCTTCAACTTTAATATTGTATCCTCATATATACATGGTAAATCTACTCAAAACACGCAAGTTTTTATACTTATTTTCAACTTTGATATTGTATCCTCATATATACATGGTAAATCTACTCAAAACACGCAAGTTTTTATACTTATCTTCAACTTTAATATTGTATCCTCATATATACATGGTAAATCTACTCAAAACACGCAAGTTTTTATACTTATCTTCAACTTTGATATTGTATCCTCATATATACATGGTAAATCTACTCAAAACACGCAAGTTTTTATACTTATCTTCAACTTTAATATTGTATCCTCATATATACATGGTAAATCTACTCAAAACACGCAAGTTTTTATACTTATCTTCAACTTTGATATTGTATCCTCATATATACATGGTAAATCTACTCAAAACACGCAAGTTTTTATACTTATCTTCAACTTTAATATTGTATCCTCATATATACATGGTAAATCTACTCAAAACACGCAAGTTTTTATACTTATCTTCAACTTTGATATTGTATCCTCATATATACATGGTAAATCTACTCAAAACACGCAAGTTTTTATACTTATCTTCAACTTTAATATTGTATCCTCATATATACATGGTAAAGCTACTCAAAACACGCAAGTTTTTATACTTATCTTCAACTTTAATATTGTATCCTCATATATACATGGTAAAGCTACTCAAAACACGCAAGTTTTTATACTTATCTTCAACTTTAATATTGTATCCTCATATATACATGGTAAATCTACTCAAAACACGCAAGTTTTTATACTTATCTTCAACTTTGATATTGTATCCTCATATATACATGGTAAATCTACTCAAAACACGCAAGTTTTTATACTTATCTTCAACTTTAATATTGTATCCTCATATATACATGGTAAATCTACTCAAAACACGCAAGTTTTTATACTTATCTTCAACTTTGATATTGTATCCTCATATATACATGGTAAATCTACTCAAAACACGCAAGTTTTTATACTTATCTTCAACTTTAATATTGTATCCTCATATATACATGGTAAAGCTACTCAAAACACGCAAGTTTTTATACTTATCTTCAACTTTAATATTGTATCCTCATATATACATGGTAAATCTACTCAAAACACGCAAGTTTTTATACTTATCTTCAACTTTGATATTGTATCCTCATATATACATGGTAAATCTACTCAAAACACGCAAGTTTTTATACTTATCTTCAACTTTAATATTGTATCCTCATATATACATGGTAAAGCTACTCAAAACACGCAAGTTTTTATACTTATCTTCAACTTTAATATTGTATCCTCATATATACATGGTAAATCTACTCAAAACACGCAAGTTTTTATACTTATCTTCAACTTTAATATTGTATCCTCATATATACATGGTAAATCTACTCAAAACACGCAAGTTTTTATACTTATCTTCAACTTTAATATTGTATCCTCATATATACATGGTAAATCTACTCAAAACACGCAAGTTTTTATACTTATCTTCAACTTTGATATTGTATCCTCATATATACATGGTAAATCTACTCAAAACACGCAAGTTTTTATACTTATCTTCAACTTTAATATTGTATCCTCATATATACATGGTAAAGCTACTCAAAACACGCAAGTTTTTATACTTATCTTCAACTTTAATATTGTATCCTCATATATACATGGTAAATCTACTCAAAACACGCAAGTTTTTATACTTATCTTCAACTTTAATATTGTATCCTCATATATACATGGTAAATCTACTCAAAACACGCAAGTTTTTATACTTATCTTCAACTTTAATATTGTATCCTCATATATACATGGTAAAGCTACTCAAAACACGCAAGTTTTTATACTTATCTTCAACTTTAATATTGTATCCTCATATATACATGGTAAATCTACTCAAAACACGCAAGTTTTTATACTTATCTTCAACTTTAATATTGTATCCTCATATATACATGGTAAAGCTACTCAAAACACGCAAGTTTTTATACTTATCTTCAACTTTAATATTGTATCCTCATATATACATGGTAAATCTACTCAAAACACGCAAGTTTTTATACTTATCTTCAACTTTAATATTGTATCCTCATATATACATGGTAAAGCTACTCAAAACACGCAAGTTTTTATACTTATCTTCAACTTTAATATTGTATCCTCATATATACATGGTAAAGCTACTCAAAACACGCAAGTTTTTATACTTATCTTCAACTTTAATATTGTATCCTCATATATACATGGTAAATCTACTCAAAACACGCAAGTTTTTATACTTATCTTCAACTTTAATATTGTATCCTCATATATACATGGTAAAGCTACTCAAAACACGCAAGTTTTTATACTTATCTTCAACTTTAATATTGTATCCTCATATATACATGGTAAATCTACTCAAAACACGCAAGTTTTTATACTTATCTTCAACTTTAATATTGTATCCTCATATATACATGGTAAATCTACTCAAAACACGCAAGTTTTTATACTTATCTTCAACTTTAATATTGTATCCTCATATATACATGGTAAAGCTACTCAAAACACGCAAGTTTTTATACTTATCTTCAACTTTAATATTGTATCCTCATATATACATGGTAAATCTACTCAAAACACGCAAGTTTTTATACTTATCTTCAACTTTAATATTGTATCCTCATATATACATGGTAAATCTACTCAAAACACGCAAGTTTTTATACTTATCTTCAACTTTAATATTGTATCCTCATATATACATGGTAAAGCTACTCAAAACACGCAAGTTTTTATACTTATCTTCAACTTTAATATTGTATCCTCATATATACATGGTAAATCTACTCAAAACACGCAAGTTTTTATACTTATCTTCAACTTTAATATTGTATCCTCATATATACATGGTAAAGCTACTCAAAACACGCAAGTTTTTATACTTATCTTCAACTTTAATATTGTATCCTCATATATACATGGTAAATCTACTCAAAACACGCAAGTTTTTATACTTATCTTCAACTTTAATATTGTATCCTCATATATACATGGTAAAGCTACTCAAAACACGCAAGTTTTTATACTTATCTTCAACTTTAATATTGTATCCTCATATATACATGGTAAATCTACTCAAAACACGCAAGTTTTTATACTTATCTTCAACTTTAATATTGTATCCTCATATATACATGGTAAATCTACTCAAAACACGCAAGTTTTTATACTTATCTTCAACTTTAATATTGTATCCTCATATATACATGGTAAAGCTACTCAAAACACGCAAGTTTTTATACTTATCTTCAACTTTAATATTGTATCCTCATATATACATGGTAAATCTACTCAAAACACGCAAGTTTTTATACTTATCTTCAACTTTAATATTGTATCCTCATATATACATGGTAAAGCTACTCAAAACACGCAAGTTTTTATACTTATCTTCAACTTTAATATTGTATCCTCATATATACATGGTAAATCTACTCAAAACACGCAAGTTTTTATACTTATCTTCAACTTTAATATTGTATCCTCATATATACATGGTAAATCTACTCAAAACACGCAAGTTTTTATACTTATCTTCAACTTTAATATTGTATCCTCATATATACATGGTAAAGCTACTCAAAACACGCAAGTTTTTATACTTATCTTCAACTTTAATATTGTATCCTCATATATACATGGTAAATCTACTCAAAACACGCAAGTTTTTATACTTATCTTCAACTTTAATATTGTATCCTCATATATACATGGTAAATCTACTCAAAACACGCAAGTTTTTATACTTATCTTCAACTTTAATATTGTATCCTCATATATACATGGTAAAGCTACTCAAAACACGCAAGTTTTTATACTTATCTTCAACTTTAATATTGTATCCTCATATATACATGGTAAATCTACTCAAAACACGCAAGTTTTTATACTTATCTTCAACTTTAATATTGTATCCTCATATATACATGGTAAAGCTACTCAAAACACGCAAGTTTTTATACTTATCTTCAACTTTAATATTGTATCCTCATATATACATGGTAAATCTACTCAAAACACGCAAGTTTTTATACTTATCTTCAACTTTAATATTGTATCCTCATATATACATGGTAAAGCTACTCAAAAAATCCACCGTACCTTAATCACTATACCTAACAATATGGTCAGTTATTTGCACTTTGTGATTTGCTAATTTGTGTATTGAGTACAATGTGCCGTCTTTTATCGACCATTAAAATAGTAACAGTAGTAAAGTTCAAATTAAAATACAAATCAACATCTCAATGTAAAAAATATCAGAAAGGAATACGTACTCGTACATACATACATACCGTACATATAATACAAATATGAGAAGGCTGGGGCGGAAGGGGCCTAAAACCATATCATTAAAACAAACTGAAAAATATTAAATTTGTTTAATTCATCCATTAAAATTGTCACATATTCTTCAGGAGATCTTTGAAAGTTTGATGGGAAAAAAATCAACTAGAAATAAGAAAATAATCAAAGAGAGTCATGCCGTGGCACCCGTATGATACTGAAAGACAGTCATGCCGTGGCACCCATAACATATGACACTGAAAACTTGTTTACTGATTTAATGAATAGATCAGTTTAATCTTTCTTTATTATTTTAAAAATATGACAAAAATGTGACTATTCAAAATACTTATCGGAAAAATACTTATGTAGAAAAGTAGCTCAGCGCAGGCAACTAACGATTTCAAAATGTCAATAGAACACATGAACATATAGTACATCCCAAATCATATGAACATACATCCCACTCATTTAAATGGTTCTTGTTAAATATGAATTGTTTCTACAGAAAATACCTTACCAAAGAATTATTTTTTCGAGGAATGAAAATGAAAGATGAAACACATTTCATTTTATTAATGAACGTAATAAAAAAACACTTAAATTTTTTGATAGACGGATTCAGAAGTCAAGTATCACGACTCGGGAGATTTATTTGAAAATTGTCTCTTTTTCTATCACTTCTAGTAAACTGACAATCTCTTTGACGAAATTGGTAAAACGGGAGGCTCAGGTTCGATTCCTGGCGGTACCAAAAAAGGTTCCTGTCTGGTAATAGAGTTTGTCAGGCAACATTAGCCGCACGCGCCGAGTAGATTGTTTGTTGCCTACTTCAGTGGCTCTCAACTTTAGGGTTCAATTATTGGTACAGCAGATAATATTGTCTCTCAACTAAGCTCTTCAATATGTCCAAATCACCAATTCGAATATGTTCAAGGGTGCTAAAAAAAGAAGAAAAAAATCTTCTTCCAAACGGTTAATTTTCGACGACAAAAATGACTAAAAGTTTGATTTAATTACAGTACCCGGCGGTAAGTAATATACATCGGGCTTAAGAAAAAGACTGTTGGCCATAATCGGCTAACTTCGGCTTTGTAGAGCGTCGTGTCCGTCGCAACTCTGTTTTGACAACGACTGACAAATCGCGACGGAAAACGTGTATGAATAACTCTTTCTTAAGCCCGATGTGTATTAATTACCGTCGGGTACTGTATAAACTTTGTAATAAGGTACAAAGTAAAACAAAATATCCATACTTGGAATATGTTCTTGAGTCTTCTGGTGGGTTGGCACTTAAGTTTGGTGGTACAAGTTGGTTCTCGATCTTTATGGTTTTTTTTCCTAAAAATATAGTTTTGGCTTCATTTTAATATTTCACATCATCTTAAATTATATCATGTTAATTCGTAGTAACATTAATTTTTATTTATTGAACCGCAGTTTCAACGGTTACCATTTTATAAATAAACATTTTCAAAAGTCTAACGAAAGGATAAGAAGGAATTTTTCATAGAAAGATTTATCCAAATTTTCGTTTATATTGTTCAAACAAAAGAAATAATGAGTAATATTTTAAAGACACTAGAGGAATGGATTTGTGTTTCATAGAGCAAAGCAAAAACGAATAATTTCTAGTCATATTTAAAAAAAAATCGCACTGTATTGAAATTCACAAAGTTTCGTTGTGTATAGTACAACCTGGAAATGTTATTATCACTTGGTAAATATCTAAATATCTTAATTAAAGACGCCTAGAGTGAAAACCAGACTGACCCTAGAAAAAATGAAGTTCTAACGCAAATCGAAACCCGCAACCTCGCGTGAAAGACAAGCATACAAGCTGGGCTAGGGAGGTCAAATTCTGCGTTTGCCTTATACAGAGAGGTCAATCAGCATTTTCCACTCAACCAAAAGTTTTTTTTAGTTTATTTGTACCATAATTAAATCATTTTGTGGGTGTTCCAACTTCCCTTGAGAGCTATTTATATCCTTCACGCTAAAGCTATTTCTAAAGCGGAAAAAAACTTTAGCACGCCTATTGATTTTTCATACTTATTTTTGTTTTAAACCTATACCACGTATGGGGTAATGGTAATGTTTTTTTCAATGACCACAGATTGAAAAAAAATTTACAGACATTCCGCGTAAAAGGGTTGAATTTATGATTTTTTTCAAAACATTAATCAACGATTGTATATTCTGGTTTGTAAAATTTTATATCAAATCTTTACGGACACGTATCATTAAAGCTCTGTCATTTTTCTTACCACTGAAGATTCACTCGAGAAGCATCCGACGATTCCATATAATGCTTTGTCATATTTATATTGCTGTTGAGTAGAAAATGGAATCTAATTTTAATATTTGTTAAAATTATTAAATACTCGAAGTAAATTAATGAATATTTAAAAAGTTACTTTATTGGCCAAAATTATAATTTATTTACTGTTTATGATATATGTTAGGTTTAAACAAAATGGTGAACGTGAAAATAACTGAAAGGAAATGTGATAACGTATGCCAGAATACGGAATTAATGAGTAAGGATGAATGCGGACTTAAGACAAGTACAATAAGTTCATCTAAGGAACAATGGGCTGGAATAAGGATTCGTTCGTTGATTAGGTAAATGTTTCATACAGTTTATGATATATGTTAGGTTTAAACAAAATGGTGAACGTGAAAATAACTGAAAGGAAATGTGATAACGTATGCCAGAATACGGAATTAATGAGTAAGGATGAATGCGGACTTAAGACAAGTACAATAAGTTCATCTAAGGAACAATGGGCTGGAATAAGGATTCGTTCGTTGATTAGGTAAATGTTTCATACAGTTTATGATATATGTTAGGTTTAAACAAAATGGTGAACGTGAAAATAACTGAAAGGAAATGTGATAACGTATGCCAGAATACGGAATTAATGAGTAAGGATGAATGCGGACTTAAGACAAGTACAATAAGTTCATCTAAGGAACAATGGGCTGGAATAAGGATTCGTTCGTTGATTAGGTAAATGTTTCATACAGTTTATGATATATGTTAGGTTTAAACAAAATGGTGAACGTGAAAATAACTGAAAGGAAATGTGATAACGTATGCCAGAATACGGAATTAATGAGTAAGGATGAATGCGGACTTAAGACAAGTACAATAAGTTCATCTGAGGAACAATGGGCTGGAATAAGGATTCGTTGATTAGGTAAATGTTTCATACAGTTTATAATTATAATAAAATGCAAGGTCAAATGAAATGTATTGTAGGATTGTTACATAATAATTAAAATATATAAGTTTTAAATTAACCAGAAGATTAAAAAAACCCCCGACTAATTGATTTGTGGAAATACGTAATTTTCTCATTTTAAAGAAATTAATATTTTACCAAAAGTTTCGACTCACGATTTGAGGGTCATTGTCAACTAAAAAAACCGCTGTACTGAAAAAGTACAGATAATTCACATTTTATTTTTTTATTGACTTTCAAATTTCCTATTATTTATCATTTATATATGAAGATTTCTCAAAGCAACGCAACGAAAGAGAAGTGAAACAGAAATTGTGTAGTGTAAATAATTAAGCGTATTCTCTAGTTGCATATTCATAAGTTTCGAGTTTCCTCAAACCGGAACATGCCAATTTAATAATGTTCCATCTTAAGCTGTATATATTTCTTGCCTTTTCCTTGTTCTCTCAATCCAGATGGACGAGAATATTTATATCTTCACAATTTCATACACTTAACAAGGGAGTGCGACAAGGTCATGTTCAACGATAAATAAACTGTTCATTTAGATTCAGTGTTAAATTATCTAAAATATATGGTCTTGGGTTAAAATGGTTGAAGAAAACCCTGTAAATAATTTCTAAAAACGGTAACTTCAAACAAAAAAGAACTTTGACATGCTAAAGTGATAAATATAAGTGTTTTAATATTCACTTGTTGGACATGTCTTTGGGTTATTTTTTAGATTAAATTATTTTTGTAAATGGGTGTATGTGAAAACTTAAATAAAGCCTGTTTTACATTCTTGTGTATTTGTCTTCTACGGTTCGCCTTTCCGTTCATTCAATGTCAATTGTGAATATTGTAGTTAAGATATTAAAAAATAACAAGACTTGCTACTTAATTGAAAACAATCTAGCTATTAAATTTAATCTTAGATATAATAAGGGCTAGAGAGATTAATAATAGACTTCCTCGCTTGAGATGATATATTTTAAAATTAAAAAATCTAGCTTTTAAATTGAATCAATGAGGCACTAAAACATTATATACTTGAGTCGGATAGTATCAAAATATGTTGAGATGATAGTTAATAACAGTATTTTAATACCAACTTTGTTGTCCCCTATACATTAAACGTGGACGTGGAAAAATATATAGAGAGCCTTATAGACTCTATAGAAATGCTTGCACAGGGAAGGACACATGGGGATAGTGTGATATAACAATATACGAAATATAGCAATAAGAGAAGAATGTGAACTCAAAGCTAATATGTTTAGTAAGGTGGCGTAGGCACATCGAGTTAATACTAATAAAACAAATATACAGTGCAAAGTTGAGCAGAAATCGAGGAAGAGGAAGACCTTGGAAAGTATTTTTGAATCAAGTGAATCATTTTCAATATTAGAGAAATTATAAGAGTTTTAATGTTAAGGTATATGGATATGGAAGAGGTGAACTATGTATATCGATATATAGAAGTCTAGCGCAGTGTTCTCTCTGCCTGCACCAACAAGGGAACGGCGGGATAGTATGTAAATAAATTAAATTTTAGTTCAAATAATGGTTAGAAAAACAAAAAAAGATGGGTTTTATAAGTTAAAAGCTTATTTCCACCCGGAGGCTTTTAGGTGACGTTATTCAAACCCGCCAGCTTTTCCAACGGAAGTAGTTCAATGTGTTACAAAAAAATAATATCACACCATGATTTGACTCTTAAAGAGGAAGAATATATAAAATAATGGGAAAATAAAAAGGTTTTATTGTACAAAAAGCAAAAAAAAAAGGTTTTTTTTTATTAGGTTTTTAGTAGACGGATATCAGGTGCCGACAACTATGGCTGTAGACTTTTAGCTGTTGCATCAGTTTTGCAAGGTGCTTAATACAAACTTTGTCACTCAATGCGGTTGATTTTGTTTGTTTTTTCAACATCACGGAATATAATGTACAATAAAGCACTTGAATATAATCAGTCAGAAATTCAAAAAATAATGTTTCATTATAGAAAATGGTCTTATACTGTCAATAGCTATTTTGTTTGCTTTCATCCTACACTTCAATCGGAACGAAGTGATAAGGGAGGAATTCAAAATTCGGGATGATGTGTTGAGAAACATGAAAAAGAGCACTCTGAGATGGTTTCGATATGTATAATGAATGAAAGAAGAAAGACTAACAAAACAAATACACAGTGCAAATGTGAGAGGAAGGCGTGGTAGAGGAAGACCAAGGAAAAAACGGTTTAATCAAGTTAATAATATTTTGAAAGAAGGAAACGTTTAAAGTAAGATACATTGTAGGAGATGTATGAAAAGGGGTGTGGGTGCCGAAAAGGCAAAAAATACGTGTGCCGAGATGGGAAAATTCCATTCCATCCAAACTCCAGTCTATTCCAATAGGTAAACAGATTGTAAGATATTATTTGCCCATCATATCAACTAGGTTGATGTGATGATGAAATGTTGTTGTTCGTTATTTTTATACTCAACTACGCTCTCAATTATGTTAAACCTAAATGTTTGTTTAAATCATCGACTCATTTAATTATCAACTGAAATGATTTGACATTCAATTTTGAAAATTTCCTTGAATGATCAAATGATTTAATTTTATTTTAAGTTAAATGATACAAATTAAACAAAGAATACAATGTTTGAAATATTTTTTTGAGACATACTTTTAATAGATTTATGTAATTAATTTACCTTGAAAGTACTTCGCTCTGAAGCTAACATTCTTGCACTGTGGTCCAACGTCGGTTTCGGGTGAAAAATTAATGGGTTATAAAATCAGTTTCCAGGAAACTCGTAAATAAAAGTTAAAGGAAAATTTCAGATGTGTTGGCCGGTTAACTGAAAACAACGGTACAAATTAGTTAGGTCCGTGTCGAAAAGATGGCTCTGGTTGTTTTAATGGTTCATAGTGACAGCCGATTTTGGCGGTTTAATAGATGTTAGACATCGGCCAATAATATTCAGTTTATATCGTTTTGAGTTTCATGCAAAAGCCTTGTTTTGTACAGTGTTGAAAATGTCGAATTTTGTAATAACTAAGCAGCATTTGTGGGAGGTTTTAATTTTCTGCTTTAATTGGAAGAAAAGTGCAGCTGAAGCCCATCGAATGCTTGTTGAAGTTTATGGTGACGCTGCTCTAACTGATACATCATGTAGGGAATGGTTTCGACGTTTCAAGGATGGAGATTTCAGCGTCGATG
This sequence comes from Odontocerum albicorne, assembly GCA_949825065.1. Classification (NCBI taxonomy): domain Eukaryota; kingdom Metazoa; phylum Arthropoda; class Insecta; order Trichoptera; family Odontoceridae; genus Odontocerum; species Odontocerum albicorne. The sequence continues at coordinate 39,442,561 of OX463843.1, read as the reverse complement.
AAGGACAAAGAATTACAGGCATTACTCGAAGAAGATCAGAGTCAAACGCAAGAGGAGCTTGCAGAATCATTGGGAGTGATTCAACAAGCCGTTTCCTTACGATTGAGAGCCATGGGAATGATTCAAAAACAAGGAAATTGGGTGCTTATACTGCTAATCCAGGTTTTTGATATATTCATTTTTAAACCAACTTCTTTGCTGACCTCTGCCAATTCATGCAGTTGGTGCTGAAGATCATTCGGGTTTTGTGAGAATATAACGATATCGTCTGCAAATCTCAAATGGCTCAGGTATTTTCCATCATTCACCAGGCCTTTATTGTCCCATTCCAGTTTATTAAAGATAGTTTATATTGTATTATTCCTGGCTTACTTGACTCGTACATTAACCATCTCGCATCCGCCCAAATAAATTTATCACCATCCTCATTTACTTTTCGATTTTGCAATGGCCCTTTTAGATCAGAAAATTCAAAAAAATGATCTTGTCCCATTACCTGTGCCTGAATCTTATTTTTTTGTCCGCAAGACTTTACCAACTTTATGTATATAATTTAACGATATACGAGTACAATGCCGTTAACAACCAAGCCTATTGCTACATGTGGCATGAAGGAGAAGGAGGCCGTGGAGCCAATCAAATTGGATCTTGTCTCTTTCTTTTTTTTATTTCGATTCCCTCAAGTGTTTCGGAAGTAACATTGTATTCGGATTCATGTGCTGGTCAAAACAAAAATTCTTATTTTGCTGCCATGTTTATATCACTCTTGTCCAAGAAACCAGAGATTAAGGTGATAAATCACAAGTTTCTTGTCCCGGGTCACACTCATATGGAATGTGACGTACACGCAATGATAGAAAGAAAGAAGAAAATAACTGACATTCCGATTCACCATCCGCATGATTGGTACTAAATGGTAAGGTCTTGCGGACAAAAAAATAAGATTCAGGTACAGGTAATGGGACAAGATATTTTTTTTGAATTTTCTGATCTAAAAGGGCCATTGCAAAATCGACAAGTAAATGAGGATGGTGATAAATTTATATGGGCGGATGCGAGATGGTTAATGTACGAGTCAAGTAAGCCAGGAATAATACAATATAAACTATCTTTATCCGTCAATGACCCTTTCAAAACACTAAGCAACCTTAGACGAGGTCAACATTTAAACATACCTAACATTACTTTTAAGCTATCATATGGTATGTTAGACCACTAAAAATTAGCAAAGAGAAAAAAAAAGATCTTATTAGTTTGTTACATTGAATTGATCCAGTTTTCCATTCATTTTATAACGAGTACTTGACGATACCATTCCTGATGTAGATCCTGCTACTGTTGAATATGAAACTGTGTGTGTTCAATAGTTTCATTTGATTAATAATGGAATAGTATTTCATAAGAGAGTAAGTATTTAATTAGAATAATGTTTTTATTTTATTTTTTATATCATTGAAGTTATGCTCAACATAAATGTTATTCTGAACCACTTTACCTGCATGATTGTATAAAATCTTATAACTTTTGCTCCTATTAAAGCTTTAAAAGTATAATGTTATAGTAATTAGCATGGTGTGTGTGCGTTTTAAATTTAATGGAAATAATACTTGAAAATAAATAATCTTAATAAGGTTCGACTATTTATATCGTAACTAACTGACTTTGTATGTTTAAGTTGTTTATTGTAAGATTTATCTTTTCTAAATACTAAAATAGAAAGGAGTAAACAGATGCAAAGAGACTTGACCCAAGATGTGTTGTTAAAAATGGAAAAGGTAAACCGGTATATGTCAATTGTTTTGTAACCTGTAGGTATTTATACAAAATAAATCAATTTAAAATATTAACTGTATTATTATTTTAATTTATGCATTCAAAGTTTACCTTCAAAATTTACCTGAGGTCTGTATTGCAGGAATACAAGTGTTGCAAAACTTCATTTGGTTCTCCTGACAAATAAGTAATTGATGACATTTACCTCTTTACCTAAACAAATATTATTGGAGCGGCAGCGGTTGTCACATCACAACCTCTTAAAACCTCGTTGAGTTTACACTTTGCAATAGCCCAGCCCTACTTGTTCGCCCCCTGAAGTTCTGAAAATTATTTTACCATTGTTAGTCCATACTTGTTGCATGTCGTAAGTATATCTTGCTTCTCTGAAGAGCGTGTATCTCCTTTAGTGAGGGATTCAGTTAAAAGGATACTTAATATGATTCAAGTTATGATACACGATTACACTTGTTTTTGTCAAGTTCATAAAATATGTGAAAACGTTCCCCTATTTCTGCCTTTGTATTGTACTGTATTACTCTTTTATTGTATACAATACAACTTGGTGGACTTATTGCTAAGTGATGACCTCTTTTGATCTCCCAGAACGATGTTAAAGAACCCTACAGGGATTGCAAGACTGGAACCTTCTTTGTAAAAAGCACTGTTAGAAAAGAATAATGTTTAAAAATAATAGAACCCACAACCTCTAGGTTGAAAGACAGATGTCTAACCAACTAATGAACTAGGCCACGGACGTTGTTAATTGTGAGCAAATTATACTTACAAAAATCTAACTTTAATCAATAATCTAGCTCAACACTGGACTTCTCGGGGAAAGCAGCGAGTGCCGCATGGACTGTTGGCTACTCACGGCAGATATAGAGAGTCGATCAAGTATGCAACATTTCCCATTTTGACTATCTGTTCCTGGTCGTTTCGATTGTTTTTTTTTAATTTTATTGATCAAATATGAATACTTCGAAAAAAAAAATTGCCTAATCAAATTAAACAGTTACAAAACAAAAAAAAATAACTGAATAAATATTAATGTTAATACTTTTTACAGCTTTCAAATTTAACATTTATTAAAATACCATTTAAACATATCAATCTAGAAGCAAACGATAATTATAATACATACAAAATGTGAATAGGTGATCTAACCGCAATATCTTTGAACAGGGAAGATATTTACCGCTAAGTACTGCGGGCACAACGTTCGCTTGACAGCCTTCTGTGATTAATGTAGCTTCCGTTACTCAGCTGATATTATCGTACGCGTATACAGAACAAAGCTGTTATTTTGATATAAATACATTATCAGCCATCGGCGCAGTTTGATACATTAACCTCTAAGTCATTTATGCCTTGAATGAAGAAAAACGAGTTTTTTTTTACAGAAAATGTGATGGGAAATTTCGTTAATAGAAATGTAAAGGATAATCTCATAAGTTTAAACTATATGACTGTCGACTAAATAATAAAAGTCCAGTTTTGTGTTTAAAGATTTCTTATTTGACGATAGAAATGTCAATTTCGTTTCATTCACGAATCACATTGATAAGCATCCTTTTAGTTGAGCATTTATGATAAGAGTCGAGTTAAGTATCAATTTACTTGGAAATACAAATTAAATTGATATGTTACCTTTTGTTACTTATAACAGGAATATTATGTATGTAGGTAGGTACTTATTAAAATTAATTAACTCTTTCAAGCCAGCAAGGGCGAACACTAACTAATCAAGCCGTCAATAACGGCCGCACAGTCCAAATTCCAAAACAAATTAAGAAACAGGAGACCTCATCAATTTCATTTTTGTTACACAAATTAACCAATTGATTGAAAAAAAAATATGAAAACGAATTACTATAGCGTTTAAAATTAACAGATTCTGGATATCAAACAAAATATGATTGATACGAAGCTAGGCGAAAAATACATTTACTATTGACACTGACTATGACATATATATCATCTCGGATGACCTAATGATTCATGATACGTGAAAATACCATATTGAGTTAAGTAATCAAACTCCATTAAGCATGCAACTGTATGTTACGTTCTACTGCTGAAAAAAAGTAGTGATCGTTTGTCACGGCGCAATCTAAATCCGAAAACAGGAATGTGTAATGAAACTTGACTGATCTTGAGAGATCTTCGTTGGAACTTCACCATAGCGGAGATCATTCCGAGTGTAACTAGGGGGGCATGGTTTTTATTCTACGAATAGATATGACTCCCACTACTACAATATGTAATTTTCACTAAAGTGAATTATTTTTTTATCATTCCTGCATATACCATCAATAATTCTAAAAAATAAACATTCGAATACGGTATTGACCTGTAAACCGCGGTGTTTTTTCAACTTTATGTTAGATTATAACGATAAAGAAGTTCAGACCAGGCGCTAGTCCGAAAATCATGGAACCAGCAACAAGGGTAGCTTTTGTGACACGTATGTGGTGTTCAATGAGGTGTTTGAAGTCTAAAACTTAATTAATCAAGAATTATTTAGCCAAAGTTATAAAACGAGGTATAAATTTTTGTTTTCAAACATCTATTTTCATATACTTGATTAGTCACAACGTTCCAGGATAGGCTTATCCTCACATAATATACATGAATTACAAAGCAATTAGATAATGCAATATAGAAACAACGTCATAGGACGACCTTGCTTCTAGTTTAACATAAAAGCTCCATTCAAATTACATTGGATACTTGATATTTCTTTCCGTCTTCTTTTGCATTTTAAATTCCAAAGGTAGCGACTTGAACAGTCACAAATAGAAAAAAAATCATACCTTTTTGAGTACAATATCCGTCATCGCGCGACACTCAATTGAATTAAAAAAATAATATTATCTAAGGTAAAAATTTTTGTAAGTTTTAGTTAATGTAATTTGAGTTTTAGATTTTTATAAAAAGATACCATAAATTCAGAGGGTTAAACTCAATACTTTATAGCTTAACTTGTCACGCATTTTGTCTAATTTAAGCATTATACGAGTACATTGAAAAAGCTCCGCATACGAAATATAATATTTCATTTAATATTTTAATAATATTTATGTTATAAATACTCACCACTTCTTTCCTGTATTTTTCGGTTGAAAATATTAAGCGATAAATTACAACTCAATTTTTATTGAATTTTATTTTGTCAAGTAACCGAGATTTCAACATATTAGAATTTAATAAATATGCGATATTATTGAAATGTCCCACTACATAAACAATACAACTAATTTTAACAGAGCTGCTTGAACGATGCAAAAATTTGAGCTATGCTAAGCGTTTTCAAATAAAAACGTATATTTAAAAATTAACTCAGCGTGTTCTTACTTATTACCGTAATTAAATCAGATTTCTTCCATTTTGGAGATATTTTAATACCGGATGGACAACGCGATACGGATGTTCGTTACATAGGTATACCATAAAGTGTGGAAATTTTTGCTCTATTAATATTGCTCTGGATATCTTGACAAGGTCAATTTCTATTTATCTGACAAAGGTATCAAAAGTTCTACACTGAAATGGTTATCTATATAAATAAAAATGTAAATGTTCGTATAGTCAAAATGTCTAATCTCCGAAAGTTCTCTACCGATCGCTTTGAAATTTTGACAAAAGTTGACATTCGTATACAGAAATGTTTATATATTTTTATTTATACATCGGTGTATATAAAAAAGTTTAGAAATCAGAAAAAATAACGTTTACGCCTCCTACAGCGACAAGTTCAAACTAAACTTGACAGTTATGTCACATTACATTTTCGACGTTTAGAAATTAATATGAAATATTAAATAATTAAATCTGTATAAATAAAATATAAAATAATTTAATGTTTAATAATAAATAATAAATATTTCCTTTTAAACAATAATTCTACGATATATTTATTACAGACGAAAAATAGGTTAGAATCGACATAAGTCAAAATGACATTTGTGTTGATAAGGATAAGTTCCATTGTGTCATAGCAGCTTGAAAAAATCTTAATATGGCTGAATCTAGACTTTATAGCGCAAGCGCAGGAAATATATTTGGCAGAACTAATATTAAATTTGTAAAAAATATCCAACTAACATTTTGTCTGTTTTGAAATATTTCGAGTATCGTTTCACGAACTGTGGGTTATAATGAAATATCAGGAGGATCCTAAAATAAATATAACTTATATGTATAAAAAAACAGATGCGTGAGACTCTCGCGCGGTAGAAGTCAAAATTCTTAGCTCCTAAGAAAAGTTGATTGAAGTTTGCTTTTTTTCCATTTGTTAACGATTTTTATTGTTTTTTTTAGGATTAGGAAATGGTTCTGTGGAATTTAATCCAAGAAAGTCTCTCTTAATTCAATAAAAAAAAATATTTTTAATAACAAACAATAATAATTTTAATAATAATATAATAAACTTAATAAAATTAAATTTATGTTTTTTTAATATTAAATATATTAATATTTTTATATAATTATTAATTATTAAATTAATTATTTTTAAATAATTATTTAATTATTTATTACATTATTATTTTAATTATATTATTGATAATATATTATTAAAAATATTATTTTATTATATTATTAATTAATTATATTATAATTAATTATCTTTATCTAAATAAATAAAAATGTAAATGTTCGTAAATTAAAAATGTCTGGTCTCCGAAAGATCTCTACCGATCGCTTTTAAATTTTGACATTCGTATATAGAAATGTTTATATATTTTTATTTATGTATCGGTGTACGAGTATATAAAAAAGATTATAAATCAGAAAAATTACGTTTGCGCCTCCTGCAGCGACAAACTCAAACTAAACTTGACAGTTATGTCACATTGCATTTTCGACGTTTCGTAATTAATATTAAATAATTAAATCTATATTAATAAAATATTTAATAATTTAATGTTTAAAAATCTATATAAATAAACATGTAAATGTTCGTTAATCATAGTTATCTAATCTCCGAAAGTTCTATACCGATTGCTATGAAATTTTGACAAAAGGTTGCATTCGTATACGAGAATGTGTATATATATTTTTATATACCGTTATATACAAAAAAGTATATAAAACCGAGGTAATAAGGATTTGCGCCCCCTTCAGCGACAAACGCGAACTAAACAATTCTCACTGACAGTCGTTATGTCACATTGCATTTTCGACATTTCAGATTCTTTAATTTCGTTTTTGAACTGTTTGTCTTATTTTTCATTCCTCTGAAATTTTGACGAAAGGTTGCATTAGTATACAAGCATGTTTATATATTTTTGTTATTTTTTAAATTCCTTAAAAATGAATTATAAAGTTTGTTTTTTTTAATTACTTACGGGATATTGAAAAGCAAAGCTTCAAACCAATAATTTTATTTCTCATCAACAGATTTCACACTATTGAAATATAGCGCCATCAGCGTGCTACGACGTAAAAATATACTAAATTTCTATCTACCATTTCGTAGCGTCGCGTAATAATTTTGATCCTGTGTTTTTAAACTGTTTTTTTATTATTTTTCAGTACAATAAGCAGTGAATTTAAGCTGTATCGATTGATTTTCATTTGAATTCATGGTATGTAACTGTGTATGTTTTATACATTTGAATTATTAAAATTTTGACCTGTTTCATACAGCTAACTTTTGACAAATATGAAATTTGATTTTAAGAAACTGCCAAATTTTTGCTAATTTGTAACAAGATGTATTCATTTGTCATTACTCGTATTGTTAGTTTTTTGTAATGTATTTACCTAAATAACTTGCTTTTTATTAGAATCAAGCCTTATATTTAAGTCGATAAAATAATTAAAATTACTGAACGTCGTTACAAGGTTGTATAGGGGCAAATTTGTCAACTGTCATAGGACTCATACTGAGTTTCCGAAATATAACAACATTATTCAGAAACATCAAACCGAATATGTGATTAATTTGATCCCTTTCTTCCAGATACGCAAATAAATGTACTGAGGGTATACACCAAGCCAAAGAGAAGAACAACTGCGATGATGCGGAACATAAATTAATTGTTAGTAAATCATTTTTTTTACGCTTAGGTCCTTCCGATATTCATACTTCGCCCTTAACACTAAACACTAAATCTTAAACATTTCTGCGGTTGTCCAAAAAGGTTATTCGCTTTTCAGGTAGAAATAAAAACAAATTACTTTATTTAGATTATCAACGAGGCTATCATGGGAGTCACGATGCTCCGTCATGAGTTACACGACAGAATGATAAAACAATATTTAATTATGTTGTTTATAATTCCATAACCGTAGAACCTTTTATCTTTTTGAGCAAATATATCTGGAGGACAGGCTGATAGAGGTCAGTAGGAATATCAAAAGTATCTTTTTTATATAGAATTTAATTTTATCTCGATGTTCATATTTCAAAATCAATCAAATCGTATGTAGAAATGGAGATTTGTTTTAATTAGTTCCAATTATCTATTTGTCTTCCCTTAAAATTTAATTAGTTACAATTATATATCTGTCTTTCCTTAACATTTAATTAGTTACAATTATCTCTCTGTCTTCCCTTCACATTTAATTAGTTACTTTTATGTTTCGCAATTTTATATGTTGCCTGAAATACTTTACTTTGTGGCGACACGTAAAAACGTTGAAATTAACTACAAATATACGTGTCCAGCTGCGAAACGATTGATCAGCTGAGATATTGTCACATCAATTGCTGCAAATTGGGAACGAAAAGGTGCCGGTTGATATGATCTCAGGACGAAATTCATTGTCTCATAACTTCTGCAATTTAGTGATGTCAAAAGAAGAATTGGTTGAAAAATTATTTCCCTATATTCAAATCAATTATAAGAATCACGATTGGCTGAGTGAACGAGCTATTCTTGCCGCCAAGAACAAGGATGTCTACGAACTTAACAATATTATTTAGTTCCTTTTTTAATGTTTCGCAATTTTATATAATATATTTTTGTTATAACTTTCTTTCTCCTTTTTCAGGGCAATCGATCATTCATTTGAATTCAAATCATATCGTGAATTGACCTCTTGGAGGGACGCGATAATTTGCGAGCACGGCGATGAACGCGACAGACTGAGAGTGGCTGAAAGACATCAAAAATATTGTATACCCACAAGCATTGTGAAATAAAACATATTAGAAACGTGTGCTTTCTCTTTTCTTTCTTTTCCATTTAACTAGACTGAGCCACAGCAACGCGTGGCCGGGTACAGCTAGTTATTCATAAAATAACATTCAATATTTTATATGTATGTTATGTGCTAACGTTCACGCATTTTTACTCTCAGGCTATGCAAAGAAATCAGAATTCCAGATTTTCCTATCACGACATACATCTCTCGTATTTCTACATCTGTACACCTTGTCTTACAGCCTTTATGATTTATTTCAGTTTTTCCTTTCCTTCTTTTAAAATATCATTTTCTTGATCTAACCGAACTTACCTTGGTTTTTCAACATTAACAAACGATACTTATTTTTTCTAATACAAAATCTGTCTATAAAAATATTTCTAGTTCTGGTCTATGAAAAACTAACGATTTCATAAAAGTGAGAGTAAATAGCTTTACCACATACTAAATACGTGTATGTAAAGCAATAAAAAGGATAAAAAAACATAAGATTTCATTAACTGTAAAGGTAATTCATTATATAACTAGCTGTACCCGGCCATGAGTTTCTGTGGCTAAGTCTGGTTAAATGGAAAAGAAAGAACAGAGAAAGCACACGTTTCTAATATGTTTAATTTCACAATGCTTGTGGGCATACAATATTGTTGACGTATTTCAGCCACTCTCAGCCTGTCGCGTTCATTCTGTTGAAAACGAAGCAGATCTGAAGCTGAAGAACGTGATCGCCGTGCTCGCAACCGTGCATCCTCAAGTCTGGCTGCACGTCGCTCTGCTGCTTCCTCGGCACGTATTTGAGCCATTATTTGTCTGTTTCGCTCGTTCGCTGACGACCTAAGTTTGATCTTCTGCCAGGCATTATTTTGATGAACTAAAGCAGATCGATTGCACTGAAAAAGAAGAAAGAAAGTTATAACAAAAACATACAATATAAAATGGCAAAACATTAAAAAAGAAAAAAACACGAACGAAAACAAAAAAAAAACGTGTCGCCTCAAAGTAGAGTATTTCAGGAAAGCATTTATTTCGTCCGCCGGTGTCGATCGAGGAATTACAGGTAATGTTTACCTGAAATCTCCTGCAAGCAATATTAATGCGTTGCCAAATGCTCTAATGTTTTCACTTTAATCTCGCAATGGTCGATCAAGAACCTCGAGTGATTTTTTGTGTGCCATTGTGCATTCATCCCAAACAATAAGTTTGCATTTCTGCAATACTTTCCCATGCCGGATGCTTTGGAAATGTTGCACGTTGGAGTTGCACGTGGGAGCTGGGAGCCGAATGCTGTAGAAATGTTGCACGTGGGTTTAACATACGAACATTTACATAATTATTTATTGACACAGAAGATTTATCCAACCCCGTTATTGACAGTTTGCATTATTTGATCGTAAATGAATTTTTGCTCAAGCGTCAGCTTAGGAATATTTGATTGCACATACGATAAAAGATCAGCCTTGTTGTAATTTTGTTAACGACGCAATTCTAAATCGAACGAAGCAGCAGCAGATCGATTTGGTGATGGCATTCCTAATTGATTGAGAACTTTGTTCGCGATTTATAAGCACAAATCTTCAATCATTATCAACGCTTCGTTGTAGATTTCTGCTGAGAAATCTATGTTCATATTTGAATTTTCCTCGCGTATTCGACGGAAAATATCTTCAGCTATGTGCGATTTATATTTCTTCCATAACTCTGTTGGACATGAAGGAGAGCAGGCGGTCAATATGATTGCAAAGAATGCACGAATTTGATTTAAAGAAACGAAATGAAAGAATCGGAAACATTGAAAATGCTAAGTGACTAGCCTGTAAATGAGCAATGTTTAGTATTGCATGATCAATCGACACAGATCAATCCCGTTCTTCCTCAGTTGGATTTGCAATTACTCGTCGCACTGCTTCTGCTCCGCGAGTACGACGACCTAAGTTTGATCTTCTGCGAGGCATTATTTTGATGAACTAAAGCAGATCGATTGCACTGAAAAAGAAGAAAGAAAGTTAGAAAAAAACCATATTGAGAACTTTGTTTGCGATTTCTAAGCACAAATCTTCAATCATTATCAACACTCGTTGTAGATTTCTGCTGAGAAATCCATGTTCATATTTGAATTTTACTCGCGTATTCGACGGAAAATATCTTCAGCTATGTGCGATTTGTATTTCTCCCATAACTTTGTTGGACGTGAAGGAGAGCAGGCGGTCAATATGATTGCAAACAATGCCTTGTAACGACATTCAGTAATTTTAATTATTTTATCGACTTTAATATAAGCGTCGATTCTAATAAATAGCAAGTTATTTAGGTACATATATTACAAAAAACTAACAATAATGACAAATTAGTACATCTTGTTACAAATTAGCAAAAGTGTGGCAGTTCGTTAAAATCAAATGTGACGTTTGTCAAAAGTTTACGTTAGTTGCATGAAACACGTGAAACTTTTAATAATTCAAGTGTATAAACATACAAATGTATAAAACATACATATCGTCGTTGTTAAGGAAAAAGTCATGAATTGCATTTTAGAATTTATGGAGAAAAATGATTTTTTTCTCTATATAATCCAAAATACTGGTTTCATTGAAAATATTTACCTTCTTTGATTTATTGTATTAGCCTACATGTTTATGTGTAGAAAAAAAATTGTTTAGATACTGGAAAGATGTAGAAAAAGAAGTTTTAAAACTTAATGATTTTATCCTTACAGATGATATACGAGTATGTGAGAAAGATCACTTTATGATTTTTTACACAATTAATTTTAATTTTTCTTGAGAGGTTTTGAGGGTTCTGCATAGTAAAATTAAGCATTAAATTGAACAACTTTATAAAACAAAATAGTATTATGTAAAATAATAAGTATCATCACAATAGCTGGATGAATCACTAATAGTTACTTTATCAACAGCTGGTAGAGATGCGTACCAGCTGGGAAATTCTTCCGGCTTCATTCCTGAAGAACACAATTTTTACAAATCCTTCTTTTTTGCATTTGCGATTGGCAAAAAATTGTCATTCAATTTGACAAGAAGAGTGTTACCCGTATCAGCTACTGTGTTACGTGGTCTTCCTCGGCCGGTTATGATTATTTTTTTATATGCACCGTTATGCTCATATTTGTATGAAATTTGTTTTGGATTCACTTTTTCATATTTCAGACATTTTATCTTTAACCAATTAATTTTTGGCCTTCCTCATAAATGCTGCATTCAATTCATTTCTGGGACGTAAAAGGTTGTGGTACATTTTCCTCATTTTTATCACTAATTGTTTTATACTTGATGCAGACAGAACATAAGTTTTTTTTAAGGTTTAAAAAAGGAATAATTATAATTGTTGCAGAAATAGTTTCTGTAAGTTGATTGAGAAACGCGTTTCGAATTATTTTTCTCGGTAAAATTAATTTCTATATAAAAAAGATACTTTTGATGTTCCTACTGACCTATTTCAGCCACTATCAGCCTGTCGCGTACTTTCTGTTGAGAACGAACCAGTTCTGAAGCTGCAAAACGTGATCCCCGTGCATCCTTAAGTCTGGATACACGTCGTTCTGCTTCTTCCTCTACATTTTGATGAACTAGAGCAGATCGATTGCACTGAAAAAGAAGAAAGAAAGTTAAAACATATAAAATTGTGGAACATTAAAAAAAGAACTGAATAATATTGTTAAGTTCGTAGACAGCTACATGTCTTGGCGTCTCTGGAAGAAAGAGATCAAATTAATGACATATTCGGTTTGATGTTTCTGAATAATGTTATTATATTAGGTGTACAAATAAGTTACCGCCGTTTTTTATAAAAAAATGGGCATTTATTGTGAAAGAACGGAACCTCATGTTTTATTCGAAGTAGTACCCATCGCTTGCCACTACTTTTCCCCATCTTTCTGTCAGCATACGAATACCGACCGCGTCAGTCATCATCATCATCTTTTGAGGCTATCCACGAATCGACTCAATTTTTGGTATCTTCATATGAAGTGCTGCTCAGACAGGCCATGCGTCATCGATCAAAACAAGTGGTAATCAGAAGGAGCAATGTCTGGTGAATACAGCAGGTGGGGTAAAACTTCTCAATTGAGTGTTTCCAAATAGGTTTTGACCGGTGCCGCAACATGTGGACTAGCATTATCATGCAGGAGAATAATTTTGTCGTGTCTGGCGTAGTAGTGGGCGCGCTTTTCCTCGAGTGCTCGACTCAATCTCATCAATTATGTTCGGTAGACAGCCCCAGCAATGGTTTCATTCGGTTTGAGCAACTCATAATACACGACACCAAGCTGATCCCACCAAATACACAACAAGAGTTTTTTTCCATGAATATTTGGCTTAGCCGTAGATGTTGAAGCATGACCAGGGGATCCCCATGATTTCTTCCTTTTTGGATTATCATAATGGATGCATTTTTCATCACCAGTGACTATATGGTGCAGAAAACCCTTTCGTTTATGCCTGGCAAGCAGCATTTCACATGTGGAAAATTGGCATTCAAAGTTTCTTCGTGTCAGTTCATATGAATCCCAATTTCTTTGTTTTTGAATCATTCCCAATGATTTCAACCTATGTGAAATTGCTTGTTGAGTCACTCCTAATGTAAGTGCAAGTTCTTCTTGCGTTTGGCACGAATCTTGATCCAATAATACTTCCAATTCCGCGTCTTCGTACACTTTCGGCCTTCCGCTACGTTCTTTGTCTTCGATGTCAAATTCACCGTTCTTAAACTTTTGAAACCACTCACGACAACTTCTCTCACTTAAGGCAGCCTCACCATATGCTTCTACAAGCAATCGATGCGCCTCAGCTGCAGATTTCTTCAAATTGAAGAAGTAAATCAAAAGTTCCCGCAAATGACGCTTATTCGGCTCAAAACTTGACATTTTCGAACACAAAAAAATATGTTATACTGATAAAAATTCACTAATATTTCAAGGTCATGTTGTTGACAGATGTCCAACCTTACGATAATGATATTTTACATCTGACAATTTTAACCATAACTTACTGGTGGTGCCAACTTTTGTCAAACGGCGGTGACTTATTTGTACACCCAATATTTTTGAAACTCAGGATGAGTCCTGTGACAGTTGACAAATTTGCTCCAATACAACCTTGTAACGACGTTCAGTAATTTTAATTATTTTATCGACTTTAATATAAGGCTCGATTCTAATAAACAGCAAGTTATTTAGGTAAATACATTACAAAAAACTAACAATAATGACAAATTAATACATCTTGTTACAAATTAGCAAAAACTTGGCAGTTCGTTTAAATTAAATATGACGTTTGTCAAAAATATACATACCAACATCACGCCGTATCTCTGAAGCACATGTCGCGTCACTCCAAGAGATCAATTCACGATATGATTTGAATTCAAATGAAAGATTGATTGCACTGAAAAAGAAGAAAGAAACTTATAAATAAAAAGTATTTATTTCAGTTACGTCCGTTGGCTTGAATCTTTAAGCCGTTTTTAGTTGCATCTGAGCAGCGTAAAAGTTTGTTTTAATTTTCATTTTTTTTGCCATATTTCCACGAGCACTTCTAATGTACCACCAAATTATTTATTTATTTAATTAACGACACAACAGTGTCTTTATATACAAATGAACATGTGACAGGTTATACAGATACTTAAAATTATTGACAAATAATACAACTTTATCTTAAACTAACACGAAGATACAAAAAGCAGTGGTAATAATAAATTACAATCATTGTTTTCAAATTATTTAATAATTATATGTATATTTAAGTTCAATGTATGTTACGTATGTATGCCACAAAATATTACCAAACTTCACTAAGCGGTCTTACGTAATTGTCCAAAACTTATTTTATAGAGGTCAAGAACTCAGATTTCTTTTTGGTGGAATGACGCAAACATATAGTATAGCAATTAAAATTATTTGATAATTATACGTATATTTAAGTTCAATATATGTTATGTATGTACACCACAAAATATTACCAAACTTCACCAAGCAGACTTACGTAATTGTCCAAGCCTTATTTTATAGAGGTAAAGAACTCAGATTTGTTTTTGGTGGAATGACGCATATAGACGCATATAAAAGGGATTGAGCTGTTGGACATCATGTTTATCCCTAAGTTTGTTTTTTTTCTTCATCATCCTCCGATGTTTTAATTTTGATGTTTAATAGGTCGCATTTTTGGCATGTATCTTTGCGCTGTTGGTGAACAGTAAAAAAAGTTAGGTTAACTTTTTAAATATGAACCAATACTAATTTATTAAAATTACCTTCATCACTGCCCTCAAACATTTGAAAATCCGCACTTTTGGACATTATCGATAATGGATTGGACTTAGTTCACTTTCAAAATTATTTTTTTTGTCAAAATTTATCGTATACTCTGAATAAACTTAATGCCGAAATACATCCAACAAAAATTATTTAGTAACCTAAATATAATCTCAACAACTTACCACAATCACTGAAGTCAATTTTATAACAACACAACTATTTTTTATTGAAATTTAATACGTTTATGTATAACGTCTTACTTTAACCGCAACACAAAGGATGCTCTCGAAATACAATACAAAATGGCCGACATAAGCTTTGTATGTTTTTTTTCATTGGGGTAGGTGTCTCGACTTTTCAATAAACGTATGTGAAAATTAAATATGTATTATTTATAAAATTTATTATTTATTATTAAACATTAAATTATTTAATATTTTATTTATATAGATTTAATTATATTATAGAATATTTAATATTAATTCCGAAACGTCGAAAAGGAAATTTGACATCTGTCAATGTTTAATTTCAGCTTGTCACTGCAAGAGGCGCAAACGTTATTTTTTCTGTTTTTGAACTTTTTTATATTCATTGATATATAAATAAAAATATATAAACATTTCCATATACGAATGTCAACTTTTGTCAAAATTTTCTAGCGATCGGTAGAGAACTTTCGGAGATTAGACATTTTGACTATATAGACTAACATTTACATTTTTATTTATATAGATTAGCATTATGCCGTTAAACTGACAATGAAACAAAACATACTGTGATCGTAAAATGAAAATGAAACAAAACAATTTTAAAAATACCAGTACTTATTTGAGTTCTGATTCAATTGACGATGTAAACGATGAGGATAAGCAGAATTATCCAATTCGAATACAATTTTTTAACCAATCAACTCCTTTAGGGATGTCACTTCATAAGTTAAAATTAAACAAAACATTATATGGCCATGAAGGGAACATGAAACGCAAAACATGTTTGCAGAACATTGTTCGAGTTTTCAAATACATCATGCTGTCAAAGAAACAGGTATTTAAAACAAACGAGAATTTATTTGCTTTAATTTTTTCAAACTTGCGGGATACCTAACGGTGAGTTCTGTTGACGTTTTCATTGGAGCTTTGAATTTTTTTTCCGTGTTGGGTGGTTGAGTTTTGTTCTTATAAAGTCATTGCCTTTGCCTCCTCATTGAATCATGTATGTTATTGTTGAAGTAGGGAGAAGTTATTTCGTGCAATGACAAAAATTATGAATGATCCTGGGTTCTTTCAATCAAAATTACTAGAAGTGTCTGTTTCTCTTTTTACCAACCATTTTGTTTATAAAGTAATATGGCACTTTTAAATATTTTAATTCCATGTTCTAACCTATGCAAGCATAACTACTCGTATTAATAAGTATTTACGGGTAGTAACTGTTTTCGCACGTCCTTGGACGAGCTTTCCAGCTATTAAACAATATTACGGAACAATGAAGATTAAACGTTAGAATCTAACAAGGTCCAACTACCCAACTCCAGCATCGTATCGGCACAGCGCGGCCCAGAGCGGGTGCGCACGCTCACTAACTCACTCACACTCACTACGTTGCGTATTACCAGCGTCACTGTATCCCTGTGTCGCGTCGACTACTATGTACGAACGTGACAAATATTTATTTGAATATGTAGATGTTGAATTTATTTAAAATTGAAGAAAGTTTAAATGAATAGGCATTATTTAAAAAGAACAGTTTTGAGGTTTCTTCCTTCGCGGCACACCCTGAGACTTCTTGCGGCACACTAGTAACCCGCAGCACACAGTTTGGCAGACACTGCGTTAGGTGGAAATGTTACATTGATTAGTGTTATACAAAAGAATTTGGGAATAAAAAATATTAAAATATGTATTTTATAATGAAATGAATTTTTAACGGTTTCCTATGATAAGTACTTTCCATGAGACTTCATTGACATTGTACTTTTAATTAATGGTATTACTTCAATTATTAACATTTAAGTTATTTCAACATTTCTAGCTTTATTCAAAACATTTATTTATTTCTATCTTTATTACAATGTGCGTGACAGTCAGCACCATCCTACGTAAGCTAAGCAAGAAAAATGAGACTCCAACGATGCAATGCCTAAGCACTGAATTTTCGGTTACAACTAATATAATTAGAAATAAGGTTTATTTACGAGGAATGGATATTTCTTTAGAAAACATTCACTCAAACCATTTAACTGTCTTATCAAACAAGGCTTTTTGGAAGTCTATATTAGTCTACAAAACACTGCTTGGAGTGGAAACATAGACGATGAGATAGCAATAAATAAATATGTTAGATAACTTCGTGATGTGGTATTGGAGGGGGATGCTTCGTATCGTATCCGATGGACAAGGCGCACGAACATCTCTATTTTTCCCTTCAATAGCATGCAGAAAAATAATCCAAACGTACTTTTAGAATATTATTAGACAAACACGTTAAAATTTGAAGAGACTGGCGATCACGAGGACAGTTGAGAAAAAGCGGGCAAAAAAATTATCCTAGGAGATGGACGGATCAAATACAAATCTTTAAGCGCTGCATTCAGTATGATACAGCACTGGAAAGCATAGTGACAGGTGGTGCAATAAGTTCGTAGTTATAAAGTGAAGGGTTGAGTTATATAAAAAAAAGTTTCTCATCTTCGAAGTATTTATATCTTTAGCTGTTTGTCCTTTTTTAAATATTTTTATTGTCGTGAAAATATGCAGAAATATGTATTTTGATACAATAACCATGATAATTCTCAATTTGGCTTCAGGAATGACTTTGGAACACGAGAAGCGTTATTAGCAATAAACGTGTTACTGCAGAAATGCCGAGACCAACGGAAATACATTTTCGCCTGTTTCATCGATTACGAGAAGGCATTCGATAGAATGAAACACGCAGACCTTGTTAAAAAGCTTCAGGAACAGGGGTATAGATGATAAGGATATAAATATTATTTAAAAACCTGTACTGGAACCAAGAAGCTGTCATTAAATTGGAAAATAACAAATCAAAAGGCATACCAATTCAACGTGGAGTCCGACAAGGTTGTATTCGGTAACCTATGTTATTCAATCTGTACTCTGATATAGTTTTCAAGGAAGCACTATATGACTTGAATCTGGGGGTCAAAGTGAATGGTGTATGCGTCAATAACATCAGGTACGCAGATTATACTGTTGTTCTGGCAGACAGTATTGACGACCTTCAAATACTTATAGATAGAATTAATGAAGCCGGTGTGAGGCTGGGGCTTTGGCCGGCAGGATCACGCAGGAGCACATTTTACATTGAACGGTGCTGATATAGAGAGAGTGAAAAAGTTTAAATACCTCGGAAGTATCCAAGTAGAAAACCTCGGCCTAGAAACCGAAGTCAAGTATAGAATTGAATAATCTAGTGCGGCTTTTAATAAAATGAGAAGCGTATTCTGCGATGATAATCTAAACTTGAAACTTCGACAACGGTTAGTCAAATGCTACGTTTGGTCAGTATTATTGTATGGAGTGGAATCATGGACCCTCAAAGTTGGTAGTATGAACCGACTGAAAGCATTCGAAATGTGGATGCACCGGAGAATGCTACGGATACCCTAGACGGATGTAGTCAGCAGCACAAGGGTTCTTCAAAAAGCCAAAGTTGATAGAGAGTTGCTGACTAATATTAAAATCCGAAAGGTGTCCTACTTGCGTCATGTACTTAGAGGAGCAAAGTACAAATTACTGTACCTGATAATCCAAGGCAAAATAGAAGGCCAAAGAGGTGTTGGCAGGAGGCAAATCTCCTAACTCCGCAATATACGTGATTGGACTGGCATAAGGGGCGTTGGAGATCTTTTTCGGGCTGCCGGGGACAAAGATGTCTACACTCAGGTAATATTCAACGTTGGGGGGACCTGACATGACACTGGGAAGAAAAAGATACAAATTAAAACTTACAAATAACTTGATAAACTGTAAGTTTTCATTTATATCAAAACTGAAAAAATTTTAACAAATGAAACGTTTCGCACTCTCTAAAACGAGACATATTTTTATATGGTTTATAACACACATCCGTTGCCTATGAAAGATATTTTGAATGTTGATATTCGGGAGAAAATTCTAACACTAAACAATAAAAATATAATCAAAAGTTAAGGACTTAAATTTATCAACTTTTGGTATATTGTTGATTGCGACGAAACCGAAAAAAAAGAGTCTTTCAAATATGTCGGATTAGCGCTCGCTCCATCATTTGCTCGCTCCATATGAGTTACCCTATACTCTATAGTATAGATTGGATAAACAGACCCAGTGCACCTACAATATTTATCTCAACTGAGCAAACTACACGGAATCACACACACACAGAAGGTTTTAGATTATGTCCTGTTGCATCAATATCTCGTTTCAGATGATCCTAAAAAGTAACAATTTGAACGTAAGCTTCGTAAGTCTTGCAAAAATAAAAATCAAATATTCATTGATGTTACAACAAACACAATTTTTATGCTTTTTACAGGTTAGTTGTGATGATTGGTTGGGATAATTATGATCATTAATAGTTGTGATAATTGTGATGATTAATAGTTGTAATCATTGAGTTCATTGAACACTCACTCAAACTCAAAATTAACTGAACCGCAGGCATAACGATACACCTCCATTGTTAATGGTCAGTATATTCCAACTACATTCCTGGAGTGAACTGTTGGCTGTATTCATTGTCTATTGGGTATGTGCTCTACCCCATGGTATTTTGCGTAATAACAAACAGACGAATAATAGTAATGAAATGATAATGTACTCGTATAAAACGTGGTTTAGAGAGCGAACTTTTCTCAAGGGCGCTCCAACAAGCTGTTTAAAAATAAGAAATATGAGAAACAAAAGAGTATAATGATAACATATGGATATGCACGATGTTTTAACTATGCGATTCTTTTTTTGTCTACCCAAAAGGAACAGGGCATAAAAGTAACAAAATTCAACTGAAAAAAATAATAAATTATCTCAAATGATATTGGGAAAAAATTGAGCTCAAAAACATTTTAAACATTTATAATGAATGTTGATCAAAGATATCGGAAGCAAAGAAGAGTGGTCAACATGTTTTTAAGGGTTCTGTAAGTTACGAGCTAGTATGAATTTCTTTGAATTCTGTTTGTCAAATAAAATACTGAAAGTTTGTTATAAGCGACCATGTAATAAGAGTTATCTCGAGTTTTACAAGAATTCCACGTAAATAGCTTATCAAAAGAAAATATTTTTTGACGAATATGTAAAGAATAGAGATATTTTTTTATTCATATCGAAAAAAAATTTAAAGGAGATTTTTAAAACATTCTAATGATGGTGCTTTATCAATAAAAACATAACCTCAATCGGAATAAAATGTAAAACCAGAAAGATTTTTTTTCAGAATTTTATTTTATTTTTCGATAAGTGAATAAGAAATATTTATTCGAATGTATTTTCTCTGTAGTTTTCTGCCGATGATAGTTATTACTCACCTAAGTTGTGAGTAAACGAGGCTTCCATTTTTGGCAAAGGTGTATGAGGCAGTTTTGTTGGCTTTTCGGTGTTTGATTGGTTGGTTCCCGGGAATTGGATATTTGGAACGTATCCAAAAGTCGAATTACCATTTAATTGAAAGTTCGAAACCAGAGATTTATCAGTCGTATTTTTTTCAATTTTATTTATGTTTAAGATAGTTTTTACCTGAGATAGATTCACAGTATAGTATTCTAAATCTTTTTTTTTTCAGGTTATATTTTAATGTGTTAAAAATTGTTTTGAAAATTTACAAAGTAATATTTATTTCTTCAGAAATAAAACTCAGTCTTCAGCGTATAAAATTATTGTTTTTTTTATTTTTATAAGGCATAGGTATTAGAAAATGTTTACCAGCTGACATTACTTCTGCATTTTAATCAACATAGATCCCAAGACAGTTATTATAAAACAGAATGGGAAAATTAAATGTTACATAACTCACCAAAGTAAAGTTTATCAAAATAATTTAAACATTGTAATTTGTTTAGTCCAACACTGTTTCTTCCACTTTGAATAACGATATAACACAACCGGTTTCAAGGTTTTCACCACATCATCAAGAGAACATAAACAAAACTGAGTTTCATCCCAAGTTAGTGAACTTGAATATTTCTAAGCCCTATAATCTGTCCAATTTATTTCCGTTACTACTGATATGAAAACATTTGTCATCAACGTTAGAAAATGTATGATTTTCACGGTGAAAATGATTAGTTATTTCAAAATTCATTGGAGGATTCGTTAAGGCGGATCTGTGTTCACGAAGTCTCTTTTCAAATGATCTTCATGTCTTTTCTGTATTGAAATTATCGCAGTCAGCACATGAGAGTTTATACACACCACTGTTGCTAAGTATTCCAATCCACTTTTGCCTTTCCCGTTAAAAAGGAGTTTTCGGATATTGAAATTAGTGTAAAAAGCTGGCATCCTTTACGTGACTTGGATTTTTTCCGTTATTTTGTATACGTGTTTCATAAATAGAACTGTGGTGTTTATTATAATATCATATATAATATGATGTTCAATAAATTCCTTTTTTTTTGTTTTTTAAAAGTGAATCAATGAGGTTTCAGAGTAGCTATTATTTGTATTTAGTTATTTTTTAAATTTGTCTTCGGTTAAGGGGACACAGCAATATATGCAGCATATAGTTGAAGAAGGCAAATTTATGATTATTAAGATGTTTGGAAGTTGCTGGAATTATGTAGTTTGAGTAAGTGTCTTTTCTATAGATATCTAATTCAAATGGGCCATTTTTTTTTCGGCATAATGTCAAGTGCAAGAAATTGAACTTTCCACCCAGTTCTATTTCTAGCGTAAATTTTATAAAACTCTATAAAGTTTAGATATTTAAAAAAATTGTGTTATACTCCATCGGTACCCGTCAACTCAAACTTACAATTATTAAGTACATTTTTCAAATTAGTTCATTAATATTTCTCTGAGAAGTGAAGACAACGATGAGCCAATATCTAAGCCATTGTAATTTGTTTCATCAAACACTGTTTATTCCACTTTTTGTAACGGTATAAACCTACCAATTTGAAGGTTCTCACCTCATCTTCAGGGGAGCACAAACAAGACTGAATTCTGTTCGAACTGGTACCGATATATGGTACACGCTTTTAATGGCTGAGGGCATTCGGGTTGGGGGCTGAGGGAGGCATGGGACGATCTCGGACAACAGCGGAGAGATTTTTGGGTTATATGTGTTTACCAGATGTTCGCTTCGATGTACTGACTTAGAAATTTCTAGGGACTTTAATCTGTCCAGTTTATTTCCGTTACTTCTGATATCTAAGAATTTGGCATTATCGATATAAAAGGTATGATTTTCACGGTGACAATGATTAGCCATTTCAGAATAAATTAGATAATTTGTTAAGGCGGATTTGTGTTCACGAAATCTCTTTTCAAAAGATCTTCCTGTCTTTCCTATATACTATATAAATTATCACAGTCAGCACATAAAAGTTTATACACACCACTGTTTCTAAGTATTCCATTTTTTCCTTTCCCGTTAAATAAGAGTTTCCGGAGATTAAAATTAGTGTAAAAAGCTGGTTTTATGTGACTTGGATTTTTTTCGGTTATTTCGTATATGATTTTTATAAATAGGACTTTGCTCCATTTATAGGTATGCTTATAGGTGTCGTTAAATATATGTTTTTTTATAAGTTTCTTTTTTGTTTTGTTTTTTAAAAGTGAATCAATAATGCTTCCAGGATATCCATAATGCGTAGCTATTTTTTATGGTTATTAATTCGTTTTTGAAATTGTCGTCGGTTAATGGGACACTGAGCAATCTATGAAGCATACAGGTAAAGGCGGCGAATTTATGGTTATCAGGATGGTTGGAAGTTGCTGGAATTATAGAGTCTGAATAAGTGTCTTTTCTATATATATCAAAGTCAAATGTACCATTTTTGTGAGATAATGTTAGGTCCAAGAATTTAATTTTCCGCCCTGTTCTGTTTCTAGTGTAAATTTTATAAAACTCTGTAGAATTCAAATATTTTAGAAATTGGTGTAATTGTCTATCGGTACCCGGTACTCGTCCAAACACAAAGAATGTCATCTGCATACCTAAACTGTCAGAAAACATTTTTAATTAACTTAAACTTACTCCTAAAAATACATTTTTCAAAATAGTTCATAAATATTTCACTGAGGAGTGGAGACAACGGTTAGCCTATAGCTAAACCATTTGTTTGTTTATATATTGTACTTGTATTGTTGAAATTAAAGTAATTTTGTTTAATTCATAAATCCATTAGTCAAATCAATTTCGAATTTTGGACATAGTCCTTACTATTGACATTTACGATATTTTTGCTCACTCTAAGGATCTCCTGAAGATCTCCACCCTGGTATACTTGGATCGAGATTAGTGACATCAAAGGATACTAGTTTAGCATTATGAGGTATTTCTATGTCTTTTTAGTTTATCAATTAATTCCAAGGAGTTTTTGATTGAGTATTAAGCTTTAAAATGAGTTAAATTATAACATTGTTATTTGACAAACTTAAATATTTTATAGGTTGGTTATGCGCCTGGTTATATGAAACCACGGGTCTTATGGGTATATTGTCCATGTGTAATTTGGCCGCAGCCATATAATTGAGATATTTGTGGATTCATTATCACAAATTCTTTTTGAAATTTTGGTTCATGACGGAGTTACAATTTTAAAGGACGGATTTTACTTTAGTCTGTAGAAAATTTAAAGGGCTGGTTTTTAATACTTGAAATTTTTTGTTATTCAAAAATATAATATCTAAGCAATTTGTTTGTTTGAATATTGCATTATTGAAATTAAAATACCATAGTTCTGTTTGCATAACTTCATTGTTGAAATTAATTTCGAATTTTTAATGGAGTCCTTGCTACTATCTTTATATTTTTTTTGTGAGATGTAAGGATCTCTATCCTGATATACTTGGATAGAAATTAGTGACATCAAAATATACCAGTTTAGAATTATGAAGTAATTCTATATTTTTTAACTTTTCAACGAATTCCAAGAAGTTTTTGATTGCGTGTTCAGCTTTAAAATTGGTTAGAATATAAAAAAAAACGAAACAACTTAATTTATTTTATAGGTTGGTGGCTGGTTATATGAAACCACCTGACTTATGGGTAACATATATCGCTTTTGTGTAATTAGGCTAAGTCGTACAATTGAGGTATTTGTGGATTCTTTTTACATAAGGTTTTTTTTATTCATGATGGAATTACAATTTTACGGATTTCTCTTCAGCTTGTACAGAATTAAAGAGACTGATTTTTAAAACTTGAAATTAATTATTATTCAAAAAAAAATCTAAGAATCACAATCTTTCCTATAAAATATAACTATGGAGTCACCTTGTTCTGCCATGGTTAACGTTAGATTATTGTATTATTATGGCGAGCTGCGCTATTTGGCTGGGAACTTTATTTTGAATTAGGGAATATTTGAGCCCTTTTGACAAAAGGCCCAGTAGTTATGCATAGCTAAAATTATGGTTCGACAGGTTTACTACTTTTTCTGCTAATTTCAAATCTATACTTGTGTCGCTACTGTTTTGTGTTCCGTTAATCTGATCATATTTTAATTTACTCGTATTTAGTGTATTAGTCACGTGAATGATTAATGCGAAATGTTTTATTCCAATTTCAACAAAGATTATTACCGAATTACTCGTTCTAACGCCCAACAAAATGAGAACTATTCAGTCTATGCACATACATGAGTAGGTTTAGGTTTCACCTTTCAAGCCTTAACATTTAGCACCGAAACAAGTTATTTCTACACTCGGTTAAAACAATGAACTTCCTTCCTTTACTCGTACCTGCCGTAACTCGCACAATGGCCGTTTCTAGCTCGAATCTGCTTTGATCATTATCCATATTAAAGTAAAAGTCCCTAAGTGTGAGTATTTAGTTTGCGTGTATATTTGTACGTGCGTGTTGATAAGATGATGAAGTGTAAAATGATCTGGAAGTCTTGAAATGTGCAGCATGAAAAGTGGGAAAATTATCGTGCATGAAAAAGTGTAAGCGTTTGTGGTTTAAAGGTTTAAAAGTAAAAAAGCGAATCATGAATCTTATTTTTTACTAAAAGTATAGAGTTTAAGATCTTTGAAATAATTTGAAAATAACAAGACACAGCATGGAGTAGTCCCAAGTTCAAAGGAGTGTTCTATACAAAATAACAAGACACAGCATGGAGTAGTCCCAAGTTCAAAGGAGTGTTCTATACAAAATAACAAGACACAGCATGGAGTAGTCCCAAGTTCAAAGGAGTATTCTATACAAAATAACAAGACACAGCATGGAGTAGTCCCAAGTTCAAAGGAGTGTTCTATACAAAATAACAAGACACAGCATGGAGTAGTCCCAAGTTCAAAGGAGTGTTCTATACAAAATAACAAGACACAGCATGGAGTAGTCCCAAGTTCAAAGGAGTGTTCTATACAAAATAACAAGACACAGCATGGAGTAGTCCCAAGTTCAAAGGAGTGTTCTATACAAAATAACAAGACACAACATGGAGTAGTCCCAAGTTCAAAGGAGTGTTCTATACAAAATAACAAGACACAGCATGGAGTAGTCCCAAGTTCAAAGGAGTGTTCTATACAAAAGAAGATGAAACGCAAATTCTTCGGGATTGAGTAATGGTCGTGTCATGTACGAGTAGATGGGATAAGCATTGGAAGCAAAGAAGTGCTTCTTTCTCCTTGAATATTATCTTTTCAAAGAAATTATTTGATAAATGTGAAGTCTTTAATTTAAAAAATGACTAAGAGTTTTATACATTGATGTTCGAAAATACCTCAAAACATGAACCTTGAATGAATCGAAAATATGAAGAAAAATCTTTATGTATTGGTTAAGTCTTACGAAATAAAAAAAAATCTCAAATATGTCAAAATAAAGAAAAAAATATTATAAAATCCTCAGAATATCAAAAGTATTCAAATTTTGAAATACGTTGTAAATGTATAAATAACATATGCTAGAAACAAAATTTCATGAGAGAATCTATGATTTTTCAAATACATTTTATACTATCGGAAGTGTGGATTGCTCATTTGAAAAAAAATCTCCGAAACAAATACATTTTTAAAAAAGTATCCATAGTAAAAACATATTTATTTGTCGTGAATAAAAAAATTATATTTCCAAAAATACTACAATGTTCGTATATTTTATTAATAAAGGGTGTTTTTCAAATAAAAAATGAACTCATGCTTCTGGGCTGAAACGTCCTGCGCAGAAATGCCCGAGACAAAAACGGCCCAGTGCTGACGAAAGGGAGCGCTTACGCGGCAGGCCTGAACTAGCGGCACACGAACGTCCCAGTCTAATACGTGTATGGGTATGGGTATGGGTCAATAGCTTCCTACAATTACACTCGGAAGAATACATTGTTTCGCTTTTGTAAACCTAATCTACTCGTATAACCTTTTTTTCTCCCTAGAAAATTTTAAGGAGCAATTTAATCCTTATATTATTTTTCTTGATAATGAATGAGATCGCTTCGTCAAAGACCCCAGCTAATGAAGTTATTATCTCTATACTGAAAACATTGGGTTATGCATTTGCTATGTACTTACGAGTATATTATACATGTCGAATTAAACATTTGGTTTTATTGTTCTGTTGTGTCATTGACGATAAAAAAATATCTTTGACTCTACGAACCACAGTTTGTCTTTGCTTATCCAATTGCAAAAAATGAAGTAATGAATGATTTAAGTTCTTACTATTAATATGAAACGTTTTATTCATAACGCAAAGTTTTGCAGCCTTTCGAATATAAGGTTTCTTTGTTGAATACGTCTTGTCTAAAATCAGGGATGCTCTATTGAGCCCTCCAATTTACGGAAGGGATGTGAATTCTGAACAATATATGACATACCCAAGAATTTCCGACAAACTTTTCCATTTATAAAAAGGTTCAAAATGTAAGGATCAGTTTTTTCAGAGAATGTACGATGTAAGCTTTATATTTAATCCAAAAGGTTTCCGCGTATAATAATAATATGCTATAAAAGAGAACGGAATAGTTTTCAACAAATAAGTTTATAGAAAAATATAATCATCAAGTACTGTGAGAAATTGGATTAGAGAAATTTTAGAAAAAATATGAGAATATATCAATAAGATTACATACAAATATTTTTTTTTAATCTTTTTCATATTTTTATAATAAGAGCATTTAAATTTTTATTTGATTAGTCCACAGAACAAAAATTTATATTATACAAGGCTATGTACTCTATAATATAACGGAAGATACGTGCAAAAAATATTGAATCCAAATTCTACATGTTACATGGATGCTATAGTATGTTAAAAAGGGGTAAAATGTTATGAAAACTGTTTAAATGTATGACGTGTAGGTAAGATATTATTCCCTCGTATAAGTTCATATAACTATATCTCCATTTAAATATTATATTATAATGATTACACTTAATTTAAAAAAAAGAAGTTTTTTTGCTCTGGTAGATCAATTGGAAATAAAATTACTGCGATTTTTTTAATTTCTTAAATGTCGTCAAGTTACTTGTGGAGTATATTATGAATCCCTGCAAATCCAATTTCGGAGGTCAAACTGAGAATATTTACTTTTTTCCACGTCAGCTAAGGATTTTTTTGGCAACATTTTTATCCAGTTATTATTATATTTCATTCTATTGATAACAATTTCACACGGTTCTAATGTATTTTGAGAGTTCACTTATTTTGATTTATACACATTTTAATAGTCCATTAGTGTATGCTATTTTTAATTCAAATTAAACTTCGAAAAAAATTACGATAAATTAATTTCATAAACTTCACTAACACTTTTTCAGTTTTAATAATTTGATATCTCATTCATATATATAATAAATGTATATAAGTATTTTAAATTTGGCTTCAATTTTGTAAACAATAGATACGATTGATTGTTGCCTTACCAAACCACATATTCAATCAAAAGCAACAGTGTTTCTGTGTTGCATATACGAGTATTTGATTGAATAAAATATGAATTTAACGTAAGAGTAAACCCGCGAGGTTGTACGGTATAAAATGAAAAAAAGCAATACGATGCATGCTTTCTTACGAAATATGCATTTTGCTTGATAAAATTATGCGATTGTTTATAGCTGAATTATTAAATTTTGAATCGAACATTTGTTTGTACACCATTCAAAGTTTAAAAAAAAGAATTTTCAGTTATAACATACGTGCACGAAATTATAAAAAATACGCTCTCTAAATTTTCTCTATCTCGAACATTTGTTTGTTCTCCGTACAAAACTTCCAAAAAAACGTTGTAATTTTACATGCAACAAAAATTTTCCCCTTGCGAATTTTCTCTAAACACGTAAATTTTTTATTTGAATATTTCATAGATAGTTTCGATAAAGGTAAAGGCATTTCAGAGGCATACATTTGTGTTTGACTCGAGTGTTGACTTGTCAATAAGAGTGACGCGAATTGAAATGCAATGGAAATTTTCCATTCTGCTTACCCAAAAGAGCACGATTATAATACGAGTATATGTACCATATGTTAAGATATTATTTTTTTACGCGTATCTCTGACTCTGAGAGAGTCCATTGCTTCTGATATATTCCACATGGAAATAATTAACTTATTGCGGTGTGTTTTGCACTTCCAATTATTATATATTTTGAGAGATTATTATATATTGTGTGTTTTAAATTCTACTAAAAAAAATTAAGTATTTTCTTGCTAAACTCATAATATATACGAGTATTTGCTGCAATTAAAAATCATTCACTACCTTTGAAATATTTATAAAACAAAATGAAACATCACTAACCAAAACCATGAATAAAAGTTCTGTTAAGTATGATATACTCGTAATATATTCAACAACGGTTTATGGTATAGACGGGATCCTGATTCGTCAAGTCAAAGCAAATAGCACAGGTCTTGACCATACACACCAGGTGTGGCATCTTTAATACGAGGGAGGTCAATAAATTCACATAATGAAGGGGAAAAAGGAATAAAAAAACAATACTTATTTTCTCTTGTCGATATATTAACCATTCACTCTAATACATTTTCAGATCTTTACATAAACTTATTTGTACCGGCGAAAAAAAAATCGCTTTTTCCTCAAAATATGTCGAAATTGCACTTTTAACATAACTTCATCGTTCGTAAATTACTTCCGCAAAATCTTTTTTTCATGTTAGGAAACAAATAATAGTCCGATAGAACCAGGTTTGGGCTGGGCTGTCGGGAGGGTGGTTTAATGTTTGGAAGCCAAGGTTGTGAAGAGCAGCCAACGCTGAATTGCTTTTGTGCACGGGTGCATTGTCACGCAAAGGTGCATCCATTTATTCCATTTCCTCTCATTTTCTCCTTCACACCTTCTTTTAACTGCATAAGCAGACCAGATTAGTACTCTCCAATTATAATTATTTGAATGCCCTTATATTTGTAATCTATCAGCTGTATACCTTCCGCATACCAAAACTAGGAAACCATATTTTTTCTAGCCGATTGCGACTTGTTGTGTGCCCTTTTTATGCCACTGCATGAACACCTGCGTCAACTCAGGCTCATAATGATGAATTCAAGTTTCATCACCAGTGACATTCGGCTCAAAATTTCATCTTTGTTGTTTCTGCAGAGGTCCAAAAACTGTCGTGAACATTCGACGCGTTGTTTTTGAAGTGGCGTGAGTATTCTGGGGACCTACATTGGACTGACTTTTGACATCCCTAGATGCTAATGTAGGATATTCAAAATACTTTTATGAGTAGGGGATATTCCAATCATATATGCAAGCGGTTTTGTTTAAACTTCCAGCACAAGCTTTTCTAATTTTTTGACTATGTTTGAATAAGTAGCCTCAACAGGTCGTCTTGGTCGGAGGTCGCCTGGCTTTAAAAGACTGAGTCACTTTCGAACCATCGTTTTCTAGGGCAACAGTCACCGTAAATCGTGACCATAATGTGGCCTTACCATATTCAGAGCCTAACCTTTACTATGGTAATTATAGATTTGCTGCTTCATTCGTACGTGGCCTAACCATCTCTAGAGCCTAATCTTTACTATGATAATTATAGATTTGCTGCTTCATTCGTACGTGGCTTTACCATCTCAACAGCCTTATCTTTACTATGGTAATTATAGATTTGCTGCTTCATTCGATGGATCGATGGATACTCATCTCACTTTTCATGTACCATAATCATATCGCCTAACACCCATCATCCTCCTTACGTATATTTTTACAAAACTGAGGAATCATCTCTCACAAGCTTTAGTAACATATCAAGATTTAAAGTCGTGCAGCTAAATACCATATGCTAGACACAGGCGCCAAACAGAAGATAGTCCGTGTTCAGATTAAACGTCGAGTAGTCGCATATTCACCATTTGGCCTTTATTGTTAACAGTATCTATCCTTAAAGGCATTTCATTACCGACAAACCCATGCCAAGTAATTGAGGAGCTCAAACACTTAAATTTATCAAATCTTTTGACAGGAATACTATTTATGCACAAGGACATGTCCTTGTGCGAGTCGAATCGTTGTGCATTAGCTCAATACATAAGCCAAGATGAAAAGAGTTTTCTTCTAGGATGTGTATCGTAAACAAACAAATATAACATTAAATGAATGACAGACACAAAAATAACTCATCAAAATTTGTTTTCAAACAATAACGTTATTTAAAGTTAGGTTTCAGTGCTTTATTTGCATTATCAAGTTTGCAATTGAAACATGCTATTTTTATTTTTCATAAATTTAAAAATTATATTTATTGAATGATGCTTTAAAATATGAATGATTGATCATTAACATATCTTTCAAACACTTTTCTCTGAGTTTAGAAGCTATTGTACCAAATTAGATCAATGGGTCAATCAAAGCAGCGGGGGACAAATTCTAGACACGGAATTTAATGAAACAATTTTAAAATCATTAAATTATTGAAGAATTAAGTGTAGGCCATTATGTTACCGATACTCTTTTTACCTTCACATTCATCCCACTTTTTAATTTCATTTTTATACAATAAATCATTAAAGTAAAACATAAAATCAGATATGAGGTATTATCAACCATTGTAATTTCGTAAGATTTGAAGAGGAAATCAAACGGTTTTTTAAATCGATAACCAAATTTTGATTAAGTCAAAGTTTCATAAAAACACACAATTTTATCATACACAGTTCGGTTATGAAAAAAATTATATATCTTTTATGATTATATAAAATTAATTTAAATGATTTCTAAAAAGTTGTCAAGAAATTTAATATGTACGAGGCATATCCAGAAAGTAAGTGTACTGAATTTTTGTAGGTTACAATTTTTTTTATTTAAACAAAAAAATTACGTGGTTACCGTAGTACATATGTAAGCTATTTTTCGACATAGTGATCCATTTCTTAGAAAATTTATTACTGGGG
>OX463843.1:39225785-39410647 GCA_949825065.1 Odontocerum albicorne | reverse complement strand
TATATATATATATATATATATATATATATATATATATATATATATATATATATATATATATATATATATATATATATATATATATATATATATATATATATATATATATATATATATATATATATATATATAACTAATTCAAGTCAAACCTGTAATTAAAACAGGAAAATTTTCATTGCCTCTTTTAAGTATACTTTGTCTACAAATTTATTGAAAATCTGAAAGACGATCTGGATAGATTATAAATATTAACGTAGTGGTCGCTTCTCAGCCTCAAACGATGTATGATATGAACACGCAATAACGGTGTCCGTTGCTATTCTCGATCACGCTCAAGATTATGAAGAAGGTATTGTACAAATAGTCGTTTAAGACAGTTTATCTCAGAATAGAGTTTGCGCACTTAATAAAAATAACATTTTAAGACACAAAAATCTATTAAATATTGAACAAATGCATATCTACTAATTCCAAATTGACGTCTTATTTCTGTAGAACTTATTTCCCTAGAACAAGGCATTTACATATTGGACGATAAAGCTCTTTTACTAGCATTTTTCTCTTTCACCCAGTCTCCAGCTCGATGTCTGGGGCTACTCGTATTTGGTTTTGTCTGATGTAGAAATCTGATTTTTCGATATTTACCTGCCATTAAAATTGATCTGATGCTTCAAGCAAAATAAGTTTGACGGTGTAATGTTACGATCTCCTGTGTTTCTGGGTTGCTGCTGCAATGCAAGGTGTTATACCAAGCAGTCTTATTTTAACGGTTTTTTTTTCTTGAACTAGAATATGAAACGCTGTTCTATAAGAGTCATTGACCACGATTCTGCTAATTTACTAACAAATGGTTTGATAATAACTGTATTAATCTCCAGATTTTGTTCCATTTTTAAAGATGCCCATTTAATAGTCAAAATTTAAAAAAAATCAATTCGTCTCTGTATGTTATGTATTGTACTAGTATTATAGCACAATAAGTTCATTTTCATGTGGCAATTTCTTCTTACCTTTAGCGTGTGTCCTAGTAGGACGTGCTGATGATAATGATGTTGATATCTCTGTATTCGCTTTAGTCGAATTCTGTGTTCCTTTTCGTTCGGGGTCATCAATTTAGCGGGATGCTTAATTTGATACGTCGTGATGATTTTGATTTGTTTGTATTTAAAATAAAATACGTCGATTCAGGAATGCGGGAAGTGAGAGTGAATAATAATAAATAGTAAACGGAAATGAATGGTTAAGCGAATAATAACAAGTGCCTTTATTCATCGATAAGTAGGTATATATAGAATTTCAGAACGGGACGCGTGACTGCGTCCGCGGTATATCTCGATCTCACTCCTGCGCGTGCTGAGGTGGTCGCAAGCGCTGCGGATACTACAGTGGGTAGGATATTTATTGTCGAAACGGCGAGACGGCGTGATATGTTCTCTTTCTACCTTGGAATGCGATGTAAATATTATTTGCGTGTAAACAGTGTTGACGTTTCTGGTATGTGACAATTGTAGATATCCAGAGGTTGATTCATCGGTCGTTGACCCTGCATGTTGACAATATTTAGGGACGTGGGTACCCTACATACCTAACAAAATCATGTTAAAAGCATTTAAATGGACAACTTTTGTTTTATTATCAAAACAATGATGATATTGTAAAACCTCTTAAAGGGATATACGTTTCTACCCCCGGTCAAAACAATGATGATATTGTAAAACCTCTGAAAGGGATATACGTTTCTACCACCGGTCAAAACAATGATGATATTGTAAAACCCCTGAATGTGATATACGTTTCTACCACCAGTCAAAAAAGTACCCTATGTAGTCACTAATCTCATTTTTTTTTTAAATTATATCAATCAGTGGAATCATCTATATTTTCAAGTGTGGTTAGAATTTTATTTTATTTAAAACCAAAAAATAAACTATGTTAATGTATTTTATCAAGCTTTGAAATAATTTCATTTATTTTGTAAAATTACGATCGCCATACTTCATTGTGCCCAAATTGGATCAATTGGGCCTACAGCACATGTGGTTCCAACAGGACGGTGCCAATCACACACAGCTCGTGGTACGATGCAAATTAAGCGAGAAACTTTTCCCGGCCGAATAATGTCAAAAAGTGGTGAAATCGATAATTTGACCGCCTCCGATTATTTCAAACACCTCCATCATTTATTAAAAAA
The DNA here is from genome assembly GCA_949825065.1 of Odontocerum albicorne. Lineage (NCBI taxonomy): Eukaryota > Metazoa > Arthropoda > Insecta > Trichoptera > Odontoceridae > Odontocerum > Odontocerum albicorne. Next base: position 39,408,456 of record OX463843.1, on the reverse strand, counting down.
AATATGTATCTGCCTTACAAAAAACATTGTAAAATTATTTATTTGCATAAATATGCTAGCAGAAAAGCGTATTTAAAAAAATAATAACGAATACACTGAAATATGAGAAGCTAAACTTCAGTAAAAACATTAACAAAAAGAAAATATATCCGGAGAGGAAAAATAGCAATTTGAAAGGAATGTTACAACATAAAACCGACTGTTCTCCTGGCACAAATTGTACAATCGCTGGGAATCCCCAAGTCAGGTCATCAACGAGTTAATGACCTCACAGTTCAAAAGGTGGTTTGGGTGGTAAACGACCTCTTTCAATCGACTTTAATTAAATTTTTCAATTTAAATATTTGGGTTTTGGTGAAATAATTTTTTTTAAACTAAATTGACGATAAAATCATTAATAATGATGGGCATAAAACGTTAAAGAAAGTTGAACTATTTGATTTAGATATTTTTATACATATGTAGTACTGTTTGATACATGTTTCTAAGCCACAGGGTTTTTTTAGCACGGGGATAGAGAACTCCACTAGGTTAAACCTGGCTAACTGTTTTTTAAACCTTTTGATTAGTTTTAATTTAAACGTCGCTTAACGAAAACCACCGTTTTTTTTTATTTGAATATATAATTTATACATAGTTTGAAAATAAAAAGGATATAAGTATGCGAAAATAACGGTACACTACTGGTCAAGGAATGAAGTTATTGCGGGTAAGTGTGCTCTAAGGAGTGGTGCGTTAAAATGTATCAGAAAGGATGGATGTCGTTACTATATGTGGACCATATAAGTAAATTTGAAGGAATAAAAATACTTTTTCTCAACCAAATGAATCAATCTTTGGATGAAGATCATTTCAAAAGTAACAGAAACAAAGGAGTTGGATGAGAAAATTGCAGAATAGGGCAAAATTGTATGTAACCCGCGACTTATTGTGATCAATTTCTTCCGCTTTTTCCCAATAATAATTTCCAATTTTATTAGTTACACATCCATGACAACTAACTATATATGATATTTCACTAAAAATTTTACTTCCTTAATTGCTCTGCATATTTAGTCACTAATATTAGAATACATTAATACTTTGTAATACGTTGTATAAAATTGGTGAAGGTGTTGTTCTTTAAAATATTATAAATTATGACAACTTGGGACAACAATATACTCGTATGTTAGTTAACCAACCGATTTATTTATAAAATTAATAAAATTTGTAGTAGTTTCTGAAATTATGATAGAATGTAATCTTTTGAAAACAGAATAAATAAAAAGAAAACATACCTTACATGGTAAACGGATAAGCCACACCTCGCTTTCTAAGTTCACTATAAATGAGTATGCAATATCAATAAATTCTACTGCAATGTTTTTTTTCTGTACTGGCACTAAATACTTTCTTCCATAAAAATGCTTTTCCAGTTTCTATCAATATTTCTTACTAGACACCGTCTTATTAGTGAAGCAAACTTTTTTTATATTTCCAATTTTTTACGCTGTGAAATCGATTTGATGTTCAATTACGCTTTTTGATTGTGTTATCTCTTTTAATACAATAAAGCATATCAAGTATCATTTCACCTATGTTGTCTTTTCGTGAATACCTTTATTGGAAATTTAAGGTTTCATTTCTTCTTATGACCTTACAATTTGATTTTTAATCAGTATTTTTTTAATCAAATGATATTCAATAAAGTGGAACTTTCGTTTTATATAATAGTTTAAATTTTAATTAATCAGCAATTATTTTAGAAAAAATACTTTTTTGAACGGTACTTGAAAAGAAAGGAAAATGTGGCACATTTCTTATTCAGGTAATTGTTAATGGTAGTGTATAACAAACACATATTGGCAAATACAACTCTAGGATTGTGTGATCGAAGTGTGTGATCCAGAAGTGTGTGAACACGGGCTGATAAATATTTTTTGGAGATTTCTTGAGCATTTGATTTAACAGTTAAATTGGCTAGGTTAATTCACCAACGAATTTAAAATAAACGATAATAATAGCCATAGATCCCTAGATATAAACCAATCCAACAATATTATATTCCTTTCAAACCATTGTTTAATAAAATGCATGGCTGTTAAGGTGAATATACGGGCTATTGCGTCGTGGCTAGTCACCTTTACAGAATGGTTATTATATAAGACCCCGGCTGTATGTGTGGTCTAGATAATGAATATACCTTGTGTTTTTCAGTAGTCCATTGTGAGTCAGATTTGAATAAAAACGCTATATCTTTACCACGTGCTATGAATGTTGTGATTTTTTCTTTCTTCCGTGAACTTTTTACTTATAGATCGATTGTTTATTTTTTGAGTATAGTTAGTTGAAACTTTAAGTTGTCTAAAATTGTATCATTTTTTAAATTTTACTTTACTGATTAAAACAATAGTAAAGTGACTTTAATTTGGTGGCTCAAATCACCTTAGTAGGGTGGGATTGTTAATTAAAAAAAATTGCCATAGAGCGCCTCAAAGCTGGCCCAGTCACATAATCGTGGGACATGAAGTGCAAGGCCGTGAATTGACCTAGATGAAAGTGTTTTAAGGCATCCCTCTGTTCCTGATGTAACGTATAGCGTGATGATGAAAAATGAAAATATGAGATATATGTCAGTTTCTGCAACTGAATTTTTGATGCAGAACAGAACGTGTTGTATAATAAATAACATTCAAGGAATACTACGAAGTGTGTATGCTTATTTAAGTATACTCGTACTTTCAGTTTTCAAAACGTTTCGTCTGTTTTATTCAACATCACTTACCTTGAACTTAACACCTTACTTTCGTTCGTACTTAGTTTTGTGTTTTGAAAAAAAAACTCGTACTTTTTAAAACTTGTTAGTTAATTAATTTCAGCGTAAAGTGGGAGTTATTTTCGAAATAAAATATTTCGATAAAGTTCCCTTTGTTTGATCTGGCAGATGAGGACCGTTTTTGGGAAAAAAGTTATCACATTTTTGCATAATTGAGGCCCAATTTTATCAATAACAACGAATTTTTATCGCAAGCTCATCGATTAACTGCAAAGTGTTCGCGTTGACTTTCTAAAGCCTCACACGGAAAAACTTTCGAGTCGTTAGATTGTAACATTTCGCTACCCAATTGATATCAGCATGTCGGGAAATGACACGGCCAATAAGTTTTGTCTGCAATACAGCCATTATTTATTTATGTTGCCATATGGCGCGTAGTGCCACCTTAGTGAAATAACGTAGCCTCGAGATCTACTCGTACGAGTATATCCTTCAATTGAGGCTGTTAATGTTTGCAGTACGAGTATGTTGCGATAGCGTTCGCTATTCAGAGTAACCTTTTCGCCATCATTGTTTTTAAAAAAAGAATGATCAAATGATATCCAATAATCCAGGCTTAAAATCCCGCCATACTGTAATTTTGTTATTCTTACTTCACACTGTTATTTTCAACATAATCTAGGTGTTTTACTTCTATAAAGGCGACAATTTTGTTTATTTTTCACATCCAGCATGGCACAACTGAGCTTCATTGCTGAAGATGATTTGGTTTTCAGTGTGCTCTAAGATCTATATTGGCATACACACGGTGGTGACTACGTTCTGCATACTTAAATTCCTGAGTCAACTGAATTTGGTATGCGTGTAGACCAAGATCGTTGTTTAAAATTCGTTACGTGGATCTTCAGAAAATTCCCAATTGCTTCGAACAGTAACTTGAATTTACGGCGATATCTCTGCTCATTTTAGAAATACTTTGGCATTAATGAACACTTCGACCAACCAATGTCTTTATTTTAAAAACTGAATCGATCAATAAACTGATCAGGTTACAATTTGTGCTGTCATTAGGTACACGACTTTGACCAAAAATAGAACAACGTTAGCGAAACGTATTTACAACAGAATGTGATTTTCGTAAAAAGTTTGCAAGATTTTGTTTGCCTTTACCGTTTTAAAATGCTACAAGATTAATGAACTTGGTCTCTAGATGACAGATACCAAATAAAACAATTATAGTAAGCATAATTCGCACAAAGCGTCATATTCAAGTTCCAAGTTCGAAATAGAACATTTTTAGGCGTCCTACGAAAGTAACTTGTTTTATCAAACACTGTTTATTCTACTTTATGTAACGATGTAATCCTTTCAAGACTTTCACCTCATCACTAAGGGAGCACAAACAAGACTTGTTTGTGCTCCTCTGATGATTAGGGGAAAGCCTTGAAACCGGTAGAGTTATACCGTTACATAAAGTGGAGTAAACAGTGTTTGATAAAACGAATTACAGTGCCATGAAACCTCCACAGTGTTAACGCCTAAACTATGAATAATATATCATATGAAAGTGTTATTTTTACGTTAAACACAAAAATTAAAACGTAAAATGATTTTGAAATTAGATTTCCATGTGGTAAATGGATATTTGAAAACTTTTTTGGTGGAAATAAAAAAAAGTTAAATATATACTATAGTGCCCTTTATTCGGATAAAACACATGTATTTGAATGGAAAATTATGTAAAAATAATCAAGATCTTATCTAGAGTAAGCCTTTCCAATATTTCATTGAAAATTTTACAGTTCCGTACAAAAAATATAGAAATACAAATGAGGCTGTAAAACTTGTATTTCTTGCAGGCAAAAAAAAAGAAAATGAAAAGAGTAATGAAATGCTAATTATTTTTTCATTACTTACAAAATGTGACAAATGACGAGTAAGACACAGAAAATACTGTTAAATTCAACCGTTAGCTTTTGACGGTTCGGTGCTATCATTTGTGGATGTAGGTAGAATTATTTGTAGTCTCATGAAAACATTTCGACGACCATCATGACGTAGTTAGTAAGAAGCTTTATATTCACCTGGGGTTTTGGCTCAATTTGCGATGGTACCTGAATAAAAACAAAAAAAAATGGGTTTCAGTATGGTAAAATACGAGTAGTTTGTTTCGTAACAAAACTAACGTATTGATCGTTCAGTCTAAAGAGTCATTTTGCAATAGTGTGAGTAACAGTGAATTTACAAAAACTTGTCACTTTATTTTTATAATGAAGTGAAAAAGCAAAAAAATATCAAAATAATATTTTATATTCAAACATTGAAATTAACACACACGTTGTGTAAATTAAAAATCCTGTTTGTTTAAATTGTAATAATCATAAAAATAAAATGAAATTAAGTTTATTTAACATATTTGGTTTTGGCATGTCAGATTCTAAGAAACATTAAATAAAAATAATTAAACTTTTCAAGATTCAAAATAAATATAAGTACAAGTAATGTAAAGTAAAAATGTTCGTCGGCTTTAATTGGATTGTACATAAAAATACAATAATTATTGTATGTAAGATTATTTAACATATTAATGTATCATAATTACAATGCCAAATTATAAAGTTTTAAAATAATAGTGGATGGAGTGATACTAAATTCTAGGAAACTTTAAGTTATAATAAAGAACATTTTAATTCTAAGCTTTCGAAAAAAAATTAATTATAACATACATTGCATTAGACAAAAATCTCACTAATAGATTGCAGCACCTCTTCGACCGATCCCTAATTATTATCAATTATTACCAACATTTAAAACAATCTCCTTTGCTTGGCTCGAAGGCAGTTTTCCCTTTCCTAATTTCGACATGGTAGTGTTTTTCTAATCACCGAGTATTTTAACAACAATACAAATGTGCGCTCCGCGCGAACCAATCGTGTGGCAATTCGTTCACGAAGCTGTAAGTTTAACGTTTCCAACTAACAGTTGTAGGTTCTCATTTCTGCCGTCTGACGGCGCGCCAGGGGGATGCGATGCAAACTAATTGCGCACACGTCCATTCTCCACCGCAACACGCTCTTTGATACATCCGCAGCATCACGTCATGTTACGGCCGCTACATAACAACACCGCTTTCTTAGGAAACCCTAGCTTTAAGGAGTATGGACGTCAAATGTCGGATGAAAATTGTATTTAGATACAAATATTTGAATTATATTTTAGACGTGATATAATGAACACGATTGTAACATAAACAAATATGTATGCTACCAAGCTTCAAAATGAATCTGCCGCGTCAAAAATGAAAAAAATGGTTCGACACAACAATAGAAAATACTATATGCACATTTTTATTGCGACGATTATGCTAATGAGTTTAGTTGGAAAAAAGAATATAAAAAATATTGGAACAATGACCAGAAAATTGAGACTCTCTTTTTTTAATTTTATTCCTCACTTACTCACAAGGCCAATTTCTCCTACTTATGCGTAATCTTCATTTTTCAAATAGCAATATTACAACCACCACCGACAGATTACATAAAATTCAAAATATTTTAGACGCATTGCGAAAAATAATGAAAGAAACTTTTTATCCTTATGCACTGATGAAAGTTTGCTGCTCTGGAAAGGCAGGTTATCTTTCGAAATATACATTCCGTCAAAAAGGCACAGTTTTGGTATAAAAATATTCCTTTGTTGTGATGTAGCAACAGGGTATGTCCTTCACTTGATAGTTTATACGGGATCTAACTCAGACATAGAAATACATTCAAGTGTAAGTATTTAGGGATCAGTTGTTCTTACACTTCTAAAGGATTATCTAGGTAGAGGGCATCGTCTTTATGTGGATAATTGGTAAACTTCTTCCGTTTTATTTGACCAACTATTTGAGAATAAAATAAATGCCTGTGGAACAGCAAGAACTAATCGCAAACAAATGCCACAATTCAATGAAAAAAGGAGATGTAATATTTTATAACTCGGGTAGTTTGATGGCATTTAAATGGCGGGACAAAAGAGACATAGTGATGTTAACAACTATGCACGATAGTAAAATGGTGGAAACAAATAAAATTAATTACAGCACGGGAGAAAAAAATTAAACCACAGGCCGTCGTGGACTACACCAAACATATGGGAAGTGTTGACAATGTGGACAGAACTTTGGGGTTTGGATCTATAAGTCGCAACACCATTAAATGGTATAAAAAGTTTTTTTTAGATTTTTGGAGATTTCGGCTATTAATGCATTTTTTTTATTCCGATCAGCCTATTTAAAAAATAATACATTTGAAGAGTACAAGGAAAGCTTGGTGTTTCAATTGATCGAGAAGTCTCATACACCTCGAGAGTCATCAACCAAGTCCACAAACCGCAAATAAAGGAAATAATGCACATCGTAAGTGCTTCGTTTGTACGAGTACACATTCGAGCAAAAGACCATAACAAAGAAAGAAGACACGATTTATGTGCGTAGAATGTAATATAACTCTTTGTGTCTATGCGTATTTCATGGATTATCATTCAAAGAAACATTATTAAATATTTTTAACAGTATTATTTTAATATATATTGTGTTTATTTTTGTGTTAAGTGTAATATTGTAGACTGAAATGAATGGAGAGTATTATAAGTGTTGTTTGTATTAATAGTGAACCAACAGTTTGTGATCCCTGTAATCCACAACGCATTTACGCCTTAAAGTCACGGAAACCGTAGGTATCATACATGTCTATTAAAATATTAATTATTAAATTGAATCATAGTTTTATACATGTTCTGTGGCAAATAAAAAAAACGTAAAAAAAACTCACTCTTCAGAACATATCTACCTCAATAATGTCCACTCCTGGAAAGGTTAAGTTTATGAAAATCCAGATATTTTATTTTAATGAAAAATATAATTTGCCTAGTTAGTAAGACACTGGTATTTCCACTCAGAGGTTGCAATTTTAATTTCCATCTTTTTTAAACAAATAAGTCCGACGTTTACTTGAGTCCTCTAACATTTTTCGGTTAGTATTAAGAGTTTCCACATAACAATGAACCCACCAGATTGTACTGTTAACAATAAAAAAGCAATACTATCCACTGTAAAAGGAAAAAAATCACACAAAACTTGATTCAAGAATATAGAAAGACAGACAATAATATACCATGTGATGGAAAACAAAAGGTAGAGGAGGAAAGATAAGAGTTGAGCATCGGAGAATCGGGATAACACATCACAACACTGAAGATAGGTGATTTACGAGTATGTTCTGAACCGCTGTTTGTAACACATTAACGATGGCGAGAATCTGTCGTCGGTTGTTGTATAACTTTAAAGCATACACAGTAGTTAAAAAGAAAATCCAATAGGCAACATCTGTCGAAGCAATACGTAAGTCCGTGGTTGGTAAGAATTTGAATGTTATGCCGATATATGAAAGAGGAGAACGAGAGTTGAGGGAGTGTATAATACTCGTACAAAATTGTGTTCATAATTGTTGCACATATATCTTTTTTTTTTTACATTCATTAGTGTAATAGCATTTGATTTTTGTTTTTTAAACGATTCACGTGAATTTGATTATATTTTCTCATATAATAAATTAAATATCTAATTACTAGTACTTTTTTTTCTTTGGAAGAATCACTCTTCATTTTAAAACTAGGATCTTTTAGATAAACCTTTTTTAAAAATTGTAGACTCCAACGGCAATCGTACCGGCAACTCCCAGCCTGAAAATTTGCGTTATTTCAACTAGACCTCATAAGTCGTGGTCTGGTTGGTAAATCATCTGTCTTCTAGCCTTCACATTCCAATCATCTTATATTTTTAACGTCTTCATCAAATTTCTAGTAGTAAGAAAAATGTTCAATACATATCATTTTCAAAAATGTGTCAAACACGACATTGTTTTTAATAAAAATTGCCAACCAAACGAATAATCAAGTAAAGGAAAACAATATCAATTTAGAATCATTATAGTTGATATGTTTTTTTTTAAATAAATTTGTACGGAAACTAGGCATGATAAATGTTTAAGTCGTATAAAAATGTTAATTCTGTATCTGCAATGTTACCTCAAAATAAATTTAAAAATTCAGTTACATACGCTATATTCAAATTAATTCACATTAATACGCATTTCGCAGGTATATCGAACTAACCAAAACAAACGATTAAGAATAAACAACGGATAAAGTATGGTCGATACAAATATTTTTTCTTTAACCTGTACCTATATTGGTAAAAAATACTTAAATTGTTCAAATGGTCTAAAAATGATTAGAAGAAGAAACGATTAGCTATATTGATCTCTTCTTTGTTATATCAATCCTATAAACAACGTGTAGTTTTATTTTAATACGCTAAAAACATAGCATATTCATTGAGATGGTACGCCATATTTGTTTCTCAACAATAAATCAAACAAATCATTTATTAATTACCATACGTACGCCCAATTTAGAGACACATATTTAAAAAAAATATGTCTTATAGCTATGTTATATGGAACAGATAACAATCATCTACAAAAGAAGATATTCTAACAGAGAAGATATTACCTTATAGAGTTAACTATTTATTTTTTTATTTTATTTATTATTATTTTATTAATACACATGACAAGAAATATACATAATTTGCGAAAAAACTACAGGTAATTTAATTTAGACATAAATTATTTTAATGGATCTGGGTTTGTCGCCTTTCATTTGTCGTATCCCAAGTAAATTAGGGTTTTGCCTGTATCTCACGGAGGATATTTAGCATGAAAAAATAAATCGATACTTCTTTTCGATTTTTGATTACACAACAACAAAACCCCGTTGCACGTCCTCATCAACCTGACAAACAGTGACACTCAATTACAACTGGAAACATTATGCGGAATCAAACTCTTCACACATCATCACTCCAGAAAGACCAAACTTGTTCATCCCATAATATACCGCACACAATCATAAGGATAAAAACAAAAGTAAAACCAAAAATGAACCCAAAATGAAACAAAAATAAAACCAAAAATGTTCATCCCATAATATACCGCACACAATCATAAGAATAAAAATTAACACAAAAATATACCTATGCGGGTCCAAGTTCGAGATTCCTTTGGACCATAACTCGTTGTGGCATTGCTGGCGTTGTCGGGTCCTTAGATCGAGAATTAGTCTCAACAGATACCAGAATGAATGTTTTAAAGTCTCAAAGTTCTCTTAAATAATTATTATAATTATCTATTATATAATTTGCCTAATGCCGTTACCTCAAAAAATATACAACATACTGTGACCGTGAAGTGAAAGTGATATAAAACGTATATGAAGAAGCTACTGCATAATATAAATATGCCAATTTTGAAAAATTTGTCACTCATTCGAGTTTTGATTCAATTGATGTAAACGATGAGGATAATCGGATAATCGGAACCATCTAATCTTCAGGGATGCCGCTCCACAAACTTAAATTAAATATAAGAAGCATCATTATTTTATTAAGAAATTTAAATACGAAACGTAACCTTCGTAACAGATGTTGGTTGATTTTCAAAGACTTGAAGTCAAATTTAGTTATGGCCAACAGGAAGTGCAGAAAAGGATATAGGATTCATCCCAAAGATAGATGTAAAACCGGTTAATCCAACGCTTACATCTCAACTGCAATATGAATGTTGTTTTATTGAGTATAATAAAATAACATTCATATTGCAGTTGAGATGCAAGCGTTCAAAATGATGTGTAGGAAAATATTGATACATTAAGTTAGAAATATCGCAATAGGGAAATAATGCGAATGTGAGAGAGGTGAGTAAGGATAGGAATAGTTTGCACAAAAAGGAGCCAAGAGAAGAGGACGCCCGAGAGTCGCACGTAAAGAACATGATGATCAACTTTTAAAAGATAGCAAGAAGAAAAGTATGAAGAATATGAGTTATATGAAACAAACTGTGGATATGGTAGATGCAATGAATGTTTGTAAGGACTGTAATAAATGGTGCTCGATCTTCTCTGCCTACCCCTTAAGTGAGATGGCGTGATGGGATAGAATGTAAGTGAAACGTTTAACAAGTATTCAGAAATTCTGTTCGCATTTTCTTGGTTAGTCTTTTTGGTTGGCATGTTTACAATATTCCACATTGACATAATAAATAAAACCATATTTAAAAATAATGATAGAATCATATTTAGAAAAGACATATGTTAATTATTCTATAGACGAGTTTAAGATTAAGATGTTTAAGACGACCTCCGTGGCTTGGTGGTAAGACACTTGTCTGCCGATCCGGAGGTTGCGGGTTCGATGCCCGCTGAAACCCAGATTTTTTTAAATAGGATTCCAGTCTGGTTTTCACTTACGGCCTATAAAACATATATCTGATTGGTTGGAAGAGATTGCCACATGGCAATAAACTTGCCAGGTAAAAAAAAAAAAGATTTCGTCACTTTACTGGTACTGGTACTTGATATTCTTCTAACCACAATTAAAACTCGGTTATAAATAATATATACTTAAACAAACTGGGTGGTCGAAAAAAATGTTTCATATGGAATTCATTTGTAGTAAATAAAGAATTAGCAATGATATCAACTTTGAAAAAAAAAGGAACCTTAAGAAAGTGGAACAGTAATTAAAATATTTTATGGAAACCTGGTATAAAGGATGTCTGTTTGTTATTTTTTCATGAATGTGAATATATGCTGGATTCTTGTATTTTCGTTGGAATTTTTTCGTACCATAAATAATGAACGTAGGAAAGGGGAAGAGCTCGCTACGGCATTTTACCTGTGGGACCCCGTCCAGAGATCCAGGACTGGGAGAGACGGGGTAGAGTGGGAATATTTATAGATACACGTACTAGCCGCATTCGGGCTAAGGACCCTCGTTTAGCGAACACACACTAACAATAGACAATTTTACCCTACATACTTCAAATCAGGAGGTATAATAGATAATGACTTACAAAGCACTTTTTAGTTCAAAACATCTCTCTAAAGCACTTGGATCACTAGTTTGAAACCATGCGGTAATGCAATAATACTCGTAAGAAGAAAAATGTTCTAAAACTGAATTGTGAGAGTTATCTTCGGAGAATCGAATTCAGGACCACTGATGATTAGCTAGTATTTTGAATTCAGGACCACTGATGATTAGCTAGTATTTTGAATTCAGGACCACTGATGATTAGCTAGTATTTTGACTATTTAAAACATCGTCAAATATGATCATCTCTTTGTTTTTATTAAATTGAGCTAAGTCGTTTTTAAACATTCATTTAACGAACAACATATGTTACTATCGTTTGTTTCGCAGAATCCTTGAATTTCACTGATCAACTTTGGTATTTCGCAATAAAATTGGGTTTTGAGTTCTAATTAATATTGTAATTTGTTTTATCAAACACTGTTTATTTCACTTTTTGTAACGGTTTGACCCTGCCGGTTTCAAGGCTTTTACCTCATCATCATGAAGTCTTGTTTGTGTTGATGACGAGATGAAAGCCTTGAAACCGGTAGAATTATATTGTTACAAAAAGTGGAATAAACAGTGTTTGATAAAACAAATTATAGTATATTTTAACCTCTACAATGTTAATGCCTTAACGATAAATAATACGAGTATATTCTAATTAATAGTTTGAAATATGTATGGTCATTTTATTTAACCTTCTCGTATCTGAGAAAAAAGTGCGATCTGCATGTTTTGATAAAAACAAAGGACAAAATTAAGTAGGATTCTTCTCGTGATATCAAAATTCAGCAGTTTATAATTAAATCAAATTTTGAGATAACAAATTTAATGAAAAGAAGAAGTTTAATTATTTACAATTACCAGTTAAAATGTTTGCTTTTCCATTATAATTTTTTTTTTATATTTTAGATTGGTTGTTTTATTTGCAATTAGTTAAAGTTGTCCAGCTTCCACTTTTTACGAGATATAAAGGGTTACGCTGTTGAAATAAACTGGGAATCGCTGATTTCAGGCGCACTGAGGTATGACAGGAATAGATGTATTTAAAACTGAAAGGTATTAAGTTACTGCATAGCAAAACTATCGTTTAACCGGTGCCTTTCGAATCTGTCAAATTCATCATTTGGTTTTTTTTTTACTAATGTCTATTTTACTAGTAAACTGCGTGACGATGATCACCTTCATATTCGTCATATCATGCTTTATCACTTCGAAAAAGGATGGCCTGCAGCAGTCATTTTGCGATCTCAATGAACGATCGATCGGTGAAAATCAAGTTCAAAAATGATTCAATCGTTTCAAATATCGCGACCCAAGCTTCAGAGATGGAGAAGGAAGAGGTCATTAAATTTGGTTGATGTTGATGATCAGGTTCTTCAGATGGCCGTGGAAGAAGATGAAAGTTTGACAACATTGGCCGTTAGATTTTCAGTTAACTCATAGTTTAAAATCATATGGATATGTCTCACCAAGTAAAATGTATTTTACGTAAGCAATGAAAAAAAAAGTAGAACTTTAGCGTATCTTTTTACAGAAGCATTATTGTAAAAAGTATGAAAAATGCATAATTAAAATAATCTACTCAGTAAATAACGTAAAGTTGAATCTGATTATAAAAAAATCATTAAATATGTACATCGTTTTTTTTTTTAATTAACATAAACGTTTTTAATAGTTTACTCACTATAAAAATATAAGTAAAATAAAAAAAAAAGCAATAAGTGCTACATTTTTTTTTAATCAGTGTTCATACAAATTACATTCACTTGAAAAGAACTTGTTATAATGTTGTTTATTTTGAAGACACATCAACAGTATGAACTTATTAAATAGTTTGTACTAAGAATTATAATATAATCACTTTTTAATTCTGAGCCGTTGTAAAAAATGAGAATAATAAGGCATATTTTGATGAATAACTTTTCAGAAACAGTAGTTTTAATATTTTTTTTATTACTTGGACATATGTTTTTGTTTTTCAAACTATTAATATCATTTATATATCATTCATTACGTAGTAAGGTCCAAAAGTTTTTAGCCCAAGAATATTAAAAAAAAAAAAGTGATGGTACGAAACAAGAATATGGTAACCATGTAGTTCAAAACGTTTTTAAAATGATGAATAAATTTTTCATTACCACTGAAAATATGCTGTTTGAAAATAGTGTCACATTACGAAGATCACTTTTCTTTTTTTTTCCACGCTAATCGAATTTCAATTTTGAAAATAAAAAATAATCACTAGGGGCCAAGTTATTATAGGGTGAGATATTTACTTTTTGAAAACCACAGTGGTGAATGGCAACCTTTACAGCAACAGAAGTGTGCAATAGCGGATTTTTGTGTTATATTCTTACGCCTCATGACATCTCTCGATTTCATTTTTATGACGTCCTTTAATTTGTTCATTCATGACCCAATGTACTTGCCAACAACAGAAGTGTTTCCCTCTTCATTGAAGTTATTTAGTGATAAAGTGAAATTATTTAGTGAAACTCACTGCTAATTAAAAAATAATTTTGCCAAAATCTTTTTTGGGCTTGTGTGACCTTGACTTTTCCGAACGAGGTGATCATTAGCGACGCTTTAACATCAAATCTCCTTTCAATAAAGGAACATGGCACAAAACCAAAGTTTCATCCGTCGTGACAATTCATACATTTTTTATTGTTTTTCTGATCGCGAAGCATTAAAAAATCATAGCAACATTCAACACGTTGGCTTTACCGTGCATATTTCAAAATGTAACGAAACAACGCGTTTTTTGTCAGCTCTAATTCACATAAAACAGAATAAATATGTATTAAACTTGAACTCTGACACCGCTTGACCATGCAATGGGCGTAGACGGTGTGGTATCTGTCCACACGTGCCTTAACTTATACAGGTTGTCAACTTTTGGACCTTAGTGGTACATCGATTTAATTTGAGATTATTTTATTTTTAAATATTGTATTGGATTTTAGTAGCATCCAACACAACCTAGAAAGCTTACCACATTTCCTTGTGCTCATATCATCCAATCAACTAAGAAGATGTTTAAGTCAAACTTTTAGTAATATGACTACTAAAGAAACGAACCTTTCATTCAACAAGGCTACTAGGGAGATCATCATTATTTTGAGTGGTTTACAGTTATTTTTGTTCATGAAAATTTTCAGAAAGGTTTTTTTTTATTCTAATAAAAAACTAGAGAGCAAAAAAGTATGAATTGAAAATAAACCCTTTAATTTCCCATTTTCGTGGGAATACATCTGGCAGATTTATAGCTTTTAAACAATTCCTTTCAAACACTTATTATTGTTTCATTTTCATTAAATATATTACTAGTTGCAACCCGTGAAATATTCACGGAAGTAAAACAAATTCTACATTTTTGAAATACCGAATGGAGCAAGATCAGCTTAAAGTTTTTAAAGTTCATTAATGTTTAAAATAAAAAAAAGGTACATCTTGATTGATGAATTATTGAATTCTCAAAAATCTCTTTATACATGATGTTTTGTGTATACATATAAACATTACTGTTGTTCAATTTAAATCGTTGATAAAGTTTACCTTGAAGACTTATTTCAGATATATTGACTTTGATGTTTTCACGTTCCCGACATCGTGAAAAAGAGGCATATAATTGTCTGCATTCAAAAAAAGAGCATAAGATAAATAAACACAAGTTATTATAAAGTTTAATATAATAGGAAACAAATTAATTATTTAATAAATTACAATTCAAAATAAATAGACATCGTCACCTTTTACACCGGTTCAAAAATCACGGACCCACCGATATTTAAATTTCGAAGTATTCCTCTCTCGCTCTTTTGTATTCATAATTCAATTATCGTATTTTTTCTTTGACGACAACCGTTGTACGGGCTTTGGCCTATTTATAGTATGATATTTCTTTGCCCATGGGTTAAACTTATAAATCAAAATAATATGTATCATATGTAAAGTCACAACAGTTTAAATAAAACACGAATCACAAAATCTCAAATAAAAGCATTAGCAATGGAAAATCAAGGGATTTGAGTTACGCAAAGAAGCAATCAACAATTCTTTTGAATTTAAAAAAAAATTCAAATGATTTATTCTAAAAAAGTGAAGGAATTAATAATATCGCGTTAAAAAAAGGAAAAATTACGACAAAATAAAACACAAGCTAAAAATCACGTTTTTTAAAGTGCCTTGTATATTTTGAACATTGATTAATAAGATGGAATTATTTTTATCATATTGAGGTGTACCTACAAGCTACAATTTAATTGTGTGATTTCCTGTATCTTCCTCATAATGGTGATTATGGTGCATTGGCAATAGAAATGTTAAATGCTTTTTGACTAAATGAATCTTTATGTTCCTATTTCACTTCCTTTGATATCTTCTGGTTTGTACTATAATTCCGATGCACCTGAAGTAAGGACTAAATATGTCATTTTTCAATAATATGCATTCGTATTCCACTGACGGTATTTAGTTTTCCTTCTACGTCTCATATCTAAGACGCATTCCCTATTAGCATGTAAAGACACAGGCCTTTAGGATTTAGGGCTCCATCAATCCTTTATATTGCTTTTGCATACTATAATAATAATTATTATTAAAATATTAACAAAAAATTTCACCACTGATATTTTGTTCCTTGCAAACAGTTTATATCAGCACATTTGGATGAATAGTTTTATTTTTAGATAGATTTCGATAGAAATACGATCTATCCAATAGGATTCTATTGCACTGTTCACCTAACTAGATATAAATACATGTTCTGAAGTAAGGTTCTAAATATTTACTTATATTAAAGTACATTAATTTAGCTATTATGATTGTTTATATTTATTGTGTACGTGTGGATTTATTTCTAAGTAACTTAATACTGAAAGAGTATTAATGAATTATTTTGTTATTTATTTCTGGCATGTAGTGAAATGTTTGTAATATAATGATAAAGTTTGTTCAAGAAAAAGGACCGAGTCCGTACAAGGTACTTTGAAATTGTAAATATCCTTTTCTTTCACACAGGTGAAATTTACTTGATTCTGGCGGCCAGTGCTGGAAGGGTTTTTTTAATTCAGGAAATATGATCAAAAACATTAAGTACCATATACGGGAAAATTTTGTAATTTATTGTGAAATTTATTTTAAAAGGTTAACCTCATTTAAATCACAATAATAACATTTGCAAGGCATTTGTTTTTAAGTTTTGTAAACAACGTCTCAAGATTAATATTAATTTTATCCAAACTATTGAATAGAAAATTAAACCAATGACCCCCACGTTGGTAATATGCGTGTATTTTAACCCATGTTATTTTGTTTACATTATGTTGTGTTCTGATTTTAATTAAAGAACTCTTTAACATTTTTCTGACAGGTTTTACGTTCTTACTAAGTGAAAAAAAAAAACATTATATTTTTCCGATTTTTATTCGTAAATATTGAAGTCACTAAAAATATGATTGACTATTTAATCCGGTAGTAAGAATAAAATAATGTGTTAGATGGAATCTTGCTATCTTCAGGGGGTATTGTGAGGAGTATTTTTTAATTTTACTAAATCAAAATGGATATAGATTTTCCGCAAGAACTAGCGAACGCCATTTCGAGATAAGTGGCGGGCCTGCCAAATAGGAGAGTCTTAAAATGTCGTTAATTCTGGGCATTCGCTTAGTGCGTAGCAAGGTCAATACGATTCACGAAATTCTGTGTTGTTCTAGAAATAATGTCTCATAGTCAAAAAGAAATAAATAATTATTATTTATTAGAGGCGGTATTCGGCACCGCGTCAATAGATTTGAAGTCGGGAGAAAGACCACCTTCTGCACGTATTCTCGCTGTCAACAACTATCCTCACCCCAGTACGAGCCTATAAGAAGAGCGGTTCCGCGTCACGGAGCTCATTCCCCGGGACCAAACCAAGTGCTACTAGGTTCACGGCCGTTTTGTTTCCCATTGTAATTCTTTTTATTTAATAATTACTATCGAGCCGAATTCAAATACTTATAAATTCAGTTGGAGTCTAATTTCACGTCAGGAATTCTCTCCTATCCAGAAGCTGCTTTCTGTTACGTCAGGATCTGACCATTTCTATTTCTACTTCAATAAATTTCGGAGACCAACACGTGGATGCATGTTTGGTCATACTTCTACCTTTGCTGATACGACTTCGTGAGGTATCTGCTGTCGTCACGCTCTTCCTGGTGACATCATCCTCCTTTCATCATCAAATTCCCCAGCGTTCCACTCGGACCCTGGGACAGACGGCTTTCGCCGCCGTCACGCTTCAAGCGACCATTCATTCCGCCTTGGACTTCCCGCGCAGGAACAAACAGACACGTCCGACATCTGGTGCACCAGGACATATATTATTACGCCATAATAATGTGGAAGGTATTGTGAACCAAATTTATTGTAATTCTTTGTTGATTTCACTACCAATTTTACCTTGTTTCTTTTGAAATCGACGCACGTCGAGCGATCGTTAAAAAATAATTTTAAACTAAACCTCTAATAGGTGAAGTTATTAGAGTCAGTTATTTATTCAAATCCTACCTACTCCTACCAAGTTCATTGATCCGGTAATGAGAATAAATAATTTTGATTCAATCTATTACTGTGTTTAATTATTATTACCCTGTTTCCTGATATCGATCCCGTGAGAATATCTAGTATTGTACCCATCAAATCCTGAGACAAAACAGATCTGTGTTGATTTTCGTTTACCGCTGAGCTAACCTCGAGTTATGACTCATTCTGATATTTTGATTGATTGATTGTTTTAATTTACAGTAATCTCAGCTAAATATTTAAAATTAAAAAAAAAGAGTCTGACAGTATTCTTATTTGTTTTTTTTTTAAATCGATTTTGTTTTCATCTTATTTTTCTATAATCCTTTCTAAATAATTTCCAGTAAGAAATGTTCAAAAATCTTAAAAATTTGAAAAGTTATGAGGGTTTATAGTCGAGCGCGCGCCGGTCGAAAAATGACCTGAGCTTCGCAGCTGTCGGATCGTCTATTGTTATGGCAGTAGCCTTATTTTCCAAGAATTCTTGTCCAATAGGATTTCTTGGTACGATGAATTGTTATTTAGTTTGTCGTGTAGAAGTGTAAACAGGGGATTTTTAAACAAGTTTATATGATCCTGGAATTGCTAATTAAGAGTAAGTTGAAAATATTTACTTTAATTCGTGTAAAAATCGCGTTTCCTGAAAAGTCACTTTTTTTTCAATATTCCCCGTAATAACTCCAAAACCAAGAAACCGATTTTAATAAATAAGTAGACATTCTCTTTGTTATACTACTCTCTATAGCCGGTACTAGAATTATTTCAATCGATTCATTTTTTCGATTTTTTTCACTCCTCTAAAGAAAAAAAAAAAGATTTTTAATTTCAACAACCCGCCATTTTTTTTAATAATTATTTTTTTATTATTCTAGTACCGGATATAGTCACATGCTTATTGAGTAAAACATATTTTTTTTTAAATTTTCAGACGAGTACAACAGCCACAATTACGTGCATAATGAACCCCCTCCATGTACGGGCGACCTTACTTTCGACTTAATAACAACAAAAATATTAGTTTTTTATTATAAAATTTAATGAAAATGTTGTTAAAAGATAAATAAGTATGTCTAAAAAACTATTTTTTAAAAAAATTCGTCACTGAAAAAAAATCTTAAAAATCGTCGATTTTTCGGCCTATGAAATGAGAATACCCCCTTAAAGAAAGGTGCTTTATATTTTAGTTCACAAATGTTAACAGAGAATACGAAGTAAATTGAATATGGGATCCGATTAGGTTTTATCCAGGAGTAATGTAACGTTAAAGCTGGATTGTTGTGTTTCTTTTTGCTTTCAATGTGGTTTAATTAATTTAATAACAAGGGCCCTTTTTGGTTTGAGATTTATACTATTTCATTGAAAATAACTTTTTTTTTTATTGTATCATGTCATCTTTTTATCGAAAATATGTTACTTATTTGCCCCCAATAAAGGTTGTTTGTCGAAAAATATATCATTTTATTTTTAACGAGGTTAAATATAAGGAAAGATTTACGCACGGTTGATTGAAATTGATTATTTACCCGAGTTAAACTGAATTATCATATCCTTTTGTCCATTTTAAAATTTTATATTTCCCTATTCTCCGCGGACTAGACGGTTAAAATAGGAGGTTTGGGTTCTATTCCCAATTGTATAAAAAAAAATTGATAAACGTCCCAGTCTGGTAAAATTGTTAATCAAGTAACAATATTTGCACACGCTGAGAACTTGTGCGGTTATTGCGTTACAAACACGTTCAATGACAAACGCGAGTTTCGTGCCCACTCCAGTGATTTTAAACCTGATCGCTCCGTACTGGGATCAAATGCACTATAGTGTCTCCCAGTCACGCTATTTATTACATATAAATAACGTATTCGGATTTCTTGAAGGTCACCACATGAAAGGGAAAAATAAAATATTTTAATGTTCTAAATGGTGAAGTAAAAAAATGTTTACAATCTTTAAAAATATTTATTCTGTCTTAAATCTATATAAATAAAAATTTAAATGTTCGTATATTAAAAATCTTGAATCTCCGAAAGTTCTTCACCGATTGCTTTGAAATTTTGACAAAAGGTTGCATTCGTATACAAATATGTTTATATATACAGTTGTATATAAAAAAGTATATAAAACAGACGATATAATGGGAGCGCCCCCATAACGGCCACACACGCAATATAGATTTCGATTTATTTTAATTTTGATTTCGAATATGAAATATTAAATAATAAATATTAATTATTAAATATTAAATATTAAATATTAAATATTAAATATTAAATATTAAATATTAAATATTAAATATTAAATATTAAATATTAAATTTTAAATATTAAATAATAAATTTTTGATTTTCAAATACGTCGTGTTGAAAAACAGCGCCAT
The DNA here is from genome assembly GCA_949825065.1 of Odontocerum albicorne. Lineage (NCBI taxonomy): Eukaryota > Metazoa > Arthropoda > Insecta > Trichoptera > Odontoceridae > Odontocerum > Odontocerum albicorne. The sequence goes on along the minus strand of OX463843.1, from coordinate 39,387,796 downwards.
CTGTTTGGACGTAAAAGCAATACATGCTTTACTAAATATTTTATGCGCTATTTTGTATTATATGTGCGTCGTTAAGAATAACTGCTATCTAGCTATAAAGAATAGCTGTTTCATATCGTTTTTAAACTGTTTTTCTTATTTTTCAGTGCAACTAGCGGTAGAATTGAACTGTGTCGATTGATTTTCATTTGAATTCAAATCATATCGTGAAATTGACCTCTTCGGAGTGACGCGGTGACGTGATGGTATGTATTTATATAATGTTACTATACAAATTACTTTTTATACCTTTGAATTATTAAAAGTTCCGCGTGTTTCTTGCAGGAGTGCGGAAAATAATTTCTGTCAATATATCGGGTTTATCAACGATATTCTTTTCTTAATAACATTATTCAGAAACATCAAACCGAATATGTGATTAATTTAATTCATTTCTTCCAGAGACACCAAAAAATGTACTGAGGAAATCCAGCAAGCTTGAAATGCCGAGGAAGCAGCAGAGCGACGTGCAACCAGACTTGAGGATGCACGGTTGTGAGCACGGCGATCGCGTTCTGCAGCTTCAGTTCTGCTTCGTTCTCAACAGAATGAACGCGACAGGCTGAGAGTGGCTAAAAGACGTCAAAAATATTGTATACCCACAAGTATTGTAAAATTAAACATATTAGAAACGTGTGCTTTCTCTTTTCTTTATTTTCCGTTTAACCAGTCTGAGGCACAGCAACGCGTGGCTGGGTACAACTTGTATATATAAATGAAAATGTACATGTTCGTATGTAAAAAATCTTAAATCTCCGAAAGTTCTTCACCGATTGCTTTGAAATTTTCACAAAAGGTTGCATTCAAATACGCGCATGTTTATATATACTTTTTTATATACAGTTGTATATAAAGAAATATATAAAACAGACGATATAATGGGAGCGCCCTCTGTTGAACGTAACGGCAACACACGCAATATAGATTTTGATTTATTTCATTTTGATTTTGAATATTAAATAATAAATATTAAATATTAAGTAATGAAATAATAAATATTAAGTAAGTATTGAATATTAAATATTCAAATACGCGCGTGTTGAAAAACAGCGCCATCTGTTGGACGTAAAAGCAGCACACGCCATACTAAATATTTTATATTAGCGCCATTTTTTGTGAATCTATGTCTGTCGCATTCATTTCTTGATTTTATTTTTTTTCTTTTGTGTTTCATTTCGTTTTTTAACTGTTTTCCTTATTTTTCAGTGCAATTAGCGGTGAAATTGAGTTGTGTGGATTGATTTTCATTTGAATTCAAATTATATCGTGAAATGCGTTAAAATTGACCTGTGTCGAGTGATCAGCGTTTGAAGTGAAATATTTCGTTAATATTTTTTATTTTTTTTTGTTTTTTAGTTCGTGTGTTTTCTTTTTTTAATGTTTCATAATTTTATATGCTTTTGTTATAACTTTCTTTCTTCTTTTTCAGTGCAATCGATTTGCTTTAGTTCATCAAAATAATGCCTCGCAGAAGATCAAACTTAGGTGGTCGTACTCGCGGAGCGGAAGCAGTGCGACGAGTAATTGCAAATCAAACTGAGGAAGAACGGAATTGATCTGTGTCGATGGATCACGGAATACTAAACATTGCTCATTTACAGGTTATGTCACTTAGCATTTTCAATGTTTCCGATTCTTTCATTTCATTTTTTTAAATCAAATTCGTGCATTGTTTGCAATCATATTGACCGCCTGCTCTCCTTCATGTCCAACAAAGTTATGGGAGAAATATAAATTGCACATAGTTGAAGCTTTTTTCCGTCGAATACGCGAGGAAAATTTAAATAGAAACATGGATTTCTCAGCAGAAATTTACAACGAAGCGTTGATAATGATTGAAGATTTGTGCTTAGAAATTGCGAACAAAGTTCTCAATCAATTGGGAATGCCATCACCGAATCAATCTGCTGCTACTTCGTTCGATGTAGAATTGCGACGTGAACAAAATTACAACACGGGTGATATTTTGTCGTATGTGCAATCAAATATTTCTAAGCTAACGCTTGAGCAAAAAGGCATTTACGATCAAAGACTGCAAACTGTCAATAACGTGGCTGAGAAATCTTCTTTTTAGATACGCCAGGTGGAACTGGTAAAACGTTCCTAATTAGATTGATTCTGGCAGCAATTTGATCCCAAAATGGCATAGCCTTAGCTCTTGCGTCGTCCGAAATAGCTGCGATATTGCTACCAGGTGGTAGAACTGCTCATTCCGCTTTGAAATTTCCATTGAACATACGATTCATTGAAACTCCCACTTACAAAATTTTCAAAGCATCCGGCATGGGAAAAGTATTGCAGAATTGCAAACTTATTGTTTGGGATGAATGCACAATGGCACACCAAAAATCGCTCGAGGCTCACAATCGATCATTGCAAGATTTGCGTGGAAACATCAGACCATTTGAGAACGCATTAATATTGCTTGCAGGAGATTTTAGGCAAAAATTGCTTGTAATTGTTCGGTCGACACCAGCGGACGAAATAAATGCTTGCTTGAAATACTCTACTTTATGGCGACACGTTACTTTTTTTGTTTTTTCTTTGTTTTTTCCTTTTTTAATGTTTCGCAATTTTATATGTTTTTGTTAAAACTTTCTTTCTTCTTTTTCAGTGCAATCGATCTGCTTTAGTTCATCAAAATAATGCCTCGCAGAAGATCAAAAATAGGTCATCGCACTCGCGGAACAGAAGCAGCGCGACGAATAATTGCAATTCAAACTGAGAAACAAGAGGTATCAGCGAACGAGCGAAACAGACAATGAATGGCTCAAATACGTGCCGAGAAAGCAGCAGAGCGACTTGCAGCCAGACTTGAGGCTGCACGGTTGCGATCACGGCGATTGCATTCTGCAGTTTCAGATCTGCTTCGTTCTCAACAGAATGAACGCGACAGGCTGAGAGTGGCTGTAAGACGGTAAAAACTATTGTATACCCACAACTATTGTGAAATTAAACATAGTAGAAACGTGTGCTTTATATTTTCTTTCTTTTCCATTTAACCAGACTGAGCTACAGCAACGCGTGGCCGGGTACAGCTAGTATAAAATAAAATATCTATATAATGATCTTCAAAATCAACACGTCATTAAAAACGAACAATAAACGCGTTTCAAAATGTTGATAGCATATTTTCCAATACAGAAAAATGTAGATGAAAGAAATCAAATACACTAATTTCGCTTTTTTTTTAGTGACTATTTACATAATATTAGGAATTCTCAGCCACGGAGCAATGATGGGTTGAAAACCAGTACGTTCATTAAAAATACTGATTTTGTATTATGTTAGACATATAATTACAGTAAACTTTCGCTCCCAAAATTTACTATAACGTGTCAAATAAAATTACTAAATTTTATGTATTTTTTTTTTTTTAATGTAACCTTTGTCAACTGAACGAGACATGTTTGTATTTTAATTGTATTAGGTTGGGATTGAATTATTTGTCAAAAGTAGATCTTCATAAAATGTCAAACCAGCATATTTTAGTGATTCAACGTTTTATCACCAAAGCTACTACATTCGTATATGCTAAAAAAAAATATTTTGATCTTTGTCAAATGCTGCTTGTAGGATATTAAACACGCATCCGACATATCACTGCTGATAAATGCTTTTCTGTGGATATTTATTAATTGATAAAATAAACGACACTTCAGTGTTTTTACGTAACACCAAATCCTTAACAAAAGACAACGTAATATCAATACCTTCCAAAAACCTTAGAATGGATGACACTGTTAAGACCCTGTCTTTCTACGGTGTTACAATGTATAAGATATTTCAATATTACATTTTAATTCAAAATACTTCACGAGTTACGAGATTTACCGTTACAAACTACCCAAACCTTGATTTATACTAAGGATGGTCTCTCTGCGCAGAATGAATTAAATATTCTTGCTTTAAATCATTAAGACACAAGTTATAGCGTATTTACAGATTGTCAGACGTACACAGATGTCAGAACTTATGGTTTGTCTTCGGGATACTGTTATGTTAGTGTCGTATTTTCAAAAAAATTATTTCAGCTGTTTGTTTGACCGCGAACTTCAAACAGGTAATAACTGATTCAACTTGCAGCTGAGCGACACACGTAAATTAGCAAGTACGAGTAATTTTGTTTTACTGAATTTACTTTAATTAATTTCTCACATCAACTGACACAAGCAACGAGGTTATCCCCAGGCTTGCTCAATTTGGGAATTCTTTTTTTCTTTGTTTTACTAAGTAGTACTCTTTATTCTCAAGACTCGAAAAGTGTTTGGTTGCGAAACAGCTGCTGCTCCAAGTGATGGGTACATTCAATAAAAACACACAGCTGCAATTTTAAATTAATTATATTTCAAAAGATCCCACCGTTAAAGTAGGACACAATGAATTGCAATTTCTAGCGTTACGCTTATGCTTTAAACATGCGAGTATCATAAAGGATTAATCGCCAGGTCTTAATCAGCAAACACACGCTCACTTAGCACGTAAAAAATATTAGACAATTTCTACAATGACTACGTCGTACACACATTACTAGAACATATTCACCCTCTGGGCGTAATAGGGATTCAGAATTTACACAAGAAATCACCAGTTAGACAGTTCTAAAACAATCAATTATAGCTACCTACTTTCTGTGAGTTCTCACACAATACTACCTTTGGTATTTTAAGATTTTAGCGTGCATCACGTGAGTACAAAAACCGTTAACGAAATCGTTCAGGAATCTGCAACACGTCCGGAATGAATAAGGGTTGTCGTCTACGTACAAGGAAGCTAGCCTGTACCATGCCTTGACGGCGTCCAGAAGGGAGGCGTTCGTCCTATGGCAAATCGTTGTCGGAGTAGATGATTATAGAAATGGCTAGACTCGCGGCCAGATGTAGAGATACCTCTATGCTGGCTTAGACGCCTGATGTGTCTAGCGTGAGCTTTCAAATCGCTTCAGCGATCTCTCGTTGAAGCTACGTTACAAGTATACGGTATGTGATTGTACCGAGGAAGATATTGGTCTGTCGTGTATATTAGTGAACGAGCTTTCACCTTGATAAGGTGCACGTCTCTTATTTAGGACGCCAGACCACTCGATTTTTTAACTACGAAAAATTGGTATCTCCAATAGATTGCTTACTTTCCTTTTAAAGAAACACTTCACCGAGGATTTATGTAATTATTAACTGAGTAGCAGTTTAAACGGCTCTAAAAGATAACTTTCGAAATTTGATAAATTAACGTGTCAATATTCCTTTATTTAAATATAAAGTAAAACTCACCATAGATTTGGGCAGGAACACAGCGTAACAAAGAATGAATAAAAGCCCGAGGTACCCGCTTTTACATCCTCGCCCTACATAAACAAAAACTAGTACGACATGAGAATAGAACGAGCTCTCACATTTGTAATTTTTTATTGCACACATAGCATTAGACCAATCACATTGATTCAATCCATAGTTGATATAACGAGCTGTCTCATTCGTCCAATTTTATTACATACTTAGCAATGGGCCAATCACGTTGATTGAACGTTTTTTTTAGAAAAAAATAATCTCAACGTTTGTTTCGAATTCAACTCTTACAAAAAAAACCGTAATGAACAAGAGAGCCACAAACCACCAATTTTAATTAAGCAGCTATAAAATCGTCTCCCAGGGGGGGGGGGAGGGGGGCACACTTACTACAGTAAAATAGTATCCCAACAAGACCTATATCTTTACTTATATTATGTTAATTACGATTTCGATTTCGAGTACTGCACGGAAAGTAAAAAAAACAATCAACAATGTGACTTTTAAAAATGTATTTAAAATTTAAAATATAGCCTCTCTCAATGGGACACAATTGGGGATTATTTTGAATTAAACAACACCTGCATTTAAAGTATCTTAACAACACATGTAGTTACCCAATTATGGAATTCCTTTAATTGATAATATACAACGCGTAAATTGATGAATTACAATGACAATCGTTTGTAAATTACTATGACCACATTTGAATTGGTCAAGTTTCTGTGTATTTCTATCAAGAGAGTGAAAACCAAGGGTTAGAATACGATCGCCATGTTTTGTATTTTTTCCTTTGTTCTCAATTCACAGTGCCCTTTTAATAAGATATCATCATAAACCACGCTATTGAATTAACGACACACGAATTTTATGGAGAATTCATATAGGAAAAGTGAATTTAAATTCAATTAAAACAATGAAATCTCTTCAATATGATGATTTCAATTTTTATCATGTTTTGTTGACGCTGGAGGTTAAAAGGTTAAATACTCCCTCAACGAGGGGTGAAACGATCAGAGCAATCTTGTGAATAATTGATATTTCAATTTATTCAAAAGTGAAGCGTTGCTCGGAATCACTTAGGTCAACAGGTTTATAAACGTCACGATGTTGGAATGGACCCAAAAACGGAAAAGTTTACCACTTGCTAAAATTTCTCTGCTTGGGAAAAAACGTGACTGAAAAATTCCAACTGGATTATAAAGTACTCAGTTATATTAATGTTGAAAATTTACTCGGAAAAATTTGCTCCCATTTATTCATAATATTTTTTCCTTCTCATAATTAAAATATGTGTTATCATCATCGTCAACATCATGCTATATCTTTATTGGAACTTTATCTTCATTCGATATTGTCATAAATCTTTAGCTTCTACCATGACCAATGACCATACGCCTCATGCATACTATCCAATCACACAAGCTTTTCTCTCTTCCCTTCTTCAGAGTTTGATTCGATTGGTTGTGCCGTTTTCTAAGTATGCCTAAACTTCTCATACCTTCTTTACTAATCGAATAGATCATTTTAATCATTCTTTGTTTTCACGTGACTGAACACTCACAGTGCATTAATTTTTTTTAGCTAAAGGTTTTTTATAACATTTCAGGGTTTTTTTTTAAATATTTCATTACTTTTATAAAACGGCGCTAATTTATAAAATGTTCAAGGAGTTAAAAATGTCCTTATTCTAAAACCATATTTTATATATAGTATATATTCCCAAATTAAACACATCACATCCCTGACGCAGCTGAATGTCAAAACTATAAAATCTTCACTTCACGACCAAACTTTACAAACGCTTTATCAGGATGTGAATGAAAAGAAATGATTTCAGTTTGAAAAAAATAACATTACAGTGCGCACTTCATTTGATTTGCAAAGTGGAAATGTTTGGCATCTGGTATTACAAATGAAAATCATCTAAATCGATAATAATGCGCTATTGAGGTAACATCTGTTTTTAGATTATACAATATTTTTTCCATTTCGGACGAACTTGAGAGCTTTCCGAATAAATTTGGATAATAATTATAAAAATAATCAGCAAAATGCTTCAACATAAAAAATATGGAGGAAATACCTTCAAGGTTTTAAATTATAGTAATATTATATAACCAAATAAAAAAATAAGTTTATATTATTTATTCCTCTTTATTACTAGAATTTCTTAAATAAAAACAAACACGATAACTCTTTATGACAAAACCTAAAACAAGCATCACAAGTTTCATGCGGAAACCCCGTATTGGTATGTTTCAAAATAATAAGTACAGCGAAGGTGAAGGAATAAAAGATATATCGTGAACGGAAAGTTTGGCGCTCTATTCTCTTCACATCCTCCAGCTGGGAAATGACTCTTTGGTATTGATAAGTTATGAAATACAATTTTTTTGGAAAACCTTTAAAAAAATTAAGTTTAATGTAAAATAAGCCTTGTTGAGTTGTAAGAAGAAAAAATCGTTACATTTAGACTTTGGGTAAAAAAAATTGTTTTTGATCATTATTATAACTCATAATTAAAGTAACGTTATAAAATATCAAGTGTTCATTTTAAATCTTGTAACACTATTTTATCTCTAAGCGGTGTAATTTGAAGTTGTGACAGTTATGCATTTAAGGTGCGATATTATTAGGGTACAAGAGTTTTCCGCTTAGCACAATTGGATCGCTTTCGGTCTGCTCGGGGAGTTAACCTTGCTCTTCTCGGCGCTGCGGTGAAGGGCGACACATACTCGTACATCTTAGCGTTATAGCAAAGGGGATCCTTGTGTACCTGCCTGCCCAGAATTAAACGGACAAGGAATGAACGCACCAAAATTTCATTTTTAATCAGTACATTTCTTTTCCATGGACAAATATTGTATTAAAATTAATTATAAGTGCCATTTCTTTTAAAATGAAAATATACGTGTTTTTCATTTTATTTATGTTTTTACTGTGATCATGTCAAAAGTTAGAAAATACACTTTGGAAGTATTTGGTAAAAGCACACCATACTCGATAGAATCGTCATTAAAATTCTTATTTAATTAAAATTGGCTCTTTAACACTTAAAGTACGATTATCTCTAGCCTCGATGAAACAGTATTTTAGGTACTTTAGTAACTACGATGAAGTTACTTAAATAACATTTTTTTATGGTTATAAAAAAATAATCGGGTAGAATCTTATATTTACGAGTTACTTTTTTTTAATTAAACATCTGATGAGTTTTTGTTAAATTATGATAAAAATGATGCTTTTTGTGGTAAATCAAGACGACTTTTTAATATGTGTTCGGAATTTACAAATGTGTGTCAGTCAATCCTTGATAAGTTAATTTAGCTGCATAACATTAAAAAAAGTTTACTTTCTTCTGTAACTGCAAGTCTTAATTTTTTTTCTGACAAATCTTAAACATTTTCAAGTAGAAATGAACGGATTTTTCATCAAAACTTGCAGCGTACTAACTAACAAAGAATTATAATAACACAGGTGTGAATATTGGTATATGCCAAAATAAAACCTATTTCAAAAAATCCTGATAAATATTTTTTTAAAAATAAAAATACAAAAATTATATAAAGAAGTTTGGAACCACACAAATTTATTATGTTTTCGAATTTCGGGTAAAAATTATACTAAATTTGGTGATTTGAGCTGGAAGGAAGCCAACTGCCTTTTTCACGTACTGTCCCCCTTGGTTGTTTACAAATCTCCTCGACTGGGCTTGCCAAATTTCATAATCAACAGGTTCTTGTCACGTCCTTTTGTCATTTTCTGTACACGTAATATCCCGCAAAAACGCGCTCATTGTCAAGAATAATTTATTTCCTCCTTTTAGGATTTTATTTCAAATGAAAAATTGTATATAAATATATCTTTATTTTTTAGTCAGTGAGCAAACTCACAATAAATTCACACAAAATTTTAAATCAGGGTTAAAATAATCAAGCGCATTTTTTTAAATAAATAACTTTGGCAGCTAAACCAATCATAATACCCATCTTGTGGACGGGTGTTATGATTATGCTTAGTTATGCTGCAGTTAAATAATCATTAAACTTAAATTAGATAAAAAAGATTTTTCTCGACATAAAGAAGTACTCTTACATGATTTCACATTCTATTCGAAAAGTCATTTAATTTATTTTCCTTCAATCTGCCTAACCCCCCCCCCCCCCCCCCCATCTCACCTTCAAGGTTTATTTGTTTCTACTTTGTGCTCGTAAACAAATAACAAGTTGACTACCATACGGCAATATCTCCTAATCGATCATAAAAGACTACCGCAGATTCGTGACTAAAAGATAATAAAAAAACTTGAACATACTCAAAATATTATCAAAAAAGTGAACAAAAAACATTTGTAAATATCACCCAAGTCTGGGAAAGGACAAGTAAGATGAGAAAGAAGTAGAAAATACGAGTTATGGAGAAAGACATTTCGTAATTTAAGAAACATGTAATATTTGTATGCTGTAGTGTGAGCGTGACGTAAATCTATTATCGGAGAGGCGGTGAATATTTTTGGCAAGATATTGAGAATAAAGTTTAGAGATATTGAGATGTAAAATAACAGTTTCGGATGTAAAATAAAAGTGGCATTTTTATGAACCTTTTGACGATTTCTTATTCGAGTATTGAAGCTCGAGTTTACTTGTTCGAGTATTGAAGCTCAAATGTTCCCTGGATGGGCAGCCCGCGTTTTTCAAGTTTTGTTCGAGCAGTCCATAAACGAAATATATTTCTTAATTTTCAACTCGATTTACAACGAAGCAAAATAAATAAAATTTCGTGTTATTTCTGCCTGTCGTTTTTTCTTAAACATGTTAAAATTAAAAATAATTCAATTTATTTGGTTCAGTCTTTGTAATCTTAGTTTTAATGTTTGAATTATCAGAAAAAAAAAATTCTGATAATTATATTTTAAATGCAATCGAAAAGAAACCGAATTCAATACACTTTTTAGCACAAAATTTTCTAAATTTGAAATACCAACAAATAAATTATTATAATTGTTTAAAATATAACAAAACGAAAACAAGTTTAAATTCAATAAAATATGGCCGTTGGTATTTTTGTAAATCGTAATGTGTGAATAAGAATTCTATATTAAAATGTTGCTAAATTTCATGAAATCTCTTAGGTTGATCGATATGCGTCTCATGAAGCATGAAGATAATAAAAAATGACACTGTAAAGTGTCTACTTTAAGATTCGAGTTCTCCATTGAGGAAAGTTATGTAGTACGAGTACACAGATCAAGCGATGCGACGCGCGACGCGCGACGGTGTGATTACGAGCGGCAAGTTATGATAGAGAGCGATATATCAAACGATCATGCCGCCTTTCAAAGAGTGGATGATTTTGCAAAAAATAGGATTGAACGTGGATACATAAGTATTATATGAAAAGGGAGGGGGGAATATTAGCGAGGCCGTTCAATAAATAAGCCTATTTTCGGGATGCTCGTTTTGTTAGAAGATAATGTAAGGTGTTATTGGAAATGCCCATTGGGAATTATGAACGGGGAAAACTTAGACAAACCCTCGCTTTGTTTTATAGTTTTAGCTATATCTCATTCTTCTAAACTGTTTTTGTAAAAAGCAATCTGTTTTTGTATCAGGGATATGTATACATTTTCTTTTTCAATATCAGAGAAATACAAGAGATCGTACATATCATATATGATATATTAAATGAAAGTAACAAAAAATCTGAGTAAATACAACCTGAAATATATTTACTTTATTTACTCGTGTGCTAAATATTTGCATCCATTTATCTACCACATATGCTAAATATGTGCATCAAATTATTGAACAGGGATAAGTATAGTGTTCAAGTAATGGGCGGGCATTCATTGAAAAATAACATATTTTTCGAAAGGAGTAACATATATGTATAACCAATGGGCGTTGTTTTGAATACTTAAAAATGTACAAACTTACTGAAATTGTATAAACTATTATCTTCATTCATTGAAAACAGTAAAAGATAAATGTTATATTTATAAAAAAAATTATTTACATAATTTCTACTTCATTAAAACAAAAAAATCTCAGGTATTTGTCCTCTTTTTGATTCCTTTGAGATTCATTTTTATTAACATGGTATGATATTCTCTTTGTTAAAGCCAGGTTTGCTTTTAAGATCTTCTCTTCAGTTTACACCACAATCATGACAATACTTGTTTTGTTCATTACAACCTCAAAAATTATATTTTAGATCAAAGATATACGACGTCTCACTCAACCCCCTATTTCTTATTTTTCCTTGGATAATAATTCTAAGATGCGTTCGAGGGTTTGTGTTTAAAGTTGCTCTGATGTTTAAGCCTTTGATTCAATATCTACATGTTGTTTCCACCAATTTCCCAATTAACTTCATTATATTGGTTTAAATCCTGAATCTTGAACTATTTTTCATTTCAATTATTTATATGGCCCCCCTTAACATTCGCCTTACGGTACCCCTCATTCATACCCGTATGGTACTCCTCGAGGGTGTTTGGTTGGGTTTCCGTGCGAAAGGTCGTCGGTTCGAACTCCGCGCTGAGCAACTCTCCTTCAAATGATACAGGTATGTGTCTGCCTAGCATTCAGAGATTTATTTATTTATTCTCTCAACACAGGCTTAGCCCAATTACTTTGAGAAATACAAGACATATTAAAAATAAAGAAAAATTACATAGAATAAAAAAAAATAGAAAATTATATAAAATAAAAAAGAATGTATATGCATACATACGAGTATATACACGCATACATTCACATATATTCAAACTCAATTAAGAACGTTGATGAGTGCTTTCTAGCGCGCTCAATCTTAGAAGAAAATTAACTTTTGCTTTTGGTAATGTGATATGAAATATGTCAATATTCGAAGCAGTCCCGTTCAAAAGAGTAAAGGCCCTTCCAACAGGCATAGCGGCTGGAAGACCCGTTCTTGCGTATGTTATTGAGAACAGTTCTTGCCGGCGCAGTCTAGTATAATTGTTAGGAATATTTAGGAGATATAAGGATGCCAATGGCTTCGGTCATATCTATTCTTTCAAAAAATGGGAAAAAACATGGTATTATCCTCCGATCGTCTCACTTCGGTGTGTCATTGGATCAGTAAAGCAGTTTGCCCGGTGAGCTTACTGGTGTGCAACGGCTCTCACTTAAAACAAGAAAAAAGAGCGAAACTCCATGGTACAGATTCGCTTTCTAACTGAATTGAAGTAGGAATGGCGAGTGAATTCTCGACTACGAGGTCCAGTAACGATAACGACCCATCACATATTGTCTTCGTCCCCAATAATTAAACCTTTGGACGACAAGCATCTTAACATATCAACTAAGTCAGCAGGTTCTCTTATGTTTCATTGATCATGCTTCTTGAGCATAGGTCCGACTCGAACATCAGCTTTGCGTTGATGCTCGTCTCTTCTTTGGTCAACACTGTTTCATAAAAGCTCTCCTGCAGCGACGTAATTCATAGATATTAAAGAATAACTTAAGGATTATTATTTATTTCAAAATATTCATCTTTAAATTCCATAAAATTCTCATACCAACTCCAGTTTTCTTTGAAATGTATATTTTATTAAAATTTTGTTAGTATTTTTTACTAATTTTGTTTTATTTCATATACAACGTTAAATACATGGTCATGGATATCAATAAAACTTATGAAACGAAAGCTGGTCGATTGGAAGAAATTACTTTAAAGCTATAAATCTGCCAGATATATTTGCGTGAAAATATTAAACACATCGGTTTCCTGATTTTTCGTACATTGTGAACTCTTCGCTCAAGTTTTTAAATTATGTTATTCATTTTCGAGTACATACTGCATTAAAGGTCTTTTGACTTCTCATTGTCCAAATAATATTTTTTTTTCTGATTCTTATTATAATTATCAAAGTTGTGATTAACGAGTAGACAATATAAGTTGATTATTCCAGATTACGCAATAACACATATATTTTTCTAGTTGCCACCATAAAAAATAATATTTTTTTAATAAACTGTAAGCTTATACTGGTATCTGCAATTTATACCGCTGACATATTCTGTAGAAATGTTAGGTGAATATAAATTATTGTTTGGATTCATTTGCATTACGGAAACTTTAAGTTGTTGTTAGAATGTAGCAAGCAATTTTAAATGTGTAGCTTTCCAAACATTCCTTGAATATATTTTCTTAGTTTACGTAATATGGCTGATCACGCGTGCTCAAAGTTCATGTAACAAATAACTGTGTGTTCGCTGGTTCTTGCGCTGGTCACCGCGAGAATGTTTACGTTGTGCTGGGTACTTTGTTTAAGCGCACTATATTCGGTAATATTTTTGACAACACCCTGAGAACGAAGGCAACACATCACCCTCGAAACATTGGCCATAATAGAAGTTTTTTTCAATACGGATACAACTTTAAAAATTTTACCTATTGGAACGGCTATGAAAATGCTTGAATAATTAAGACATGAGAACTTTGAAGATTCAATGTTGACTGTATCATCTCAAAGTTTACCATCGTGTGTGAATTTAGATGACGCAACCTATAATGTAACCTACTCAAATTTAATGATTTGAGGGCGATTGAGTGCTCTAACATACACACACGTATGTTTTAGTTGGAGTATGCACTATCTTATTTTAAAGATTTGAGGGTGATTGAGTGCTCTAACATACACACACGTATGTTTTAGTTGGAGTATGCACTATCTTAATTGTACGAACACGTTTATCGCACACTATTTACCTGATCATTTAAATCTGCCAAATTTATTAAGGGGAATCAAGTGGCCAGCAAATATCACAAAAATTTAATTTTTGTAATAAGGTTTGCGACTCAACTTTCTGGAACAGTTAGAAATAACAAAGTACGACACGACCGTAATAGTTAAATGAACGATCAATTATACTTATTTAATTCTCCTCTCCTTGGTATTTAAAAAAATTACACTTCCGTTAAAATTGAGTGACTGGGTATTTTGACTTTGCTACTTAAAATATCTTTAAAACTTAGCCACGTGCTTTTATTTGATTATCAATAAATAGACGTAACAACATATTTTTGTTATACACAAACATCACTAAAAAACCCCTTTGTGGCTAAAAAAATCCAAATGATTTGTTTTAAAAACTCTTATAACTTAACTGATCCCTTTACTGTTTTACACCAAAAGTTGGTTGAAGATAGTTTTGCAGTATTAATGTTTTATGGAGGCAATAGCCAGATAATAAAATAAATAAATAAAAGGTTGACAAACATTGTAGCTGAGAAGAAGAAAAAAACGTGCTGTGTCGCATTATACGGATTACCCGTAATATATGTGAATAATAATAATAATGATGAATTTCATAAGAACCGCAAGTTAACAGCTTCAACTGGAAATACGAGTAAAGTGACATACCTGTTTCACTTTACAAAACATTTTCAAATTGTACTCAATACGTCGCCTACTTAAAAGTAAAGTAAATTTTTTTTCAATTTGTGTGACAAACCGAAGGTTTCTTCAACAATTATTTATTTTATCAAAATATTAATATTTTGGATAGTACCAAAGTAAATGTGATTCGCTCTTTTAATCCGATATCATTATTGTTTTAACTTTAATACATTGTACGCTTCTTTAATCTTGATTGCTTTTTTTTAAGGAAATATAAAATATATAAACATAACATTACACTTAAGAAAATTTTAGTTGGTTAAATTCAATTTAATTGTATATGTATGGTAAACACGTGTTTTTGTATGCTTCTGTATTATCTTATTTGTTTTAACAACACAACGTTTTTAAATGAAAAAAATATATTCATAGCTTATTTTTAAAAGTTATGATTTGTATTATATGATTTGTTATGAAGGTTATGATTTGTATCGGAAAAAAGGTTTTATTCTAAATTTAAAATTATTTCACCGTTTTAACACCAATTACTTGTAAACTAAGAAATCTTTGATTTATCCGAAAAAAACATAAAGAAACAGTAAATGGAAAAACTTTTTAATGATAATAGAATACTTTTACTTTGCCGTGTATGGTATTTACAAATATTTAACCTTTTTTAACTTAAACATTCAAATCCTTTGCAGTCGCTTTCACGAGTTGACCATTGAAAAGCGCACACGCAAACGTCGCTAGCAAAACAATACCACAACATTTGTATTAGTGAGTTTACACGGCGAGACGTTAACTTAGTCAGTAAATTTAATAATAAATTACTTTGTCACGTGTTTTCACTTTCTATCTTGAAGTTTTCTTTACGTGTAATGATCCCGGTGTTTCGTATTTTGTCCCGAAGGAAACAATTTACTGATGAATAAGAAAGAGAGGAGATACACAAGGGCATAAGTAAAAATAAAAAAAGTAATGAATAACCAATAAATGTCAAACGATTCACCCCTCATTTTGCCTGAAGAGAGACTCGATATAGGAGTTTGAAACACGGGTCGTGGGAATTAATGTACTCGTTATTAGTAGAATAAAACCGTAATTTACTTATTAATATTTTAGTATGAAATTCTACAAAATTAGGGCCGGTACCCTTGTTCTGATAAATAATTTTATGCATTCAAATATCTTTTCATACAAGCATTTCAATTTCTCATAATTTTCTCGCTTTTTATTGTAAAATTGGTTTTTGTCTTCATCGATTCCCATTTATTTCAGATGAATATTTTGTTTTATTTTCTGTCTATTGTTTGTTCAGAAAATTGTTTACAGCTACTTCTCTATACTCGTATATCCAAACTTACTAAAAATCTTTTCGAAATTGACAGATAACATATATTATGTTACTTTTAAATTGCTGTACTTATTTTACTCGTTCGTTCCTGACTTGAATTATGATTCCGGAAATTCTTCGATAGCACGCATTTCATAATACACAATTTGTCCAGAAGTCAGCACTCTTCTTAAGATCCAACGATCACTTAGATAATTAAAAAATAATAAGTTAAAGGTTCAATAATAAAAAACATTTGTTAAGATTATTAAGTCTTGTAGTATTCTCTTCTAATCAACGGAAGAACTTTTTATTTACAATTTTTTAACAGATAGTTTGTTGTTTTAAAAAAAGGTTTTATTTAATTTTACCTCACGGACTTTTTAACGTTTTAACTTTCTCGATTGTTGGAATAGATTACCCTGTAGCAATTAACCAGTCAGGTGTCACTGTATACAACAAATGTGTTATTTCAAAATATAATATTAAGTCACTAGCTCAGCTACTTAAGAAGATGGACACCAAAGTATTTATTAAAAAATATTTTCAAAATGTGTCATTACCACTTAATCCCAGCAAATTCTACTTTAGAACATAGACTTACTCTAACTGTGCTACGTTTGTTGCGCCCTTTCTATTTTTTTAAGTTTATATGCGCTGTTTTAGAACTATTTCATCTCATAATCTTCATCAATTCTTGAATATCTTCGCAAATGACATAATTTGAGCTCTTATTCATATATTTATTTTTTTGTTTTACGCAAAAAAATCTAATTGGGAAGTTTCTTCGTCCATTCAAAAAATTAGAATTTTTTTTTAGCTGATACTTCTATTAATATTTTTGAAGTATGAAAATGTGGAGGTATACATTTTCCTCATATATACGCAAAGGCAACTTAATTCCAGCCTCTTTATTTTAGGTAGGGTTTTTAGATTTGTAAAAGATAGATATTCGGAACTAACACCCTTATAATAAACTTATAGGAACTGGTTCGTTTCATCTTCGAATGCCATGAAGTGACATATTGTGTAGATCAACTTAGAGGGAGGCGTTAAATGGCATCCTTGTGTTTCTGATAGAACGTGAAAGGTGATAATAATCGCATTTAAAAAAAAATGCCTTTTTTAGCTCGGGTGATGAACCAATGATATTTTACAAAGTGGGTATCACTTGACACTGGCGTATACTCTTTCACATATAGGAGTTCATGGTCATTATTCAAGAACAAGGAGAACTCGGGTGATAACGGCTCGAAGCTTGTCCTTTTTTATTCCGTGTAAAATGGTTCTCCACTCAAAAAAAGTTGGCGATTCTTGAGTTATATAACAGTGAGTTTGTTAGTTCAATATCCAATCGCTTGCGTGGATATCCCTTGCGTGCGGCCGAAGTTAGCGCTCAACGTGTAAAATGGGTGGATAACACTCACGTGTGTTGGTGTTGGTGTGCCGGGATGCCAACCTTGATCACGTCAAGGGTTACCATTTTACACTCTCACAAACTAAACTTATAAGTAAAGACATAAATCCGGAAATGTGTGAACACGGGATGGTAAATATTTATTTTTGAATCTTTAGTGAACATTTGATTTAACAGTCAAATCATGGATTTATCTACAAACACATTTATTATAACTCTGCGCACAACCCATCTCCGTCCCTTTTAGTCCTGGGCCATGCTGAATTCAGCGCTTCAAGAGGATCCCATTAATCTATTTGATCCGAGCATTTCATAGCATACCTCCCTCTGGCTTGCCTTCCTTCAAGTGTTCCCATAATCACAAGCTTCTACAGACTCATCATTTTTCTAGCAAAATATCCAAAGTTGAGTATTTTTTTTAAATTTTTTTTTATCCACTTTGCACGGATTTCTCCTGTTACACAAAGAGGGTTTGCTTCTAGCGTTAGCTTATTCGTTAGGAATAATATCAGCCAGTATTCTTCTCATACTGCCAGACGGTACCGAGAATATATCAACCGTGTCATTCACTTGGTTCAATATCTCTATACCACGCGTGACTGAGTGTTTAGCCATGATATTCGTCCTGTAAGTTGGTATATAGAACAGAGGGTGATTCCTTGCACGGATATATTTATTGGGTACATATAAACTTAGTGCTTCTAGAATCGCGGGCCAGTTAAAGGAACCTTGGAAAACCTTTATTAGGAATATCGCAATGGATTCTTGCCTTCTTGTTTCAAGGCTTCTATCTGAGGATTTTTTTTTGTATTTGTTCTATTAGGTGTACAAATAAGTTTCCGCCGTTTTTTATAAAAAAATGGGCATTTATTGTGAAAGAACGGAACCTCATGTTTTATTCGAAGTAGTACCCATCGCTTGCCACTACTTTTCCCCATCTTTCTGTCAGCATACGAATACCGCGTCAGTCATCATCATCATCTTTTGAGGCTATCCACGAATCGACTCAATTTTTGGTATCTTCATATGATGTGAAGTGCTGCTCAGACAGGCCATGCGTCATCGATCAAAACAAGTGGTAATCAGAAGGAGCAATGTCTGGTGAATACAGCGGGTGGGGTAAAACTTCTCAATTGAGTGTTTCCAAATAGGTTTTGACCGGTGCCGCAACATGTGGACTAGCATTATCATGCAGGAGAATAATTTTGTCGTGTCTGGCGTAGTAGTGGGCGCGCTTTTCCTCGAGTGCTCGACTCAATCTCATCAATTATGTTCGGTAGACAGCCCCAGCAATGGTTTCATTCGGTTTGAGCAACTCATAATACACGACACCAAGCTGATCCCACCAAATACACAACAAGAGTTTTTTTCCATGAATATTTGGCTTAGCCGTAGATGTTGAAGCATGACCAGGGTATCCCCATGATTTCTTCCTTTTTGGATTATCATAATGGATGCATTTTTCATCACCAGTGACTATATGGTGCAGAAAACCTTTTCGTTTATGCCTGGCAAGCAGCATTTCACATGTGGAAAATTGGCATTCAAAGTTTCTCCGTGTCAGTTCATATGAATCCCAATTTCTTTGTTTTTGAATCATTCCCAATGATTTCAACCCATGTGAAATTGCTTGTTGAGTCACTCCTAATGTAAGTGCAAGTTCTTCTTGCGTTTGGCACGAATCTTGATCCAATAATACTTCCAATTCCGCGTCTTCGTACACTTTCGGCCTTCCGCTACGTTCTTTGTCTTCGATGTCAAATTCACCGTTCTTAAACTTTTGAAACCACTCACGACAACTTCTCTCACTTAAGGCAGCCTCACCATATGCTTCTACAAGCAATCGATGCGCCTCAGCTGCAGATTTCTTCAAATTGAAGAAGTAAATCAAAAGTTCCCGCAAATGACGCTTATTCGGCTCAAAACTTGACATTTTCGAACACAAAAAAATATGTTATACTGATAAAAATTCACTAATATTTCAAGGTCATGTTGTTGACCTTACGATAATGACATTTTACATCTGACAATTTTAACCATAACTTACTGGTGGCGCCAACTTTTGTCAAACGGCGGTGACTTATTTGTACACCCATTATTTTGTTTTTATATTGGAGCTGGTGAGGAGCCCAAACCGTAGATGCATATTCTAATTTGGTTCTAATTAGATAATTATATAAGTTTCGGAGGATATCGGTGCTGTTAAATTCTCTTGATATTCTCATTACAAAACCGAGTAGTTTGTAACAGTCCGATATCAAACGTGAGACATGGTTAACGAACGTGAGTCCGACATCGAAGGTTACGCCCAAATCCTTGAATTCAGAAACTCTGTTTAGTGCCACTCCCTGTATAGTATAGTATACTGATGATGGATTGGTGAAAACGATCGACTATAAGATACACAGACACATTTATTATTGTTGAACAGAAGATGATTTTGCACACTCCAGGAGACTAGGGAGTCTAGGTCCTGTTGTAACTGTGCACAGTCGTGAGGTGAATTGATCTTTTTGAAACTTTTCAAGTCGTCAGCGAACAATAAACATGTCGAGTGACTTATGGAATTTTGAATGTCGTCTATTAATATAAGGAATAGTATGGGGACCTAAATTGGATCCTTGATGTATACCAGATCTTGCGATAAATTCCACAGAAGACTTGTTACGGATTGTTACGTATTGAGATCTTTCTTTTAGGTGTGATGCAAATAATCCAATTAGATTATCGCTGAAGCCAAGTTTGTGCATTTTCTTAAGTAATATATCGTGATCAACTTTGTCGAAAGCTTTCTGAAAGTCTGTATATATTACGTCCGTTTGTGAAAGTTCGTCTAAGTTTGACGCAATCTGTTGTGTGAGAGAGAGAAGGTTAGTAACAGTCAATCGTTTTGGCAAAAAGCCATGCTGGTTTCCAATAAGTCTTGTTGATACTTGGTGGGTCAATTGGTTGCTAAGTACAGTTTCGAACATTTTTGAAAGCAAAGAGAGAACAGCTACAGGTCTTTAATTGTGAGAGTCTAACGGGTCTCCCGATTTGAAGATAGGGCAGACCCTGGTGGTCTTCCAGCTTACGGGAAATGTATTGGTATTTATGCTCAAGTTAAATATGTAGCAGATGGGATCACACACGTCTTTCGCACAGACTTTGAAAATGTCGGCTGATAACCCATCTGGTCCGATTGCTTTGTCGGTTTGCAAGGAGTTTATGCTTTTCAGCACTTCTTCCTTAGAAATGGAATGGAGTGATATGCTTCTGCTGTCTAACGAACTGTTTAATATATTTTTTATGTCATATTTGGCCGCTGAATCTAGGTAAACTGATATGTGCAAAGTTTTCTGCAATCTTTTGGGAGTCTTCGGTTATACTGTCTCCCAGTTTCATAGATTTGCAGTTAGTTATATTCGTTTTTCTATTTTTTACATGATTCCAAAGATTCGAAGGGTTTCCTCGGATGTCGGTCTCTATCTTGGCTAAATACTCATGGCGCGATTGTTTTATTTGAATTTTTAATTTGGCTCTCAGCCTCGAGTATTCTAAGTAATCAGCCTGGCTTCTGCGAAGATAATTGTTATGAAGTGTGTTTTTATTTTTGAGATCTCGGGATTATAATTTGTATAATAAATTCCAATAAATTTTCTTACACATACATACCATCACCGTGTCTCTTGTGTGGTAGACAAAGATAATATATCTTTAAACTTGTTCCATCCAACCATACATCTTTCTGCACCACTACATTTATACGTCACGTTATATAAAATATTCTATTATTTCTACTTTTCACTTCATATTCTTTGAAAATTTGGTTCGATTAATCATTCATGGTTTTTCAATCTTTCTAACTCTTTCAAACACACACTTCGGACTTGTACACTCCCTTAATTATTATTTTTTCATTCATTTTCTCCACATGTCTAAACCGTTTGAAATAAATAAAAATAATTGAGACTTCCAAAAACTATTCGCTAGATAGAAAAAAGTTACGAGTACACCAATGTCCGATCTGCAAAAATAACAAAATTATCATATACAATTACAGGTTGCAAATTGTTAAACTGAGATATTTAAAAGATTATAGAATATTGTTTGTAGATTATTTTTCCTAATAAGGTGTGTCTTTTATACACGGTATCAGAACACAGCTGTGAAATTGAATTTTGAAATTAAGGAAGAGTTGAAGTCCAAAGGAAAAGGGCACGTATAAACTTGGTAACTCGCTAGTATTCGTGGTAAATTTGTGTAATGATATTAAAATAGTTGAACAGGATACCATCAAAACGTCTAGTTCGCTCTTTGCCGTGTCATGCGGCACATTTGTCTTCCCATTATATACGCTCTTGATTAATAAGGTTACTCGGAAACGTTGATGCATTTATAAGGAGTCTTACTACTATAGCTTCCTATACGGTGATAGGATGCTCGTTTACAAAGCTTTGTCTTTAAGTTAAAATGTTCATATCAAATACATTTGTATGTAACTCTCAAAAGTAAAATTATCGATATCCAATGCACTTAAAATTTTAATATGCGATGAATATAAATGTAACAGAATTTGAGCGTCGGTCTTGCAATGCCATCTCGTATTTATTTTATCAAATCAACACATTTTGAGCAACCGCATAAAATATATGAGATATTAAAATTGACAACCCTAATATTTTTATGCGCTTGGTACTTCGAAATTGCTATTTACTGTGTGTTAACGGATTTGAATGTTGGCGTCTTCTGAATCTGTTTGGTTTTTGTCCCATTTGGAATGGATTTTCTAAATCGCTTTTTAACCACTGAATCTGTATTCGAATTTATTTTTGAGGTTAAAGGATTCCAATTTTGATGTGCAAACATCTGATTTTGAAAAGATTTTTTTTAATAATGCGCCTAAATCAAGTCAAACCTAAAGAATATTTTTGAATTTTTCTAATTTAAGTAAATAACAAACTTCTAAAAAAAACTTGAAAAGTAAAAATATATCAAAACTAATATGTGTCTTAACTTTGTTTAGGAAAATATGCTTTTCATGTTAAATCAAACTCCAAAAAAATATTCACGTGACGATCTGGTGTTTAATGGAATATTCATAATATAATTATTTTGTTAAGATAAGGCAAACTGGAAGTTAAAGTAAATCGATGAATTTATCCTAATGAACATCGCTCAATATTGAAAACATTTGCCAAAGTTTTAGAAAAATACACAAGCATGATGCTGCTTTAATATGTCTTATGGATACAAACATATTGGAGTATACTATCCAGTGCGTGTGGGTACACAGAAAGCAATGTTATAGGTTGTCATCATTAAAAATAATAATAATAACAGGAACATTTTTAAAGCTAGTGTAAGGACAAGAAGAAAGTGGCTGCGGTCATTAGATAAGGTACTTGTCTGCATGTATATTTGTTCAGAAAAAACATAATTGGTATCGCAGAAAACAAATCAAGGGAAGACAAACTACAAAGACACCTTTGTAGATCTTTCGATTTGCTATAGAAACACATTCAGTTTTAGGGGTAGTGTTCATATTTATTTATTTATTTATTTATTATTACACATGACAAGAAATATACACAATTTGAGAAAAAACAACAGGTAATTTGATTTGGACATATCATTTTAATGGATCTGGGTTTGTTGCCTTTCATTTGTCGTATCCCCAGTAAACTAGGCTTTTGCCTGTATCTCACTGAGGATATTTAGCATGAAAAAATAAATCGATACTTCTTTCCGATTTTTGATAACACAAAAAACCCCGTTGCACGCTCTCATCAACCTGACAAACAGTGACACTCAACTACAACTGGAAACATCTTACGAAACTCAACTCCTCACACATCATCACTCCAGAAAGACCAAAAATATTTATCCCACAATATACTGCACACAATCATAAGAATAAAAATCAAAACAAATTCAAAACAAAAAAAAAAAAGAAAAAAAAGAAAAACACACAGAAGCACAAATACAAAAACAACCAAAATTAAAACAACAATAAGAGACCCACACTCACGAGCTCACATAAATCCTTTCCACTCGTCATTCATCCTGAAAGCCCAAGTACTCAAAATCCTGTCGCAATAACAACCACGCTCCGATCGACTGTGTAAATGGTTTTCCTACCTTTACTTTTATTGAAGTCGGCACGCCATTGTATGTAATGGGAGCCAAATAAGCATATTGCCTTTGGGCAAAAGAGGTTTTAACTCTATATAAAATCATAGATTTTGATAAGACCTCCTAAAAACGATTGTCTTCAAGTTCAAGCCTCAAAGCTGCACACGCCACCAACATCTCAAACATTAAGGGATATATTTTTTGATGCATTCGATTTGGGATTTTTTAACCACATTGTTGGAGTTTGCAAAAGTATTTCATGTATAAATTTGATTTTTTTATTCAAGTAAGAAATGTTAGCTTGTGAAGGCTTTAGACTCAGCGAAACATGTCAATTGGTTCACTTTCCAAATCAACATTGAATTATCTGGTATCTACAGAAAAAAATCAAGTCTCTCCGTATTGGGAAAAAAGTACGGGCATTGCAATATAAAATTTATTTATATTCCATAAATTGTCATTAAAAAAATAATAAACTAAACAACAAATATTTAGCCAAGACATGGCTTAATAATGCTGTAGGTAAAGAAGAACATCGACTTTATTGAAGTCTGCCCTTCAGACTTGTTAATTATATGTAATTATTATTTTATGGTTAACAATTTATTTCAAAGAAATATAATCCATAAAGATATTTTGTTTCACCTTTACTTCACCATTCCAGTGTTTTGTTTAATTTTAACTTGTGAAGGGGCATCTCTGAAAGTGTAAATTTATTAACGAATTGAATAGTTCTGCTCACCCTCATTGTTTGCACCATAAATTGAGTCAGAACTCAAATTAGTGAAGTGTTTAAAAAAATGGAATACTCCTTATTTTATGCAATAGCTCTTGCGCATACATGTATAGTTCGTTTCATTTTCACTTCACCGTCAATGTACGTTTTGTTTCATTTTCGGCTTTACGGAATTAGGCAAATTAAAAAAAAATATATTTAATAACTTGAAATCATTTATTACTCATGAGTTCAGTGTTTTCTGTCGTATAGTTTTTAACTGGGGTAGTATGAATCTACTATGGATTATAAGGTTGAAAAAGGCACGAATAAAATTCAGCAAAAAAATCGGTGCGCTGTCTAAGAGAAGCATGTAGTATTGCTACGATTTACTATTAATCAATTTAAAGCATCGATAATTTCAGAGCAAGCATAAATTGAAATTATTTATGGAAATAGTGTTTGTAAACAATCTAAACTGGCAATGTCAGAGTACTTAATTAACTATTATTTAAATATAAATTGATTGGGTTTAACATATTTGTACGTGAAATAAATCATCATTCAATTCAATGTAATTTGACCATCGCGTTCGCAAATTATGTAAATTTGGACATGATCGAGTGTACGAGTATGTGACTAATTTGTTTAATATTGTAAAAATAAGTAAATCAATGCAATAGCCTAAGCGGACTTTTAAGACATAAATAAAAATCACTTTTAATAAATAACAATGATAAATTTAATCTACAAATTCAAATATCGCTAGTATTGCCATTTATTTGGAAAAATGGATTCACTATAATGTAACTAAGTATGTTAAAAGGTGTATTATAAACTAGTGAAATTAAAAGATTGTTAAAATAAAGGGAAGGTGGCCTTAATCTAAGAATACACCATATCTAAAAAAAAACAATAAATGGATATAATATTATAAAATTTTTAAATCTTTTTTTAGAGTTTGCAGTTAGAAATTTTTATATACATACTCGTATTATTAAATATTTAAAAGTGTTACTTTTTGTGACGATGTAACTTTTATGTGGTTGGTTGGAAGAGATTACTACCCAGCTGTAAGTTAGCCTGATTGTTTTCACAATGAAGTGTTAAAAAAATAAATGAAAGTTTTATTTTAAATTCAAAGAAAGAGCTCCGAATTCCGAAACATTTTTTTTGTAGAATTGTTAAATTAAGATGTTGTTCCGTTTACAACTAACATAATTTTGCTAACTTTGGAGTAAAGTAAGGCAGTTTGAAATTTTTATGCATGTTTAATTGATTCAGTCTTGATTGGTAACGAAATTTACAAGAATTTTAGCATGTTTCCAGTTTATCCTTTCCGACTTAATATGCATTGGTCTCTCCAAGATCGTAAAACCGCTAATCGCAAAGATCTTTGGATTCGAAAAATATTGATGTTTGTTGATATTTATTCCACAAACCTAACCAGACTGTGTATATGTGTTAACTTAACTTATAAGCTTCCAATGTAAAACAAAAGATAAATATCATCTCAAATATTGAACAATATTATCTGAGATAAATAACAAATATTTGATTTTGTTAAAATATTCTTATTGGCACGCATATTCTGCTGGTTGCAAGATTGAATGGGAGGAGTTCGTTCCGTCCAAGTTATCGCTAGGCCAATAAACTGGTGTTTTATGTCCTCCACCATAATGTTGTGCTTTCAATAACCATGAAAAGCATCATTTTATGGTGTTATGCTTCAACAAGATACACTCAACATCGTTGCCCTGTTGTCATGATTTGATGGAAAAGTGTAAAAAATGTGTAATATTTTGTTGTTTAAAAGTCTGTGATTTCTTTCTTATCCATTAAAGTCTTTATTATTTAAGTTGATTGATTTCTAATTAAAACCATTTATATCAATCTTAGTTAATCATTATTTAATTTGATAGCCTCCTGAATTATTTCTTAAATTATCCGATGCTTATAAGTCATTTGATTTCCTGTGTTTGTGTATTGTACATTTAAAAACCTTTATAAAACAAATAATCGTGTTTATTTATCTCATATACCCAAACGAGTATTTGTTATTCTCAATTCATAAATGGTAGTTGTCTCGTATTATAGTGATTTAAGTTGGATTTGTTATTGATTTTGTTTCAAAAATACTATGGTAACCAACTTTTTGTTATTATGTGATAAAAAATAATTGAGTTTAATTGTATTCCTTGTTTTATTGTAAGCTCCTTCAACTTTGCCAATATAATGTTTATTTTCGAATAATTCCTATTTACATGTTTATTTTCGAATAATTCCTATTTACATATTTTCGAATAATTCCTATTTACATATTTTCGAATAATTCCTATTTACATTTTGTATTCCTTGTTTTATTGTAAGCTACTTCAACTTTGCCAATACAATGTTTATTCTTGAATAATTCCTATTTACATTTTTTGTAAGCTACTTCAACTTTGCCAATATAATGTTTATTTTCGAATAATTCATATTTACATGTTTATTTTCGAATAATTCCTATTTACATATTTTCGAATAATTCCTATTTACATTTTGTATTCCTTGTTTTATTGTAAGCTACTTCAACTTTGCCAATATAATGTTTATTCTTGAATAATTCCTATTTACATTTTTTGATTGTCCTATTATTTTTTTGGTATTTATTTATCTCTCCTTCATTGCAGATATGAAAAATGCTAAAATAACAATCGAAATGTGGAGCTATGAGTGAGATATTCATCGTAGCCGTAGTTTTTTTTGGTTTCGACTCATTCTTCTAAGTAAGGAAAACTTTTTTTGCCATTTTTTAATAATTTATTCAACATGTCTGTTTAATTTTACAATTTAATCTAAAGTTACATTCAAATATTCCATTAACTTTTTTAGTACAATATTTCAACAATTTAATTACTAATTTAGATTCTTATTTCTAAATTAACGCCATTCTTTACAACGACCATATTTTTTATATTTTTCAATAAGGTTTTAGTTTGCCGACATCTTTCCAATTTAACACAATACAAAGTTCCTCATCAATATAAATTATTTATGAAAATTATCCGTTGATAAAAATATTTTTTTTCGTCAACAAAAACTGAACTTTATAACTATACAATATTTTTATCATGTTATTTATGCGCACAGTATGGGTCCCTTGACAGAATTGTGTGGTATATTTTTTTTAAGAATTTTCAATATGTCCTATTTATTTTTGATACCTGCAAACTGTTGTAAAAATATTATTTTATATGTCTTTTTTCCTATCTGGAAATCCTTCACGTAATAGTATTCATTCAAAAATGTATTCTACGGGTGTTTATTGTTTTAAAGTTTAAGAATACTGCAATAGAATTTCTTTAACATAAATCCAATGTATTTGTAAAATATGAGTTGAATAAACGTGACGAATTATTTTAAATACTTAATGTACTCGTATAACTGAAAATCTTTGACATATACTAAACACATATAAATGCAATGTAAAACATTCGATAATGAATGAGAAAAAATGTTTTACATTTTTTAAGGTAATACAACAAATACAAATATTGTTGTGTTATGGCAGTTATTGAAACAATAATTATGATGATATAGTAAAAAATCAAAAAATACTTTAATATCAGAAACATCTGCAATACAGACTTGTTCAAAAGTACAACGTTGTTATAGCGTGAAGGAAATGTGCATGCAATGTCATGACATTTGAAATGAATGTTGTAATGATTCGGAACGTGCATAATTGCATCTACTATACTTTCATAGATGTAATAACCCTTCTGATATTGTAAAGATTTTGTAAAGGATATATGCATGTCTAAATAATACCATAGTAGAAATTACACAGTTTATTTTACTTTTATCTGTGATGCATCTGTTCGCAAGTGCTATCACATAAATCAACATTTTAGGAATATAATCACGGAACTGTCATACATAACGTTTATATCTTAGCTAAATCGAAGAAAGATAAAAACTAAAAGTATTTTATATGAAAAATAAATACGAGTAGTTGACAACGTTGAAAAATTCGTATGGAAATAGTTCGTGTAATAATTCATGCGGCTGAGGAACTAAGGAGGAGAGAAACAAGTTTTCCTAATGGACTGAGCTAAACATACTTAAACCAGAAAATAATTCAGCTTAGAATCTCTTAATTCGTGTTTATAGATCAAACAATATTTTGCTTTTTGATTGTCAGATGAACTGGTGTCGAAGCAAATTATTTTGGTACGAACAGAAGTAAGGCGTCCTTTGGGCTGTCCTAGGCGCATATGAGAAAATAAGGTGAAGAAAACGTGTGAAGATATGTTAATTAAATGTGCGAAGGAACAATCTGACCTAGTTGGTGCAAGAAAGAACAATATAACAGGACTGAGTAAGGGGATAAAGGTAAAGGTTATTGAGAAAACTTGGTAATCAACGATTTTTCATTAGTGAAGGACAAAATTCTCATCACTTATTTTTTTGTTCTGAACTCTACAACATTATTAAGAAATTGTAATTTATTTTTAACAAACACTGTTTATTCCACTTTTTTTATGACGGTATAACCCTACCGGTTTCAAGGCTTTCACCTCATCTTCAGGGGAGCGTAAACAAGACTAAATGCTGTTCGGACTGGCACCGATATAGACACTTCAACGGTTGGAGGCGGGAGGGGTGAGAGGAAGGGTAGGTATAATTTCGGCCAAGAGCGGGGAGATTTTGGGGAAATAAGTATTCAGCAGATGCTCTGATCGGTATACTGACTTAGAAATTTCTAGGGCCTCCAATCTGTCCAATCTATTTCCGTTGTCGCTAATATGTTAGAATTTGGCATCATCGATAGAAAAAGTATGATTCTCACGGTGACAATGATTAGCCATTTCAGAATAAATTAGAGGATTTGTTAAAGCAGATTGGTTTTCACGAAATCTCTTTTCAAAAGATCTTCCTGTCTTTCCTATATAGAAATTATCAGAGGTGAAAGCCTTGAAACCGGTAGGGTTATACCGTCATAAAAAAAGTGGAATAAACAGTGTTTGTTAAAAATAAATTACAATGTCTTTAAACCTCCACAACGTTAATGCCTTAACTATAAACAACATATTATTAAGAAAGAAAAAAAAGACCCTTTTAAGGCCGTTGTGCTTGTTCGTAGATAACAAGAAGTACGATATGCTTTATCCAAGACTCCAGTGGAATAACTTTTATTTTAGGTAGGAATTATGCTGCTGATAATAATGATTTTAAATAATTATATTTGATGTAGATTTTCTGATTTATTTCGTAATATTTAAGACAAATTATTTGAAAAAAAACCTTTCTTTAAAATATCCAACAAAAGGACTAATTGATGTTATAGTGATATCTATGAATACATATCATAAACTATGAGTAAAATCGTTATTGTTTGGACATTTAAACAGCGTATTCTGAAGGAAAATAAGTCGCAAAGCGGACTCAATTAAATGGAAAAGAACTAGAAAAGGACTATACGAGTATGATCAGTCGAAAGATGAATGTCTCGCATTACTTTCATTATTTATATCGTGCAAATAAAAACGCTAAATCCACATTAAGTACAATGATAAAAGTTGAATTCGTGAAAGGGTCTTGCTGTATTTTATCAAATAGCTTTTCTTTTGAAAGTCTTTAGTATTTGAATAAACAATTTCCAAAATATCGGTGCTGCAAAAGGTTCAGTATAAATGAAACACCCGACTCAGTTTCCCTTAATTAGTTTTTTAGTATAAAAAAAATAATTTTGTGTATTGTATTGGATATTTTTATGAAATGATGGTGAATTCATATGATTAAGAAATTATGTGAAATTAATATTTGCATTATTATAAATGAAAATTCACATTTTTACAACAGTTAAGTTTTGAAAAAAATACAATATGAGTATTTTATTATATCAAAAAGTATTTGAAATAGAAAATTGTGCTAAAAATTGAATAATAGGAAGGCAAAAATAAAAAAAAAAAATAATCAATTAAATTCAAAATACATCGAGATTTGTAGTAAAATTGAAAAATGTAAAGTTATTATTTTTTTAATTTCTTATTACATTACGTTTTATTTAAAAAAAAAAACGTATCTCATAAATAACATATCACATAAGAGTATACTCGATACATTATAAGAATGATAAATAGTTCTTGTTGCCAACAACACAATTAATGAAGTGAAAACTTGAGCTCGTCATCGAATTTTATTTCCAATAGCAATTATTTTCGTTCAATGCCTTGACTAATCTCATTTTGCTTCATGTGGAAACTCTAACGGCTGACATCTAAATATCTTTTAGCAATATTGGCCATGTTTCCTATCGAGGAGCCGAGTGCGATAAAAGAGGTCAAAGTAAGTCTTATTTATAAGTTAGTCAGGGTTAAAACGTTTAGCGCATTTAACACTACCATATATTATATGTGTTTTCTGAGTAATTTTATTTTTTTAAAAAGTACATCACTTCTTAAAGACATGCTTATTTAAGAGGACTATAACGAAATATTTCTTTCATATATTTGAATGGATGCATTATTGGCATACCTGCAATCCTGGCGAAAACCATTTAGAGATTATGAAGATTTATAAAAAATATTTTATCAATGAGACAAGCGTTTTGTAAGCTGGATAACTTTATCTTCAGGACTTACATTAAAAAGAAGTCAGAGTTCCAAAGCGGTTGATTCATAAAAATAATATTGAGCTATATAAATAAATCAATAAAAACTATTAATAAACAAAAAAGTTATTGTTTTAGTATGAACATGAATTTGGCTCAGCTTGTACTTGGCTCAGCTTGTACCCTGTTATAAAAGTTACTAAATGCAATAAAAAAAGAAAACAAATATCATGGATTAGTTAATTTAATTAACGGTTTATAGTCGTACATAAATCTGAGGCTTAAGCACACAATACTTGACGTTAAACAACAAGACAATACAAGCTCTTTTCACTCTGGTTTAATTTAATTAAGGTATATTTTCTAAAAATATTGAAGAAGTATATTGAAGAAGGCTGTAAATAACATAAAACCTTTTTGCAAGGTGCAAAAAAAATTTCTTTTTGTCGAGAAAAAAAACCGGTTAATATAAATTCTTCTCCTTTCCTTGCCTTGTGTGGGTTCAGAGGTAAGCGATCAGACTCTTGAATGAAACTCGAGCGAATTCCTTATATTGTAGTCGAGTTCATTGGAGAATTTTATTATAATACGATATCGTTCTGCGACCTTCTCCTTCGCTGTCTTCCCAAAATCTTGCTTTTCAATACCAGTTTAAGAAAATTATATTTGAGACTGCGAAGAATATGGCTAAGGTATACCACGTTTCTCCCCTCGGTGAATTTCATGAATTATATACTCGTATTATACAATTCACCATTTTATGCCAAACTCTGTATTAGTCATTCTAATCAACCTAAGAATATGCCAAATTTTCCTGTTCATCGTAACACACATTTTGATAGCACTGATATGTATTGATATGAAAAATATTCACACCTAAAATAATAGTTACAGATAATAAAAAAAAAATTTCTTCTTCAGCATTTGCTCAATGTTAGGTCTTGACTGGGATACTGGTCATTTATTTTTTATTTATTTTTTTGTAATTAAAATAATGTTATATTTTTGTTGCTCGTTTAAGGCTTGTGTTTCTTCCCAAGTTGCTGAATTAAAATCGGTGGGTTTTGAAATGAGTTTATTTTTTTAAATCGTTGATATTTAATTTAATGTTATTCCAGTTCGGCATATATGGATTTTAAAAGGTATTTAGGTTCGTGTGTGTGACAAGCATTGCTTTTTGCTTCGTATATAAGAAGAAATGTGTTCTATAATATGCACTTTGTCGTTATATATATGAAATACACAGTGATTTTATTACTTTATTTAAATAACAAAAAGTATAGGCCATTCACGTTTATCTAGAATGAATCGACTTGTAAGCTCAATTTCGACCAACTGAAAGGGGGGAAATATATCAAACTTAAATCAATCAATTTATTAGTCGGAATTTTATTTCACAAATAATTAAATCATTTATTTTAAAATCAATAACTTATATCTTATAAAACTGTCATAAATAACTTAAAAACAAAAATTGTGATGTTCAATTAAACAAATTATATCTCACCTTGAATACTTCTTATATTGAGTTTCCGAAAAATAATGCGCGAATATGATTAAATTTCTTTGGAGTTAAGCTTAGTGCTGGACGATTCTGAAAATTATTTTTGTTTAAAACGATAAAGAGTGAGTGAAATTTAAACAGTTAAAATGTTATTTCTGTATATGATATTACGGAGTTTCGTAGGGATTATGTTAGTGGCGAAATATATGTGTTGCGATAAGGGAGTCAGAGTTACCTAAATTAAACCGACAGTATATATCATAAGTAGTAATAAATACATTTTTAAATTGCCAATAAAGCGTTTTCTTTTCACTCAAGCTGTTCTAATTTATTATATAACACTTATTTGTAAAGAATGCAGAAGAATTAAATGTTCGCTCGGGCTATCGCATTGAAATTGAAACACTTTATCCTAGAAAGCATTATTCGATTGATTTTCTCGCGAGACAAATACTGAAAATGTTTCATCACTTTTCATAATACATAAAATATTGCTTGATTCATTTAGGAAATTTGGTTTCCGTTAAATATTTCTGAATGCATCTCTCACCAAATACTTTTACCTTTTATTTCATGTTTCATGAATATGTTTTTTTTACATCTGAATTATTATCTATAAGTTTTGTTATACTTTTGGGTTTATTGTAAAAAGGGTGCAATATTCATCACTGTAATTATTAGTAACTACAATACATTTTCACCTCCTTAAGGATTAATCACAACATTTTGTGACACGGCCGTCTTCAAACGGTGATGTCCGTGACCTAGTTGATAATATGCCTGTATCCTAAACCGTAGGTTGAGGGTTTGATTCCAGTTGGTACTTTTATTTAAAAAAAATGTTATTGCCTTTTTTACCTAAAGATTTCTCTCACAACTTTCTGGTTGTTTGGCAGATATTTATTTATACTACTAATCTGGTAAGTTTTTAATATTTGTTATGAATGTGTTATAAAAGACAATGAGTTTTCTCGAGGCCAGACTGACTCCTGATGGTTCGTAGTATAGCATAAGGTAGTGCGTTCTTCTATATTCGCCGACATCGCATCTCTGATTTCTTTCCTTCCCCGTCTCCTAAAAAAAGAACCAAAATATCCAACTTAATATCATATCAGAGTAAGGTGTCCTACCATTCGACCGAGACTCCGAACGAGATATTCATCACTTGGCTCTGATTTCTACACTAAGGGGATCTAAGCGTGGATTGCAAGCAAATAAGACACAGTCCCAATGTTCGCCCGCTCTCCGAGCGCTCACTCACGCCCATGGTATATTCGACTGAATACGCCATCAGCTTGTCATAATGCTCAAATGTTTCGCGAAGTGTCAAAAATATTTTTTTTTGGAATTAAATTTTAATTACTGCTACGTTTATATTGGCCACTTCCGCGTATAATGTTCTTGTGCCGGTTGATCTGATACTCAGTCAATATAATTACGTAAATTCTTTGTGAAGTGTTTCTTTTGAAAGAAAGTTAGAAATCTAACTAATTGTTGAAGTCTCGATGTGGAAGCTCATTCACTGATATATACGATTAACCAATAGCTTCCTCGGTACCATCACATACCGTATTCCTGCAACTGTAGCATCAAAACTGCGAGATCGGAGCCGCGAGGCTATTCACTGGTCACTCTCACCACGACTCCAGAGATCGCTCCAGCGATTTGGACGCTCATACTAGACGCGTCAGGCAGGCATCAGAACGAGTAGAGTGGTGTTAGTCTACCCGTCGCCCGCGTTGCTGGCCATTTCTATAATCATCCATTCGGGCAAAACTTTCTATTTACATGTCCCACCCCAAACTGCTCGATGCAATGTTAATGGTAGTTTGAATTTCGCGCGGGTAAGCATCAGCTGAGAAAGCCGTCTTTGGACATACGACACTAACGGTCGGTGGACGAGAGTGGAAGCTGACAGACCTTGAGCGACTGTCAGTCGTGTCTAAACGTAATAATTTGCCTCGAGACCATTTAAATTCAGAATATTGCATTCATTCTGCGTAGACAGACCACCCTCAGTATAAATCAAAGTTTGGGTAGTTCATAACGGTTAATCTCATATTTATTGAAGAGTTTTGAATTAAAATTAAATATTGAAAACATCTCATGCAACGTTACACCGCAGATAAGAGTATCTTGCACTGTCGCTGACAACGCGTGGCAGATTGGCTGCAAGATTGGCTGGATTTAAGTGTGAAAGATTTTTTTTTGGAGAAAAGAAAGTCTTAGAAATCAACAACGGTTCCAGGTTGATAGTATTCATAACTTGTTATGATTGTAATCGTATTTCATTGTATTTGTATTGTATTTTAATTATATTTTATTGCAGTGTATTGTAATCTTTAGAATTGAAAGAATTGACGGCCGTAATTTCTATTGAAATAGGTCGCGAAGATTACGTGTCGATTATCAAGATCAAACCTGCTGCTTTTTTTTTGATTTTCAAACAAGTATCCGTTTATTTTGGGAAAAAGATCTTTCTTCATACAAGTTTCTAAATATGTTGGGAAAAAAAGATTGAAATTTTTTCAAACAAATCTCCGAATATTTTAGGAAAGAGATTGAAAAGTGGCTTTGATAATTAACTCGTCACATTTTCGTCATTTTAAGTTTTGTTGTTTCTACAGATTGTGTGGTGGTTTTAATTTGAACGGAAGATATTAGAGGCGTCCATTGTCGGTTGATTTGGTTTTTCGCTTAGATATTGGGATAGGCAGGTGAACGGAGCACCTTAGTTTCTCAAATTGTATAGGAATAGGGAGATTCTTTGTTTTCGGTTGAGTTGTTTCGAGTCAGTGGTGACGAAAGTGTATTTTCTGGTGAAATGATATCGGTTATTCGCCGCAAGTTTTGGAAAATCTTGCAACGCAGGGAGGCTTGGCTTAGTGCGCGTTAGTGTTTATGATTATTGTCGTTTTAGTAATCATTAGTTTAGGAAAGCAAAGGGTTCTTGGATTCTTTTATTTACGTTTTAGGAGCGGTAGTTCTCGTATGGGAACATTGTTGTAGTTATTGGTTGACAAATGCTATAATACCGTGGCCAGGAGTCTTTGTGTCATCCATTTCAATTAAAAGGGTTTCGTCCTGCAACATTGCGGTAAGTTGTGGGGTTATTGGAGAATATTCGTTGCGCAGGTAAGTGTTCATGATGAACTCCATTCCGGATATTTTGAAGGGCTACGAAACAAAGGTTAATTGCCGAGTTGACGGAAAGGGAAATTACTCCGAGTCAAAGAATTACGAGTTTACGTAAGCAGGCGAGAGAGTTTAACAAGGGTCTCGTTCCCTCACCTGCTATGGTGGTTGCATTGCCTCGAAGGTCTGAGGCTTACAATGACCTTCAAGAAGCCCCAGCGTTTTCTCGTGAGCTTGTGTCACGTACACCTGCGTCTCTGGCGGACTCATTATGCCGTTGGCAAGGGCCGCGTCGACTATAGATTTGGTGATGACGCCTTCGCACAGTATTAGGAGTAACCATTTGCCATCATTAAATATTAACTTCTCGTCGTGGCCAGTAGAAACGTATAATGATACTGGAAGTGTTCGAGAATTGTTATTAAGGCTTGAAGAGATAGCGTGCGCACGCAGATTCGACATTAACTCGCTTTATCTTATGCTACCGGAGTTTTTGCGTGACAGAGCATTGACCTTTTTTAAGGGTTCCTATGTGGACCATATGGAATGGGCCACGTTGAAGGCTCATTACCTGGAAAGGTTCGAATCAGAGAGTTTTATGGTGGACCGTAGGTTAGATATTTGGGCATCCAGCCAAAGGCACGAGAAGTCTTCCACAGATAATATCTCTCGGATTT
Organism: Odontocerum albicorne; assembly: GCA_949825065.1. Classification (NCBI taxonomy): domain Eukaryota; kingdom Metazoa; phylum Arthropoda; class Insecta; order Trichoptera; family Odontoceridae; genus Odontocerum; species Odontocerum albicorne. Next base: position 39,351,606 of record OX463843.1, on the reverse strand, counting down.
TGGAAATGAATAGATCACTGAACTCTGCCTTGTCAGAGGTCGAGCTATTACAGGTGTTTAAACGAGGACTTCACACTAGATATAATTCAATCCTTATTAGTACAATCCTTGTTAGCTTTCGTCAATTAGAGAGCTGGAAAAATTGTCTTTCTCGTTTGAACAAATAACTAAGTGAACAGCCTAGTTAAAGAACTGCATTCTTTGTGAATGACGAGGCCGATATCAATTTATGGTCGCCTCATTCAGCTTAAGGAGTGTCCCTGCCGAGGTGCATCGTATGATGGACAGGCTGTTCTATGATCAATGTGACCATCTTTCCGGGTACCTTGGTGGCATTTTGGTATGCAGTCAGGACTGAGAGTCTCATTTGGCGACTTTGGAAATTGTCTTGACCCGGCTTAAGGAGGAGCTTGAGGGTTGTATTTGTTGTTGAGTTTATCTTTTATTCATATATTTTAGTATTTGAAAATTGCATTGTTTTTTGTAAGCTTTAATAAACATCTTCCCTGGAACGTAGACGACGAACTATTCCTCACTCTCGTACGCGTTGGTGACCCTGTGCAGGTCTGGATGGCTTGTGCAAATACGTGAACGTTCTTGAGCGCACGTGCTGGATGCTAAACTTATAGAATATCAAAGTTCGTTTTGTGTGAGAACTCACAGAACGAAGGTAGCTATAATTTATTGTATTAGAACTGTTCGACTGGTGATTTCTTGCATGATTTCTGAATCCCTTTAACGTACCCATTAGGTATATATTCAAGTGTTGTGTCTACGACGTAATCGTTGTAGAGTTGCCTAATATTTCTTATTTTGCTGGGTGAGCATATAATTATAGATGTTGACCTTACGATCAATCCTTTATAGTGTTCGCATATTTTAAATCTTTAGCATAACGCTTAGAAATGGCAATTCATTGGGTCCTATTTAACTGTGGGCTCTTTTGTGTAATAAGATTCGTTTTATAATTGCAGCTATATGTGCTTTTATTTTATATACCTATTCCCTGGAACCATAGCCGTTTCGCAGTCAAAACCCCTATCGAACCTTGATAGAAAAGAGTACTGTCAAGTCAAAATTCCCATTGAGATAACATTTTGCTTCTGTGAGTTGATGTGGGATTAGAATTAAAGTAAATTCAGTTAAAAAAAAAACAACTTCCTATTAACATGTCCCGCCCCAAACTGCTCGATGTAATGTTAATGGTAGTTTGAATTTCGCGCAGGTAAGCATCAGCTGAGAAAGCCGTCTGTAGACATAAGACACTAACGGTCGGTGGACGAGAGTGGAAGCTGACAGACAGAATAGATAATTAAGAAGGAATTTGTCGGGTATATTATCGTTGCCCTTAAGGTCAAATCGATATTAGGCGATTATTTGGAATGCATCGTTTGCTGTTTACTTCCATTTAGTGATATGAAATCTTTATTGAATTTGGATAGTAAGCAGCTCTTGGTTATTCCGACAGATAATACATTTAAACATAATACATTGAGTTAAGTTTGACATACACGTGAAAACACTAATATTTATTGGATGTGGCACCTTCAGCCAGACTAGGCAATCGTCAAACACTCTCCAGCATTGTGACTACGATGACCTCCGGGTAACCGAAGTGCATTTCCAATGTGCGAATTATTTCACGCACGTTTTGACTCCACCAACAGGGCAGAAACTGCTTCTCTGGCGCATCCCTTCAGGGTGCGCTGCAGACGAAGGAGATTCTTGACATTTGCCAACCCATACAACTCCGTGGACTGGCCGTACTATGAATTGAATGTCAGCGAGATCTTAAGAATAGACAGGCGGGTCTTTGGCTCCAGATTGACGAGGAATAAGTGCGCTCGTCCTCAAACCTTCTTCATGGATTACATCTTTGGACTTCCATTTCCCAGTGATGATGGAATGGTCTGTGTTATCATGGATGTTTTCTGTGCAAATATATTCTGCTGCCGGCTCACCCAATCCTCGATGAACCGCCGCAAATCCGCTGCTGGTATATCATCAGGATTGGGTGCTTCCGATGTTCCAGGGACACCATTCTTCTTCACAGCTCTCTTATTTTGTGGTGTCTTTTTGTCCTGCAACACAAATATTCTTCGTCTTTTTGCCCAGAGCTCTTTCCTTAACATCCTCGCTCTACTTATGTGCTGGTTTGCGATGACGCAACATAGTCAAAATCAGAATCTTGGTTGCTCCGAGCTCTTGGTTTCATAGCGGAGTTCTTCCCAGAACGTAGATAAGGTATACTAATGAAAGTCAATATCTCCAGACAATGCAGCAGATCCTGTTCAAACGGCCATTTTGTACAGTTGCAATAATATAAGGACAATACAAAGTACGTTTTACTACAGGATGGCACAACAAGAACATCAATTTGAAATCAACAAAAACGAAGATTTTTTAATTTAAATGTTAATGTTTATTGGTATCACTGTAATTAATGTATTTAAAAATTATGTGGTAAAAATGATGTCGGCCAAATAATGGCTACCTCGGCTTCTCTTACAGGTGGCGACTCTTAAAGCAAAATTTTCAATAAGGGATTCACATTAATGGATACGTATATCTGCAATGACACGAAAGACGTTAGATTTAAAACAATCGATGGTTTATAGTTTAATAATGAATACTTGAGATTTAATACAACCCCAGTGAAAAAAATCTAAAGGGGCTAAATCATACGACCAATTCACATTTCCACGATGATAAATAACAGGGTCGGAGAACTTTTCCTGCAATAAAGCCATTGTTTCACCAGCAATATGACAAGTAAACCCATTCTGCTGAAACCACATGTTTTCCAAATTAAAATAGTTTAATTGATGCCGAAAAAAGTTTGAATTATGGCGTGATATCGATTTCCATTGACTGAAACTGCTTGACCATGTTTATCTTCGATGAAAAATTGCCCAATGACTTATTTGGCCCAAAAACCACATCGAACTGTCACACGTTTTGGATAAATCAACACTTCTTGAATTGTTTTAGGGTTTCCTGTTTCCCATATTTGGTAATTTTGTATGTTGACATAGCCATTCAAGTGGAAATGCGCTTCATCGCTGAAAACGTTTTTTTTAATCCTTGCCTTCTTTAATGCGTTCTAAGCACCAAACAATTCACAGACGTACGACGCTGTTGATGATCAACAGGCTTTATTTCTTGACTTAATTGAATTTTGTATGGTCATAAATTCAAATATTTTTGCAAAATTCGTTATAACGAACGTCTGGAAATGTTTGATTGTTGTGAACAATTACAAGTCGAAGAGCTTGGTTCATTTACGACCCTATCTCTTACAGCATCAACATTTCCCCTAGAATGAACTTATTGATGACAAATTGCTGTTTGCTTGTTTTTACCAGAACCACTTTTTTCAAATCACTTGATTGATTCATCACTGCAGTGAATGTTGGCAAATTATTTCCCCGGAAAATAACACGAATTTACGAAGTGCATTGCTGATGTTTTCACCATTTTTATAATCAATTTTAATAATTTCTAAACGTTCTGCAATCGTGTACCACTGTATGATGAATTGATAGGTTATGTTTATGGTGCATTTCCATTATAAATATTACACGTTTGACAACTGAAAAATGGCGGCAAATTAAACATTGCTGTTCTTGTTGCGCCACTCTACATAATACTGCAATATTTCAAGTGAAGATTTTAAACAATGTTGACTAGCAATATTATAAAGATAACTACTAATTTATGGAACGCGTATATCTGATATAACATATTTGTTCAGAGCTGCTGGCTTAACAGTAAAAATAGCACAACTATCACCAACTTACGACGCGATGAGGAACTTTGAATAAGATTTTTTTTTGTATACTGGTGCTTTTTGTGCTTGTCTCCTTGTTTATCCGATAACCTATTTTGCCTAAAGCAAACAAGGCTAAACATTTACAATGATGGTATGCTTGGTTCTCTGTATATACTCGTATTAATACGATATTCTTGCGGAATTTGTTGTGGGGAAGTATTTGAAATGTGTGAAATATGTGAGAACAGACGTTTGAATCAAATTATAAAATATGAAAAAACGAGTGAGAATTAACGATAAGACACAAAGGTTTTTCTCAATTTTGAATAGAAATAAGAAAAATACAATTTAAATAGTGCTGTTTATAGAGCAACTATAAAAATAATTTTTGCTATAAAAAAGGTAATACATTCCCTGATCATCTTAATTTTACTATAGGTATATGAGCTGTGACCTGCACACTAAGGGCAGAAATGGGAAAAAGATGGATACATTCGAGATGTGGTTCTGAGAATATCATGGACGATGCGAGGCACCATTGTATCCATCATACAACAATTTGGGATTCAAGACAAGTACTTCAATTATCAGTCCACACAGTACGCGAAGACGAGGAGAATTTGAAAAAAATCATACTAATGGGTAGCATGAAGAGACAAAGCAGATAGAGAACACCATTAGAGTTGTTTGTGATGGTGGCACTTCTAAGGGCTCAAAGTAGAGAGAGGTAGAGTATCATCGTGGCTAAAGTTGGGCAAATGGACAGAAAAAAGTTCGCATTCATGGACAAACTGATTCCCCAGGCTTCTCGCATCATTATCTGATATATATCTCACTGATCAACCACGATCCGAAGCACTCAAAAGAGAAAATTCCTGAGAAGCTTTGGACGCATTAATAGGGACGCCTTATTTTCCGATGCAAGCGAAGTTGACTGGGCGGCCATCGAACGATTGGATACTATAGATAGTAAAATTAACCTATTCAACACGTTTTTGCTAGAGCTCTGCGACAAAGACGCTCCACTTAAACTTACTTACTTAAAGCATATAGTAGACCTGCCCCATGGCTGACTGACGACATTAAAAGAAACATAGCAAGACGTGACAAAGCGGAAAAAACTTTAAGTCTAGTCCCAGTGATCAACTGTGGGAGATTTTTCGACGACTTCACAATAAATGTACACAACTATGTCGGAATGCAAAAAGAAAACACTATTTTGACACTCTTCAAAACGCAAACGCCTGCAAAAAGGTGGAAAATCCTGAACTCTATGAGTGTCAAATCCTCGGACCACTCAGGTAACTTCACATTAGACGTTAATAATATTAACATACATTTTGCAGCACCATCACTCAGTTTAGATACTAACACAATGGATAAAATTAAAAATAAAGTTGAGAAGCGCTGTATTGATGTTTCACATGCTGCTGGACTAATAAATACCTGAAAAAACAATACAAAGCGGTCATTCTAGGAATTCCATCGACCCATCGCAGAGGCGAAGCGCCCATATTCATAGTAAGATATACCCATCTCAACCACGGAAATGAGATTTTCATAATGATTATCCCGGTATAATCGAAATATCGCATATCTTAAAGAGAATCGGGTGTGCGACAAAGATATCATTCGAAGAAAGATAAAATGCATGTATATTGCTGTAGAAATGCGTGCATTGAGAAGAATACACGGAGTGACAACGTATTCTGACATACTCGTACACGAGTATGTCAGAATACGGAATGAAGGGATACGGGATGTATGTGAACTTAAGGTTGATGTGTTAAGTAAGATGAAAATGAGTACGCTTGGATAATTTTTGCATGCGGAACGAATAAATGAAGAAAAATTAACGAAACCTAAACATGGTAATAACATGAGGAGAATAGGTGCTAGAGGAAGATCAAGGAAAGTATGGTTGGATCGTAGAAATGTCATTATTATTTTTCAAAAAATTCTTCGACTCTTCAGAGAACGACTTAATTTGACTTTGTCTTTGCATATACGCGTATGTAACATATGGTACATACAAACTCGTATATGAATTCCAAATGAGACCAAGCAATGTAACATAACATGCGACAGAGCTAATAAATCGAGTTGTTTAACCCTTCACTCATAATAAATATTTTTTCTCCCCCGTTTAAAAACTCGTTGTATTTAAAAATACGTTTAATTTTTTTCTCTTTAATTTTTTTATCATGTGTCCATAGAATAATTTGATTTTACCATTATTAATGTTTTTGTTTAAAAAATACATTTTTAACAGAATTTGAAAAAAGTTAAAAAAGTAATCACTATAAAATGAACCCTTTTTCATGTTAAAAATCACCACTAAAGTTTTCATAAGTATTTAAAAGAACAGGGTGTAATATAGCGCTAATTCCTGATATAACATAACATATTATATATATTCATCCAAGCTCCAAGATCCAGAGATCCATGGATCCTTGTGGAGCAGATCCTTACTTCCAATACAGCTAACTAATCGTTCAGATTGTAAATGACCTGAAAGTATGTTAATATCAATCTAATATATGTCTCTTTTGGAATTAAGGATTCATTATTTTCCACTTGGAAAAAATTTCACCGGATTGTACACATTTTGTGTGAGGGAAGTGAAATACAAAATTCAATTTAATGTTGAGAGCTAAGCTATTAAATATTGTGTGGAGGTGTCACTTGGGGTGATATCGAAGGAGGCGAGGCGAATTGCGCTGGTTAAAAAGGATTAAAAAATAACCCATTTTCGCTTCAACCCTGGCAGATTGGATTCAATTGAAATCCGATAAGTTGCTATTTAATTAAAAGACATGGGCTACAACACAACGACCACAACGACCGAGTTCACTCGTTTGTTGGGCGGTGTACATCGATTGGCAGGATCACACAATATCAGCCTTGAGCATTCATAGATGGCCATGTCTTGTAAGACAAAAATGCATTCTCTGATTTATTTTTTTAATTTCTTGTACCAATTTTGCTTACTTTGGTAATCACTACATATGTTTCTAAAACTATCCAGAATATTTGAAACTCAAAAGTCAACGTAACAGACTCCATTAAATAGTATGTATTGATACTAAATAACATAAATATTCAATATGTTGCAGGGATATTGAGTACTTAGTAGCCGATGTAGAAAGTATTTGTTTATTTTGAAGGTTTGTGGTACTTACGAGTATAAAGCGCATTGATTTAATTATGTACTAAGGAAATTAAAAAAAATGGCTCAGATAAAATCGTTAGACATTTAGAATTGACAGCAATCTTTATTAGGAAATAAAACCTCATATTCAATGTAGTCATATACTCGTATAATACAATAATTCGATATTTAAAATGTACCTACATATACAATAGTATATTATAATATCGATTAACTTTTGACTTGAAATGGCTTCACAATCATTTATATAATAAATGTAGGTACTACTAATGCTAATATTTTGTTGCTTGCGAAAAGTAAATGAAGGGTTGATGAAATACGAGTAAATAAGGCATTCCTTCCAGCGACTGAAATATCCCATGTAAAATTGTTAGAGCGCCTAGACAACGAATGACATTTATGATGTGCGGTTATGTGTTTTTCTATGGCTGCTGGAATTATTTTGTTTCGTTTTTTTCATATAAATGTTTTTGAGACAAACCGTTTGTTACAAATTTACAGCATTGCACAGAGTTTACTACAATATATCATGTTTTACGATGTGAACTCTCTTGTCAAGTTTTATTCAAGATTTAATTTAACTTTGTACTAGAATTTTTTTAATATTGTATAATATCCGTTATATTTTTAAAACAAAAATATTTAGGGTTTATTCAATTCTACACTTTTATTAACGCTTTTCAAACGCATCATGAATAAGTTTTTGTCCAAGCTCTCTTAAAGGTTCGAGGATTGTCGAAAGAAGTAAATTTTACGAAAAAAAATTAATATTGGTAATCTAGAAATATTTTTTTTTAAACTGGTTCTACTCGTACTCCTATGTTATGTTAATAATTTGTGTAAAAAACTGGTTCTACTCGTACTCCTATGTTATGGTAATAATTTGTGTAAAAAGCTAGTTCTACTCGTACCCCTATGTTATGTTAATAATTTGTGTAAAAAACTGGTTCTACTCGTACTCCTATGTTATGTTAAAAATTTGTGTACCTAAAATACAATGCATTATTTTAATAAGCGGGAGATAAATGTTGTTTGAGAAATTTACCCAAATTTTCTACAAAATGTATTTCTTAATTAAGTAATTTAAAACTTTTTTTTAATCCACACTGCTCGGATTTCTCCTGTTCCACAAAGAGGGTCTGCTTCTAGAGTTAGCTTATTCGTTAGGAAGAATATCAACCAGGATTCTTCTCATACTGCTAGACGGTACCGAGAATATATCCACAGTGTCATTCAGTTGGTTCAATGTCTCTATACCACGCGAGACTGAGTGTTTAGCCACGATTTTCGTTCTGTTAGTTGATATGTAGAATATAAGGCAGTTAGTTCTGTAAGTTGATATGTAGAACATCCTTGCATGGCTATATTTATTAGGTACATATAAACTTAGTGCTTCTAGAATCGCGGAACAGTTAAAGCAACCTTGAAAAACATTTAGTAGGAATATCGTAATGGATTCTTGCCTTCTTGTTTCGAGGCTTCAATAGTTAGTTATACACCGTGAAAAGTTCGACATGGTGAACATATTTTGGGTAATCGCCCTTTGTTCTGTATCATAGATATCTGATGATTTTGTTTGTATTTGTTCTATATTGTTTTTATATCTGAGCTGATGAGGATCCCAAACCGTAGATGCATATTCTAATTTGGTTCTAATTAGATAATTTTATAAGTTTCGAAGGATATCGGTACGGTAAAATTCTCTTGATATTCTCATTATAAAACCGAGTAGTTTGTAACAGTCCGATATCAAACGCGAGACATGGTTAACAAACGTGAGTCCGACATGAAAGGTTACGCCCAAATCTTTGAATTCAGAAACTCTGTTTAATGGTATTCCCTGATGGTGAGTTGATAACAACAATTGACTATAGGGTACACAGACACATTTATTTATACTTGTATTGAGCAGGAGATCATTTGACTCACTCCAGGAGACTAAAAAGTCTAGGTCCTGTTGTTACTGTGCACAGTCCTGAAATTAATGAATCTTTTTTTAACCTTTTCAAGTCGTCAGCAAAGAATAAACATGTCGAGTGCCTAATGGAATTTTGAATGTCGTCTATTAATATGAGGAATACGAGTAGCAGCGGACTTAAATTAGATCCTTAAATAGTATACCAGATCTTGAGATGAATTCCGCAGAAAACTTGTCTCGTATTGAGATATTTATATTATGTATGATACATATAATCCAATCATATTATTGCTAAAGCCAAGGTTATGCATTTTCTAAAGTAATATATCGTGATCAACTTTGCCGAAAGCTTTCTGGAAGTCTGCATATATTATGCCCGTTTGGGAAAGCTCGCCTAAATTTGACGCAAGCTGCTTTGAGAGAGAGAGAGAGAGAGAGAAGGTTTCCAATAAACCTTGAGGATAGGTACTTGGTGGCTCGATTGGTTGCACAGTACAGTTTTGAAAAAAATTGGAGCATAGAGATAACAGCTATAGGTCTGTAATTACGGATCTCTCGTCTCCCGGAAGTCTTACGGGTCTCCCGATTTGAAGATAAGGCTGACCCTGGTTATCGTCCAGCTTATGGGAAGTGTATTGGTGTTTATGCTCAAGTTAAATATGCAGCAAATAGGATCACACACGTATTCGGCACAGACTGAAAATGTTCTGGTCCGATTGATTTTTTTTTGCAAGGAGTTTATGCTTTCCAACAATTCTCCTTGAAAATATAATGGAGCGATATGCTTCTGCTGTCTGATGAGGTGTTTAATATTTTTAGGTCATAACATATTAAGCCGTCGAAACTAGGTTAACTGATTGAAAATATTGTGGAAAGTTTTCTGTAATCTTTTGAGGGTCTTCGATTATACTGTCTCCCAGTTTTATGAATTTTAATTCTCCTAGTTTTGTTCGTTTTTATATTCTTTACATGATTTAAAAGTTTCGAAGGGTTGTTGCAAATTTGATAGATTAGGTTTCTGCGGGACTCAGATATCTAGCGTTCCGTAAATAACACCATGGATGTAATCTACAGCTTTGGAAGATTATGTTTCTGCGGGACTCAGATATCTAGCGTTCCGTAAATAACACCATGGAAGTAATCTACAGCTCTGGTAGATTATGTTTCTGCGGGACTCAGATATCTAGCGTTCCGTAAATAGCACCATGGAAGTAATCTACAGCTTTGAAGAATTTTCTTATATTGTTGGAACAATTTATCCAAATGTTTAAGATAGGGTTTTTCAAACTTAAATACCTATGGTAATATAATTTGACAAAAAAATATGTCTTGAAAATGTTAGGATATTCCAAAAAATATCCACATTTTGCAGTTGGTGGATGGAGTTTCTGCGAAGAAAATTCGTTAAGATTTACCGCTCAGCAGGTGACACATGACTGGAAATTAATTGAAGTTAACTGAGAAAGGCTCACAACTTGTGCACACCACTGGTTGTCAATTACGACCGTTTCAGCTTAAGTAAACTTGCTGCCATGAAACTCGAAGCTGGCTCACTCAACGTGTTAGGCAAAGCTACTCTGTGATCATTTCAAAATGTTTGAATTTTATCATAGGTAATAACTGTAAATTTTTACACGTCATAAACTAAGTTTATCTCTCACTTGGTGTAACGGAAATGTTTGCAAGAAGTTTGATGGTTTTGAATGTACGAAACTATGCAAGTACAAGGATAAATGGTACATATTTAAAAAAATCTTTAATACAAATTGAAAGTATCAATTTTTTTTTTTCATATTCTGTAAATAAATTTATCCGTAAATAACTTCTGGTTTTTTAATTCATGTATTTTATAAATATAAAAAACAAATCTCTTTAATACTGTAAAAATGAGTAATCAACTATGGACAAACACTTTCATTTAATGATACCACCCGCCAAGTAATGGGAAGGAATCATCCCGCAGTGAATGAGTTGCAGTGGGAAGTGCAATCTCTTCACTCTCTTCAAATAATTATTTCAACCAATAAATAATTTCACGAAAAAAATAAAAGAAACGGAATAAAAAAAATGATACTAAAATTTTAATATCTTTTTTCAAAATTTATCGTAGAGTTTTCAAACCTAGAAAATATTTAAAAAGTTTTTTTTTATTAATTGTTGAAAAAATTACCCAGCCCCTGGCGACATTTACCTATGTAACCACGCGGTCTGTTAAGTGTTAATGAATATATTTTTGTTGGTGAAACATTGGTGTTAATATAAATGCAAAATGTGTATCTACAACCAAGTGATCAATTTTGAAATAACAAATTTAAAACAATGAAAACATATTAATTTTATTGACAGTTTACAAAATTTACAGTCACAGTTTTATTGACAGTTTCGAAAATCACCAGGCTTGGACGACATAGTAAATGAATTATTAAAATATGCAAGCGACAAACTACATTATGAATTATACCAACTCATCTCAAAGATATTCGACTTAACAGTAATCCTTACAGAATGGCATACAAGCATCACCATCCCAATATTCAAAAAAAGGAGACAACTACAGAGGCCTATGCCTTCTCAGTTCAGTACTGAAACTGGCTACAAGCATAATCAGGTCAAGACTGGAAGGGCATTTAACAAACAGAGATGAACAACAGGGCTTCAGAAATAATAGATTAACTACGGACGCACTCTTCGTGATCCGTCAATTAACTGCAAAATCAATAGAGTATAACAAAACAGCATACCTCTGCTTTGTCGACCTCACTCTAAATAAAACTAAATAGAGTTAGACTGGAAGATGTGATAAAAATACTCAGTAAGAAGAATGTCCCCTCGAACTTAATAAAAATCATACAAGGATTAAATACCAATAGCTACACCAGGATTAAAATAGAGAATGACCTGACAAATGCCGTGCCTACTCCGATTGGAATGAGACAAGGGGATAGCTTAAACCCGTTCCTCATCAATCTAATAATGGACCAACTAATTGACGAAGTTGCAGACATGGACATAGGATACAGACTGGGAGACAAGAAAGTCAGCATTGTATGCTACGCAAATGATGCAGTACTCACCGCAGAATCCGAAGATGACCTCCAAAGGATGTTATATAGACTCCATCAAACCTCACTAAAATATAACATGTTGATATCCACGGACAAAACGAAGAGCCTCACAATATCTACGACCCCGGTGAGATGCAAACTAGCAGTGAATAACAAAATAATAGAGCAAGTGATGGAGTTTAGGTATCTTGGAGTGAGCATCAGTAGCAATGGAAATCTGTATGATGAAACCTTGAGACAGGTCAATAAGGCGGCTGCAATACCGGGATGCCTAAGAACCTAATGCCTAAGAGAATATAAAATAAAGTCAGAATATACAAGACATGTGTGAGACCGATAGCCACTTACGGAATAGAGACCAGAGCAGACACATCTAGAACAAAATCTCTCCTGAGAACACTGAGATGTATAACCGGAAACACACGTAGAGAATCAGAAACACCGAAATAAGGAGAAAGTGTAGTAGGGAAGACTTCGTCAGGTGAAGAAGACAACGAAGGAGATACTGGAACGAACATGTACACAGAATGCAAGACGACAGACTTCCACGTGTCGCCCTTCAAGGGAATCCAGCCGGAAGAAAATTACCGGGAAGACCTCCGAAGAGATGGCGTGACAGCTGGCAATCCACGTCACAAGAAGGGGAACAAGCGAAAAAAAACAGATCATGATCTATATGGAGAGGAAGAAGAAGAAGAAGGCAGTTTACAAAGATAATCATTCTCATTCGCATATGGTTTAGATTCTTAAAAAGTATACAAATTTGAAACCAGTGAAATATTTTCTATAAAAAAGAGAGCAAGGCAGGACATATAAGAATAAAGAAATAAAAAAACATACGTAATATCATATCAAAACCTTTTGAAAAGTGTGAATATGACAAAAATAAGAATGTGAAGGAATGCGACAAATATTTATAAACTCAAACTTAATGATAAAAAGTTTACTAAATGAAAAAGGTAATTCACAATATATCGTATAATATGACAATGAAATTTCTCTTAATATACCATACATGGCAGAGAATATAAAGTTTACTTGATGGCGGTAAATTCCTTTATCGGATATGTTGATGAGCCTGAAGACATACTCGTATAATAAATTTGTCATCGGTACCATCAATCAAACTTTCAAGCTCACAACCATGAACGTACTCGTAATACGTTTAAAGTATGAAATTGAGACGTTTGTAAAAAGTTATCAATAACTTACTATCAACGCACTAGACTAGGGCCGTTTTGTTTTGTATTGGGTAGTTTGGAAAGTTACCTCGTGTTTTAAGGTCAAAGTCAAGTACAAAATTGCATCAAATGCTCGTGAACGGTTTTTTTGATATTTTCAGTATCTCAGCAATCTCTCTTGTATTAGACTCAATAAAACGCTAGTTTCTTTGAGATTAAAACCTATATGTGGTTGTCATTATTGGTAATCGACCTTTCAGAGCAGAGACCATTTTCGAGTGCCGTATCACCATAACGAAGAAAATTAAACAACATTTGACTCACACGATCACCTTATTGTTCACACTTTTTTTTGGTTTAGTCGCACTTTTTCTTTTTCGTCAGTAAAAAAGCATCAAGTATTGAAAAACTATTTAATTTGTTCCATTTTCAAAATAACACCAAAAAAAGAGAAAAAGCTATTTTGGTAAACAATGGTCCAAAAATTCGCTTAACTATAGATATTAATAAATTATATATAATAATAAATTATATATTTAACACCTTTGGAATAAAGTCATCGTCGAAAATGTTCTCCTAACGACATAAATCTGAGAAATACGAAAATTCTTTCCGGACAACTTAATATTTTGGATATTGTACTATATGACACTTGTTATATACAGAACAATTGGTGGGTTTATCTTTTTGTGGCAATCTATTTCAACCATCTAATAAAATGTTAAAGAGGTCTCAAACGAAAACCAGAATTAAGCCATTTTTTAAATAAATTGGGAGCCAAAAGAAATCGAACCCGTGCCCCCAAGATGAAAGATAGGTGTCTTATAATTAGGCCATAGAAGTCATCGATATCATCAATAATCGAACCCTACCTTAATTTCTAGGCATTTGAGGATTTAAAAAAAATACAAAATGTTTTTACAAATAATACATACTCGTACGTTACATTAACTCTACATGAATATTCAATATACTCGTATGTACAAAGTTATATATCTTAGATGTACATCTAGAGTTTATGATGAGTTCAAGATGGTCATTTACTTGCAACACGGAAAGTTATTTTCATACCACGCTATGTACCTATACCATACAGGGTGTCCCGTATTGAGTGAATCATATTTAGGGTGATGATAGATTGGGTCAAGACCTACCAGAATATCAAAACTTGACCTAGTAAAAACCTTTCCGTTTTTAAGTTATTCGGATTTTTAAGTTAGTGTATCATAAATGAAGTATATTTTGCATTAATGCGTTTTACTAGAACTTTGTTCAGAATCAGCCCCTTTTTAATAAAAAATTATATTTTTTGTTTTTCGTAAAAAAATCTAATAATGTTGCACTATTCTAAAATCGCCATTAAATGAGCAACTTTTTAAAGTAGTAGTCTGGAAATGCCCAGTATATTTTTTTTACAACGGAAGGCCAAAGTTTAGCGTAAAAATTTTAATTAATTAATTTTTTATTTTTCAAGTAATTTTTTTGTACATTCCTAATAATTTTGAAAATCATTTTGTATGCAAAAGATAAGGCTGCTATTCAAAAGTATTTCACGATAAAAAAAAATAACGAAAATGGTGATTTGTACACAACGCAGCAAAAAATCTGATGCAAGGTAGGGTACAAAAAATCTGATGCAAGGTATTTTACGAAATTTTACAAAAGTCCGAATAATTTAAAAACGGTAAAGTTTTTACTTTGGTCAAGTTTTGATATTCTGGTAGGTCTTGGCCCAATCTATCATCACCCTAAATATGATTCACACAATACGGGACACCTGTGTACTAGAAACAAAGAAATGGATGTACTAAATCGAATTTCAAAAGCATTTCGCTTTTCAAAGTTGTTGTTCATATTTCAGGAATGTCACTGAAATGGGAGTTTTTCTATAATTTAAAAGTTGATATTTTCAAAGCAACAAAATGCAAACGAGCTGATTCCAATGTCGTTTGGTGGTTTTTTTTTATTTTTCAAAAGTAATTTTATTGTGTGGTTTGGAAGATGTAGAATTGGTGGCACAGTTTAAAACAGACATCCACGATTTAAGTTAATTAAATCAATAGAGGGTGATTGTTTAGTTGTATACACTCTTAAAAATCTTGGGCGAAAATGGTGGCTCTCATAATTGAGCTTTCTTGAAACATAATTAAATGCTTTTTGATTATTTTATTTTATGACATATTTAATACAAAAAAGTATGTGCAATACAATACTTACCATATATAAAAAGAAAAATAAGCCAGATAAGATCTTCTTTAAATAAATAATAATATCAATAAAATAAATATAGTATATGCGTGTAAAATAATCTTTTAAATTAAAGAATATAAAAAAAACATTTTAATACGAAAAAACTATTTTGTTTCGATTATTCCCTTTTTGTGTAATTCATCTTCGTTCTTGTTGTATTTTCTTATGACCACCTCTGCTACATAGTCAGACGATGTTTTTGTTACGATAAAACCCTCGGTAGTATGTTAACTAGAGCAACAAGATGTGTTATTTTTGGTATTCAGAAATGTTAAAAATTAAATAGTGCGCGGTTATCAAGTTTCTTTCAAAAGAAGGGAAAACCCCAAAAAATAAATAAATGACGTTTAGATGTCTACGGAGAACCACCTCGGCAACGAAAGATTGAGCTAAACGGTATCATTTTGGCAGATAATCAATTGAACGTGACTCTCGTTAAGGCAGACCAGCAGAAGCATTTATTCCAGAAACAGTTGCATTCGTGCATTCGTGCAAGAGCAAATGTTACAAAATAGAAAACTGAATCAAAATAAATAACATCCAAATTTTGTTGCGAATTCTGCGCAGTCAGTATTTCAAATTCTGGGCGGTCACGGAACATGACATGGAACACTATCGTTTTTGACGAGTGTAGAGAAAAATATAACGCCGAGTAAATTAAATTAATTTTTTTGCAATTTGTATAAAACATGTGTACTTACTACTCTTTACATTAATTATAGTTATATCTGAAAATAATAGGAACTAAAAAAGGCTTCAAGCAGTAAACCTCATTTAAGTACATTAGTGTGCACAAGTTATGAGAAGGGATATAACAACGTATACCGTAGAGTGGAAATCGACGATTATCACTCAAAAGTTTTAAAAGAAGAACTAAACATCCTTTAGTAAGTAACACAGTATTTAGTGTTTGGCACTAACAATGACTTATTGACAACGTAACGGAGTCTAAGTGAAATATACAGATCTAGAAACTTACCAAAGGAGGTGAAATTTCGGGAAGGAGTTGTATGAGATCACTCGCAGCTAGTGTGAAATACGGAAATCCAAAGTACCTACTTGGAATATTAAACCCTTTCATATTAACCAAAATATTGAAATATCACGTTCGTTGATAAGACATATTATGCATATGCCAGAAAAAAATCCGTTTAGAATAATGATGACCAGTCTAAAAGTAAATTGCACCAGAAAAAGTTGGAGGATGTACATAAATATTGTAATATATGTGAGGAGAAGATATTGCAGGAATAGACGAAGGCAGTACCATTGATCAAAATTTGAGATACATAATAATGAGCCAAAAGATTTTTATCTCTTTTCGGACGCCCATCGGGAATCTGAGATTCTGACTACGTGTCCGGTCCATTGCCACTTCATTTTCTTGCACACCTTTATTACGTCTTCTACCTTTGTTTTGTTGCGAATCCAGGTATTTCGTTTACGGTCTTTTTTAGTATATCCCAACACGCATCTCTCCATGCTCATTTGTGCGGTCTGGAGCTTTTCTGTGTTCTTTGCTGTGAGCGTCCATGTCTAGCAGTCATACGTGAGTAGGGTAGAGTGCTCTAAGAGCGCGCGGTCGATAAGAGTGCGCACCATTCATAAAACGCGCGCTAGATGTCATTTGTGGCTAACTTCAGTTCCTAGCTGCCATTTGTGACGAGAGAACACTCGACTGTGCCGTGCATCCTAAATAAACCAAAAAAAAAGGAAGTCAGGTAAGTTTTCACAATATTCTGTGTTTTGATAAATTATTTTTACATCTTGTGATCTGTACGATGTGTTCGTTTATGATGATATGGGCTATTTTTTCAAAATCGATAGTGTAAATCAATGTAGCAAGCGTCCACCGACACGGTAATTCCCCAATTCTAACAGAGATATTTGTACTTGTATCAAATGTGAATAATGCCGGCGGTCTGTAAGAGTGCGCGCGCACTCTTACAATCATCTAAGCGCAGACCGATCTCCAAATAATCTGATTTTACTTGAGGATGTTAGTTTTCACTAAACGTAATAGATACGTATTATTATTTTTAGAATGTCTTCACGAGAAAGAAAATCAACACGTAAGCTGTGTTCGCAAGCAGTCTTGGATGAAGCCAAAAAGAGGATCAGTGAGGGCGAAAGTCAGGGAAAAGTCGCACTTTCTCTTGGAATGGCAGAGAGCACGTTAAGAAAACGCCTTAAGAGAGGTACCGTATCCACAAAGCTTAGCAGATATGACCTAACTTTATCCAAGGAGATAGAGGCCGAACTCTGTAACCATATAGAAACTCTAGACAACATGTTCTATGGCCTGACAACAAAATCCATAAGAGCTTTGGCTTTTGAATTTGTAGAAAAAAATAGTATTCCCCATCGATTTGATACGACATCACGGATGGCTGGCAAAGGTTGGCTGCGTGGTTTTTTTGAAGAGAAATAAATATATTTCTTTAAGACAACCAACTGCCACTAGCCTTGCCAGAACAATCGGCTTTAATGAAACACAATGTGCCCGATTCAACGACAACTTGCACAACTTACTCACAAAGTATAAGTTTCCACCACACGCCATATATAATATGGACGAATCCGGCATCTCAACAGTTCCGAACAAACCTCCTAAAGTACTTTCCATTGAAGGCAAAAAATGTGTTAACAAGATATCCAGTGCAGAGAGAGGTACAAACGTGACTGTCGTTGCGCTATGAGTGTGAGTGGGCATTTTGTTCCTCCCGCATTCATATACCCTAGGCAATGGATGAAGAGTGAACTACTGGATGGATCTCCACCCTCTTCAGCTTCATCAATCAGGAACTGTTTCTTGATTATATATCTCACTTCAAAGAACCCACGAAACCCACAAAAGAACAACCGATCCTGTTAATAATGGACAACCACAGTTCACACTGCTCCATTAGCGCTGTTAAATTATTTAGACTAAATAATATCGTAGCACTAACGCTTCCACCTCACAGCAGTCATCGAATGCAACCTCTGAACAGAAGTTTTTTCTCTCCTTTGAAAAAATACTTCTCTAGTGAGTGTAAAAGTGGCTGACAAACCATCCTGGCCGAGCAATAGTTTACCAAATGGCATCAATATTCCCCCCAGCTTACTTCAAGTCAGCTACTGTGGCAAACGCTGTTGAGGGTTTTAAAGTCACAGGGATATGTCCCTTCAATAAAGACATATTTGATGAGGCAGATTTTTTGGCCAGTTATATCACTGAAAGAGAAGACCCTGCAATAGCAAATACTCACGCGACGTCAATCCAAGAATTAGGGGCATCCACTACGGCTACCATCCCTGAAATACCTGCTGCGACAGAAGGCACTCTAGAACCAGTTACAACATCAGGATCGTCAACTGTGACTACCGCAAACCCCAAATCGAGCACGGTAATCCTGGAAACACCAGCTGCAACCTCAGGATCGACAATAACTAATTTACACTCACAACAGCTAATCCAACTCCCGGAACATCTATAACCTTCACGGACATTTCACCGCCACCAAAATCAGTTGCGCACAGATCAAACCGGAAAAGCAAAAAATCAGAAATACTTACAAGCTCACCATATAAGCAACAACTTCTCGAAGAAGCAAACCGAAAAAGAAAGCTAGAGTTTAGCCTGAACAAAATTAACAAAAAGGCGAATGTCAGAAACTATGTCGGAAAATCGACACCAAATAAAAAAATGTGGGGCTGCTCAGGACGCAAGGAAGTCTATAAGGAACCAATTTCCGAAGATTGGACAGAGTGTATAATGTGCACTCAGTGGTGACATGAAAAATGTACCACTTATTCCGGAGTTGGTCCGTACAAATGTGATCTCTGTGCTAAGGTGTCCCATGCGCACATTGCGCACTCTTAGGTTTCCAAGTGCGCAAATGACTATCTTTAGATTTAATGATTTTAGTCGTTAAGTGCTTAAATTTTATTTCGTTTTTGTATGCAGTTATGTTGATAAGAGACGGTTTAATTTGAATAAAGAAAGTACATTTTTGTAAAAATATTTATTTTATTGATATCTTAAGTTAAACTTTAAGTGCGCACTCTTGGAGCACTCTACCCTACTGGGAGAGTATACTGGTTGTAGACCTTTCGCTTCAAAGATATTGGGATATTACTTTTGAAGATGTTGTTCAAACGTTCAAATCAGCTCCACGCTAGTTTTGTCCTTCTTGCTATTTCCTCCGATATACCACCTAGGAAATAAGTTGGCCTAAATAAACGTATTCCTGGACAAGTTCTAGCGGCTTTCCATCTACAATTATTGGTTTTGGGGTAGCAAAGCTGTTCATCATATATTTGGTTTTTGATATTTTCATTTTTAAACCAACTTCTATATTAACCTCTGCCAATTCCTGCAGTTGGTGCTGAAGATCATTCGGGTTTTGTGAGAATAAAACGATATCGTCTGCCGATCTCAAACGGCTCAGGTATTTTCCATCATCGTCCGGCCTTTATAATCCCATTCCAGTTTAAAGACATATTCAAGTGTAGTTGTGAATAATTTGTGGAAATAGTATCTCCTTGACGAACTCCTTTACCAGTTTAGAAGGTTTCTGAAGATTTGTGGAGATATAAGAATAGGTATTTAATATTGTTATCGCTGTTTAAACTTCCATACTTTCATACACATCTCGGATTTTTAATTGCACTCATGTAATAGCGGCTTTTTAATTTAAGAAAACCTGTTTGAAATAATTACTGAAAGAATAATTACTAAGAAACAGTGATATTTTTGATAAATATTTATTGAAATAAAATTATATTTGATTATTGTTTAACATGAAAGCATCGTTCAAATTTAAGGAAAGTGAAAATTGATAATCAAAAAAATATATATTATGATCTTTCATCAATACTAAACGTAGGTAAAAACATGATAAATGTTAGGAAAAGTTGTTGTTAACGACCTATTCCAATAATCTAAAAACAAGAAATGGAAAATAAATTATCTGACATACGTCATGTCAAACATTTAAAAATAAATAGACATTTTTGAACATTTATATTGTCATTAATTTGCATAATTTACAAAATTCAGTTCTGGCTTCTTGAAATGATTTGGAAAGCTAATCCACCGGAAACAAAAAGTTCTACTTCCATAATAGCTGCATACTTGTACTTAAACTTCTTGTCATTACTTTTTACACTTAAGTTTTAGTAACTCTTTTGAATTTAAAACCTACAGATTTGAATCCGATTAAGACAAAATAACGTAACACAAACATGATTCAATGCGTAAATGAATAATTTTTCAAACAACATTTTTAACCTTTTTTGATAAAAAATTCTCATTGATTCTCAAATAGAGCGTTTTACCATATATTAACTATCTAAAATATATACTCGTATTTGTACTAGCGCTGGTATCAACATCTTGGAGAAGCTTTTATCCGTAGAGGCTTTTTTATTCTTATTGCAACAATGTACCCGCGGAACTTAGACTTTTTTCTTGAAACGGGAACAAAGCTTTAAAAAAATATTTTTAGTTAATGGTATCAAAGAAAATATATGACTTTTATAAATTTTATTTATTTTCCATATTTGATATAATTGTTCTAGCTTAAATGAAATGAAAATATAACATATCATAATTACCCCTTTGACAGTTGGCCCCCTTTTATACATAGTATTTTGATATAACCATAATTTTTGTCGTCTAAAAATCATGACACTCTCGTTTTATTTTAGACGTTTAAACACACTTTCGTCTGGTCTAAATTATCTCAAGATGTCTTTTTAGTTAAACTGACGAATATAACACCTGTCACTAAAACTCGTCACTAATTCCTTAAAATCGCTTTCGATACATAGTATTGTATTATATAAAGCCCCAATAAACGAATTTATATAATTGTAAATACATTATTTGTGTCTGTCTTGTTTTTTCACATCTTATATATACTTATCATTTGAATTAAATAAAGGTTTTATTCCATATGTAAAATGTCAACACTAGTGCAGCCAGCAATGATAAGAAATATTTTTTAATTAAAGGTTTTTACTATGTTAAATTCATTCCCAATTTATATTTAATGAACATTTCTCTCTAATTCTGGATACGCCTTTTAGAATTTTTAAAAGAAAAATATGGAAAAAGTCCGTTTTGAATTGCTCAGATAAATCGTCTCTTCTTAAATAATATTGAAGCGAAATAATCTATTTATTTATTGTCAAAGTAAAATCAACACCATTTTTTTTATAAAAGTCAAATGATAAGTTTATCAATATACTATTTCCAATATTTCCGAATGTTTAGCTCAAAATAGTTGTGTTAGTTATATGATGTCTTGATAAAAATTATAACTTTTTACAAGTTATTTAATAAAATTAAGGAATCTAAAAATAAGTTAGTCTTTTTTCTATTTTCAAAACAGGGTATTTTCTTCAAAAGCAGATGTCTGATTAAATAAAAAAAACTTTTGTTGAGTTGAAATAGCAAATAATATTGTTTTTGTTTTCAGACAAATACATTTTCATCCATCCTTCTATTTAGCTTTACAGAAATCGTTTACTAACTATACACGCTATCAATAAAATTAAATGTTTAAAAAAAATCTCATGACAATCGTTGAAGCATTTATCTGTCAACAATAAAATAAGTAGTAGGTATATTATGTTACAACTGTAAAAGTTCTATAGCGTGACTGAAAAAGTTATTCGTCGATTTACCAAGTCTCAAAATTAATCTGATACTTTCAAAAATTTAAGAAGGACATTGTACCTTTTATTTGCCATACTTTATTAAGAACGGATTTTTGGTGAAAGTAGACTAAGTTGACTTTTATTAACTAAACCAAATCAACGGGTGTATTTTAGTGTTTTTTCTACTCCTAATTCTACTCCAAAAGGGAATAACATGACTGAATTGTGTTGTTAAATTATATAAGACAAAGATGGTTATACTTCTCTCCCTCTATATTTTCCGTTTAACTTCCTCTTTACCTTCTCCCTTCGGTATTTGGCCAGGCACCCCGTATGTCTTATTACTCGTATATTCCGAGAAACTGTAGAGAAAAAAAATATGAAATAAAGTCGTCTATAATATTAAAGGAAACAACGATCACAACATTTGAAAGTCTGACCCATTTCAAACTTTTAACCCTTTAATTAATTCCGTTGGATTACTAAAAGCCTGGATGTTACAATGTATGACTCTTACTCCGGTAGCTCAGTATAGGTAAAACAAGGCTCAATAAGATCTCAAGATGTCGTGGGAAGAGGTAGGCATTCGTCAGTGCTTGGGTAGGTATAAATACATAATGAAACACATATTTGCTGTTAATTGGTTATATATTTAATCCTGACGAGCTGATACTCCGTCAGGAAAATCAAATGGGCAGATTACTCTCTGCTACTCCGCTTAGCCTTTCAGATGGACAGGCAGTCGAAGCAATTTATTATCAGGGGTAATCTCACAACAGTCCGTTGCGGATTGTGCAATTCTCAAAGATTAGATATCGCCAATCTCTAGAATACTCAATTGTCACCATAAAATGACAAGCAAAAGAGGATAAATAAGGTTGATCTTACTCCAATACAAGACACAATGTATTATCCCAGATCCGCTTCAAGTGTATGACCAGGTCGACTCGTATATGGCCCTCTGACCTTATACGGTTACTACAGGGCCGCTGATGTGAAGAAATTCCCTCAGTGGTTGCCGACCGCCAATTCGTGCCGTAATACAGTCACACGACTCGGTCCAGCCTTGAAGACTCCAGAATCTGGCGCGCACTCGATAATGCTGATAGAATCAGTTAACTTTGATCCGCGAATGAGTTGTACGCCTAACTCGAGATCGTCGTTTGGACAACAGTCCAGAATCTGCTCAATCAAAAGACTGAGATGAAACAAGATCCCCGTATGTAGATTATCCAGAATTTACCGGACAAATTGTATCAAATTAAGAATGAACAATCAAATGTGAGAAAAGCTTGTTCAAGTTCGCGAAACGGCGTTTAAGACGAAAATGATGATGGCTAGACAACTTCGTGGCGAGAATGAATGTCGGAAGATCGCGCTCCCTTAATTTAAGGGATCTCAGCCAAGCGCCGCCATTTTGGAACTCTATAGAAAGTCCCTCGCGACCGTTAAAAAAAAATCATAAATCTTTTCGTCCGGCCGAACGTTATTTTGCCAATGAATAGTCTATTTAAACTTTCACAGCGTAATTAAGTCGAGAATCCTTTTTGTATAACATCCGGTGAAACTTATTGTTTAAGAGACAATACTGGACCCTTCTTTTTGAATGTATCTCGAGTGAATTGTTATTCTCAGCCGTTGTTTTCAATATTTAACTATGTCCGTAATAAATTAAGCGCGACGTATTTCTTTAGAAAGGAGAAGAGAAATTTTTTGACCCTTTCTTCTCGCCTAACAATCGCGATCATAAAAGCGCCTTCGCCCTCGAAATATATCTTGCGCAAAGTTTTATTGTCTTTTCTTAGTAACAATAGTTATCTGTGACTGCAATAAAACCGATCGTAGACGGAACACCAATTACAGATCTTTACAAAGACAAACGTTCTGCATTCTTTTGAAAAAAGGGAAGAGAAATTCGACACCGAGCCATGTTACAATAGAAGCTCGTCTCCTTTGTTTTTGATTCTCCCGGGTCACTATTTTTAATGGTTATTTTTAACTGCAATAAGCTAATTGTTCGACCGTACCCAAGTCCTGACACTCCATTTTATGTTACTGAAGAAAAAAAAAAAAATTAAAAAAAAAAAAAAAAAAAAAATTCAAGTACTGATTACGGCCCTGTGTCAATTGGTCATACACCTGCTCGCCGAAACAAGGATTAGATACTATGCTAAAGGGCATGACGTTACTGGGTCATGCCGGATACGCTCGTGGACGATTTAATAAGCCCCTGCATTTGCGAAAAGAGTAGGAAACCACGAAAAACTAACTCTCAGGGCTTCCCTATCTAAGAACACCTGGAAACAGTTAAACATTTTATAGAGCAAGGCACAATACAGGAGAACATCAATTATCGCCTTCCCCTCAACATGGTTACACATAATAAGTCTTATTATTATTTTTACAAAAAAAAAGAAACATACAACATTTAGGATAACAAAGACAACACAGTCACAAGAGTAATGTTCAAGAACAGATACTATCGCCTTCTCTACAGCATGGTTACACATAATAATTCTTATTAATTTACAATAGAAAAATGTACAAACATTTAAGATTACAAAGGCAACACACTCACAAGAGTAATGCCCAAAAACAGATCAAGTTACTTAATAGTAATTATGTTAGTTCACAACGGCTTCCCCAGAACCGGATCCGATAGTCTGCACTTTTAGGGGCACTGATTTAGTTTCTTAACCTAATCACTTAAATTAAGGAAGCAAGGTGAGTTTCCTCCCGCTTGTCTGGTGATCTTTGATATTGCAAGATACAGGTCTGGCGACATATCAATAATGAGACTATATAAGACACATTTAACATACAATTTTCCATTACACGGCCCTGAGACACCACTCATAGGGGCGACATCTGACTATAGGCCTCCTCCAGGTCTAAAAACTGACAAGAAACAGTTACACTTGGTTATACAATACAGCAAATATGTGTTTATAATATCATCACCTCGGGGATCGTCATCCCTTTAGTGCCAATTCTCGTGCTAGCCAGAGTCGTCAGTGCGACGCCCACACACATCACGGACGGTGCCAAAACTCGCATGATCCATAAAATACCATGGTTATCCGGGCACCGATGGTGCCATGAGCGTCCACCTAGACCGGGAGCACATGCCAATTTGGGTTCATGACGCCCATGGTTGGAGTCACACTCAACAACCCCCACTGGATGTATATAGGCCATCCGTAAGCCCCTCACTGGATGTATAAAGGCCATCCGTAAGCCCCTCACTGGATGTATAAAGGCCATCCGTAAGCCTCCACTGGATGTATATAGGCCATCCGTAAGCCTTTCGCTGATTGGTTGGAGCCCACTCCACAACCGTTGTCACCAGTGCGACACCCGCGGACCCAAAGGGCGGACCCAAGTTGTACATGATGTCCACGCACAAAACTACGGTCGTCCTTGTACCAATGGTGTCTACGAGCGCCCACCTCTGTCGTCGGTGCGACGGCCGCAGAACCAACGGGCGGAGCCAAGATACGCATGATGTCCGCACACCATGCTACCTACGTCCGGGTACCGATGGCGCCACGGACGCCTGCCCACCTGGACCGGACTGACAATAAAACCTTTGTCACCAGTGTGACGCCTGCAGGCCCAAAGGGCGGAGTCCATACATACTACTATGGATGTCCCCGTACCAATGGTCCACGAGCGCCCACCTCTGTCGTTGGTGCGACGGCCGCAGAATCACGGACGCCTGCCCACCTAGACCGGACTGACAATAAAACCTTTGTCACCAGTGTGACGCCTGCAGACCCAAAGGGCGGAGTCCATACATACTACCATGGATGTCCCCGTACCAATGGTCCACGAGCGCCCACCTCTGTCGTTGGTGCGACGGCCGCAGAACCAACGGGCGGAGCCAAGATGTGCATGACGTAGTCATACCATACTATGCACCTCCGTGTACCGATGGCGTCACGGACGCCTGCCCACCTAGACCGGACTGACAATACACAATAAAAACATGGAAAAAAGAAAAAAAATAAAAATCATTGGCCGAAGCCTCACAATTAAAGGATATTCCATCGAAAGCCCCCCCACCAAAGCACGCACCCAATCCTTTTCATTCATACTTCCCAGCAGCACTTCCCAAACCCCTGTAGCAACCCCACTCATTCCCTATCATGGAGCTGCCTTCCATTCAACCTATACGACCTAGTGCCAGGTGAGCGACCCTTGATAGAACAGGATAAGGAATTGGTAAGGATGTATCCAATGTGACATCATGAGGAAGTGAGCGTCGACGCTCTATCAAAAGACGCGCATACAAACGCTATGCTATCAGCAAAAATCACCACTCATTGTCCAGCGCATGGTCTATTGAGCGCCACCATATTTTTTTCTTGGAACATGGAAACCTAATTTGGTAAAACTGAATTACCACAAGTGCCACGGCAGCTCTCGCGTCAATTCACCGTAATGGAGCCCTTATTCCACCTTGGCGATGTCTTTGACGTGAAATTTACCTGCCACTTTCCCCTTCAGGTCAGACAGTTCATATATTGTGTCGGAAATTTTCCTTGTGACCACACACTTGACAAATCGGGGCGCTAATTTGTTGCTGAAGTATCGCCCAGCGTTTGATTGGCTAAAAGACCGCCTCCATACCACCTGTCCAACTGACAGTGGTCTAGACCTCCGGCGTAAATTATAGCGCGCAGCGCTCTGCTTAAAGCCGGCCAAGAGCTTGTTAGTAACGCTCTCATAAAGCTGTTCCATATTTTTGAGCCCCTCCGCATAGTGTGAGGTTGGATCCTCTTCTTTTCCAGAGGAGGCCGTCCTCTGGTCGTGAAACGACCCATGGGGAACAGGGTGGAACCCATGGAATAAAAAAAAGGGTGAGTACCCGGTGGCTGCACTCACGGTATTATTCAGGCACGAGCAGACTTTTCCTAAATGCTCGCACCACTCCCGTTGGTTATCCTGAACCATTAATGATAAACATGTTAGAATCGAGGAATTATATCTCTCACTAGTGTTATTCTGAGGGTGATAGTAGGCGTTATAAAAGAGGTCAGTGATCCCATAAGACTCCAAGAATCCTTTGAACTCTGCCGAAATAAATTGTCGTCCATTATCCATAACTATGGTACGAGGCACGGAGCACGGCAAAAATATCTGACCCTCCAAGCATTTAATGATTGCCTTGGATGTAGCTACTCTCAGCGGGAAAGCCCAAACAAACTTGCTAAAATTATCAACCACCGTCAAAATATACGAATTCCGTTTTAGAGATAATGGAAGAGGACCAACCAGATCCATGCTCAATGACTGCATGGGTCTGGATGCACGCTTTGGCACTGACATAAGTCCTAAGGGCTTCTGAGTATTATGCTTATAAGCTTTACAGGTATCACAACGCGATATGTATTGCGTAACGGCATCCATTAATTTGGGAGCATAATACGTGCGTGACAGAATTTCTACAGTTTTTCGTACACCCGGATGGCAAAGACTGTTGTGAGTATCCCTAATAAGGTCTCCCAACGCGTCACTAGGTACAACGACCTTCCAATCTCGTCCGCCTAAGTTTTGAACAGGGTCGCGAGCGGATTTGCACAACCGAAATAGGCGATCCTTATCCACTACGAAGTTGGGCATTGAGCCTGGATCGTCCGTGCATGCCTGAAGCGTACGCAGGTACCACTCATCGGTTACATTCTGGAAGGGTGCAGGGAAAGTTAAGGCGGCAACCTCTATTCTACTAAGGGCATCAGCCAAGTTATTTTCGCAGCCCTTTTTATATACAAAAACGTAATCGTATTGAGACAGGCGACAGGCCCACCGGGCGAGTCTGCCACTAGGAGAAGACAGATGATCCAAATACTTAAGGCAATCATGGTCACTCTGAATTGTGAAACGGGTGCCATCCAAATAGCTACGAAAGTGGTGCACTGAGTCTACGATTGCTAAAAGTTCGCGTTCCGTAGTACTATATAATCTTTCCGCCGGAGAAAGTTTGCGTGAGAAATACGCGATTGCGTGCTCGCCACCATCTGGCCTGTTCTGAGAAAGAAAACTACCAATGCTCACACCACTGGCATCACACGTGAGCACATAAGGAATAGAGTAATCTGGAGGTTTCAGAACTGGAGATGACGTCATGGCTCCTTTGAGGAGAATAAAGGACTCCTCCGCGGAGGAATCCCACTGAAACTTTGGACCACGGAACTTAACGCTGGTCAGTTTGCAGAGAGGAGAAGCGATTTTTGAAAAATCTCTTATGAACCTACGATAGTAAGAGCATAATCCAAGGAAACTCTTAACTTCCTTGACACTTCGTGGTCTAGGAAATTCCTGCATAATTCGGATCTTTTCGGGATCCGTACGGAGTCCCTCGCGATCCACGACATGTCCGAGATACTTCAAACTTGCTTTACAAAATTCCGACTTGGATAATTTGATGGTAAGGTTGGCCTCCTTTAATCGCTCCAGAACAATACTCAGCGTTGCCAAATGAGATTCGAAATCGGGACTACATATGAGAATATCATCTAGATAGCAGAAGACATGGTCACCCTGATCGGTGAACAATTGTTCCATCATTCGTTGCATCTCAGCAGGAATGTTTTTTAAGCCAAACGGGGTGACCACAAACTGATATTGTCCCCGGCCCTCTACGAAGAATGCCGTCTTGCATTTAGACTCGTTGCTTAATGGCATTTGCCAAAACCCATGGCTCAGATCTAAAGCAGTGAGGTAGCGCGTATCTCGGAGATTATCGAGAATTCGGTTGATGCTAGGTAACCGATAACAGTCCGACTGCGTTACAGAATTTAATTTGCGGGGGTCCAATACAAATCGAGCGGAACCATCCTTTTTCGGAACAATAAAGGCATTATTAAGCCATGAACTCCTAGAGGGTTCAACTACTCCTAACCTGATCATTTCGTCTAGCTCCTTAATCATCTGCTGACGACGCACATGAGACAAAGGGTACGTTTTTTGTTTCACCGGCGGGTGCGTACCGGTTTCAATAACATGATTAACTAAAGTGGTACGACCCAAACCTATTCTTTCAAAAGCGATGCTCTCAAACTGGTTGACCATCAGGAGCAATAGCTGTGCCTGTCGAGGGGATAGGTCTCCGGCGGAGGTTAAACACGAAGGCCTCTGAGGTCCGGAGGCAACTGCCGATAAGGAAGACGACCCCGACTCGTTTAAGAACCTACTCGAATGAGGAAACAATTTCGGTGTAAGCCCGGAACGCTTCAAAAAGGGGATGCCGAGCACTAAGCAAGTATCTAAAGAAGGAACTACCTGGAATTCCACCAACACAGTTTGGTGATCATAATGTAAGGGCAACTGGATCGTACCCAGCACCCGATGTCCCTGACTATCAGCCGTGTGAACGACTCCCTCAGTAGTTCGCATAATAAACCGTAAGTCCCTAAAATTCTTATACAGATTACCACCTATTACGTTAATTGCTGCACCTGAATCTAGCAACGCCCTAAATGGTGAGCCCTGAATTTCACAATGAAGATAGGGTCTCTCATCCCTAGCATTTGAAATTTCTATGGCACTAAGGTTACGGCTATTATTTCCTAATTCTATTGTATTTGACCAACCCCCTAGTTCCGAATTACCTTGGCCGGGTTGGTCCCCTATCTGTTTTTTGGAGTTAAGAAACTCGGCGGCGGACGCGATGTATCCGTCAGCAAGGTAAAAGGTCTAGAAGTCTCGGCACGACTCCTTACGCGATTACTTGGCGACTTATCCGGTTCCTTCTGGATAAGTGGTTTGTGCGGACAGTCGCGGGCAATATGATGCGGAAGATTGCACAAGAAACACCTCAACAAGGTCGGCCCTCTACCGATACCCTTCTGTGAGACGGATGACACACGTGCCCTTACCCTTGGCTGCATCTGCAGCGGCCGGGGTGATACCTCACCACTCCTGTTCATTTGTTCGAAAGAGGCACATACTCTTTCCATCTCTCGTACTGACGAAAGCCGCGTACTGACAAGGACTGAGCTAAACCTAACGTGAAGCCCTCTCTTGAACACCTGTAACAGCTCCACCTCCGTCAAGGCAGAGTCCAGTGTACTGTTTACCTCCAAAATTCGGGAGATATAATCGGTGGAAGATTCTTCGTGACCCTGCTTGGATGCCCAAATATCCAGCTTTCTATCTATCATAAAACTCTCAGATTCGAACCTCTCCAAAAAATGTGCCTTCAATGTAGCCCATCTCATAGGGTTCCTATACGTAATCCTGAAAAAGGTCAGGGCTCTGTCGCGCAAAAATTCAGGTAGGACGGGAGAGAGAGAGTCTACATCGAACCTACGTGCGTGTGCTATTTCCTCGAGCCTAACCAAAAACTGACGTACGCTACCCGAGCCATTAAACGGATCCACTGGCCACGATGAAAAATTGATATTTAATGGAGGTAATTGATTACCTCTAGCGCTATGAGACGGCAACATTTCCAAGTCTCTTGAAGGGCAAGACCCGGTAAATGGCAAGGAAGAGTCCGAACGAGGGGCTGTCGCTCCGGAACCCAGTTCCATAGAAAATTCCGGGGCTCCTCGCAAATTAACATGTGCCTTAGACCTTTGAGGCAATATAACCTCTTCTGTAGGAGAGTGAACGAGGCCCCGATTGTAGTTCCATGCTTGCCGACGCAACCTGGGGAGTTTGTTACCCGGAGTGATTCCCCTCTCCATCAATTCCCCAATCAATCTCTCCTTAGTTGCACTCGTAATATTGTCAATAGGACTCATTGTGGACTTATCCTCAGCTAGCAGGGTGAGAGTTCTATCTGAAAGATTAGAAATCCCAAAGACTCTAGGCCACGCTGTTATTAATACGCGTTCCCAATCTCAGGAATAGCCTTCACCAGAAATTCCAATCGCATGTAATCGAAGAAAACAACTCTACCTTAAAGGCCTAAAATAGAATAATTCAATAAGTTCGATCACCCGGCCACGCTATTATAACACCGGTCTACTACTAATCTCGCCGACCAGATGTACGACAGCTAATTTTCGTCAAACTTAATTAGTGAAACAGCCGGACGGCTCTGAACGAATAATGTTATAGTTGGCAAACTTAGTGCTCTAAATTTTCTATTTTTTGTTGATGATTTAAAATCTTCAAAGTGATCCAAACTCCGGAATACGCCACTAACTCTATCCAACCGGAAAGAAAACGTAACGAATTATTCCTTGCCAATGCAACAAGGAACTTCTATCAGCTGCTAATCACCCGGCCAATCACAAGAAACTATGGCGTTCCACTAGCTCTGCCTATCCGATTACCGGCCAAATTCGAGATTATACTCCTCGTAAAACTACGCTCAACTCGATTTTTTCTAGTTTTAGAAAATAACTACCTACACTCGCACAGCTTTTATCAACCGCACGTTATTAGTTGGTTATTATATTTTATTTAATAAATAAAATCCTCAACTCATACACAAAATGACCGCCAAACAAACGGTATTTGAATCAATTTCCGCCCGACCGACTTGACTGAAGTACAAAGCCTATGCTTTGTCGTTTTAGCGGTCCTGAATTGCTTTCAATTCTTTACCGAGTTATATGCAGTTAATCAAAATAATATAACAAAATTATACACCGTATACGATACAATAATGCACAAAATTTCGAATATCAAAAAAAGGAAGAAAAGAAAGAAGAAAACATAAAATTCTAATACACAGTATACAATAAAGTAATGCACAAGATATTCAAATCGAAAAAAGAAAAAAAGAAGAGAAAAAAAAACATAAAATTCAAATACACAGTATACAATAAAGTAATGCACAAGATATTCAAATCGAAAAATGAAAAAAAAGAAGAAAAAAACATAAAATTCAAATACACAGTATACAATACAGTAATGCACAAATTAGTACCAAAAGAAGAAAGAAAGGAAAAAAACATAAAAATACAAATTATACCGTCCAAGCTCGACGACGTACCTCGAGGCCCCACGTTGAAGGGCGGTCAGTTTCAAACTTTTAACCCTTTAATTAATTCCGTTGGATTACTAAAAGCCTGGATGTTACAATGTATGACTCTTACTCCGGTAGCTCAGTATAGGTAAAACAAGGCTCAATAAGATCTCAAGATGTCGTGGGAAGAGGTAGGCATTCGTCAGTGCTTGGGTAGGTATAAATACATAATGAAACACATATTTGCTGTTAATTGGTTATATATTTAATCCTGACGAGCTGATACTCCGTCAGGAAAATCAAATGGGCAGATTACTCTCTGCTACTCCGCTTAGCCTTTCAGATGGACAGGCAGTCGAAGCAATTTATTATCAGGGGTAATCTCACAACAGTCCGTTGCGGATTGTGCAATTCTCAAAGATTAGATATCGCCAATCTCTAGAATACTCAATTGTCACCATAAAATGACAAGCAAAAGAGGATAAATAAGGTTGATCTTACTCCAATACAAGACACAATGTATTATCCCAGATCCGCTTCAAGTGTATGACCAGGTCGACTCGTATATGGCCCTCTGACCTTATACGGTTACTACAGGGCCGCTGATGTGAAGAAATTCCCTCAGTGGTTGCCGACCGCCAATTCGTGCCGTAATACAGTCACACGACTCGGTCCAGCCTTGAAGACTCCAGAATCTGGCGCGCACTCGATAATGCTGATAGAATCAGTTAACTTTGATCCGCGAATGAGTTGTACGCCTAACTCGAGATCGTCGTTTGGACAACAGTCCAGAATCTGCTCAATCAAAAGACTGAGATGAAACAAGATCCCCGTATGTAGATTATCCAGAATTTACCGGACAAATTGTATCAAATTAAGAATGAACAATCAAATGTGAGAAAAGCTTGTTCAAGTTCGCGAAACGGCGTTTAAGACGAAAATGATGATGGCTAGACAACTTCGTGGCGAGAATGAATGTCGGAAGATCGCGCTCCCTTAATTTAAGGGATCTCAGCCAAGCGCCGCCATTTTGGAACTCTATAGAAAGTCCCTCGCGACCGTTAAAAAAAAATCATAAATCTTTTCGTCCGGCCGAACGTTATTTTGCCAATGAATAGTCTATTTAAACTTTCACAGCGTAATTAAGTCGAGAATCCTTTTTGTATAACATCCGGTGAAACTTATTGTTTAAGAGACAATACTGGACCCTTCTTTTTGAATGTATCTCGAGTGAATTGTTATTCTCAGCCGTTGTTTTCAATATTTAACTATGTCCGTAATAAATTAAGCGCGACGTATTTCTTTAGAAAGGAGAAGAGAAATTTTTTGACCCTTTCTTCTCGCCTAACAATCGCGATCATAAAAGCGCCTTCACCCTCGAAATATATCTTGCGCAAAGTTTTATTGTCTTTTCTTAGTAACAATAGTTATCTGTGACTGCAATAAAACCGATCGTAGACGGAACACCAATTACAGATCTTTACAAAGACAAACGTTCTGCATTCTTTTGAAAAAAGGGAAGAGAAATTCGACACCGAGCCATGTTACAATAGAAGCTCGTCTCCTTTGTTTTTGATTCTCCCGGGTCACTATTTTTAATGGTTATTTTTAACTGCAATAAGCTAATTGTTCGACCGTACCCAAGTCCTGACACCCAATATATCTTGAGTTTAGTGCCTTGTTATATAGGAAATACACGGATTTCAACGGTTTTCCAGTGAGTGAATATATTTTCTAATGTTTCATTTACTAGCTCACTGTCTCTCTCGTTACCTGTCAAGTTTAGGAGTTAGCGAATAATTTGTAAGAACAGATAAATTGAGCTTAAATGTATCCGTTGGTTACTTAGCTCTTAATTTCTGACAGTAGTTCCCTGTTTCCCGTCAACACGTCAGTGTCTCGCGACCGCAGGTGCACGACGCGACGCTCCGGTTTGACTATTTAATGATAGCTTAATGAAACAAAGGTGATGAACCGTATGGGCTGTTCGAGACACTATAACTGCCGACGCCTCGGGTGGCTTTCCTCGGACGTTCTGGTGTTGAGTGGTCATTATTTATTATTTAATAATAATATTTTAATTTCTGCTCTTAAAACTGATCAAATTACAAATTAACCTATCGAATAATTTCCTAATTATTATTATTATTATTTTCAGAGGATCGATGAAAAATAAAAACATAATTAATTCTGAAGAGAAAACCAATTCATTTTTATAACCAGTAGGCTAGAAATTAGGGTTTCGGAACCGGTTTAAACCAAAACCAGTTATTGAGAAAATTAACCAAAAACTGGTTATTTTTAGTTTATTAGACGGTAAGAAAATTAAACAAAAATTGTGCATCCACGTTATTTATGCAGTATTTAATATCTTGATGCCGACCCGACGTTCGGTTTACTGTTGTCAAGTTTTTCAAGCCTTAAACAACAATTTTCATTGTGTGAGCATTTAGGATATGGAAATTATAAAAGAACGTCGACTGCCATGGGGCCATGGGGCCATGGGGCCAAGCCAGGCGGACAGAGATTCTGCGAACTCAACTCAACGTATCCTGTATCCTGGGATCTTCATCATACCTAACATATTCATGATGGAAAATTTATCGAAAATACGGTAGCCGGTGCCTTTTTTAAATTCAAGATTTTTTTCACACTTTTTATTTTCTAAATCCGTGGTTTACAAGCATGATAATTAATGTCGGGGCCCATCTAGCCCGTGGACTGTTGTTTGCCCCGGCTTAATCTATTTTGAGTTTACCAGTTAAAACGAGAACTTGCTGAAATAGCCTTATATTAACCAAATTATCTCAATAAATTAACAAACTTCCTCTTATCATAAATATAAGATGAGACATTTTTACTTACTTTGATAAATAATTTGATTTTATTTTAAATTAACGAAATATTGTTACATACAATTGATTATCACTATAAAACGTGATTTAAATGATCACTGTATCCAAATACATAATCGCGATCAAGGAAAATTGTCAGCCCATCCCGTGAAGCGAATATATGAATGGGTAAATGTAAAATTCATTGATATTTAGTTAGTCTTGGTAAATTTAGAGCAAAAATATCGAGAAGAGGAAAACTGTTCATTAATATTTTGTCAGATGAATTCCATACAACTCATATTATTCAACTTATATGTATTTAAACATTCGAGAGTTACTTAGAATAGGACGTTTAAATACGTAAAAAAATTAAGTTACTTTGTTTAATAATTAGAAATCATTTATAAAATGTATCGACAAATTAATATTTTATGAGACGTGCAATGCTTAATATTCCATCATCGTTGTTTGACCTCATTAAGAGATGACTAAAAGCACAGAGCTCTGGCGAATTAATTAAATCATATTTGAGCTCAGAGCTTACTTACTCCGTGGAGAGTTTCACTATCATAATAAATTCCTCGTTAAATATGAAACAAAATTACAATTATTTTAAATGAGATCAATACACATTTTCCTTAGATGACCACAAAAATGTCATTTAATTAGTAAATTTCCATATCAAGATTTTATTAAAATTAACGTTTTCATATTCGATCCACAATTAAACTTAACTGAAGCATTACTTGTTTCTACCTATTACTTTTATGGGCCAACTGATCTTTGTTACGAAAGCTCAACTAAATCTTAAAAAACTTATATAAAGTATTTCGTTATTTTAAGAGGTTTGTAAAAAAACTTTTTCCTTTGTTTTTTTTTTAAGTTTAAAATGTTTCTAGTCTTCAGGGATTAATTCATATCGAATCAAAAACTTATGAAAAACATGTAAAAAGGATTTTTTAATCCCAACGTGTAAAGCTACGGTTTCCTAAGAAAACGTGTTATAGCGCACGTTACAGACGTGATGCCGGCGTGCCGCCAGACGGCAGAAATGAGAACCCACAACTGTCAGTTGAAAATTTTATTCCACATACGAGTAGTTTGTTCCAACTGGACTTTTCTATAGTCTTTGCTCTTCACATCATATAAAGCTTCACTATTTCTTACAAAATCAATCAATATTTCGTCATTTTCGCTGGTCCAAATTAAATTACGTTTCCGTCGCATCCGCCTGGCGCGCCGCCAGACGGCAGAAATGAGAACCCGTACGTACTCGTACGATAAACAAACGGACTGCGCTCGCCAGTTGCTACTTGACGCTCGTCGAGATTTACGCGTATCGTTTCCTCTACTTTAACTTATTGAAAAACATTATAAAATATTTTGTAAGTATTAAATTTAAAAAAATTGTTAGAAATTGCATTTTTTTACGAATGTTACTTATATTGATTTTTATTTACATATTCATATTGATTATAATTTTGATATTCAAGATCCCTTTATCGTGAAGAGTGACAGTGAATGGGAGGATTTGAATTTAGATAATTCAGATAGTGGATCTTCAACTCCAGTTCCAAGTTCGGAATCGGAAGACGAATCTCGAAATGAACATCAAGGGGATCAGTTCGAATTAGACGAATGGGCGGAAATCAATATCCGTACTGATATTCCACCACCTTCGGCTCCGTTTGAATTTATTGGAAATTCTTCGATAAATGACCAAATTTTATCATTTACAACGCCTATACAGTTCTTCAATTATTTTTTTGATGATGAATTGGTTGGAAAAATTGTAGACGAGACAAATTTGTTTTCGATACAACATTAGAGAACAAGACCATTGACACCTTCGGGTACGGGAAATCAATGGTGCGTAAGTATATCGGAGATGCGATTTTTTTTACAATCGAAATGGCTATGAGCATTACACACAAGCCAGAAGAAAAAAGGTATCGGTCGAAGAAAACTTGTATTTCCCCTCCATTATTCACAAAAACAATGTCATATAGAAGATATGTGCTCATAAAAAAATATTTACATTTTATGAATAACGAGAGACATACTCGTATAATCCAGCAACACATCCTAATCGAAAACTAAATAAAATCTGGCCGGTTTACGAAAACCTCAATAAAAATATTTACATTTTATGAATAACGAGACATACTCGTATAATCCAGCAACACATCCTAATCCAAAACTAAATAAAATCTGGCCGGTTTACGAAAACCTCAATAAAAATATTTACATTTTATGAATAACGAGACATACTTGTATAATCCAGCAACACATCCTAATCCAAAACTAAATAAAATCTGGCCGGTTTACGAAAACCTCAATAAAAATATTTACATTTTATGAATAACGAGACATACTCGTATAATCCAGCAACACATCCTAATCCAAAACTAAATAAAATCTGGCCGGTTTACGAAAACCTCAATAAAAATATTTACATTTTATGAATAACGAGACATACTCGTATAATCCAGCAACACATCCTAATCCAAAACTAAATAAAATCTGGCCGGTTTACGAAAACCTCAATAAAAATATTAACATTTTATGAATAACGAGACATACTCGTATAATCCAGCAACACATCCTAATCCAAAACTAAATAAAATCTGGCCGGTTTACGAAACCTCAATAAAAAATTTCAACTGGCATATATATCTAAACGGGATATAACGCTTGATTAAAGTCAAATGCTATATAAAGGTTAATTGAGCTGGAAACAATACATTCCCATGAAA
This sequence comes from Odontocerum albicorne, assembly GCA_949825065.1. Classification (NCBI taxonomy): domain Eukaryota; kingdom Metazoa; phylum Arthropoda; class Insecta; order Trichoptera; family Odontoceridae; genus Odontocerum; species Odontocerum albicorne. The sequence continues at coordinate 39,314,082 of OX463843.1, read as the reverse complement.
GGCGCAAGATTTGGCATAAAAAGTTTTTTTCTTTGTGAATCAAAATCGGGATACATTTGGTCTTCTCTAATTTATACCGGCAAAGGAACAATTATTGACAGTGAATTTCCAAATTTGCCTATTTCTTCACAAGTTGTAATGAGTTCGATGAAACCTTTACTAAATTAGGGATACTGTCTAACAATTGACAATTTTCATAGTTCTATTGATTTGACTGATCTACTTACATCGTATCATACTGAAACTTACGGGACTGTGAGAGCAAATAGAAGGGGCTTGCCCAGGAATATAAAAAATCCCAAAAAAGTTCATTCAGAATTTATAAAGGCATATATGAAACGAAGAGCAATGCTGATGAGATGGAAATACAAGCGCGATGTGTACTTTCTTTCAACTATCCATGGCACGAATACGGTGGAAATAGAAAAAAAAGGAATAAAAAGCTAACGAAACCCAAAGTGGCTATTGATTATAATTTTACTATGGAGGGTGTTGATCGACTCGATCAACACCTTTCCAACTACCCACTTCCTAGATAACGAGGGAAAAAATATTACAAAAAAATATTTTTTCATCTTATATTGTAAAACAGGCGCATTGGAATTCTTATGTGTTGTATACAAAAACTGAGGGTTCTATGACACATCTGGAGTATAGGATAAAACTCATAGAAGAATACATAGAGAATTACCATTCACCGGATTTTTCTTCTAAAGGTGGACGCCCTAGTAAAACTCCAGACCCAACGCGATTGACAGAACTTCACTTTTTGAAGTCAATTCCAATAACTGGAAATAAAAACAGACCTACAAAAAGATGTGTGGTCTGCTGTTCCAAGCGAGATAACTCAGGAAAACGTATCCGAAGGGAGAGTTGTTATTGGTGTCCAAATTGTGAAGTTGGTCTCTGTTTGGAGCCGTGTTTCGAAATATACCACACTAAATCAACTTATTAATATTTTTTGTGTAATTGATTACTTTTTCTTATTATTATTATAGTTATTTACACTTTTTATTATTATATAGTATTATACTCGTAGTTATTGTTATTCTAATTTTTATTATAGTTAGTTTTGTTTTAAAATTATCTAAAATTATTTAACATTAAAATGGCGAAACGATTTTATTCTGTTTTTTTTTGGTTAAGGTTAAGTTTTTTTGCATTTTTTTATTGCTTCTAAACTTTTTTTGAACTGAAAGATTTTTAAATGATGTAAACTCTTTAAATAAAAAATAAAATAACCTGATGTTTTTAGTTGGTAATTTCATTTCAATCTATAATATTCTAAAATATGTGTATTCACGAAATTTTCCTTTGAATTTTGTATTTATCAAACATGTCAGTGGTTTGCTTGTGATTTAAGAGGTAAATTTTTTGATCGTTGTAGTAAGTACCCTTTTCACAAGTTTAAATGTAGGAATTACTATCAATAACCATATTTAATAAATGATAAAGATTTAAAATATAAAAATCAAGTACAACTTAAGTGAACCAAACAAGTTTTTAAGATAGTTAAAAATTTGAAAGTCCAACAATCAGAGTTAAAAAATGAATCATAAGGAAAAACTATTGGAGTCGAGATAAAAATCTCCACATTTTCGCCAACTTAAAAAGTATTATATTAGATCGGATAAATTGAGTAAACATTACTGAAACCATGGCCCTGACTGGAGATCAGCTGAATGTATCATATAGTTTCATACTAAAAATTAAAAGGTTAGCATAGTTTCTTTGACGATTTCCGATACCACATTCGCATTATGAATATTTTTCTTAGAGATTTTTTAAAAATTTGTTCAACATGAAAATTAAATTGAGAGGCCTGAAAGATTTTGTCGAAAGGATTTAAATACTGTCGATGTCAATTTTGTATTTCTGCCTCATTGTCTTAGTTTTTCATGCCAAGGTTTTTAGAGTTGATTCTTGTTAGTATCTACCTTTCAAATAAAGGGTTCTAATCTAATTTTTTAACTCGATATTCTTATCTGATTTTTGGAAGATATTGTCACATTGCAATAAACCTTCCAACGAAAGTGTTTCGTTTACAACGAAAGTGAAATACAATATTAACCAACCTTTTTTTCACTCATTTTACATTAAATATATTTATGCAGAATAACATGTGTATTTCTCTTTTTTACGGATATTCGTCTTACTATGACACTGATTGTCTAGAGAAGGGTTTCAATTGTTTCCATAAAATATCATAATATTGTGGTTACTTAATAAAAGCGTGTTCAGACATCAACCAAAACGCCAATTTAAACTTAGCTACAAATTACTGAAATCGGAATTTAAAAATGTAAAACAGAATTATACTTTTCTCTATTCAGTACAAGTACTCATCCACAACTTCTATATGATTCCCTTCTCCTAAATCCTCATTCATGTTTACTATATGATAACCTTATTTCATATATTGTTTATAGTTAAGGCATTAACATTGTAATTTGTTTTATCAAACACTGTTTATTCCACTTTTTGTAACGGTATACCCTACCAATTTCAAGGCTTAAGTCAGTGCATCGGGGTGAAGATCTGGAAGCGGCAAGATTCTTGGAATATAACCTTGGAATATATTCCAAGAATCTTGCCGCTGCTCGCTGAGGTTGTCTCCTCGCTTCCACCCCCCCCCCCAACCCCCAGTCACCAACCCGAACGTTTACCGTTAGAAGCGTGTACGTCAGTACCATTTCGAACATAATTCAGTCTAGTTTGTGCTTCCTCGATGATGAGGTGAAAGCCTTGAAACCGGTAGGGTTATACCGTTATAAAAAGTGGAATAAATAGTGCTTGATAAAACAAATTACAATTACCTTATTTCCTTGGGATTTTTTATTTTCATTTCATTTCAGTTATTTTTCATCGCCATCATCATCATTATTATCACCCCATACCCCCTATTGCAGTAGATTGACAAATAATTCCTCCACTTCATTCGATCCTTCTGAAAAAAAAACAAATTGTAAAACCTAGCATTCACTCTATTGAAGACTGTTGTGTTGAACTGTACGAGTAAACACCAATATTTGCTCGAGTGGATTGCAAGTACACGATTAGACTAACTCTCAATACTCGTATAATCGAGAGGAAATATTTTTACCGTATTTTCTCAAAATGGCTTTATTTTTAAAAGTTAGTTTAAACCAATAAACTAGATTTACTCATTCAGACCCTGTGTGCATAATTATGCACACTTATTTCAAAGCATAATATAACGAATAAAATACTCGTAATATAACGAATAGCATAATATAACGGCAAATTTTCTTTTAAAAACCTATGCAACAAGATTGTCTTTTCAGTCGTCTGTGTACGTTGAGACCTGTTGGGCATAATTATGCACATGTTCAATTTCCTAGTAAAAAAAAAAAAAAAACATTTTTCTTCTATTAAAACCCCGATGAAGCCTAATCCACTCTTAAATCATTTTTTTCTCCCTTAACAATAATTCAGGTCTGAATGAGTTTTAAGAGGGTTTTAGAAACATTAAATTTTAAATTAAATCTTATTTTCTTTCTTTCATACGTTTTTCTTTGCGTTAAAACCAACATGTATTCTAGATTGAGAATCTTTTTGAAAATGGAATAGCTTTTATATTCTTGAAGAAAAGAGAAAAATTGCTTTTACGTGCACAACTCTCAAAAGACTAAGGGGAAAATAAAGGTAAGTTAACACTTTTGATCTCAAACATTTTAAAGACTTCCTTCAGCAAGGCACATGTCACACGTTGCTTTCTCGCATGGAAATGCGAGGCGTCTTTGATATTTGAAAATGGATAGCAAACATTTTTTATGGGATAAAAATGTCCCAGCTTTTAATTTTATGTCTCACAAACACAAATTTACGTTTCTCTTTTCAAACTTCACGTATTAAAACATTTAACCCTGTGTTATAAATTGTTATTTAACATGATGTTTTTCTCTAAACATATTCAATGTGAATAATATAGTAAGATCGAACAGTTTCAGAACCAAGGAAAGAACGTGATAATATAATTTTTATTTTTCAAAATAGTCGTCTAATTATAAGATATATAGTATTGTTTTAGAACAATGAACTAACTTTCGATATCTATGAAAAAAAAAGTATTGTTTTTAATATGATGTAACACTACGGGTATAACGTTTTCGACACTTTTATTTTATAGCACCAAAATCACATTTGGGTTTTGTGTATAAAAAATAATCACTAGGGGCTTAGTTGGGATTAAAGGGTGGGTGATTTCCTTTTTGGAAACCACAGTATTGAATAACAGCTTTTGCAGTTACACTGGCGCATTGTTGTGCAATAACCTCACGCCTCACAATGTCAAATGAATTTGTGCGAAGCACTTTGGTGGGGCCAAGTCTAAAGTCACCTAGTCTATTAGTCACGTAGCATCTAATCATATTAGCACTAAACGAATAACTTTGGTGTGGCCTAAGGCCTCGACCACACAGGTAGGAGCCTCGCTTGGTGCTTATAGCTACGCTACTAGGTGACTTAGCCTTTGTTTTCTTGGCTTACTTTAATAGGCTGGAGCAAACGAGCATTTTTAAATCAAAAACTATAAGCACATGGTTTATTTGCCAATTAGTACCATTTTCACCCACGAAACTGTTTATTTTGTGTGTTAATATTTGAAATATATGACAACATATTAAACCTTCGCGTAACATATTTGGAGATATAAACGGAAAAAGTATGTCGACAAGTAAGAGCACATATACAATAGTAATTTTTTTACTAAACTTGATCGTTTAACACGTATTCTAATATATTCAAATTTAAAAATATAATCAATCAAAGCTTCGTGATATATTTCATTTAAATGAGCGTGTGTTTCTACATGTAAAAGTAGTTCTTAGAATTTATAAGTACATATTTTTAATCTACGAAAAAAGAAATAAAAAAACAATATTATAATACACTTTGGTATATATAGTAGGCTATCTTGGGTCACTCATCCATAGCGATGGAGGATGTGCAGCAGATGTAACACATAGAATTAGTGTGGGATGGATGAAGTTTAGATCAATGACGGGAGTTCTTTGTGATCCGAAAATGCCAGTAAAGTTAAAAGGAAAAGTATACCAAACAATTGTCAGACCCGCACTCCTCTATGGCTCCGAATGCTGGACGATGTATACCTCTTACTCTAGGCAACTAGAAACTGCTGAAATGCGCATGCTAAGATGGTCAGCAGGTGTGTCCCTAAGAGACAAAATAAGAAGCTCACGCATTCGTGGAAGCCTGGGTGTTACAGACATCAACAGCAAGATGGAGGAGAGGCGATTGAGATGGTATGGGCACGTTGGACGCAGAGCACCCGATCACATTGTGAACCAGGCAATCTCCATGGATCTTCCTCGAATAACAACCAGAGGAAGACCAAGGAATTCATGGGTGGTGCAAAGAGATAACCTGATGCAGAGGCACGGCCTGGGGGACGTAGTCCGGGACAGAAGAGCATACAACCTGAGGACGAGGAGAGCTGACCCCAACAGTCTTCGCAGACAATGAGTTGGGATGGAGCCAGGGAGAGAGAGGTATATATAGTAGGCTGGGCCACGAATGTATGAAAGAAAAATAAGTTGTGTTAATTAGAATGTAATAGGGAAAAAAGGTTGCCAAATGACGTACAGTACCCGGCGGTAAGTAATACACATCGGGCTTAAGAAAGAGGCTGTCGCTTTGTAGAGCGTCGTCTCTGTCGCACGGACCGTTAGCGCATCGTGCGACAGAGACGACGCTCTACAAAGCAACAGCCTTTTTCTTAAGCCCGATGTGTATTACTTACCGCCGTGTACTGTATTTTAATTATATACAAAGTTTCATAACGATTATACAACACTCTCCGGATTGACCTTGAAGTTGTTAAAAATTTTGAAAAAAAGCCCATAATTTATCTCTTCATACAGGCATGTTACTTGATTAACATTTAAAAATATATATAATAAAACAACAGTTTAAGGTAAGTATTCATGTATTAAAAAGATAAAGAAGTCGTTACATGGTTATACTTAAAGTTATTTATAACTACTTTATAACTAATTAGCAACAAAATCCTTTTTGCTCTCAAATTGTGGCATTACACTGCGAGATGTTATCTTAACTTTAATGAATCCTCTTGACAGATCTTCACAGATATTTCAACTGCTTGCGTATGACAGGGCAAACGCAGAAGAGGCAGTTTACCTTCACCGCCATGTGTTATGAACGACTGAAGATCTTCGTCATACACTTGTTGAATTATTGGTGGTTCAGTGATGTTTTGCTGCCAGTTTATAAGCTCGTAGTAAGCGGCAGCTTCAAGGTTCATATTTTGAACTTGAAAGAGTCTGATTTTCTAGCCGTGCATGGTGTGAGCTTTCAGAATCCGGCGTGCAGCTAGTTCTCTCAGATGCTTTTGAGGATCAGTTAACATCGCTACCAGTAAATTTTTCGGATGAGCGAAGTAGCTATTTCTTTCTATTTCTTTGGATCTACCATAGTTTGAGTTCATCTGGTAAATATCTGTTCATCTGGTAAATATAACTTCCAGAGGTGACGGGATCCATCTTTGCAAGTGGGATGACACTTTATTGCGATTTTTTTTCTTCTGAAAAGAATTCTATGATTGTTCTTTCGATCGCTTTTGATGTTCCAGATGCTGGTACGGTGTATCCTTAGTATTTCGAATCGGGTTCGTTTATTAGTAAAATATGCTCTTCTAGGATCGTTTCTCTGTACTCTCTTCCTCCTTTTTTCTGATCACTAGAGTTTTGTCTTTACGACCATCAAAATATAAGGCTGAAACTTGCGAAACTCTATCTTGTGTCATAATATTTTCTCTTGTTTTCTGTTTTGCGCTGCGCAGCTTGTTCTTGTCTACAATTGGAACATCAGACTTGATGTCGTGCAGAACTGCTGAAGCAATGGCTGCTGCTGCTCTGTCCGACACTCCATACCTGTCTGAAGTTTTCGCCAATGTGAAAAAATCAATGAGGGCGGCAGGCCCCTTGTGAAAAGTTGGTGTTGTAGTTTTGGAGGTGACAGTGATGTCAGATGCAGTTGAATCAGATAAACTGGACGTTGAAGAATTTAATGTAGAAGTTGTTTTATCATCGAGTGGTTTTTTCTTTGATTCACAGATGGGTTTTTGTCAGGAAAGTTTCTTTTCAGACGATTTTGCAATTGTTTTGTTACGGTTACATCTGTGTTTCCAATCATCATCTTTCTTGATGTTCGCTGATCAGTTAGGAAGCTCTGCTCTTGCACGGGCACTTAACAATCTCTAGGACAGAAGTATTCATTCATTTCTTTACATTTACACGATGAAATGTCAAACAGCACTTTTCTACTTGGATGGAGCTCCTCTAGATTTTTCTTCGGTATCTTAGGGTGAGGTTTCGTAACGGTAGGCTTTTTATGGGGTGGAGCTGTTGACACCACGCCCAACCCCCAACCTGGAGGACCAGGGTTTTTCTGTCGGGGATTTCCTTCCCTTAGCTGGTTGTCTCTCGTTTTCTGGCGCCAGAGACTCGCCATCGCCCTACCCATATGGATAGGACTTACTGGTAGTGTTGCCGATGGGATGCAACTAGGCGTTACGCAGCATTTTATAGATACACACCCTCCAGCAGAGTGTGTCTCACTGCGACCCTACCAGTTTTGGGGAGAAGGAATATTTTTTATAGGATCACCAAAGGGTATGAACTAGGAATTAAGATAGGAAGGTAGGTGTAGGATTGGGAGGGCGCTGACCGGATGGAAGTGTTAAAGGACTGATCAGCGTCCAGCATCAGGTACCCCGGGTGTGCCATACCCGTAACTCACTGGAATAGTGAGCCCCCTGGGAAAAAGGAGGCCAAGACCCGACCTGGGTTGTAGAGCCATTGTTGATTGATTGATTGATCTTAGGGTGAGATTTAAGGATGTTTTTGTCATTTAAATGACAGGATTTCAGCATCTGTGTAACTCGTATATGTGTGACTAGGAATTGAAGCTCTTCTCCATATGTTTTCTATTTTGTTTGTTACAATTTCAGTTATTTTCTGAAATGATGGGTGTTTTTTCGTCTTTGTTAAGCCATATCTTGTCCACTCGTAAAACACTCGTATAGCTTTTTCGTAAGTTGTCAACACATTGCCTTAAATTTCATGAATTTCACCAAGCACAGGACATTTTAATGATATCCAAGTTCAATTCATAGCGACAACGCGCGCAAATGCGAGCGAGCGTTCTCTTAAGTATCCGGAGCAATACTGACGCATGAGTCGTTGCGCGCGAGCGCAGTTTGGTGCCCCCGCACCCTTCACCTCAACTTATTCGCTGTCAAAACAAAGGCGTATGATTGTTATTTTGGTATTTTTTATGACAAAAGAATATATTTTGTGCACGAAAATATTAAAATAAAGATATTATCTCAACTTGCAGTAACATTAATTCCAGCCAGAAAATAGGACATACAAAACGATTTTTTTCGAAACTTTGAGGCCAATCCGGAGACAAAAGATGACTTTAAATTTGAATTAAATTTTACACACGTAAATTTGACTACATTTAGCATCATTATATTGCTATTAGAATCGCATCATACAAAAAAAATCGGCCTGACCTAGTATATAGTTATAAACGATAATATAATACACTTATTGTACCACACTTTGGTGTATATGGTTATAAACGATATTTTAATACACTTCTTGTGACATACTTTGGTATATTTGGTATATTTATATGGTTATAAACGCGAAATTGTGATGGATCGGACATGTGATACGCATAGGCGACCCCCAAAACGGGTTTTGTATGGCGAAGTAGTGGACAAGAGAAGGGATGGTGAGCAGAGAAATCGCTTTAAAGACAGTCTGCCACAGTCGCTAACTTTGCGCGGGGCGCCTGAGGATTTGGAGCAAGTGGCTTAGGACCATGGACTATGAGCATCCCTCTGTTCTACGGGCTGATGGCGTCTCAACGGCTAGACGTATGAGAAACATCAGCGTGCTGTGAACATGTGCCACCATTGCCAGGCGACTCGACAGAGTCCACTTGTCTGTAACATCTGCAGAAGGGTGTGCACATCTAGTATCGGACTGTTTTCAGACATAAACTCACATGATTGACATGGAAGAGCAGCTCAAAATTGACGTTGGAGTGGCGAGGGGATCCTCGACTACGACAATGACGACAGTACAATGTAGCTGGTTTTTTGCCATGACGCGAGCCAAAAAGTGCTAAACAAGCGTGATGTTAAAACTAGATATTTAAAAAAAATAAGTTCCAACATAATCAAACCCTCCTCGGGCGGGAATACGGGTGTCTTATCAATTATGGCAAGGAAGTCTTCACTTACTCTTACATCACGTTACGGGTGCATCGTTTATAATATAAAGTGGGAAAAAATTATACTATGAAAATTATGCATCTCAATATATACAAAAATTTACTTACTCTTTTGTAAATATCACTTCAATGACAATAAAAAAAATATTCAACATTATAGAAAGAATACTAATGCAATAGCACACAATATCGTAAATTTGTTCACGTCAATGTATAAATCTATCTGCTTATCTTTCTCCATAAACCTGCGAATCTATACATTTTAAAACACGATCTAGGCTTAATTTATGAGTATTTTCGACTTGAGAGCAAGAAATAGCAAGCAATTTTTTTTAGTGCATATATGGTATAAAACTATTAGTTTTTATTGAAATAAAATGCTATCGCTTTTAGATTAATGATCAATACGACTTGAAAACCTACATATTCAAAGTGAAAATAAATTTGGAAATTAATCGTTATAAATGTATTACAAAAGTAAAATATGTCAAAATAAACCAAAAGTAAATGCAATGAATGAGTCTCATAACACTCGAGGAATTCATGATTATCGTCAGTTTTATCAAGTTTTTGAACGTTCCAAAATATAATTACAAAAAATGATTTTGTAACATTACATATCAAGCTACGTCATAAAATAGAATGAATATCGTGTAAGAGTAGTTATGTTAAACTTATGAAAGAAGTTCCTTACTTGATTAACCTTTCCCTTTCTGTGCTAAAAAAATTCGCACGTTCCGGTGCTGTGTATTCAATACACATGTAAAAATGAGCGATTTAATTGTGATAATAATTGAAATTTAATTGCTGAAAACATGAAAAAAAACATCGGCCGACGTTCACAAAACGGGCAAAGCGACCACCTCAAACGAAAGTCCGCGAGCTACTGAAGCGAGAGAAGCGAGCGAACTGAGATTCTATTTCTTACGTTCCCATATACCGAAGTAGAGTGAGACGTGAATAGCGTCGCTTCCTTACCCATAGCGTTTTTTAGAATGAATATACCTACGTCACACACTGGCACACGTTTGATTTATTGGTGAATTTATTCCCGATTTTCATAAAAATATCTCTGACGTGGCCGATAAGTGCTAATTATTATTTTTTTCATTCAATGCGTCAATGTATTAGGGAGGAATACCTGAAGCCCAGTATTTATTATATTTATAAAGATATTAAAATTTTTAGAAGCAATGTGTACTAGTTACACGTCACAGGGAAGGAAGGGTTAAAGCCCACTGTTACTTCTACATCGATATCCTTAGAAAAATATATTCATATTTTTCTAAAATACCGTGTCCTTGTCATTGAAGTATTATTATAATTTTATGACAACACGGATTTATTCCGGAATACTTTTTCTTTAAATCAAAGGATTCGTCGTTCTACAGGATGAATAGTTCATCTTCCTTGAACGAGAATCTATGATTAATTCTTTTATATTTTTATTCTTAATTTATAAATTTTATTTAACGCATCTTAATTATACTGTACAACAAAAAATAGTTTACTAAAAATATTTATTGCTTTCAAGCAATATCCCCTAACCAACATGTACGAGTATGTGCATCGTAATTATTATAAGTAAATAAAATAAACAAGTGTGAATGTTGTGTGATGCGTAAATATAAAAAGCGTCTTGACACCACCAGATTTGGTGTATATGATATATACGAGTATATAAATTATCAAAGTAAGAACATCAATGTAAAAATAAACAATTAAGATTCTAAATTGCGTCGAAACTTTTGTTGTATACGAACGTTTTACAATCGAATACATTTTCACAGTTGTATTCACTCTTTACTCGACTCACGTTTTATTAAGTAATAAAACATGAGGCATTTTGCTCACAAAATAGCTATACTATATATGCAAGAAGTTTTCGTGTTCTTGAAACTTGTAAAAGCTTTTGGAATGTTTGAGTAACAAAAAGTTCATTCGAAAGGCTCCGTCAGATAAAATATCGTATTCATAATTTTTTATATTTGTTTTGTTCATTATTTCATAAAAAAAATAACATCTTGAATTTTCCTATCAAAAATGTAAAAGAATGTGACATATGTTATTTTTTTATAGATAATATTTTTGCAGAAAAATATTATGTAAAGCACCATTAATCATTCTATAATATAATCTTATAGTCGATCGTTTTCACCAATCCACCATCAGTATACTATACAGGGAGTGGCACTAAACAGAGTTTCTGAATTCAAGGATTTGGGCGTAACCTTCGATGTCGGACTCACGTTCGTTAACCATGTCTCACGTTTGATATCGGACTGTTACAAACTACTCGGTTTTGTAATGAGAATATCGAGAGAATTTAACAGCACCGATATCCTCCGAAACTTATATAATTATCTAATTAGAACCAAATTAGAATATGCATCTACGGTTTGGGCTCCTCACCAGCTCAAATATAAAAACAATATAGAACAAATACAAAAAAAAAATCCTCAGATATCTATGGTACAGAACAAAGGGCGATTACCCAAAATATGCTCACCATGCCGAACTTCTCACGGTGTGTAACTATAGAAGCCTTGAAACAAGAAGGCAAGAATCCATTGCGATATTCCTAATAAAGGTTTTCCAAGGTTCCTTTAACTGTCCCGCGATTCTAGAAGCACTAAGTTTATATGTACCTAATAAATATATCCGTGCAAGGAATCACCCTCTGTTCTACATACCAACTTACAGGACGAATATCATGGTTAAACACTCAGACACGCGTGGTATAGAGATATTGAACCAACTGAATGACACGGTTGATATATTCTCGGTACCGTCTAGCAGTATGAGAAGAGTCCTGGCTGATATTATTCCTAACGAATAAGCTAACGCTAGAAGCAAACCCTCTTTGTGTAACAGGAGAAATCCGTGCAAAGTGGATAAAAAAAAAAAAAAATAAGGATTTAAATTGTTATTTATTTTAATCACTCTTCTTAAAACTGGAAATAAAATGCATTTTAATATGGAAGGGTTTTTAAAACTCGCTTAACCTTCCGTCGGGCGCAATATGTTGACCGCTGAGTTCGGGCGCAATGTGCTTGATGGGCACACATTCAAAATTTTAATTAAATTTATGACCTACTATCAAATACCGCAAATTAAGTAAAGTTAGAAAATAGTTTAAAAACGTTCACAGTATTAATATATAGGGGTCTGTACTTGTACCTTCTTCAGTAAAACACCGATCCGATCGCATACCAGATCGCATACTAGCATTTGTGATTTGTCAGCCTTCCCAAACCGGTTTCGCTGGGGCATGTTGAGCATCGTATTCTTTTAAGGGGTGAGGGAAGACTTTTTTCTTCGTTCGGGCGCAATGAGCTTCTCTGAACAAAACTTGAACAACTTCCCGTGGTGAAGGTTAAGAAAAAACTAAGTGGGAAAGTCGCATAGAACAGGTCAAAAAATGCAGCTACTAAGTGCGTCAGATGCTAACCCCACCTAGCGGCGGGGTGAGGGGACAAAATGTCCGGGCTGTGCCTGTCAGATCCAATGCGCCCGACGAAAAGTTAATAGATTTTTTCAAAAAGCATTAAAAGTCATCAAAAAATATAACATTTAACTACATGAGGGAATGGAAATAGAGTAAGAGTAAAGAATACACAAACTAAAAAGTCGGTAGCCATGGTCTTACCAGGATCGATTCTCTGCAGATTCACTTCAGGACTCGTTTTACTCGTAGACCGTTTAACATCAGCATTTATGTTATATTTAAAACCCTGCTTAAGCTGCAATAGATTAAACACACGGATCGTCTTGGAACTTTTATCTTCTTGCCATCGGAACTTTGGGTTTGCTTTGCTCAAAATGTATGCTTGCGGAATTGCAACAGCCTGCACATAATAAACCAATGCACGCACAGTTTTTTCCATCCGCAGGTTGACTGACAATCATACTCGATCATGAGCAATTGCAATCATATCACAAAACATGAATGTAAGGATTTTCATTCTAAAACTATTATATTCTCTTATCATTTTATTGTAATATAAACTCGTTTCATTTCATTGTATTATTAACTTATCACCACTATTGTGGTATTAACTGGATATTATTCAACTTTAGATTTTAAATAGCTGTTAAATTTTCTTAATACGAGGCATATCCAGAAAGTAAGTGTACTGAATTTTTGTAGGTTACAATTTTTTTTATTTAAACAAAAAAATTACGTGGTTAAAAAATTACGTAGTTCAGGACATCCCATTTAAACGAGGCGAGCAGTTCCTTCGTGGCGTTGGCCGTGTGTGGTCTGGCATTGTCGTGCAGCAGGCAGACTCCCTTTGTCAGCATGCCTCTCCTCTTGTTCTGAATCGCCCTCCGCAATTTTTTTAGGGTCTCACAGTATCTTGCAGAGTTGATGGTCTCCCCTTGAGGCATCAATTAAAATTATGCCTTGACAGTCCCAAAACACGGATGCCATGATTTTCTTGGCTGAAATTGTGGTTTTGAACTTTTTGGCGGAGGGTGAAGAGGTGTGACGTGACCGTTTTTAAACTCGCGACACTACTTGTACACACTCGTACAATTCATAGTTTTATCACCATATGCAGTTTTCACCTCATTATAAACCTCAACCGGAGGTTTTCCCTTCCAAACGAGATAACGGATGACGCCGCGTATTTCGCACTTGGCGGGAGATTGGATTGAAAATTTTCACGAAACGTGTTGTCGCGTCGACACTTCTCAACGTACTGACCTCAAACCGGTCTCGTTGCGGAGGGGAAGGGTCAGGCTACACGGAAGTGTAGCCAACATGTCGAAAATAAAATCCATCCGATCGTAAGAGCCTCAGTACACTTATTTTCTGGATACGCATAGTATATGTATTGTTGATGTGTTTCATATTTGTAAGCGTAAAAAAGTAATAAAAATGCATTATTTTTTTACAATATTTTTTTTGTCGTTTCCATTATTTATTAAAATCCATATAAGTGAAGTTTCCGAAGTAACATAACATTATTCAGAAACATCACACTAAATATGTGATTAATTTGATCCCTTTTATCCAGAGACGCCAAAAAATGTACTGAGGGAATCCAGTAACCCAATGAATAATTGCCATGATGCGGTAGATAAATCAATTGCTACGTTTTTCTTACTTTTGAGTGCAAAATGGTTAATTTAAACGTCGATTGATTTTCATTTGAATTCATGGTATGTATTTGTGTATGTTTTATACATTTGAATTATTAAAAATTTCATGTGTTTCATGCAACTAACGTAAACTTTTGATAAACGTCACATTTGATTTTAACGAACTGCCACATTTTTGCTAATTTGTAACAAGATGTATTAATTTGGCATTATTGTTAGTTTTTTGTAATGTACGAGTATTTACCTTAATAACTTACAATTTCTTGCAACTTCTGCAATTTAGTGACGTCAAAAGAAGAATTGGTTGAAAAAGTATTTCCTAACATTCAAATCAATTATAAGAATCACGATTGGCTGAGTGAACGAGCTATTCTTGCTGCCAAGAACAACGACGTCTACGAAGTTAACAATATTATTCAGTTCCTTTTTTAATGTTTCGCAATTTTATATGTTTTTGTTCTAACTTTCTTTCTTTTTTTTCAGTGTAATCGATCTGCTTTAGTTCATCAAAATGATCGATCGTTTTGCAGCTGGACACGCATATTTGTAGTTAATTTCATCGTCTTTACGTGTCGCCACAAAGTAGAGTATTTCAGGCAACATATAAAATTGCGAAACATTAAAAAAGGAACTGAATAATATTGTTAAGTTCGTAGACGTCTTTGTTCTTGGTGGCAAGAATAGCTCGTTCACTCAGCCAATCGTGATTCTTATAATTGATTTGAATATTGGGAAATACTTTTTCAACCATTTCTTCTTTTGACGTCACTAAATTGCAGAAGTTATATGCAATGAAATTCGTCCTGAGGTCATATCAACCGGCACCTTTCCGTTCCCAATTTCCAGAAATTGATGTGAGAATATCTCAGCTGATCGATCGTTTTGCAGCTGGACATGCATTTGTCAAATACTTGTCAAATAGGAGTATTGTTAACGAAATATTTGTCAAATAGGAGTATCGTTAAGGAAATATAGAGATAATTGGAACTTATTAAATGTTAGAAAAAGAGAGAGATTATTGGAATTAATTAAATGTTAAGAAAAAACAGAGAGATAATTGCAACTTATAAAATGTTAAGGGAAGACAAAGATATAATTGTAACTAATTAAATGTAAAGCAAAGACAGATAGATGATTCGAAAGCAACCTTTTGTCAAAATTTCAAAGCAATCGGTGAAGAACTTTCGAAAATTAGAGATTTTTAATCAACGAACATTTACATTTTTATTTATAAAAATTATATAGATATTTAATATTTATTATTTAATTATTTAATATTTTTTGTGTAATATTTGATACTCGAAATCAAAATGAAAATAAATTGAAATCTATATTGCGTGTGTTGCCGTTACGTTCAACAGGGGGCGCTCCCATTATATCGTCTGATTTATATACTTTTTTATATACAACTGTATATTTAATTTCACAATGCTTGTGGATAAACAATGTTTTTTGTTGTTCCATTGCCTGTGCAGATATAGAGATTGTCTTGTTTGCCAACTCTAGAACACGCAACATATAATTGCCCATGTGAGAAGCAATCCATGTCTAAATCTAAACCGCACAATTCTGAAGATTGACCCTGAGCCTTGTTGATGGTGATCGCAAACGCCAGTCGAATTGGGAATTGCAATCTCTTAAATTGAAATGGCATATCCGTTGGAATCATAGAAATGCGAGGAATGAGGACATTTTAACCTTTGAAAAGTCCTGTCAAGATTGTCGCTTCTACGGCATTGCTCATTAATTTTTTTACTGCAAGCCGCGTGCCGTTGTAAAGCTTTGACTGCTTGATATTTCGCAACATGATAATCGGCACGCCGATTTTCAATTGTAGTACGTGCGGTGGTATCCCTGGCAGATCGAGCGAATCCATAAATTCTGTTGGATACTTAATCGCTTCATCTGCTTCCACAACAGTGTCGACGGACTTGTATGTGACTGCCTCGCTTTGAATGTTAGACTGAGTAATATTGTTAAGTTCGTAGCCGTATGTGTCCTTGGCGGCAAGAATAGCTCGTTCACTCAGCCAATCGTGATTCTTATAATTGATTTTAATATTGAAAAATACTTTTTTAACCAATTCTTCTTTTAACGCCACTAAATTGCTTAAGTTATAGGCAATGAAATTCGTCCTGAGGTCATATCAACCGGCACTTTTCCGTTCCCAATTTCCAGCAATTGATGTGAGAAAATCTCAGCTGATCGATCGTTTTGCAGCTGGACACGCATATTTGTAGTTAATTTCAACGTCGTTGCGTGTCGCCACAAAGTAGAGTATTTCAGGCAAGCATTTATTTCGTCCGCCGGTGTCGATCGAGGAATTACAGGTAATGTTTGTGCGTTCACAAATGGTCTGATGTTTTAACGCAAATCTCACAATGATCGATCAAGAGCTTCGAACGATTTTTTTGTGTGCCATTGTGCATTCATCCCAAACAATAAGTTTGCATTTCTGCAATACTTTTCCCATGCCGGATGCTTTGGAAACGTTGCACGTGGGAGTTTCAGTGAATCGCATGTTCAATGGCCATTTCAAAGCGGAATGAGCAGTTCTTCCACCTGATAGCAGTGTCGCAGCTATCCCGGACGACGCAAGAGCTAAGGTTATGTCATTTTGGGATTGAATTGCTGCTAGAATCAATCTAATTAGGAACGTTTTACCAGTTCCTTCTGGCGCATCTAAGAAGAAGATTTCTCCAACCCCGTTATTGACAGTGTGCATTATTTGATCGTAAATGCCTTTTTGCTCAAGCGTTAGCTTAGAAATATTTGATTGCACATACGACAAAAGATCACCGTGTTATAATTTTGTTCACGACGCCATTTTACATCAGACGAAGCAGCAGCAGATCGATTCGGTGATGGCATTTCCAATTGATTGAGAACTTTGTTCGCGTTTTCTAAGCACAAATCAGCTTTGTTGTAGATTTCTGCTGAGAAATCCATGTTCATATTTGAATATTCCTCGTGTATTCCACATAAAATATCTTCAGCTAAGTGCGATTTATATTTCTCCCATAACTCTGTTGGACATGAAGGAGAGCAGGTGGTTAATATGATTGCAAACAATGCACGAATTTGTTTTGGATGTGACATGTTGCACGCGTCATTAATGCATACATCCCAGTGTCGCTCGTTCTTCAATAAATTCAGAGCTTGACATGCACTGCGGAAAGTGGCATGTGTAACGCCGTTGACAATTCTCAATTGCTGGAAAGACGTTGGACCGGGCACATTTACCAGCATCATGCGGAGAAAGAAGCATTTATCTTGATTGGGATGCACGGTGTACAGTCTGCTTATCGTAGTTTCTTTGAATATGCCAGGTTGTCCGTCGACTCGCTCTCCTCGTTTGCGTCGTTCAAATGATTTTCTACTCGCATTCCACGTGTAATACGTAGGCACTTCCGAATACAGCAGTGTTTTCGCAAACGCGTCATTTTGACATAACGTGAAAAAAACAGTTAACGTTGTAGCCGGTGGATTCAGGGCTATTTGTTGCACATTTGCAGCTGTGAAATAAACGCGTTGTCCATTTTCTAGATGTACTGCTAAGTGAACAACAGCTGGACGTTCGTGTATGGGAAATGAAAGAATTCTCCATACAGCTTCATTGCTGCTTACGTATCTTTTTTTTTTTAACTGGCGAGTTTATTGCCATATGGCAATCCCTTCCCACCAACCAGAAAGATGTTTTTATATGCCCTAAGTGTTAACCAGACTGGAATCCTATTTACCTAAAATCTTGGTTCCAGCGGGGATCGAACCCGCAACCTCCGAATCGGCAGACAAGTGTCTTACCACCAGGCCACGGAGGTCGTCATCTTCCAGCCTGATACTGTGCGCACAGTATCAGGCTGGAAGCATGCTGATTGATATGTATGACTGCATTCCTATCACTTCTTTCTGGTTGCATGCCAAAAACTGCCATGTCGCTGCTTTTATTCACGTACTTACAAATGTATTCGATCGATTTAACGGATTACAGTACTCCACGTTTATGTGCGCTTTGTATGTTTTTGATAGCAAACGCGAATATGGAACAACACAACGGTTGTCTACTTCGATGTAACCATTTCGCATTTATATGGTTGCTAATTTACCGCCATCTTCTGTTGATCTTCTTCTGTATAAAGGATATCCATCGTTTCCTGTAACTGTGTCGAATACTTATGCTCTAGGATTTCGCTTAGAACATTTTCCGTCTATCATGCATGGTGAATTTGGATTCGGTGTACCGCAAGGTCCATGTATCATATTTTTCGTCACAACTTCATGCAAATCCCTATCGACGTCGGCATCGGGTATTTCAGCGCATATTACATCGTTGATTTCGTTTGAAGTGATTTTATTATAGAGCCAGATTAATAAATGTACATGTGGCAATCCTCTATGTGGCAATCAAGACCCAAAATCTTCATATTTTACCATGAAATTCATTAGCGATTTCTGATTCTATCTGAAAGCACGTGCTGTGATGTCATGCCTATCCACCGGCGATTGCCCAGGAAATAAGAGCTGTTGTATATCATCCCAAGCTGGATTGCATGTGAATTTAGTGAATAGATCTGGACACCCGTAGGGATAAACCTACGCAATTGCATCTTGAGCGTACTCATGTATATGACGTGAACTGCCTGTATATGAAGATGGAAAAATCGTTAGTCTTCCAACGTTAGTTGTATTACCGTAATTTACAACTGCATCTCGCAAATGAACGTATTCTTCAGAGCGAAGCTTGGTCTGATTCAAACGGATGAATACCAAACGTTCTGTTCCGATTTTTGCATACATATCTACGATGTATTGGTGAAACAATTGACGGCATTTCAAAATGTGATTGTCTTCATTCTCTCGAATCGGTATGAATAGTAGTTCATTGCGCTGCATTTCTTATTTGTTTATTCGCAATTGACTGGATTTATCATCTTAACGTTGAAGTGATATCCATCGGCACCATCCCAAAAAATGAATGGATATTGCAGGGCATCGTAGCGTCGATGAGTTTCTGCAACTTTTCTCAATTGATCGTTTTTCCGATGAAGAACAATATCTCTAGGCTGGAATTGATCTCCGACTATAACAATTGCCACTTTGTCTATAGTTGGAGCATTGAATCTTCGCACATGTTCTCCAGCAGGTGTTTTATCAGCATGAATAACAATCTTGTGTGTATCAGATAGCATCATGTCAATTGCTGTTTTGAACAAACGCAGTAAATTGTTTTTTTTCATGAAGAAGCTCTTGCAGTTGGGAAACGATGGACCTTTTTATGCCGGTAGAAATTCCGCAGCGTGCATTCAATTCATCATTGCCATAACCGATGAAATACATTTGTAGGAATTTATGTTCACCATCTGGCAATGGAAGCAAGGAGCCGGCTTTATAATAAATATGTCCTTTCACTTTGAAGGTTGGCATGAATTAAGCTGTTACGATTTCTGTGCCGATGTTAGATAGGAAATGCTTTGATTTCCTGATGTTAGATAGTTAACGCTTTGATTCGGCGGTATATCCGGCAAGCAAAGTTTTTAATGGCTCTGGCGATTCTACAAGTTGAGACAGTTTAATTTTTCCAGCGGCGCAACACATTCCTTTCGTTTCTCCATTAAATTTCAGAATCTTACAATGAAGACATACTTCAGTCATAGTGTCGATGAAAACATGCCGACTTAAACTATAATCATCAGCTGGGTTGTACCGTAATTCAAGGCGATTTTAATCACGTGATTGCTAAGCACGGAGTCGTGGTTGACGCTGATCTGCTGTTTCTCGTTGACGTATTTCAGCCACTATCAGCATGTCGCGTTCATTCTGTTGAGAACGAAGCAGTTCTGAAGCTGCAGAACGCGATCACCGTGCTCGCAACCGTGTATCCGCAATTCTGACTGCACGTCGCTCTGCTGCTTCTTCGGCAAGTATTAAAGCCATTATTTGTTTCGCTCGTTCGTTGATGCCCGTTGTTCCTCAGTTTGAGTTGCAATTACTTGTCGCACTGCTTCCGCTCCGCAAGTACAACGACCTAAGTTTGATCTTCTGCGAGGCATTATTTTGATGAACTAAAGCAGATCGATAACACTGAAAAAGAAGAAAAAAAGTTATAACAAAAACATAAAAAAAAAACAAAAAAAAAAAACTAACGAAATATTTCCCTTCAAACGTAGTTATTTTTCTCTTTGGCTTGGTGGATGCCCTCAGTATATTTCTTGGCGTCTCTGGAAGAAACGGATCAAATGAATCACAATCACCTTGATCGAAACGTTTTAGGACTTTCTTCATAAAATCGAAAATACAAGTTTATTCATCAAAATCGATATGGTCCCCTTCAAAGTACTCCCCATCGACGGCAACCCACTTACGCCAGCGCTTGATCCAATCCTCGAAACACTGCTGTTACTCAATTTTCAGTATGTCCATCAGAGCCGTCTTCGATTTTTTCATGACATCCTTTCGGGTACTTTTACGCGTTCTGCAAAACGGTTTTTTAAATCGGTTGAACAGGAAAAAGTCGCAGGGAGCCAGATCAGGCGAATTCGAAGGCTGCTGGATAGCATTCATGTTGTTTTTGGTCAAAAACTCATGGAAATCATGTCTTTCGCGATTTCAACGCGGTCCTTTTTTGCTTGAAATTGAGGTCTTTCGGCACCAGTTTTGCAGCGACACGTCTGAGGCCCAAATCACTAACCACCAAAATGTCTTGAGCGGATCCATAAGTGATGTTCAAGTTCTCTGCCAGCTCTATAATGGTCAATTTGCGGTTTTCGGCCAACATTTCTTTGATTTTATCGATGTTTTCATCGGTTTTCGACTGCCACTGCGTTCGTCATCCTCGACCGACTCACGACCACTTCTGAAGCGTTCGTGCCACCGAAAAACACTTCTCCAACATTTTCAAGGTCTGCGGACCGTTAAATCCGTTTTTCACCCAAAATTTAATGCAAACTCGTTGATGCACAGTTGATGCCATTTTCAAACTTGTAAAAAATCGAAAACACGCACAAAGGTAGATGTACTCAGTACAGCGTAGCTTTTACAAATGTCAAGCTATGACGCTGAAATTTGGAAGGAAGTGTCAATGATAGATGTGGTAACCTAACAAAAAAAAAGAACTCCAATCGGGTGACTGACAGCGCCACACGGAGGCCGGTCCTAAAACTTTTTGATCAAGGTAGGATTCGGTTTGATGTTTCTGAATAATGTTATTATACTTCGGAAACTCTAGGATGAGTCCTATGACAGTTGACAAATTGGCCTCAATACAACCTTGAAATGACGTTCAGTAATTTAAATTATTTTATCGTCTTTAATATAAGGCTCGATTCTAATAAATAGCAAGTTATTAAGGTTAATACATTACAAAAAAGTAACAATAATAACAAATTTATACATGCTGTTACAAATTAGCAAAAATGTGGCAGTTCGTTAAAATAAAATGTGACGTTTGTCAAAAGTTAGTTGCATGAACACGTGAAACCAATCGATACAGTTCAAATTCACGGCTAATTGCACTGAAAAATAATAAAGTTGAAAAATACCGAATTGACAGAGCGCAGCTATTATTAGGACGCCACTGAACAAAATGGTGGGTAAAAATTTACTACACTTTTACGTCCAAACAAAGGGCGCTAGTTTTCAATAAATGTATTTGAAAATTTAATATTTATTATTTAAATATATAATATTTATTATTAAATATTGAATTATTTAATATTTATTATTTAATATTCGAAATCAAAATGCAACTGTCAAAATTTCAAAGCAATCCGTGAAGAACTTTCGCAGATTGGAGATTTTTAACTAACGAACATTTACATTTTTATTTATATAGATATTTAACATTTATTATTTAATAGCTAATATTTAATATTTAACATTAATTCCGAAACGTCGAAAATGCAATGTGACATAACTGTCAATTAGAATTCTTTAGTTTGCGTGTGTCGCTGCAGGGGGCGCTCTCGCTATTTCGTCTGTTTTATATACTTTTTTATATAGAACCGAATATAAATGCAACCTTTTGTCAAAACTTTGAAGCAATCGGTGAAGACCTTTCGGAGATTAGAGGTATTTAACATACGAACATTTACATTTTTAGTTATATACATACCTATCCCCTGGAACTATAGCCTTTTCGCAGTCAAAACCCATCGAATTGTGAGAGAAAAGAGTACTGTTCAGTCTAAATCCCCATTGAGCTAGCCTGAGATAAAACTTTGCTTATGTGAGTTGACGTGAGATAAGAATTAAAGTAAATTCAGTTACTAAACTACTTTCTATTTACGTGTCCCGCTCCAAACAGCTCGAGGTAATGTAATGGTAGTTTAAATTTCGCACGGGTAAATATCAGCTGAGAGAGCCGAATGGACATACGACACTAGCAATTGGTGTCCGCTAGTGGAAGTTGACAGGCCTTGAGCGACTGTCAATCGTGTCGAGACGTAATAAAACGTGTTGAAACTATTTGAATTGAGAATAATTAATTCATTCTGCGTAGGCAGAATATCCTGAGCATAAATCAAAGTTTGGGTAGTTCATAACAGTAAATCTTCTCATATTTCTTCAAATGTTTTGAATTAAAATTGACTATTGGAAATATCTTATGCAACGTAACACCGCAGAGAAGAATTTTTAACAACCATTCTACACTACAGTGCCAACAACGACAAAAACTCTGTAACAATATTCCACTCGATGAACACAAAATCAATCGCATTGTATTCTTCTACGAAGAAGCACATCTATTATGTTATATACATTTAATGGTAAAAACACCAGCTCGGATGAATCAAAATAATATTAGGTATGCTGACACTCTGTTTTTATTTAACCTTTAAAACATGTTAGTTTGAGAATGAGATTTTATGAAATATGAACAAATAAATTTAAGGTCTGCAATTAACATACTCGTATAAGAAATCAAAGTACTCTTCCAGCTAGCGTTAAATTATTATTTTTCAAAATATTTCCTCTATTTCATCATAAAAAATATCAATGTTTTTTGTCATACACAAACATTTTTTTATAAAAAAAAAACTAAAACATGAAAATTCTGGGGTAGGCTTTAAAACGAACAACGGCGACATATACAAACATGTACGTTAGGTATTCAAATAGAAGGGGGAAGATATGACAGGTGAGACCAACCCTTTTCAAAATACGAGTATTTGAAAATATTGTAAAAACTAGATGTACTCTTTGTCAAGAAAAAAATAATTTAATAATAGAAAAATATGAATTTATCAAGAATTTATAACATGTCAAACACTTGGGAATCTTTTTTGAGGCGTATTTGAGTGGACTTAATCATGTATCCAAGTTGAGTCGCAAGATCTACTCTATACTCTTTTAATAAGATGTGCAATATTCTGCCCATTTTGAGTCGAATACTACTGTCCCAATTTATTTTGCTCCTATAACTTGATTATGAAACATACGAGTGTGTTATTTAGATACCGACTAGAATTTTTAATAATAATAATAATACAAAGGACAATTTATATAGCGCCGTTTGGAGAGCTAACTGTAATCTAGGGTGAAAGGGGGAAAAGTTGGAAATATTCCAAAACACTCGCATTCGATACATACTCGTATTTTAATATTTGAAAGTATGCCCACTCATCAGAGTTTTTGAACATATTTCAATGGCTTTAAATAAGACAGCGAAGAATGTTTCACATTCATTCGATATTATTTTGTATGATTAGTAATCCTAAATCTCCTTTATGTCTTTCAGAACAATTCCATTATCTTTGATGAGACAATGAGAGACTCATTTGCATACTAACACACCACACATCATTTTACACATCTTCATTTGCGGTTATCTCAGTGCGACTGTGGCACAAGCTTCCAAGAGCTTTCAGAAGTGCATCATTAATACTCGTATTGAGGATCGAAAAAGATTACATAACTCAGAATGCTCTTCCATCCTTATTTTTCTTCGTATCCGTTTGTTTTCCTAGAACAAATTCCTTTCCTCTACGATAGTGGTAGAGACCAATTGTTTATATACGAGTATGTTATAAGTAATTTGCTCGTTTTTTTACTTGAATTTAAATGAACGAATTGAATGAATTTTTTTTCGTTATATCTGACAGATTTTGAAACCACTAAACGTATTCAAAATAAGCTCGTTAGATCTGAACAAAAAATCTGTATAGTAATAAGCCCGCCAAATATACCATATATAACCATTTATACAAACAGATCCGTAAATAGTTATAAAAGTTCTATAACTAGCAATACTAATCAACTATTTATTATTCAGGGTAATATGATGATTACTTCCTTGATGTGATAGTATTATCAATATTAAAAAAAAATTCAAAGAGTTTTTAATAAATTAATTTAAAGGCTAACAATAAAATCTGTATTTTAGTTGATATCAATACTTATAAAACTTTGTTTATTGTGGATGTTTCAAAGCTGATAAAACTAATCTAAAAATGAATAGAGAGAATTTCCAAGAAAAGCATGGCTGAATCAATAAACGAGATTAAACAAGGAAATATACCTAAGTAAAAAAATTTAAGGGGTTTTATATTTTGAAGAAGTGAATGTTTTTTTGTCGTGCCAAAAATCTATTGCATCTCTACCTACCCCAATAGAGAAGCAACGCGATGAAATGTATGTGTCCAAAGTCGTCGAGTTTTTTATTTCAATTTTAATTTCAATCAGTTTATTTAGTTAGCATTGAAAACTATACCAAGGTTTCACAGAAAATAATTAAAAATAGAAAAATGAGTGAAAGCTACGATAAACTTTAAGGGACTAAAAATCGAATACTCTTAAAATATTCGCTACATTCAAAGGGTCGATTGATTCCAGATAAATTAATGTTGTTCGTTTTGATTTCTTTATTTTTAATAAAATCAGTAAGTTCTACTAGAACATTTAAACATTTGTTATTTTGAAAGATTCCTTAAAAATGATATATGACAGATGTCAGGGTATGCTTCCATCTCATGTTTTCATTCGTCTTGTAACTTTGTATCTACGAGTATTGTTACGTAGATGTAAGAGAGAGGGTTGTGAGTAGACATGTTGCAGGTAATAATGTGAATAAAGCCCCAAGCTTGTTCCCCGTGCTCTTGAATATGTTCAAAGAAAATTGTGGCAACGGTAAAACAAGAATATAAAATGATCCTCTTGACGGAACAAAAGTAAATGTGTAATAGAATAATGAACTCGTCGTGTATTATTGTTTCATCTTTCTCCTCCTAAATAATGTTGTTCAATAAAATAGGAATATTCTTTTCAAGGGTATATGACAAACATAAATAAAACTAGTAACAAACCGTCAAAAATTACGAAAATAATTTATTTTTCAATAAAACGCTTTGCTTGTCTTTGAGGTGCTTCACGTTCTTGTCATGTTGCTGCCTTTCTCAAGTCTCGCTTATCGTTGTGATAGACGCGGACGTTTCTTCCATTTAGTATCTGCAGCTCTTTTAGAAGCTTTCTTATCATCTTGATACATAATTAATTATAAGTCCGTAATACTTTTAATTCAATTGTTGTCTGACTGGACAATTCAAAACTAATATTGTAAGGCTATTTTTAACAAACTGATGAGTTTAATGCGTTTCCGTAATGAGGCTGGAAATTATTAATTATATATAATAGAATTTGAATGAAATGAAACTCAGCAGAGTATTTATCTAACTGACAGCACAGAGTATTTATCTAAGCTTTATGTAAACCATTGTATTAACAAACGAACTCGTTTATTTACGAGTACATAGCAACTGTTTAAAGTTAGCGAGTGAATTGTGAATCTTATAATTTACTATTAATATTATATACGAGTATGTTTGAAGAATCAAAGATCCCCCTCTCATTATGAACTGATTTTTTGTTTTAACATTGACATTTTACTGTTCAACAGTAAAATATTTTTTTCTTAATAAACACATTATTTGCCATTTTAATTTTATATCTTATAATCATAATTTTATATCTTATAAACACATCATCTGCTATTGTAATTTATATCTTATAGCCAAATAATATTTAGAAGAATAAAATTATTCTTTGATATTTATATAAATAATAACTATTAAAACGTTATTATGATAACGTCTTTTCTTACAAACGGTCATAAGTACATTTAAATTTATATTATTGTATTTTATGATGAAAACGAACACGAAAAAGAAAATAAATTGAGTTTCGAAGAGTGACAAAATACTGTGATATAAGTTTCTATCTGTCCAAAATGTGAGGTAGCATAAACAGTGTCATCAGTCAACATTTTTTTTGTTTGCATCCTGACATGAAATATGTTTTAGGTTATTATTTTATTTGAATGTATTTAGTGGTGCTTACGAGCCTCTATTTATACATTCCTAAATAGAAGACACTCGGGGCTATATTTTATTATGGAAATGTTCTTTGTCATTTTTAACTTTTAATATTATTTATTGTTATATTTCTAAGATCTACTTAGCAAAACTCTTATCTCCTACCCGTGGTTAGAAATTTGATTCCCGGCGTTGTCCAAAAAAGCATTAAAACTGTCCCTTTCTAGTTTAAAAGTTTATCTGGCAACAATACTCACACGCGTTAATTTTTCTCTAAAAGTCATTATCTCTGGGGTCCCATAAACGACCAGGCACTGCAACTCTGTACACAGTGATCAAGTGTCCAACCGATATTTCGTTGCATCTAGGATATTTTAGGTATATTATTTTTTACGGAATTATTTTTATTTTTATGATTAATTTTCAGCCTGAAAGAATTGTATTGCTTAATTTTGAAATTATTTTGGTGTCGTCTCCGTTATTTAAACAGTTTGGGCTTTTATATATTTCTATGGATTTCTTTATTACTTGTTATGTCTCTTAGTCTAATAATTTAATTTGGCGTTTTCAAAATGTATTTAATGTTCTTCGGTTATGGCGTGGAAGGAAAGAACAGAAGTGGTATATTTGTCGGTCATATTGACACTGTTCAGCAATTCAAGTACCTATATATACTTCTGTTTGTTTTGCCAGTATACGGACGATTATAGCTAAGGCCTATTATTTCCTAGATGCACTAGTTTTCGTTTGGTACTCGTATACTATATGGTATTTGGGCATCTTAAAACGTTAAATGATTCAAAGTGCGTTTTAAAAATTGTTTTTCTTGTATTTTTCGTTAATATTCTTCCCGTCCGGTCTGTCAGTCTCTTTATGTACGGTATAAGGGCGATGTTTTCGTATTCTTCCATTGTTTTTTTGGGCAGTTTAGATAGTTCAAACACTTAATTTATGCTATAACTGGATAAAAAAAATGCAGGTCTGTAAGTATTATATAAACTCTCACAATATATTCAACTGCACTTCACTTCAAACTGGTGGGTTAATAAGTTTCTCCTACCAACCATTAAAAGTTTCTATGTGAATTAACCATATTATAATTCCTTTTTCGTTAGCATCTAAAATCAAGACTTCCGTTTGGAAAGCAAGCGTGCTGACTTGGCCACAGGGGCCGGTTTTAGAATGCCGGTCGAGTAGTTCCACAACACGGGTAGCGCCCGAGGTTTCCGGTTCGTGAGCTTTCCGGGCTCTGGAAATACGAGTAGCTTGAAATGAAGCTTGCAAATGCTACGGACAAATTATTTACTCGTATATTCATGAATATCTGTTTTTTTTCATGTAGTAATACATTTTCTATTACATCCACAATCACGTTGCAAGATATTGCTTATAAATTTCACTGACTTAAAAGCAACAGGAAAACTGATTCAGATTTAAGGTCTGAAAGTAACGTTAATTCAGATTTTTAGTTCTCTTTCGTATTTGATATATTCAAAAAACTCCTACAATATTAG
This sequence comes from Odontocerum albicorne, assembly GCA_949825065.1. Taxonomy (NCBI): domain Eukaryota; kingdom Metazoa; phylum Arthropoda; class Insecta; order Trichoptera; family Odontoceridae; genus Odontocerum; species Odontocerum albicorne. The sequence goes on along the minus strand of OX463843.1, from coordinate 39,285,845 downwards.
ATATTAGTTTCTGGTAATTTTATTGTTATTACCAATAAAAGGTATTGTACATTTTGAAACAATTAAGAAAATAGTTTTAAATACAGTTTCTTGGGCTTATTTCACCTCAAATAGTCAAGATCAGCGTTTTTCAAACCTTTTCTGGACTATCGCGATTGGAGAATCTGATGATATGTATACTACGAACAAGCCCTGAACCCCTAAAACACTCCGAAATAAGTTGATGAATGCAATGCAACCATGTTAGTATCTGTTGAACGTTTAGCTTTGAATTCATGTTGTTCATCTATTATTAATGCATCAACTTGAGGGGAAATGTAGCCATATACAATCGATTCTACTAGTTCAAGAAGCACAAATAACTGTTACTGGTCCGTAAGTTGACATACGAGTATAACTTCTTTCCTGATTTGTGAATGGGTCATATATAGAAATTTTCCAGAGATCTGGAAAGATGTCGGTTGAAAACATATGATTGAAAATTGAAGTAAATGGTTTATTTAATACATTCATGCGTCCTTTCAATATAAAGGTCGAAATAAAGTTTGATCCGAGCGTTAAGAGTTCTTCAATCGTCTGACATATTGACGAACTTCATTATTGTTAACATTGTTCATGAATATGATACTACCACCGTCAAACGAATATTGAAAAGTATCGTTTGCACTAAGAGATGGGTAAGCGTCATCATATATGTTATGTTACTGATTGGAAGAAACCCGCAAAGTATCGTTTGCACTAAGAGATGGGTAAGCGTCATCATATATGTTATGTTACTGATTGGAAGAAACCCGCAAAGGCATTAGCCACTTCGCGTGGATGCACCGCTTGACCATTCCATATCATCGAGCCAATAAATCTGGCGTCGTTCCTTTTTGAGTCAATGAATCTCCAAAATACTTTTGCATCTTGTGTGATATTACTTTCTGTGTTCTGAAGAAATAATATGGAAGTACTATCTACTTGATACTTGCGTTAAATTGACAGAGAAGTAAATAATCGTTCGAATTTGTTGAGGACTTCCTTTTTTGTGGAAGTTCCATACTAAGCTTGTATGTTCCGTATTATGCCGCGAGTTTGCCATTGCATACCGTCTCCCAGTTGTCACTGGCTTTCTTTGGAAACATGAATAAAATGTGGCCTATAAGCTATTATAAAAATATTGCACCGTATCTTTAACGACTATGTCATGAATCATACTCCAGCCCATTGCGTAGAGGTCTTGATATAGTTTGTGAAAGTCACTATTAGGAAAGATCCACCTTTTGTACTGTTAAGTGTCATGCGATGAGACTGGAACGTGTTCACGACTAACAAGGTGAATGAATTCAATATTCAAATCTAAAGCTGTGTGATATGCCTCTTCTAGCTTAAGAGGTGTGTCACTTTATTTTATGGTCGTTTATTCTGTTTCGAAATATAAGTTCTAAAGTTCTACCATTGGCACTTAAAATTCGATTTTGTTCTTTGAGCCCAAGAACCGCGCATAAAAAAGTCAACTAATCCCTAAATCCCTAGTAATAATCAAAGATTTTCATTATGAGGGGAGAAATAGGTGCGACAGATATACGTCACAATATTACGATATAGAATCTTTATCCAAATTTTTATCTCAATACCGGGAAGATATTGGACGTGCAGCTCAGCCCCTCTTCCGCTCTGGCTGCCAACAGACATCATCCACCTTGCCTGTGAATACTGGACTCGCCGTCAACTCGCGATCTCTTCTGAAATGAACTGAATACAATAAAGGCACTCCCGAAAAAATTGCTTTGTATTATTGAGTTCAAGATGGTCCTACTCCGACATTTCTTTAATCTTGGGTCTTGACTTGGAAACTGGTTGATCTCCTTTATCTTAAGTATTATTTTTGATAATTTGCCCTATTATTTCGTATTCTCGTTGCCTCCGAGAGAGATTTTATTTTTTCTTAATCATTGTTTATTTAAATATTTTATGAATTTCCCCTAAAACATAATTAGGGTCTTGTTAACTTTTATTCATATGCTACAATGTTATGGATAATATTTTTCATTATGTTAGGTGGGAAATGATATGTACATCCGCCATGCCACATGCCACATGCCACTCACTTGGTCCAATATTTCTAAAGCGTGCATAATTGAGTGTTGAGCTATCCATTGGTTCGATTCGATAACTCAGTACAGAGAATAAAAGATAATTTCTTGAGTGATTGTTATACATGTCGCCAACATTAAAACTAAGTATCTATCGTATAGCGATATAGCGGGGTAGCTGCTAATGAGACGCAGCATGTAGTATTGTATCAACATAATTATTGTGTATTTGTTGAGTGATTTCCCGTTAAATGAAAAGAGTAGCGTGAGTGGACACTGGACATCCAATGTGGTACGGTACACAAGTGATAAGAACATTAGATTTAAAGATTACCTTCGTGGGAAATGGAAACGCTCTTGTCGTCTGAGTGACTACGTTGCGTTGAAATGCCCTCACGCTTAGCTTAAACATCACATTCACACAGCTTATAAGGACTTCATAAATAACCAGGTATGTCGAATGAGCCAAAATTATCTTAGGACCACATTAAATCCATGCAAAACGATTATCCAGTGCTAAATATCATGAAATGGGATGGCAAACAAATAATTGGGTCTGAAATATCGTCTACATTCGCTTTTTACTTTTCAACCGCTAAAGGTAGGGATTCCAAAGCTCATCATACTGCCTCCAGATTAATCTTTGACATTACTTCACTTGATACAGTCAAACAAATAAAGTTGATGAAAAATATCAAAAAAGTTGGACCAGACAGAGTGCCCATAATATTTCGTAAGGGCTGTAGAGTCTTACTTTCAGTGACTCTTCTTTATAGATTTAATATTGTCTTCCAAATTCACACTTTTGTAATTTAATGGAAGACTGTTCGAGTTATTCCAATATTTCAAATTGTTATAAGGACAATGTAACCAACTACAAACCTATCGTCAATACTCATCTCAATAGCTAAGGACTTTAAAATGATTATGTATTGCATACGAACTTCGTTTGTAGACTCAAATATAATTGATGAGCAGCATGGCATTAAAAAATGCAAGTGTATTGAAACGTATGTGATAATTTTCCCCAACTGATTTAAAAAAGCAAGTCTATGTACTCTAATCTGATAATTTGCAGTTTAAAAATATCGGTTAACTATCGACATAGTAATTTTCATGTGTTTTTTTTAAAATTAAAACTTTCTTAGGGTGCTTCGATGAAATGATATCGGTATAAATTAAAATAATAAGTATAACTTTCTAAAATAAAAAGGAAAAACACAAATAACTTGAATGAAAATGAAACAATAACAAGTAAAGTCGAAAACCATTTGAAACTTCTACTCTACTGATTAAGAAAATATCTTGTTTCGAACCCCTTTCAGCAAACCATTTAACAGAAACACTTTTCAATACTCCCTGACCCACATCAGCAGTCGACTTGAATATTTTGTAGTCACGAAAGACAAAAGATTGACGTAACCCGCTCACACACCGCAGACATTTTCTCTAATCTATTTGCTTCCTTTAGAGAAGATTATGGTTCAAAGTTTAACACTAAAATTCTGTATTTTAAACAGTTATTGTAATATTCAACAAATCACAGCGGTGTACACATGTTTAGGGAGAAATTAACACAGTATTCGTATATACATATTTTTATTACAATTATTCAATTATGAAAGTAGTTTCAATTAAACTTAAACTAGATTTAGTTAAGAAGGAAGTAAATTTCACTTTGTGTCACTCAATTAAGTAATAATTTTAAATAAAGTGCCATCAAATGAACGAAATCTTGTGTATGATATATGGAAATAATAAAAAATGACGGAAAATCTCCATATTTATCTTTCTACCGTATTCTTCGTATTACATTTATATTGTATACAGTACAACGTAGCGGGCTTATTGAACTATAGCAATCTTCCAACAACCGAAAACCCTTTTTAAAACTCGTATGTTAACCAACGGGAATAAAACACGCAACCTCCGGTTGGAAGATAGGCGTGTTATCAAATAGGTCACGAAAGTCATCTTCTATTTAAACCGCTTCATTAAATCTATGATGCCTTTCTTCCCTCTAACTTATTATTTTTAACTGGCTTGTTATACACCACTCACTATTAAAATCGTAAATTTGAGAAATCTGATACGAATTTCTTTAAGTAAAGTGTTTTACCTGAGTCCGACATGCACGCAAACCTCTTTAAAAGGGCAATGTCCGGCATTTCAAGGGAAAAATCGTATTTTTTTTAATCTTAATATTTCAGTAAAAAAACGTATTGATCCTTTGAGCTAATTTTATATAAGCCTTATGTTTTTTTGCGCCACAAAAAAGCTTTAAAAATTAAAAATAGTCTTAGATAGAAGAACAAATGAAAAATTTTCACACCTAAAAGATATCTTTATTTTTCGTGCATCATATCTACCCCTTTTTACAATGTGAATACTCTTGAAAAAAACTTTATATTGAAATATTGTGTTCTTAAATAATATACGTTAGTTCGTTAGTTTTCCCGCTAACCCTTGATTTGGTGACATTCTAGTTAGCGCATTGAGTATTTTGGCAAGAAATATTTTATTTAAACTCTCAAGTAAGTACGGGAATGTACTAGTATATATGGTAAGTAAAAAGTGAAAGCCGGGTGTCAAAATTGTTATATAACATAAATAAATAATAAAACTGTCAAACAAATAAGCAAAAGAATATGTAATTCTAATAAAAAATGGCCAATTTTCTTGTCATTTCAATTGAATAAGTCTGAAAGAAAAATCGTGGTCCAAAGTCTGACAACGAATAATTAAGTCCGCAGTGCAAAATTCCTTATCATGTTTCTTAAGGTGCTGATAGTTTTAAATAAAATATCGGTATAAATCAAATATGACAAAAAGATATGCCAAATTAAAAATAGTGGTGTCTAAATAAACTAACAAATTAAAATAAGGTTTTTTTCAATGACGTTTACTTAAGGAGGTATTCTCATTTGAATTTTTTTTCTGAATCATTTCCAGTAAGAAATGTTCAAAAATCTTGAAAATTTATGAGGGTTTATAAAAGTTATGAGGGTTTATAGTCGAGCGCGCTGGTCAAAAAATGATCTGGGCTTCGTAGCTTTCGGGTCGTCTATTGTTATGGCAGCAGCCTTATTTTCCAAGAATTCTCTCGTCCAATATGATTTCTTGGAATGATGAATTGATATTTTGTTTGTCAGGATTTTTGAACAAGTTTATGTGACCCTGGAATTGCTGATTAACAGGAAGTTGAAAATATTTACTTTAATTCGTGTAAAAATCGCACTTGAAACTTTAAACGCGTTTCCTGAAAAATCACTTACTTTTAAATATTCCCCATAATAACTCAAAAACTAATTAACTGATTTAAATGAATAAGTACTTATTCTCTTCCTTATACCTCTCTCTATAGCCGGTACTAGAATTATTTCAATCGATAAATTTTTTCGATTTTTTTCACTCCTTTAAAGAAAAAAATTCGATTTTTAATTTCAATAAGCCGCCATTTTTTTTTCTATTTATTATTTTTTAGTTATTGGACCCCCTCCATGTACGGGCGGCCTTACTTCCGACTTAATAACAACAAAAACCATATTTTTTTTGTCATAAAATTTTATGAAAATGTTCTTAAAAGATAAATAAGTATTTCTAAAAAAAAAACAATAAAAAAAAAGTAATCATTCACTGGAAAAAAGAATATCTAAAAAGTCGTCGATTTTTCGGCCCATGAAATGAGAATACCCCCTTAACATAAAGCAGTATGCAGAAAAAAATAAAATATCTCAAAAGCGTGTAGACACAAAACAATAAAAAAATATCCACTCGGGTATACATACGATATTGCTTTTAAGAGGCTTATAAAAATTACTCTTTCTTTTAAATTGTTACAAGGTTTATTTTTGAGTGATAAATTATTTGCAGGTGTGAAAGAGTGAATATATGAAATTTTACTTCTTTTGAAAGACGACGGATCGATTTCCTTTTTATCCATTAAGTGCGATTATGTTCCCTCGTTTTTATCGCTTTGCTCTACGAGGGTATTTTTTTTATCGGAATGGAATAATTTTCTGGCAAATCGCTCTGGAATTTGCGAACCTTTTTTAGACCACCATAATTCAACACTCTTTTCTCAACTACTTAAGAAGACATTTTAGTAATTGATCAATCAACATGCTCCTAATTCTGTTCATTCCAAAATAATGAAGAATTCAATAAACAATTTGATTTATATGGTTCCGTTTACTAACCGTAATCGCATCAATAGTCTATACGTTTTATTGCGGCATGTCTCAAAAACTCTCATCTTGAAATTAATTCAAAGTGTATGTATTCTAAGCTTTTAAAAACTCTAGAGGATATATATTTTATCTTTATTATCCCCACAACGCCATGTGTCTATTGGGGTTGACATAGAGATGAGATATCTACTTCATTGTATCCTACCACACATATTTTATTGCAGCAACACACCTCGTCATGCATACTCACTATTCCCTCTTTCAAAGTTTTATTAATTTATTCATACCACGTTTTCCCTAGGTATTTTCAAGCTTCTTGCACATTTCATAATACTTGGGTACATGCTTGGGTATTTTTTTAATTTATCACTATTCTATCTTTCAATGTGGCCGTAGAAAGAACAAATGATGAGAAGTAAAGTACGTTCAATTCTATTTCATTTAACCATATATTTGCAAATCCCCTTGATGAACAGACCAGTAAATACTCTTTAACATACTCGTAGATGATTTCCCTTCACAATTTTTTACAATTTCTAAGTCCACGGTCACTTATAAATGTATTTTTTATTGGAAAAATAAACAATTCTTTGTTATCCCAAGTATTAATAAAAACATTAAATATTAAAATACAAAACGATTGAGAAATAACGCAATTTGAATATCTATTTCAAAGAAAGAGTCTTCAGAACTCAACAAAATCTTTATTAAAAATATACATCAAACAAAAGGTTCGAGTTACTAAGACGAAAGTCGCATTCTCACGATAGATGAATAACAATTAGCAACTGTTGTATACAAATAGCTATAAACACATTTGAATTGTGATAGGTTTCGGGTCTTTCTAGCAAGAGTATGGATACCAATTTGAGCAATGTATCGAGAAAACAACGATTTTACGAATAACCTTATCAAGAAACATAAAATTATTTATAATCCGTCTTTCAAAGTGTTAACAAAATTGGCTGTAAAATAAAGCTTAAAAGGATAATTCAATGAAAGCATTATCTAATATTAATCAACAATTTATAATAAAAATATCTATCTACGCTGCTGGTCTCTGTGATTGAGAGCCCTCGACGGGAAATCAATCAAGCGTCGAGATCCGTGCCTGTTGTTAATTTCGCCGGGCCGAGCTTAGAGCCGCCTAGTTTCTTCACAACTGCCACCAGTTTCATAAGTCAGTGTCGATGCTTTCAATCAATTATAGACTTCTAAATAGATACATGTTTAAACTTCTTTGGACCAGATCCGCTCACTGAAAGTCAAATGGTGCGAAAGTGGAAGTGAATCATTCTATTCATTTTTACATCAGAAAAATATTATAAAATGTAAATAAAACATACTACATCCATTTTTCGTTTCTGTGAGCTTATAAAATGTGTAACAACTTTCATGCTGACCTTACCGAAAACCTTCCTCCGTTTGTATCCGGATTTAGACCAGACATTGGTGGAATTAAAACGAAAAAACGCAGCTTCACTGTCTAGTTGTAAAACATACTGAAAAATCCAAAACATACGAATCGATAGCAAAGTTCGAATATACGAGTATAATACCTCTATCGGGCCAATCGTGATTTAAAATATTGAACCAGAGCCAACATAATTAGAGCAAAGATCCTTCTTCAAACAATCGAGATTATAATATTACGGAGCATTGCAGAAAAAACTCTCAGAAAAAAACGATCAGAAACTCTTACATTTGATAGACCTGCAACCTGCACAGAGAATATCGTCAGATGGAGTAAGAAGAGAAGGCAGTACTGGCGGGATCGTGTGAATAGATTGAACACAGACGAAATCCCAATCATAGTGGCATACGAGATCCCCACTGATTATTGCATGCCAGGGAGGCCGCCTAAAAGGTGGAGAGACAGCTGGTGTTCTGCCTGCCAAGAATGATTTTTTGTAACAACAGACTAAAGATCTACGCCAAGAAAAAGAAATAAGAATATAAATACATATGTATTTGTGTCATCACACTATTCCCCGTTAGGGTAGTCAGAGAGGACTGAATGCCAAACTTTCAAATCACAAGATATTTCCTGCTTTTGTTTCTCTTGCTCCTTAAATTTCCTTCTTTCAAAATTGTATTTACATGGTTCAACAATACTTTTTTCGATTGTCCTCCCCCACGAATCTCACTTATGCTTGAATCATAAATTTATTTAAGCAGTCTTTCGTCGCCTATCTATTTGACATGTCCAAACCACTAAAACGTACTATTTTTAGCTCATATTCATGCTAAATATGATAACATTTCTTATTTTGTCATACATCGATACACAACATATACTTCTCAGTGTAGGCATTAGTCGGCATCTTTTATTCATTTTTACGTCCTCGTTTCAGCCTCGAACATCAGTATTGACACTTATAACATACACTTTTGTTAATCATAATTTGAGTAGAAAAAGTGATTAAAGCGATAAATGATTTATTATAACGTGACGCTAAACCCAAAGAAAATCAATTTTACCTTTTCAATATATGGAGTAAGCATTACCATAAATACCCATATTAAATTATATTTGGCTGGTAACATCGGTGACAGGTTATAGTCTGGTCATTACGAAGCTATTTGTTATATTGTAAATACTTTCGCTCTATACAGTACAGTCTGGCGAGTTGATTGCCATGTGACAATATTGTCTATGTGTTTGAACATGATATAAGTCCGTAGCAGTTTTTTTAATATGGATTTCAAGAGCCATTAAGCCAGCAGCTCCTGGGCTAGAATACAAAATACAGGGGTCTTAACAACTAGGTCCAAAAGGTTTTCATTGTTGGAGATCCTCATTATCCTGATTATGAAGGTTATTCATTGTTGGCATATAGTATAAATATATTTTTAGACTAAGAATTCATTTTGAAACTAATAAGTTTCCTCTTCTAAATTTAAAAAATATATACCACTTCTGACTTTATAATGTAATCGTACTATAAAACACTACATTTATTAAAATAAAATTGCCTAAACATAATTTATTTGATTTTTTAACAAGCAAAGAAATGTAATAAACCTTATTTAACGATTTTTAAAAGAGGAATCCTTTAAAAAAACTATAAACAAATATTATGCATTGATTTAAATTTATGGAACATATTTATAGAATTTTTGAACAAAATTTCGTTTAAAGATACCTTTGGAATTAAAAGAAGAAACACGTTTTTGCTGTGATTAAGTATATTGAAAAAAATAATAAATTGAACTATTAATAGATTAAATACAGACATTAAAAACTAACAATTGCGTCCGTTTATGATAGTATTGAGTTATCAATACCTATTATATTGTTAAATTTTAAAACAGTAAAATATGCAGACAATGTTTTATTGTTTTGTAATGAAAATTATCACTGATTCAATATTAACAATTTTGTCCGAATGTATTCATATTGAGTTATCAATGCTTATTAAATTGTTACGTTTTATTTATTTAATTAAAAGCGTACATACTACAAATTATTTATGGTTCATAAAATTTATCAAAAATTTTACGTGTATACGCATAAAATTCACAAAGATTGTCATTATTTAAGTGACAAAGTAAACTTTACAATAGTTTTTTTTTTGTATTTATTATATACTCTCTTCATGAGAGATTTTTTAAATTTTTATAATAAAAGAGGTAAACGTGCATTTAAATTTTGTTGAAGTTAGTTATAAAAATATTTTCAACTGCATGTATAAAGTAAAATATTAAATATAACGTTGTTTTCGCATTTGTCTATACTAGGGGAAGAACTCAATACGTACACATGTACAAATGATTAGATCTAAAATAATCATTGCTTTATTTATAAGATACTAGCTGTACCCGGCCACGCGTTGCTGTGGCTCAGTCTGGTTAAACGGAAAAGAAAGAAAAGAGAAAGCACACGTTTCAATAATGTTTAATTTCACAATACTTGTGAGTATACAATATGTTTTGAGTCTTTCAGGCACTCTCAGTCTGTCGCGTTTATCGCCATGCTCGCAAATGATCGCGTCACTCCAAGAGGTCAATTCACGATATGATTTGAATTCAAATGAAAGATCGATTGCACTGAAAAAGAAGAAAGAAAGTTATAACAAAAACATATAAAATTTTGAAACATTAAAAAAGGAACTGAATAATATTGGTAAATTCGTAGACGTCTTTGTTCTTGGCGACAACAATAGCTCGTTCACTCAGCCAATCGTGATTCTTATAAATGATTTGAATATTGGGAAATACTTTTTCAACCAATTCCTCTTTTGACGTCACTAAATTGTAGAAGTTATAGAGCAATGAAATTCGTCCTGAGATCAGATCAACCTTTCCGTTCCCGATTTCTAGCAATTGATGTGAGAAAATCTCAGCTGATTGATCGTTTTGCAGCTGGACACGCATATTTGTAGTTAATTTCAACGTCTTTACGTGTCGCCACAAAGTAGAGTATTTCAGGCAAGTATTTATTTCGTCAGCTGGTGTCGATCGAGGAATTACAGGTAATGCCTGCCTGAAATCTCCTGCAAACAATATTAATGCGTTCACAAATGGTCTGATGTTTTTACGCAAATCTCGCAATGATCGATCAAGCGCTTCGAGCGAATTTTTGTGTGCCATTGTGCATTCATCCCAAACAATAAGTTTGCATTTCTGCAATACTTTTCCCATGCCGGATGCTTTGGAAACGTTGCACGTGGGAGTTTCAGTGAATCGCATGTTCAATGGCAATTTCAAAGCGGAATGAGCAATTCTTCCTCCTGATAGCAGTGTCGCAGCTATCCCGGACGACGCGAGAGCTAAGGTTATGTCATTTTGGGATCGAATTGCTGCCAGAATCGATCTAATTAGGAACGTTTTACCAGTTCCTCCTGGCGCATCTAAGAAGAAGATTTCTCCAACCCCGTTATTGACAGTTTGCATTATCTGATCGTTAATGCCTTTTTGCTCATGCGTTAGCTTAGGAATATTTGACAACACATACGACAAAATATCACCCGTGTTGTAATTTTGTTCACGACGCCATTCTACGTCGAACAAAGTAGCAGCAGATCGATTCGGTGATGGCATTCCCAATTGATTGAGAACTTTGTTCGCGATTTCTAAGCACAAATTTTCAATCATTATCAACGCTTTGTTGTAGATTTCTGCTGAGAAATCCATGTTCATATTTGAATTTTCCTCACGTATTCGACGTAAAATATCTTCAGCTATGTGCGATTTATATTTCTCCCATAACTCTGGTAGACATGAAGGAGAGTAGGTGGTCAATATGATTGCAAACAATGCACGAATATTATTTGGATGTGACATGCTGCACGCGTCATTAATGCATGCATCCCAGCGTCGGTCGTTCTCCGATAAATTCAGAGCTTGACATGCACTGCGGAAAGTGGCATGTGTAACGCCGTTGACAATTCTCAATTGCGGGAAAGACGTTGGACTGGGCACATTTACCAACAGCATGCGGAGAAAGAAGCATTCATCTTGATTGGGATGCACGGTGTACAATCTGCCTATTGTAGTTTCTTTGAATATCCAGGTTGTCCGTCGACTCGCTCTCCTCGTTCGGGTCGTTCAAATGATTTTCTACTCGCATTCCACGTGTAATACGTAGGCACTTCCGAATACAGCAGTGTTTTCGCAAACGCGTCATTTTGACATAACGTGAAAAAAGCAGTTAACGTTGTAGCCGGTGGATTCAGGGCTATTTGTTGCACGTTTGCCGCGGTGAAATAAACGCGTTGTCCATTTTCTAGATGCACTGCTAAGTGAGCAACAGCTAGACGTTCATGTGAAGTGATTTTATTATAGAACCAGATTAATAAATGTACATGTGGCAATCCTCTTTTTTGACATTCCACTGAGTACATCCAGCAGCGCACAGACCCAAACACTTCTTGTTTTCCCATGAAGTTCATCAGCGATTTCAGCTTCTGTCTGAAAACACGTGCTGTGATGTCATTCCTATCCACTGGCGATTGCTTAGGAAATAAGAGCTGCTGTATATCGTCCCAAGCTGGATTGGACGTCAATGTAGTGAATAGATCTGGACACCCGTAGTGACCAACATACGCAATTGCATCTTGAGCGTACTCATGCATATGACGTGAACTGCCTGTATATGAAGATGGCGAAATCGTTAGTCTTCCAACGTTAGTTGTATTACCGTCATTTACAACTGCATCTCGCAAATAAACGTATTCTTCAGAGCGAAGCTTGGTCTGATTCAAACGGTTGAATATCAAACGTTCTGTTTCGATTTTTGCATACATATCTACGATGTATTGGTGAAACAATTGACGGCATTTCAAAATGTGATTGTCTTCATTCTCTCGAATTATTAATGGGTATGTATGTTCATTGCACGGCATTTATTTTTATTTTTTTTCGCCACTGACTGGATTTATCATCTTAACGTTGAAGTGATATCCATCGGCACCATCCCAAAAAATGAATGGATATTGCAGGGCATCGTAGCATCGATGAGTTTCTGCAACTTTTGTCAATTGATCGTTTCTTCGATGAAGAACAATATATCTAGGTTGGAATTGATCTCCGACTATAACAATTGCCACTTCGTCTAAAGTTGGAGCATTGAATCTTCGCACATGTTCTCCAGCAGGCGTTTTGTCAGCATGAATAACAGTCTTGTGTGTATCAGATGGCATCATGTCAATTGCTGTTTTGAACAAACGCAGTAAGTTATTGTTTTTCATGAAGAAGCTCTTGCAGTTGGGAAACGATGGACCTTTTTATGCCGGTAGAAATTCCGCAGCGTGCATTCAATTCATCATTGCCATCACCGATGAAATACATGTGTAGGAATTTATGTTCACCATCTGGCAATGAAAGCAGGGAGCCGGCTTTATGGTAAATTTGTCCTTTCACTTCGAAGGTTGGCATGAATTGAGCTGTTATGATTTCTGCGTCGAACGACGTTATTTAGAAGCATGAGTTATATTTCCTGATGTAAGATAGGAAATGCTTTGATTCGATGTCCGGCAAGCAAAGTTTTTAATGGCTCTGGCGGTTCTCCAAGTTAAGACAGTTTAGTTTTTCCATGCACAACACATTCCTTTCGTTTCTACATTACATTTTAGAGCCTTGCAATGAGGACACAATTCGGTCATAGTGCCGATGAGAACATGCCGACTTAAACTATAATCATCAGCTGGGTTGCACCGGAATGCAAGGCGATTGTATTCGCGTGATTGCTGAGCACGGAGTCGTGCTTGACGCTGATCTGCTGTTTCTCGTTGACGTATTTTAGCCACTCTCAGCCTGTCGCGTTCTCTCTGTTGAGAACGAAGCAGTTCTGAAGATGCAGAACGCGATCGCCGAGCTCGCAACCGTGTATCCTCAATTCTGGCTGCACGTCGCTCTACTGCTTCTTCGGCACGTATTTGAGCTCTTATTTGTCTGTTTCGCTCGTTCGCTGATGCCCGTTGTTCCTCAGTTTGAGTTGCAATTACTCGCCGCACTGCTTCCGCTCCGCGAGTACGACGACCTAAGTTTGATCTTCTGCGAGGCATTATTTTGATGAACTAAAGCAGATCAATTGCATTGAAAATGACGAAAGTTATAACAAAAACATGTTAAATTGTGAAACATTAAAAAAAGAAAATACGCGAACTAAAAACCAGAAAAAAAAAATATGGACAAAATATTTCTCTTCTCTTTGGCTTGGTGGATTCCCTCAGTACATTTTTTGGCGTCTCTGGAAGAAAGGGATCAAATTAATCACATATTAGGTTTGATGTTTCTGAATAATGTTATTATATTTCAGAAACTCAGTATGAATCCTATCACAGTTAACAAATTTGCCCCAATACAACCTTGTTACGACGTTCAGTAATTTTAATTATTTTATCGACTTTAACCTTTCCTTCCCTGTGTTGGGTATCTTCTACACGTTGCTTCTAATAACCATCAATATCTTTATAAATATAATAAATACAAGGTTAAGATTTTAGGTATTCCTCGATAATATATTTACGCATTGATTTAAAAAATAATATTAATAATAATCAGAATTTATTCACTACATCGAGGTGTTTTGTAAAGATCGAAAACAAATTCGCATTTAAACGCGGCAAGTGCCTCGTCTTGACAATAGGTGAATAGTATGCGGGAAGCGCGACACTATATTCGCATCTCACTCTTGCATACTAGACTGAATTGCGAGGAGCTGAATTTTCTCAACGTCGCAAGCAAAGGCGTATGCGCCGGGGTATGCGACTGACGTTCCGCGCCACTAGTTGCCTCTAGGCTAGCAAATAGGTTAGACGTACGCCCGTTCCGTGAGCGTTTTTTAATGTTTTCAGATGGTTTTTTAATGTTTTTAGCAAATAAATCTCAATTATTATAATTTTTAACTTCAATTATAATTAATTAAGGGGATTATCTATGAATGTTCTTATTTTTCCGATTTAAAATCGCTAATTTTTTATTGCGTACTCACTACCCAACACCGTAACACGCGTATTATTTTTATCACCGTAAGGAAAGGGTTAATATAAGGCTCGATTCTAATAAATACCATTTATTTAGGTAAATATATTACAAAAAACGAACAATAATGACAAATTAATACATCTTGTTACAAATTAGCAAAAATTTGGCAGTTCGTTTAAATTAAATAAGACGTTTGTCAAAATATACATACCAACATCACGCCGTATCTCTGAAGCACATGTCGCATCACTCCAAGAGATCAATTCACGATATGATTTGATTTCAAATGAAAGATCGATTGCACTGAAAAATAAGAAAGAAAGTTATAAATAAAAAGTATTCATTTCAGTTACGTCCGTTGGCTTGAATCTTTTATTGGTTTTTAGTTGCATCTGAGCAACGTAAAAGTTTGATTTAATTTTCAGGTTTTTTGCCATATTTCCACGGGAACTTCTAATGTTCCACAAAATAATGTATTTATTTAATTAACGACACAACAGTGTCTTTATGTACAAATGAACATGTGACAGGTTATACAAGTATTTAAAATTATTGACAAATAATACAACTTTATCTTAAACTAACATGAAGATACAAAAAGCAGTGGTAATAATAAATTACAATCATTGTTTTAAAATTATTTAATAATTATATGTATATTTAAGTTCGATATATGTTATGTATTTATACCACAAAATATTACCAAACTTCAACAAACAGACTTACGTAATTGTCCAAGACTTATTTTATAGAGGCAAAGAACTTAGATTTGTTTTTGGTGGAATGACGCAAACAAAGAACAAATATTGGATTTTTTGAGAATTTTGTGGGAATTTTATGGATAGATATTGAGATATAGAAAACACATGGCCTTATTAGTAGAGCCTGATGCAAGTTGCTTTGCACAATTAAAACCTTTCTACATGTTGATGCAGGGTTACTCAACTCCGGAGGCAAAGTATTGTCCTCAATGTTTTGTTTATATTAGGTCCTTACATATGAAATTGGCGTTTTGTTTGGGACGACCATAAAGTTGATTTTTTTTAATATAATATATTTATTTAATCAAAGTATGTACCATTGCTATCTATGCACTTTTGCCATTTCATAGGTAGTTCATCGATCCCTTTACTAAAAAAACCATTCGGACGGGAATCAATAAAATCTTTGAAGTCGGTTTGGACTGCCCCATCGGAGTTGAATTTTTTCCCTTGCAAGAAGTTATCCAAATTTCGAAAAAAATAGTAATCTGTCGGGGCAAGGTCCGGAGAGTACGGTGGATGTCTTAGACATTCCAATTGAAGCTCTTCTAATTTGGTAGCCGTCTGTTGTGCAGTGTGTGGTCTAGCGTTATCATGAAGCAGCAGTGGCCTAGAGCGATTAACCAGCCTCGGTTGTTTAGCAGCTAGCTTTTCCATCATGGTTTGCAGTTGCTGACAATAAACATCTGCCGTAATCGTCTGGCCAGATTTAAGAAAGCTGTAGTGAACGACACCAGCACTAGTCCACCAATCGCTCACAAGTAACATTTTTGGAGTCAATTTTCGCTTGGGGCATGGTTTGGCTGGTTCGGCAGGGTTCAGCCATTGCGATGAGCGCTTCCGATTATCATACAGGATCCACTTTTCATCACAGGTAATGATTCGATTCAAAATCCCTTCATTATTGTGCCGGTTGAGTAATGCAACGCAGCAGTCAACGCGCGTTTGTTGATTTGCTTCACTCAATTCGTGAGGTACCCACCTTTCACGCTTTTTCACCTTCCCAATTCGCTTCAAGTGGATTAAAACAGTTTTATCACTAACACCGCAGCCTGCAGCTAACTCAGACGTGGTTTGCGATGGATCCGCTTCCACAATAGCCTTCAATTCTTCATTATCAACTTTGGTCTCCGGCCGTCCACGGGGCTTTTTCTGCAGGTCGAAATTTCCAGAACGAAAACGTTGGAACCAAAAACGCACTGTGTTTTCTTTTGCGGCACCGTCGCCATACACATCATTAATCCTTCGAGCCGTTTCTGCAGCACTGGTGCCACGGTGGAACTCGTACTCGTAAATAACGCGATATTTCAAGTTTTCCATTTTGTAAACTGAGTGACGCAAAGAAAAAAAACAATTGAGGAAAAAACAAATGAATTATAATTTTCGAAACACAAATACTTGAGTAAATAACTGTATAAATTTTAATTTGGAATTCCTAACCAAAGAGAAGATATTTGAGATCAAAGTTGCCAGTACGGCAAAACGCCAATTTCATATGTAAGGACCTAATATTACGTTATTTATATTAATAAAGGAGAGCACAAAGTTAGTAGCTATTTCTAAATATTGTTGTTATATTCTGGTGAATACTATATATACTTATATTATTAATATCGAAATTGTTGCAAAACTCGTTTCCAAGTCTTTGCATACGAATTATAGAGGAGTTTATTTTATAATTAGTATAGCAATTTTCGGTATAAAAGGGATTGAGCTGTCGGACATCATGTTCATCCTTAAGTTTATTTTTTTCTTCATCATCATCCTATGCTTTAATTTTGATGTTTTATATGTCGCATTTTTGGCATGTATCTTCGCGCGCTTGGTGGAAATGTAAATTAAAATATTTTTTAAATATTTTTTCCACTCATTAACTGTTTTTATATTATTTTCCGTGCAATGAAGCTCGTATAAATGAAACATTTTCTTTAGAGTTAGATCAGGATGTAGATATTTTCTATTAGATCTGGTATAATGGGATTCAAATTAAGGAAAATTTTCAATATAGTTTTGAACATGGTTTTTCTCTTCCTCAGCTTTTCGACGACGGCAATCTTTGTTTTGGAAAACTTTTGCAGGAATAAATAATGTTTCCAGTTTGAGTATAATATCTTTTCCCTGTATTTCGTTTAATTTTCGCACTTTTTGGATGTATGTTATGTGTCACCATTCTTTTCTCTGTTGTTATCTTTATAGTATTTTCATCTGTTGACGAATATTATTCTACAATTCTCATTCTTTTTCGATTTTTGTTGAAATCATTACTTGTTACTAATTCGTCTTCACTCTCTGAATTAAACGGTATTGTTGTTTTATTATTTCCCATGGGTTTAATAATTTCTATAATATAATTTTATATTTTAAATTTAATTATAAGTGCTTTATATTTTAAGTTTAAATTCAATTGTAAAATTGATTAGACATAGGTATTGATTATTCAACTAAAAGACTGCCAAAAAAGTTTTAAATATGAATCAATACTAATTAATTAAAATTACCTTCATCACTGCCCTCGAACATTTGAAAATCCGCACTTTTGGATATTATCAATAATGGATTGGACTTAGGTCACTTTCAAAATAATGTTTTTAATTTTGAAATAACTGCTAAAACTTATGTGTCAAAATTTATCGTATACTCTGAATAAACTTAATAATGCCGAAGTAAATCCAACTAAAATTATTTTGTGACCTAAATATAATCTCAACAACTTACCACAATCACTACAGTTAATTTTATCACAACACAACATTTTTTTATTAAAATTTAATACAAATGTATAACGTTTTCTTTAAACCGCTACACAAAGGACGTTCTCAAAATACAAAATGGCCGTCATAAACTTTGTATATGTTTACGTCAGCTTATTGGGCTTCATGTCTCGACTTTTCAATAAATGTATTTGAAAATTAAAAATGTTTTATTTATGAAATTTTTTATTTATTATTAAACATTAAATTATTTAATATTTTATTTATATAGATTTAATTATTTAATATTTAATATTAATTCCGAGATGTCGAAAATGCAATGTGACACTTAAATTTTTATTTCTGAATTTTTTTTCTGTATTACGTAGCTGCTTAACATTAATTTTGGAGTATTTTTAAGAAATATATCTTATGAAACAGCACAATATAAATCATTGTTTATTTTAGTATTTCAAGAGCACAATTACTTTTAAAACATCTTTCGCATTTATAATAGAGCTGCATTTTCGACAAACGGAAAAGAAACAAACAGAGTTAATTCAAACTTTTTGGTGTCGCATCATTATAAGATTTGATTTAGACCACGTCAATTCTTTTCAACTTATGATTTAAAAAAAAATATGTAGGTGAATTGAACAAAATTTCACAATAAAAAATTTTTTTCATGTCAAAATGTCAACTTATTTCGCATTTTTTAAGCAAAGCATTAATTTTTGTTCCAGGTATGTCTTTTGTTTTCCCATATTTCATCGTTTGAAATATCCTCATAACGTGGTAAGTTTTTGATATAATATATTATAAAGTATAAATATTAATTGAAAACTGGTCTATTAAGATAAAAAAAATAGCTTTGATGAACGAAATACTTTGTTAAAGATTGAGCAAATTTTATCTTGGAGTCATGTTAACATCGGATGTCTGTGCTAACATAAGACATTGAAAAAAGATTAGAAGCCAGCGAAGCAGGGAAACTGGGTTAAACAATGTGTTAATGTGTTTACCGACAGGAACAATACAAGGGACGCAAAGCTTGCCAACCTTGGCATATGCAAGTGAAATTTGAACGTAGCAAAAAAGTGATGAAAATGATATAAACGCTGCAGAAATTAGAAAGTTGCTAAAATATATGAAAAAATAATAAACGATAGAATGAATAATTCGCACATGAGGACGCGGATTGAGAGAAGATCCGGTTCCTAAGCTGACAAAACGAGCATTTAGATTATTGAGCAGCGTATAAAGAATGAACTATGAAAGATTTATAAAAATAATCTTTACTAGTAGGTATGAAAGATACAAGTAGTAAAGAAGGCAAACAAAGTTTGAAATTACCAAGCAAAACGTGGTATGACCTAATTTCTTAAATGTTAAAGGAGGAAACGTGAACAATCGTTATACTCGTAAAAAATGAATGTGCCAAGATAGAATGAAGTGAAGATTCGTTATCCTTGCATACCCCAATAGGAGCATTACATGATGCTAATGATGATGATAATATATTCATTTAATAAAATCGTCAATGTATTTTACGCCTTTAATTTATTGCCACTACGTCTTATGCGTCTCATAATTACCCGTATTTGTCTCCCTACATAATCTTCCCTCTTGTATTCTTCAGGATTGTTTCCATTGATTACTGACTCAATCAGTGAAATGTCTTGGATTGATACAGAACTGACAGTTATCAAGACACTGAAAAGTGACCTCGGAAATTCGATTTTCAGAGTAGTTTGGCCGTCAATAGCTTCGCGTGACAAATCACTTTAAATACTCGTATACCGAAGAAGACACTGCAGAGTTTTTCGTTCTAAAAATTGAACGATGGAAAACCATTTTGCGGAAAAAACTAATTAAAAAGTCTCCTAAGGGATTACTCGTACAATTAGAGCTTGCTTGTCGTTTAAACCTACCTTAAGTTTTTAGTATTTATTATACAAGTACCCCATCATTCGCACTCCACTTTCGAACATTAATTTTTTTTGATAAAGTTTTTTTGATAATTTTAAAAGTATACTTAAATTTTATTATGAAGAATTTAACAACAGAAAATTGAACGAAAGGGAAAGAAACTTTGTTTTGTAGACCAAGCATTAATTATTCGAACACAATGCGTATATACATGTCATTTTTCTAATCAAAATTGTCCAGAAAGATCGACAATTAGGAGATCGATTGCACATTTGCAACCAGTAGTTGACTTGCCTTGAGCCAAAAGACCACGCACTATAATAAAAAATGAAAATATTCAATGGATGCAATCCAGTATTGCTGATGATTAAGCAATTTCAATCAGACGATATTCAGCTTAGATCGGAATGTATCGAAGTAAACTGCAACGGATATTATGAAGCGATTTACACATCTTTCCGTATTAAATTCAATTGGTGCAAAAATTTAAGTCGTAAGATCCACAAAAATGTCTTAAATATGAGTATTGGTACGTGAGTTATAGCGCACACTATCTAAAGGTCTAGTTTGAATTATTTAATATATCCACTTTAGTTTGAAAATATATGTTTTTTTAAATGACACGTGAAGAGTTAAAACATTCTGAATGATTGTTTTTTTACTATTATCATCACAATCACGACTTGTTAACGCTGGTAATATGCAACGCTATTTACAATATCATCTATGCATATGCACCACAAATGAAATGTGATAAAGTAGAGAATGATCGCTTTTGGGACAAGTTGGAATAACTAATCCAAAACATTCCAGAAAATGAAGCTACCATGGTGGGGGCAGATATGAATGGGCACGTGGGGGCTTCAAGTATTGGCCATGATGTTAGTCACGGTGGTTTTGGATATGCGATAAAAGGAATCAATCCATGAAAAGTCATTAGCTCTAGGTAATTTAAGGTATTTCTCTGATATTTTATTAAAATACCAATGTTAACATCCCCCACAAGCACGACCTCCCGAGAACTCTGCCTAATCAATTGATCGAGAGCCACCAAAAGGGACTCAATATTATGCATATGTGGAGGACGATAAACAGCAATTATAGTCTGCATATTCAGTTGGATCCTCAACACATTAGCAGCAGTGACGCTTATTTCAGTGACAGTAATCTAAAGATCTTTTTTTGCATATACCACAACTCCCTCATGCTGAATTATATTATGTGTAGATTTATGTATGTTATAACCTGTAAGTGCTTTGGCAGAAACTTGTCCTTGATCCAACACTCCGTTAGAATAATCAAGTCGAAATCAGCATTTAGATGTGATAGGAAAACAATAAAATCATCGAAGTTTCGATCGTAGCTGTGTATGTTCAGATGAATAATTTTCAGTGGCCGATAATCACTCATAAGTGATCTAAAGGATATGACATTACTCGCATGATAGCCAACTCTCAAGTGATGGATAGCTTGTTCGGAGTTTCGGTCCGATGGTAGGACACCCTACTCCTTCATCGGATAAGTTCTGACTGTTAAGATATTTATTGGAAATTTTTGGATCTTTTTGGGAATCGGGAAAGGATAGGTTTGTGGTGATGATAATCTCATCAACATTTTCATTCCCTTCCAGCATCATTTACCTCAGGCAAGCGGCTTAGTTTGGTGATTACGAAAATTATTGTAAGATAAAAGATTGAGTTTTTGTGTTTACAAATTTTAAGTGTGTGTGCAAATGAATGACTGTAAATACAATAAAGAAACTGATGCAGATATACTGAGGTACGAATTTTAAAACAACTTACAGGAAATATCACCATCAAGAAAGACAGTTGATCAGAAGTCCGACGCAAATTGTATGAAATTGTATGTGGAGAGAGAAACTTATAGCCTTGGAGAAGGAAAAAACATCCATGAAAAAACAGAACCATACCCCAACAAAAACAAGTCCGGATTCAATCATTCTGTCGTGCGCCATGAAAGAGATCGGATCCATTTATCAGAGTTTAGACAGGTCTGACTCTTTACTTATGCAGATTATTTTAGAGCCATCCTCCCTTCTAGCACACACACGACCCGATTTTATCCAGGCATACTTGTACCCCTTACTTTCATAAACTTTCTTGGTCAGACAGAATTATAGGGGGATAAAGCTTATGTCCCACACCGTGAAAATATACGAGATGATTATCAACACCCGAATAAGGACGTACTATGTGCTTACCACACAAGATATGTATACCAATGCAAAAACACAAGTAAGACGCACGTCGGGAACATCACATGAATTTCCAATTAAATTGGGGGTGCACCAATGATCTGTCCTCAGTCCACTGCTAGTCATAATTGTCATGAATTATCTAACAAGTCATGAAATGAACGGTATCCTTAAGACTATGCTATCTGCAAATGATGTAGCACTGATATCAGATAACTATTGTGACTTGCAGAGCAGCCTGGAGAGATGGAGAAAGATCCTGGAAGAAAACGGCTTAAAAATTAGTTCTCGTAGCTTCTGCTCCGGTGAAAGCCCTCTCCGTTTGAAAGCAGAAAATCGAGAATTATTTCAATTTTCAGTTAAGTATTTTTCTAACATTTTAAAATCTTTTCAGAAGTTTGTACAATATTTTCATAGACGCTGTGTTTGGGCTAAGAATATCTGAAATTATTTCAATATTCGGAGTGTATTGTTATACTCTTCTAACGTCTCTCCGAAAGTATCCATAAACATAGACGTGGTCTGTTTTGTTGTTAAGAGCGCCTCGTACTTGCAGGCTATAACTTCCATTATTACAAGTCGGTTTGACTATGTTTCCATGAGTAAACACGCTCTGACGCAGACTGCTTCGGGACTCACCTTCTGGAAATTTCCTTCTGAACGAGGTTCAGATTGGCGGTTACCTTTCCACAACGACGTCGGCTATTCCTGCTTGCAGAGTGCCTGAAGGCCTTGACAGGCCATCACCTCTTCTGGTACTATAACGTTATGCATACACACCCGTCGACATTATAAGGATGATATCCTGAGAATCTCCAAATTAAGGTAGCTATTTTCTTGTGTTAACCTATTTCCCTGGTGGCTCATTTTAATATTATTTGTGGTGATTTTCCTTGTTTAAATTTGATTATCACAGTGGCCACCCAGAGGGTGTGCGTAATTGTGCTTGGTGTCCTCCACGTAATCGTGGAGCTCGCCCTTTGTTGAATAAAAATCAAGGAAATCCTGCCGAGCCTCTATATGGTGTTCGGGAAATATAGTATACTTGCCTTCATTTTATTTCATGCCCATTGGGACCGGCCTTATGAGTTCTATTGAAAATATATAAGTTCAACTAAAATATATGTGTTTTCTTTATATGAAATTCTCCTTCCCTCCAAATACCGGTCCATATTACTGAAGAGTCTAAAACTTATCAAATTCCCTGAGATTTCAAAGAGCTGTTCTAATTTATAAACCGACTGAAACTAGAAAGGGTTATTAAGAGTTCATTGTCGTATTGTTAAAAGTCACGTGACTCAAATTCAGCTGTAGAATTCACAAGAAATTTCAAATTACCCGCTGGGATTAGCGCGCGCAACCGGTTTGCGTTGCCGTCCGACTGAAGCGACTCTATACGAGAGAAGTGAAAAGCCACTACATACTGTAATTTGGAATAGTCAGATTACAGTAAATTCGTGAGCCAATTCGCAAAGTATTTGTTTGTCTTTTATGTAATTTTTTTGAGAAATAATTAACATTGGGTTCCTTTAAGTTTGATTAGAATAATAATTATATAAACCCTCACAGACAAGTGAACCTTATCAATTGGTTTTCCACACATGCTACGTAATGTTCTCATTTGTACATAATTTGTTTCATATCGATTACTTTTTACCATGTCAAAATATCGCTTGCATACCTTGAAGATGGAAACTAGAAATCCATTATAAACGACCATCATTGGTTCACTAGAAATGTTCCAGTTGGTGAAAATATTAAATACGTACTTTCACTTCATAGCCTGTTTCTATTATTCTTTGCATTTCAAACTTTGCATGGCATTCCGATATGAACATATTTTTAAGATACAAATTTACTTTTCGTGCTCTGTTTCGTTTTTAACATTTATTACACATACTTCTTATTTTAATAACCATAACTTTTGAGTAACCAATATTAAATCTTAGTCCATTAAATTCACACCAATATTTTTTTAATATTCTAGAACGAAGGAATCATTGATTTCACAAAAAAAAACTTGATTGATTTGTCAGCCCGACACATTGTTATGGCATTGGCACTTCTAAAATCCATGAAGATCATTAAGTCCGAATTTATTTACAGAATGACCGGCGATGATATAAACTCAACTTTCCATTTAAAATAAGACATCTGAAATAAATTAAGTATTTTTATCTATGTCAGCGACCATAAACTTTCCTAACAACATGTATTTTAAGCTCGCTTTCCAGTGGTGTACTATTAGGGGGGAAAGCGGCACTACATTCACCGTGACACAAACTTCAGGCGGGTGTTATACGATTTTTATCCCATGGTTTATTTGTATACTTTTCTGAAGAAAAATGTTTTAATTTTATATATTTTGAATGAATACGAATTGTTATTCTGTAATTATTTATTGAACAGAAGGTTTATAGTATTGCGACAAGAATTTTAGCACAACTCTGATAAAACATTATTCAACATTGATATTTAAATATTAAAAGTTGTATAAATATTTTGAATTTTTTTAATGTGCTTTTGAATATACAGATATTACATACAATGAATATTTTAATGAAACATTTTATCATCCCAGACGACACTTGATTAATTAAAACCTTTTTTTAACGAATAAGAACGACTCAACCTGTTTTGTCAAGCTAGAAAAACTTGCCTTTCAACCTAGGAGTATCGAATTCTATTCCAGTTAAAATTCCGTTTTTTTTTTAATTTTCAAATTAGTTTTCACTTAAGGCGTCTTTATAATATTTCCGATTGGTTCGAAGATATTAATTACCACATAGAAATACGATAAGTGTCATATAGTCAAATGTGATTAATCAATGAACAGCTGTATACTTTTAAGGATTCTTTTATTTTTCCTCATCAAATCAAACTTAGTATGTCATTAAATACTCGTATGTACCATATTTCCTTATTTACTTTATTTATAATATTTTATTAAAGTCAAAAGAATCTCAGGAATCAAGAAAGCTTTGAAACATCTGAATGCTTAATTCCACAGAATTTAGAAATTTTTGCATTTTCCTCGAACTTCTGAAAGTCAGTTTTAATACTTTAATAAAGTGTTCATCGTATTTTTGGCGATTAATTGAATTTTATAGTAACCTTAGCTTCAACCTCCTTAGAAACATTGTAAAATAAGTGTAAAAATACCACGGGGTGGGTAAATTAGGGTTTAATTGAAAAGTTTGGAGACAAATTTATTAAACCCATGGGGTGTATATAACCGGACGGGATAACCATGCATAAAATATTCGGAGTTTAGCTGAATTAACATTACATCCGTGTTGAATATTTCATACAATTATTTTAACGCTTCTGAATTAGATTCACTTTCCAGATTTTTTTTTTGGCACAATGACAGGAATTTATAATTTTTAACGCATAATCTTCATTTTAAAATGGAATTGAATCGGTCTAACAAACCAAAAAGATAAAAGATGTTGATTTTTTTGCTAATACACGAGCTGTCTAATAGGAAAGGTGACTGATTTTATTTTCACGTAACCACCAGTACCATCTGTAGATAAATAAATAGGTCTTTCAAGACGAGCCAAATCCAACAAAAGTTGTTCGCGCACGAAGCACTTCGAAGCAAATGGTGGCTTGTTTCTTCGGTATAAATGGTCATGTCGCAACAGTGCCTTTAGTGGAACGTCGTACGATCAATTCTGAATGGTATACTACCATTTGTTTGCCAGAAGTGTTCGGAAAAATGAGGAAAACCAACCGCCGAAGACGGATCATTCTCCACGCGAGCTCTGACACATCGGTTCAAACAAGTGACTTTTTTTGAGCACTCAAAACATCGAATTGATGGGTCATCTGCCCTACAGCCCTGATTTGGCACCCAATGACTTATTTTTATTCCCGAACATCAAAAATAAATTGCGAGGTCAACGTTTTTCGACGCCTGAAGAAGTGGTTGATGCGTTTAAAACGCATGTTTTGAAATTACCTCATTCGGAGTGGAAAAAGTGCTTCGAAAATTGGTTCAAACGCATGCTAAAGTGTATTGATCTTCATGGAGAGTATTTTGAAAAACAATAAGGCCATTTTCGATGATAAATATTGTTTTTACTTGTCTGTCTCAAAACTTAAGTAGCAACCCTCGTATCACCCGCAGAACAATACTAGTGAGCGATATAATTACTCAATCTTGATGTGTTCAGGGTAACCAACGAGAGTGGTGCGAACTCTTGACTAAGATCTGTTCCTGTTTAAACAATACCGTGAGTGTGGCCACATGATACACCCCTTTCTATCTGTTCCATGGGTTCCACCCTATTCCCCATGGATCGTTTCATGATCAACAGGTGGCGGACTCGGTAGATCCGGTAAACCACCCCTAGCGTTATACGGAGGATGCGTTAATAAAATGGAAAACCTTTACGACACCGTTGTGAATAGACTCTTGGCAAGCTTCAGGCGTAGTGCCGCCCGGTATAACTTACGTCGCAAAGAGAGACCTCTGTCCGTTGGGCAGGTGGTTTGGAGAAAGTCCTTTAAACAGTCAAATGCAGGTCGGTATTTCATTGCCAAATTGGCTCCTCGATTTGTTAGAAATATGGTTTCAAAAAGAATTTCCAACACTATTTATGAACTGTCTGAACTGAAGGGGAAAGTAACAGGAAGATACTCGTATCACGTAAAATACGAGTACATCACTAAGGTGGAATAATTACTTCATGAGGGTGAGTTGACGCTGGAGCAAACCATCTATTACAATCTGAAATTTGTATTCCGTTTAAAACTCATGTATTGTATTCTGATGTTTGTATTCCGTTGAACTGATTTATTACATTCTGAGGTTTGTATTCCGTTAAACCATTTTATTACATTCTGAAGGTTGTATTCCGTTATACCATTTTATTACAATCTGAAGGTTGTATTCCGTTTAAAACCCTTTATTACATTCTGATGTTTGTATTTCGTTTATCCGATTTATTACATTCTGATGTTTGTATTCCGTTTATCCGATTTATTACATTTTGATGTTTGTATTCCTTTAAACCGATTTATTACATTCAGATGTTTGTATTCCTTTAAACCGATTTATTACATTCTGAAGTTTGTTTTCCGTTGAGCCATTTTATTACCTTCCGAAGTTTGTATTCTGTTATACCATTTTATTACATTCTGATGTTTATACTCAGTTAAACCAATTATTACAGTCTGAAGAATTATGCCGTTATAAACCAGTCTAGTACCTTCCGAAGCTAATATGAAGGATTTAGATACGTAAATGGTTTACCATGATCCGTGTCTCGCACCGTAGTAATAACAAGGGAAAGCAATTCGTGTCTGCGACGTTTCAAGGATTCCGGAATTCATCGGAGATCAGGGATCTCATCTACTCGTATAGTGCATATTATCACCGTGGAACAATACTGGAGAGGGATCTAATTCCCTATCTTAACGTGCTTATCCTTTTTGGTCTGGATAGTATAGGTGAGTGGTGCGAGCATATGATTTAGATCTGTTCCTGTTTACACTGACCGTTGGACTGGGTGGTTATAACTTGTTAAACAATTAAACGCAGGTCGGCTCTTCAGCGCCGAACTGGCATCACAAATTGTTAGGAAAATAATTTGTGATGCCAGTTCGGAAAAAAAACTGTCTAGCCTGAAGGGGGGAGTAACTAGAAAGTTATCATGTCAAAGACATCGCCAGAGTAGAATAGTTACTCCACGAGGGCGAATTGACGCGTGAGCTAGCTGTAAGACATCTTCATGATGATCCATTTTTATCATATTCTTTAGAGTTTCTAGCTTGTCCGTAAAAAAAAGCTCGTCGCGCTACAAACCTGAGCCTGGACAATGAGTGGTGATATGCTGAGAGGCTGACGTAGGACTGTGCGTATTCAATTTAAGAATCCTACTGACTTATGAAATAGGACTGCTTGGATTCCGTTGAAATGTTCTATTACCTATTTCGTGAAAAGCATTCTGGTACTTTCTGAAGTAAGACTGCTCGTTTTTAACTAACTTCTGGCGAATACATTCCTTCTCTTCTGCCAGGAGTCACTCACCAAGTATGAGGTCGTGAGGTTATCTGTAAGACAGCGCTATGGAATGGTATGGGGAATATTAAGGGGATTGTAGCAGTGTTATTGAGATGAATGAATATAGAGGATTTGGTGCATACCTCGGAAGGGGTTTTTGACGGAATTAGTATAACTCGTACAATGATTACCATTGATTTTGCACTATGCTGTTGGATTAATTTGTTTCGAGGTCTTCAGATACTGCAGGCTTGACGGCGTGCGTCATGACTGGGGACTACGTTTCAATGCCTCCTAGCTGTGTGTTGGAGTGAGACTCCAACAATAAGACCGGTTTTGAGGATGGTCTTTATACATTCGGGATGGTTGAGAGTGAGCTCCCATCATGGGTTTCATGAACCCACATTAGAAGTTGCAACCGCAAAATTGTTTTGGCTTGTACGCATTTCCTTGGCTTGTGTAGCCGCAGGTCTGGGAGGGTCTCGTTGGCCTTCCCTTTGATTCTGGATGTCCATAGTTGTGTGTGTGGACATCATGTGATTCTTGGTTCTGTCTCGAGAGGCCCGCGGACGCGTCCCGCTGGCGACCTGGCCTGCTCGCGAATTGTATACTTTGTTTTATGTTTAATTTATTAAAGGAATGAGAGTTCCCCTTTTTGATAGTATTGCCGCACCAGTGTTGGGGGTAATACCTGTGCAACTGCTTGTCCAGACTAGTGAGTCTGAGGAAAACCAATCTCCGGGAAGACGTCCGCAGTACGCGCTGTCTTAGAGCCTTGGTGAGTGGAAATTGTTTGGTTTCTTATGGATTCCTTGGTGAGTAATCACTCAACAATCTGTTTGCAAACTGAACATTATTTATTATAGGGATGAGGGTTCCCCTTTTAATAGTATTACCACACCAGAGTGTGTGGGTAATACCTGTGTAACTGCTTTTGTCCAGACTATTGAGTCTGCGGAAAGCCACGCTCTAGAGGACGGCCACAGTATGTGCTGTCTAAATGCCGTTGAGAAAAGAAATTGTTAATCTCTTATTAATTCCTTTGTGTATCACCACAAAGTGGTCTGCTTTGAAAAAAGGAAATTGTTTAATTTACTATTGATTTATTGTGTGCGGTTTGCTTGCGAACTGTATATTATCAATTATAGGGATGAGGTTTCTCTTTCGTTTGACAATATTGCCACACCTTAGTGTTGTGGGTAATATCTGTGTAACTGTTTTTATCCTGACCAGTGAGTCTAAAGAAAAACCAAGCTCTAGAAGACGCCCACAGTAGGTGCTGTCTTAGAGCTTTCAATTTTTTTTAATAAAGTAATTGATTCATTTTGCGTCATAAATAATAGACCTGCCACCTTGGTACTACTTGTATAGTTAAGATTTAGACTACATATAAGTTAAACAAGTGCCCCATTGTGAAGCCAACAAAAGCCTTTTGGGAAGGGCTGCAGTGACTTAAAATACCTGTACTATTATAATTTTGGTTATTGTTGTTCTTGAATTTCATTATATAACCATGTGTACATTAATGTAATTGTCTATGATTACATAACTACGAGTATGTCCTAATTTTTTGAATTGTCATAAATTATATTAACATGTGTTCATCAATATCTATGATTATATAACTATGTCCTAATTTGTTGTATTGTCACAAATTGTATAAACATGTGATTTTTACTGTTTTGTATAAGGGGGGAGGGCGTTTTTCTCCAATATGTGTATATAATTATCATGTTTTTTGTTTTCCAGGTATCTCTTTGTATAAGGTTCTCGTGAATGGAAGGTTTTATCGTGGTTTTCCTCCCATCCTGGTCTCTTAAACTTCAAAAAGAGACTAAATTAAGGCAAATGCTAACGAGATTGTACAAATCGGCCACATACCGTATCCAGAGGGGCACAAAACACCTCTCTCTTTAGATGAACTTACCAGATCCGACATGTGTGTACACCGCCTCTAACCATAACTCATATTGGTACTTAAATTCATTTTTTTTGTTTGTTTTTTTTTTGTGGTTTTCATAACTTGAGATGGATTGTTAGGAGTTTATTTATTTATTAAATTGATATAATAATAACAATGTCGAACAATAGAAAATCCATTCTGAAATAGTCACGCCGCTCACTTTATTACTGACGCTAATTCAATAATACAAATTAATATGAAACCAAATCTCGTCCAGTGTCATAACAAATAAGTCATGACTCATTCATAACGAAGAAATCTATAAAGGAAGCCGATATTCAGCAAAGGGTCCCCTCTCGTCTTTTGAAAAAGCCGCACCGTCTCAGGTGTGGACATAAGCAAGTTATACATGCCCTTGATGCACCAGTTTGAAATTTTATAAATACAAATTTATCTGTAAATGAAAAGAAACATTTTGAGGGGAGGAGAAATTGAGGCGAGGTGAGAGGCCCCCTGGCCCAGAAACAAAAACAGTCCGAGAGTTTCACTTCATTTCGCGCGCTAGCTTGAGTCATAAGGACTTGTCGTCTTCATGACTAATTTATACGTAATTATTATAATAAATTTTGTGGCGTCTTTAACAATTTTTCAAAAGACAGTTTCTTTGAGAAATCAGAGTTTGAAAGAATCGGTTATTATTTGTCTTTAAATTCCTTTTGAAATTTAATAAACTCTTTTCTCAAGAAAGAAATATTTGAATACATTGATTATCTTGGCTTGTTTAATGTTAGCCGAGCCTGGTTTATTCTCTTGTTACGGGACGCTGTTTGTTTGAGGCGACGCACAAAATGATCCCAAACTTTTAATAGTTTAATTTTTTCAGTTGTATTCTGGGAAATTTTTGTGTGTGTATTAATAAGAATTATTTTTCAGCTTTGTTCCTTCAAATAATTGCTGTTTTATTTTTTTATCGAACATTAGTTTTTTATCAAACCCAGTAAAACACTCAATGAATACATTTTTAATCTAGATATAAAATTAAATACACTCGTTAGCGCGAAGTTTCTTATCTTTGATATTACCATTATTGAGTTTTTTTCCAGTGAGTGTAACCCTCTTGCAGAGAATTGCAGCATAATGCAAAGTAAATATTTGCATTTTAACCTCTTGTGTACATAAATAAGGAAAGAGATAGATAAGGATTTTAAATTAAAAAAATATTTTCATCTCTGCTATGAGGAAATTTTATTTTGCGATTCATTGCTGTTTCAAATTTAAGTTTTTTTAAAATCTAATAACATATTCTACTCGTATAATCTCGTGGTATTACGAACTAACTGTTTGTGATCTTTCCAAATCTAGTTAGATGCTCCTCTTCACATCTCCGGGTATTCGGCTTTTAGCAGGGAAAGCAACATATTTTACATATTTGACTTCAGTTCAATATTTTTTTAATTAAAAAAAACGTTTGTTAGATGTTTTTACGTTGTCATCACTGTTTTATAAAATATTTCATTTAACTATACTATGCAGCTGATACTCGTACATTACTCTTCAATAAAAATATACTCGTACGTCAACAATCGAAATAATAATGATGGATTTCTGATATTCACTTTAAGGTATGAATTTAAGACTTCGGGTAACAAATGGATAAACAAAATATTTAAATAACACAGTATGGGAATATGCTTATTTTATAACATATTATTTCCTTTTTTGTCATTTGTATGACAATATTTAAAATTGAATAATTTCTCTTTTGACCCTTGAATGCGGTAACATATGAAAATGTGTTGATTATGCAGCAAAACCACTTAAATGAAATGTTTATTAAATAAAACAAGGTAAAATAAGAAATCGTATAAAATATTCTTTTGATACCCCACTCCGCCCGGTTGGTTTCAATGAAAAGGGAATGCCCCAAAAATAGTATAATATTAACACTCTTATACTGTGTGAAAGCCGCGCTGTCGTATAGCGGGGTGGAGCCTTTGTGCTTCGTTAATGAAGTATAAAAGATTACGACTTCGTTACTCACCATTCTGAACTTCAATTTATATCGGTTAACCCTTGTGGAACCTTAGACTCAAATTTCAAAGGAGAGTTTTCAATGACATTTTTGATTGAAGGGTCGTAAAGCAGAAAACGGTTTTGATGTTTCCAAATCGATTAATTTACATAAAAGAAAAAAAATAAAGTAATAAGAACTAAACTAGTTGGTTAACTCCCATACGAGTATATCTGTAAAATATTTATTTTCTTTGTTATAACTTATAAAGTTATTCTTCTAAGTAAGCTCTTCTATCCCCCTTTATACTCTTATTGTGCCTTAATAAAACAATTTATAATTTCAATGTTAATAATTTATTTTAAAGGCCGATCATATCAGGAAAGGTATTAGTTATCCCACCAAGAATCTGATATTCCTGAATGTTAAAAAACTTAACTGTTAATTGAAACACCCTAAATGCATTTTAACGGTCATTTAAGTATTCATTGAGACTTTTTATTTTGTTATGCATGACATTTAAACATGTCTGAGTTTTTTAAAATACTCAATGAATCCTTTTAGTTTGTTGTTGCCATAGTAGACATTCTTATTTCTTTTAAATTGGAAAGTGTAAAACTACTCAGGTTTGAAAACATACAGAAAAAATCTTCAAATTTTGTTGATCTAACCGCCCGTATTGCTATTGCACGTCCGTGCACAGTGGTGCTGGACGTATGCTGGCTATCCTTAACACGCCTGTGCTGTGCTCTGCTGCCTCATTGTGTAGGAACTGTTGTTTATTTTATATATTTATACTTTTAGAACCTTATTTATGTTATTGATGTATGTTAGCTTTTAAAACATTCCTTATGTTAATCATAAAGTGATCAAAAATCAATCGAAAAATAATTATTTAACATATACTTTGCATAAAAAGTAATAAAATCTTATATTTTAGACCATGAGTCGACAACCTTTTATTGTAAGAGGGCCAAATATTTAACGTGGGGATTAGTGCGAGCCGCACTTGGGCCATATGTAATTACAGTATATCAGTTCTGTAAATATGAAACCGGAATTTGCTCATAGATGGCTCTAGTTGTCAATGTAGTGACTGTTAAACCACGTTATTGGCACCTTTTTCTTGTATTTACATTTGTCAAAGACTTTTGACTCACAACAATACAAGTTTAATACAACTACATATGTTTTCATAGCGTTCAACATGTCTGTTTTTGTGCCTGAAAACTACGATTTGCGGACAGCTCGATGATTGGTTTGCCTCAAAAAGAGCAACAGTTTTTTTGGCGTTTCATCCACATATTGCCAGAGAGATGGAGAAAATGTGCAGCTAGCGATGGACAATACTTTGAATAAAATGTTTTACCATTTTTATACAATAAATGTATATGGTATTTTCTATAAAAAAAATCCGGTTTCATATTTACAGACCTATGTACCTTCAATATTTGTGTCCAAATATTTTATAATAGTTTTAAAAATAAAACGCTAGTTATATATTTTTACGACATTTTTTGTAGTTAATAAAACCACGGTAATTTTCTGGGTTATTCCTTTTTTTCCTTTCTTAAATATCGGTACTGTGATGCTAGTGCACCATTCTACTGGAATCTTACTATGTGCCAATATTTTATTGAATAGTTTCCATAATTAGCTTCTTACCTGCATATTACATCATTTCATTGGAGATCGATATTAAACTTTTCTATCAGTTTTGGAGGTTTCTTTATGTGTTGTGGTTTCTACATGATGATTTCCCCTATAACTAAGTGATGAAGCAGAATGCGCTTCTGGAGGGATCATGTGAACCGCATGGAGGATATAAGACTGGCAATAATCGCTAAGACCGAAAACTTTAACAGCAGGAGATTACCAGGAAGTTCGCCGAAAAGGTGGAAGGACAGCTGGACGTCATCATTCCAGGACAGCCTACCGTTACAAACAGGTCATACGACCTAAACCAAGAGGAAGAAGAAGAATAAAACCAATGAAATTTTTGTGGTTGCATTTGACTTGCAAGTTTTTTTATATTAGCTTTCATTTTTGAAGTAGAGACGCGTAGTAACGCGTAGTAACGCGTTGCGTCTAAATGTGAATCTGATAACCGAGAATAGTGTATGTTTTTTCGGTAATTCAGAATTGAAAAAGTTTGCTCACAAATATACTCGTATGTAGGTACTAACTACCAAACATAGTAATTATTTGCTGAGCAAACCTTTTTTACTCCTTGTAGTTTTCAGAAGGTAAACTCCCATAGAAATCCACCAAGTTAGTTTTTTCCTTAAGAGCCATTTTAAGTGTGTATGATATCGTCCGTCACGTGCGTTGCGGCGAGAATCTTGCGGGCCGCACCAAAACGCCTCGCGGGCCGCGAGTTGCCGACCGCTGCTTTAGACTATGAAAAATAAAAGTGATAACATTTTGTTGAAATTTAAAGAAAGTATTTATTTTCCTTAGAAAGGTAAACAAACTCAGAAAAATTATTGGTTTTTATTGTTCTTATTTGTTTTTTTAATTTGTGTACTGAAGTTCTGTGTTATCACAAAGAAAAATAAAGTAAAATTAGACAAACTGACAGTGTTCTAATTTTATATAAAACAATCACTGTTTTAAATTTTAATCCTTGTTAAACACACATTCGTTACTCTACCATATTATTTTCTAAATTGTTGTCAGACATTTTACCTAAAATATCCAAATAAATTTAATATAATTTTTAAACACTACCATTGTGTAAAGGTTCCATGAAACTCTAAAATGGTATTAAATGTTTAATGTAATTTCTCCCCAGACTCAACATCTATTGAATACAATATGAAAGATAGCAAATCAGAACTTCTCAACCGTAGAAAATGAACAGTAGACGACTCTTAAAGTTTTATCTGGAGCGAAGGTATTCAAAGTTAACCACCGTTACAAATAATACAGAACAAATGTTGAGAAAACTCGATGCGTATTTTTATTAATATTTTTTGCATATTCATTTAAAAAAACGAAAAAAAAAACATAATATATATGTGATGAATTTAAACAAATCTTACGACTAATATTTATCCAAGTCAAGCAATAAACTCTCCGAGAATTTTTCTGTTGACTTTGAAGAATAAAAGAAATGTTGACAGACAATTCTACTAATTATTCACATACTCGCACTTTGGCTAGTTATATTATTTTCTTGGTATTAAAACTGATGCATTTTTAATTTTAGCATAAAATAATTTTCGCCTATATCCCCAGAAAATAATACTATGCAGTAGTACAATGTGTTATTGTCTTCTCTTAATTATTTTTCCTAATCTTGTTTATAACTTAGGATAAACGATACAAAAAAATATTTCAAATAAGTTTGAGTGTTAATCATAAAACTATCAGTAAAACACCCACTGTCTTTTTCTTTGATCTTTAACATATTTAAGACTATATTATACCAAGCTATTATATCAGTAGGCAAAGGAGGTGTAAACATGTGAAACAAGCCGGAAGTTAAAGCTAATTTTCCCAAGATGCAAAGAAATATATAAAAAAAATGGCATAAAATATACTTTATATTAGCATAAACCATAGCTTAAAATAATTAAGAATTTTTAATTTTATTTTTTTTCTTTTATTTACACATGACATGAAATATACACAATTTGCGAAAAATAACAGGTAATTTAATTTGAACACAGAATTTGAATGGATCTGGGTTTGTTGCCTTTCATTTGTCGTGTCCCCAACAAACTAGACTTTTGGTTGTATCTCACTGTAAATAAATAGTATTTTCTTCTGGCTCTTGTTAAATTACATTCCTTCAAATACTTAAAACATCCAGAAAATCTTCTTTAACATTTGATTAGTAAAGGATTCAATGTTTTAATGACATACTACCAACAATTACATTAAAGGCATATCATACTTAGAAGAACACTTAAAAAAAATTTAATTCAAACGATCAAGTCACGCGTATTATTTTTTGGATCGAATCAATAAATCCGATCAATGTAATCCGAATTCTAACACGACAAATTAAAAGTTCTACTAACGTTTTAGTTAACTGAACTGCAATTTGATTAGGAATTTAATTCTGCATTGATCTGTTTGCATCGTTTTTTGTAACACCTTTGTTGGATATACAATACCATTTGACGGAAATGAATATATTCCAAAAATATAAGGGGAAAAAACGAAAACTGAAAGAACACAAAAATATGAAAATACACAAATTCAAATGTACAACATATCACATCTAAAGTAAGTAAACAGTGTTTTATAAAGTAAGGAAATGCTCCATCAAATTGAACGGCATTTAAAATTTTGCCGCAGCGTTTTAATTTCCTCGTTTCACCCATACCTAATCTATCTACGAGTACACTAATTAAGAATTCTCGTATTTACAGGCAGAGGCTTTGGTGGTCTTAAGATGCCGAAACGTTTTCTGTACACAACAACCCCTAAGCGGGGTCTATTATATTGCGGCAACTATAATAGAACCCGCTAAATACGGTTCAATATTTGTTGTGGGAGAAGAAATTTTAAATATGGTCCAATATTTGCAGGTAGTGTAGAGATAATTTACTTTAAGGCTGGACATAACGAGTATTTGAATGTATGAATATTATATTTTTTATAAATCCTCCGTTTTACTCCTTTTGGGAAAAAAGAATGTCTAGAAAACTACGATGCCGTAACGTGTGCTACTTAAAAATTCTACTTTATTATGGATCATTTTAAAATCTTCTGTGGTTTTCTCAAAATTTCCACAAGACTGTTTATAAAATTAGAAAAATATAAAAGATATTAAAATGATAAAATAATTTCAACCCCAATAGAATAATAAGTAAATTATTTCTTAAAATTTCTATGCAGAACTAAACATGAAGCATTGATAACCATAAACTCCACCTTCCAGAAAACTTAATTTTTTTGTTTCCAAGTGCATCGTTGTTGACCTAACAGTTTGAAAAAATCTTTACTTTTTTCCTAAGTAAACTTTTGTTTGTATTTTTAACAAAATAAATTTTAAGTGAGTGCAATTCAATAAAGCTTATATTCTTCTAGGTAAGTAAAAATATTAAGCCTTTCGGTAATCTTTAATTCTTGTTTGATAAAGATGTTGGCGCGCCTTGTCGGTCATGGAGTACAAAACATTCACCACCGACACAACATCTCGAAGACATCTATCATATTTATTTACTACTTTCTCATCGTCTGTGCTTTGTTCTCCAAACATAAAATACTTTAAAGATATATGTTCAACTTAATTCATCACAATTATAACTTAGCGACAAATCACTGAATTACACATTTCAGGCGCTAAACATCGACTAGTTTCAATTTAAAATAATTGAACTATTATTTTCGAGTATTATATTAAGAAAGTATTCGGAATAAGTTTAAAGCAGATGTTTTGTTACGAGACAGTTCAAAATTAAGTACAATTGAAAAATAACGGCAAATGGGAATGGTTTATTTCAAAGCAAAGTAGTTTTAAAAAATATGTAAATTTCAAAAAGATTTTATATCGGAAAAAATAAACTTATAATTTAAAAAAAAAGTTATAACTTTCCTTTTTTAATACAATATAAAAATATTTGCATTTATATCTGCAATGCTGATGTCTATTTGGTAAGATGCATTACTTTCACCACCGTTATCTAGTTTGTAAGACACTTACTTTCCACCAGGGGGTTTTGAGTTTAATTTCTAATGGAATCAAAAAAAGGGTCTCAGACTGGTAAAGAAAACCGTCTAGACTTGTCGCTCACGCGCTAGGCTTGACACTTGACACTCGTGCAAGCAGGCAGGGTAGTATTGAAAATATCTGCTATGACTGACCGAGAGTTCTGTTTTTACTTCAGTGTTTCGAAGTCCGAAGACTCGATAATAGGTATAACACAATAATATTGAGCGCCGACTACCCTCTTCTATATGTCTGAATCGCAAAAACAGATATGTTAAAGGGTATAATACAAAAAAAATCTTAGTCATGAAAATAATTTAAAAAACATGAACCATCAAATAAACAATAAAGAAAGGCAGATATTTCTTAAGAACGATCGTGACTAAATATTTAATTATCAAATAAAAATGAGAACACAAATTCATAAATAATATTTCAAAGTGATTCCTCAATTGAACATTAATAAATTGGTTCATAACGCCTCATGAGTCGCATGGACAAACCAATAGTAGTGTACCAGACTAAATCATAAATCATTTTTATTTTATGTTAATAATGAATAATATCGACTCTTATGGCTTGACAAGGTTTTGAGGATAATAACGAAATTTGATAAATATGACAGCAACCTTAATAATTTATTACTTGAAAAACTGAGAAACCATTCGTTCATTTCCAAGTATTATTTCATTATTATTGTAATGGATTGTGGCATCATTTGTCAAATAGAATACATATTTGTTATTCAAGCTAGCTTTCCCGACTTTAATTATTGGTGGATTTAGTTGCAGACTGGTTGGACTTTAAGACCTTATTTTCTAGCTGGTGGGCTAAAAATCAAGCTTGTTTGTAATGGGATTCAAGTATGTGGCAATTATTAATAAAACACGGTTTTTAATAACTAATGTAAACATGTTTTTAAATTGTTTCGAAAGAAAAACAAACGTGATAGATTAATATGCCTTCAGGAAAAAAATATTACAAAGCTCTCGCTTTGTTTTTCCGGGATGGCATTACTCATATTGTCAGACTTCTTTATTTATTTGACTACTTTTCCTTTATTCTCAAAGGATACCTATAATGCAATTATAATCTACTTTTCTTCTGATTTAAAATATTCAAAGGAAGTCTAAACCTTCCCGGATAGCTAGCCGATGTAATGTTCAGAGCAAAACTGATAAACTCTCAAATGGTCGATGGGCCAGGGCTGACTACTCGCCGTCACGTTACAAAGGAATGAAACAACAATAAAACACAATAAGGAGTTAAGGTTTAAGAAAATGTATATCTCTATCGCAACCAGGACCACTGGTCCAGTATAGACAGATTAAAGCAAATTCAATTCGTACAAACGATAGTCTCAGCAGAGACGATCGTAGGGTTCCTTTTGGAACGGGGTGTAACAAAGGACAGATTATCAGGCACTGATGCGAGATGAGCCCGATATAAAACAGCCCCGAAGGTCTGTGTATGGTATAATTGAACAGGTTAGAATCACCAATTCACAAGTTAACAAATAGTATAAATACCTTTACGTGAGTCACTCCCCTCAATTATAACACAAAGGAAATTAATGTCCACATGCATGTACACCGCGTAGGTACCCCTCTATGGGCCTCTCAGGCCTACTGGAACCATATACTCGTCCTCCAGATGACAGGAACGCTGTTTGGTGGAGTGCTGCGATCAGTCGGGAGCGAGCTCGGAAGGAAACAATCCCAACGGGACAGTTTGATGATCGAAGGAGATATGGCGTATCCCTGCGTGTAGCTATTCCGAGAACGATTCAGATTTGAAACTCGTCAGTAATTAATGATCAAGCCAACTAGGTTTTAATTAGTATCAAGAAAACCCGAATCTCCTAGGGAATTAGCTTCTGTAGAAGAAGTAATTACCTCCGATATGTCGCAGCAAAATTGCACGGAGAAATATTTAAATGTTTTCGTAAGAGAAGGGAGCGGACAGAGCGTGACACATCTTTATCCCTCCAGGTGATCTATCGTTCTGCACAGCAGACCTGAGCGGCGAACAAGCCACGGGGAAGCGGTTCCCCTTAAAACTACCCCTCTCCCTGCCCCGCAGCGTTAATTTTTATAATATTTAAATTATTATTTTAGCCGTAAGCGCTTTGAAAACAAACAAACTGCAACTACGCAATAGACATTGAGACTTGCTGACGTCCTTGAGCGGGAAACAAAGCAAAGGCGGCGGGTAATGTCTCTCCGCTCGCCGACACCCGCTTTCTTCCTCATAGTGGCAATACTTATTTTTAATAACATCATCTCGAAACCGTTAGATTCTAGACCAGTGGTGGCGAACTTATGACCCTTGGGTCAGGCACTGACGAAGGCTTTTTAAATAACCCACGCGTTGACTTTTATAAACTTATATTTTGTATCATAAAAGAGAGAACATAAAAGAGGGTCCACATATTCGTGTGAAAAATTATTTTCCTCAATGAATTTTGTAAAATCTACCAACAGAAATAAACTTGGAAATGAATTGAATGCGAAATGCGTTAAACTAATGAATACGGGATATTAACCTAATATTAAGAAACTGTCTGAAAATAAGCAACAATAGATTTCACATTAAATATACTTTTATCAACTTTATTATATTATATATATACACACATCTATATGAACTATGTTTTTTAATAAGAATATTTCATAATATATACCATGTGTGCTTTTCTTTATTCCTTGTTCATTCAAATACTCAGTGCAGAGGCGTCACTGGACATGCGCCACGTGTCACCTGGTGCGGTAACTCATGGTATCACCCCATTGATCAATTTTTTGACATCGACCTTTATTTCTTGTTCTTCACTTGCAAAAGTAAAAGTTGTAAAACAAAAAGGAAACGTAAACCTTTTTAGAGGATTTTAAAAGTGAGAACCAAAAAAGAAGGGTCAACTGTAAAGTTTTTCTGTTAATAAAATTTCGGTGTTTCCAAATTATTGGTACCCTTTTTACCACACCTCTCCCCCCCCGCCCCTTTCCAAGTGACGCCACTGACTTAGTGACCCATGGGTTGGTATTAAAAAAAATAATCAACGAAATTTGACCCACTTCTCAAAAACGTTCGTCATCACTTTTCTAGACTAATATAGAAGGGTTGGCTACGTAATTATTTAACGGAAATATACGCGCTAGCCATCATGCACCTTGGGAGATTTGGCCCTTTGGTAAATCGAGCGGAAGGGCAACACGAAATGGATTCCGCCCGCCCATTCTTTCTTTCTATGTTATTTAAAATTAACACCCTAACAATATTACATGATTAGTTAAGTATGAATAAATTATCGTCGAGACGTTTCATACCATATTTTATATAACCCAATAGGTTATTGTGCAGTTAAAATTAAGACAAAAATTATATCCCAACATTTTCGTTCCTAAACGCGTTAGCTATTTAATAAAAATGTTTAGAACACTGACATTTTTTTTAACTTTTGATCAACATTTAAATTTGATTCGAGATCTTTATCGGCTCTGTGTATTATATTGTTCCTACTCATTGAAACATATAGTATTTCTTTTGTTTCACTGATAGAATGTGTTCACCAAATATTTTGTTGAAAGAATATAAGTATTTAATGCTAAGTATTGAAATTTGAATCCGAGGGATTTCAACTAACATCGATATCATCCAAGATGTCTCAAGAGAAGAGCATCACACAACTCAATGCATCGACTTGCCTAAATGTCTAATATTTTGTTAAATCTAAATCTAAACCCAATTTTGGTATTATTTCTCTTCCAATATCTTCGAACTCGGAAATGGCAACGAATCTTCTTATAAAACGTAAGTATTTGGAAAATGACGAGCCTTTGTATCTAGATAAACATACAAGTACTTTATTAGTACGAAAGCAATTTGTTAGCACAGAGGTAATTATACAACATACATTTTTGAAAGACCTACAGGCACAATACCATTAGCGCGCTCTACTGCCCTCTAAGGCATAATTATAAACAATTGCTGATAGGTGTTTCATAATACCTCCTTTGACATTTCACAATAACGTCACCTTATAAAAAACCAACTGAGAAAATCCAATCCATTTGACCAATCTAACTAAACTGGAAGATTCATATAATTCTGAGATCCATATAATCTCAGTCTCACACGTCTCCCACCGGGCACATCCCTTACTGTCATGAAGAAATAGGACGGCGCAATACCATTCAAGACTTAAAACATCATAAGGCTCGGTTTAGATTTGATCCATACAGAGCACTTGAACCAATCTTGCTCCCTTGACAATGAAGTTATTATAGGCTACATTTTTTTTATTGAACAAAGTAATATATGGTACAAATATTTACCATAATTTCCAAAATGTGTTAATAAGAAATCGTTTATATCCCTAAAATCCAACAGTTTCATATATTTTACAATTTTTTTTGTTTTGATTATTTATCGTTTATAGGTTTTTGTTTCTAATTTTCTTGTTTGTATTCAATATTCCTTCATCCAAATATACATTTACAATTCATTATTAATCCATTTGTTTCCATTGCACGAAAAACTAAAAAAATCCTTTATCACAACCAT
Source organism: Odontocerum albicorne (assembly GCA_949825065.1). NCBI lineage: Eukaryota > Metazoa > Arthropoda > Insecta > Trichoptera > Odontoceridae > Odontocerum > Odontocerum albicorne. The sequence goes on along the minus strand of OX463843.1, from coordinate 39,243,397 downwards.
TTAGCATTTGTTTGAATTTCAATTTTTACTAAGCACGCCACAATCAAAAGAAATTCCTTCCTGCAAAGAGTAATTTAAGTGAATTTACCTTCAGCACAGAATCTCGTATGAAATTGGGCTGTAGTTTGGTTGAATAACGAGGAATACCAAGCGGACAGAAACATTGTTTGGTCTCTTTTATCACTCTTCACTCCGATTCTTCTCCGTTTCCCCCTGCAACCTGTAGCTCTATCGATATACACACACACGGCGATCTCTATTTGAACTGGTGACGGGTCACGGTGGGACGACGTTAAATCAAAAGATACAATGTGGAAGGGGTCCGGCGATAAATTCACTGTAGATGATGTCGAGTGAATGAGGGATGCTTCTAGAATAATGATTCACAGTAGGGATTCAACTATTTATATAGATAGATAACAGATAACAAATCAGGGAACATTAAGTATAGGCACTATAAACACATTTATTAAATAAAAACAGAAATGAAGATGTAAACAAACAGTTTTACCTAGAAGATAAGTCTTAGTGTTTATCTTTGTTAGGCAGATACTTAACATAAATACGTTTATAAATTTAGATAATAATTTTACGACTTCTTATACTGCTTTCATTTTATTTTACTCTAACGGTTTTTATATTTAGTTATTCAAAACATGTTTGCTTAAAACCCTTAAGAGGAAAAATGGAATCACGAATTTTAATTTTTCTCATTGGTATAAGTTAAATTTAATTTCAAATACTTGAGATTTTTTTTTATTATTGAACTGAAAATAAATTATTTATTCACATACCAAAAACTTCATATTAACTCAAATAAATCGACACCAAGATCAAAAAATATTCCAACCAATAAGAAGAATCGAATAAAAGTTTATGAAAAATGTTGTTTTCATATTCCGAATATTTGGGAATGTAAAGAAGTGTGGTGTATAAAAAATCAAACAACATAAGCGAAGTGGAGCATTTGCTAAGTTAGGGGTAATTAAAGGGATCGGAAGATAATAAATTATAGTAAATGGGGAAAATTTAGAAAAATAGAAACCAGCTAATTAACAAAAAAAATTAAAGGACAAAATTGTTTCAAATCTAATAATGGAATAAACAAACTATGAGATATATCACAATAAATTCGCTTGAATGATCTTTAATATTTCGAGACCGTTGACCATATCAGAAAAACTATACATTATACATTTGTTTTGCCCAGAAATAGGGGTTTCTACGTTTTCAAAACAATGGTTACATTTAAAGTAACTTAAACACGCCATCTAGTTAATTAAACCACTACTAATATACAATAGTTCCAAAAACATTTAATAGGATTCACAACTTAAAGAAATACTTAAGCAAAAAGCGACGAGCGAAAATTTAAAAAAAATTACAAGAAAACAGTCCTTTCTAGTGTTTAAGAAAAAGAGTACGGCACGAACCTATTGATGTCATCGGCAAATGAACCCCCTAATTAAAACCTAGCGTTTAACGTACTCGGCCACAGAGCTTGTCTATTATAAATAATTAAGCAAATCAATATATCCACAATCGCATTTAAAAATAATAAAGGTTTACGATTCAAATATACTACTACAGAGAAAATTTTATTAATAGTCATGTTATTATTTTTTTACATTTCACTTGTTCGCAGAATATTTGAGTATGATTCGATCATATGGAATACAAAACCCTTTAATTGCAGAACAAGTACTAAATCAATTTCGACGATACCTTTCATGAATTTACTCTCGAATTTTTATTTTTGATACGCATGATTCTCCCTCGCTACATACCATACACAGGATAGATCTCCATGCCTGTTTCTAATTTGGAAACTGCTAACAAGAAGAATAATAAATTCCCGTTTGTTCAACCTTATTCTATTGGATACACCCGACAATTACTAGTTACAACAACGTCAAGGTTTTTTGATCCGGTATTCTTGAACAGAACTAATAAGAGTTAATACTTAATTTACACACGCCGCGCTGCTGGGAGGACACGCTCATTCTACTCGTAGTTTTGATCCGGCATACTTGAACATAACTAATAAGATTTAATACTTAATTTACACACGCCGCAATGCTGGGAGGACACGCTCATTCTACTCGTAGTTTTGATCCGGCATACTTGAACATAACTAATAAGAGTTAATACTTAATTTACACATGCCGCGATGCTGGGAGGACACGCTAATTCTACTCGTAGTTTTGATCCGGCATACGTGAACATAACTAATAAGAGTTAATACTTAATTTACATATGCCGCGATGCTGGGAGGACACGCTCATTCTACTCGTAGTTTTGATCCGGCATACTTGAACATAACTAATAAGAGTTAATACTTAATTTACACATGCCGCGATGCTGGGAGGACACGCTCATTCTACTCGTAGTTTTGATCCGGCATACTTGAACATAACTAATAAGATTTAATACTTAATTTACACACGCCGCGCTGCTGGGAGGACACGCTCATTCTACTCGTAGTTTTGATCCGGCATACTTGAACATAACTAATAAGAGTTAATACTTAATTTACACATGCCGCGATGCTGGGAGGACACGCTCATTCTACTCGTAGTTTTGATCCGGCATACTTGAACATAACTAATAAGAGTTAATACTTAATTTACACATGCCGCGATGCTGGGAGGACACGCTCATTCTACTCGTAGTTTTGATCCGGCATACTTGAACATAACTAATAAGATTTAATACTTAATTTACACACGCCGCGCTGCTGGGAGGACACGCTCATTCTACTCGTAGTTTTTCGCGAAACTTTGAATAGATTAAGAATTAAGCTTGTTAATATCGAGACGAGAAAAGCAAAGAATTTAAATTTAATATTTTATGAATAATGTGATTGGGTATAACCCGTATTAATAATACAATCAAAACAATAAAGACTAATAAAACAAATAAACAGTACAAATGTGAGTCGAAGGCATGTAAGAGGAAGACGAAAAAAAGTAAGAGAAATCGTATGAGCTGTATGAGTAGGTGTATGGATGTGGAAGATGTGAAATATGTATGTCCGGTTCCCCTACCTCGGAAACGGCTTGATGGTATGTATGTAATAATACAATTAAATAATATTGCGAGGTTTAGCCAACCGAGTAAACAGTGAGTGGATTTTCTTTCGACGCTTTTCTTCGAGGACTGCAGTAGATTCAAAATATATCTGATAATTTGGTACTTGGGTGCCTGGGTTCGAACTGCCACACAAGAGAAGAATACAAATAAAAGTTTAACATTGTGTTATCGTTTTGAAATTTTTAAAATCTAGAAATATAATTATCATATACCATACACGTTATTTGTTAAAACTTGGGACATGATAAACGTATCTTAACTTCATAGATCATGTTCGCGTACATTAAATACCAATACGCATATATCAAGACAGGATTTGAAGGATCAGAAAACGCAATATTCCAAAGGGTTAGGAGAGACCATTATTTTTACCCTTCTTCGTCCACTGTGATGTGAACTAATATAAAAAGAAACAGCATATCATTTTAGCGACGAAAAAAAGAGATAAACTACCCTTGTCGATTACTCTTAGAGAGAGTAAACAGTAGCTTTGGCGGTTAAACAGGAAACAAGGTAAATTTGAGCTGACCCTTTTTTAAATTTTATCTGTTTATTTTGAATTTTTAAAATTTCAGGGTTTATAATTTGAACGTAGATTTTATCATGGTAGCGTGATTTTGTACTCATATATTTCTTTTTAATAATCGAAGTGAATGTAATGTAAAAGAGAAGCAACATGCCTTGTATCAAAATTTTTAATATAAGTTATTGTATAACAGTTTACACACTATTAAATAATTAAATATGTGTACCAATAAATACTATTTTAAAACATATAATTTGAAAATTAATTGACGCATAAAAAACCTATTTATAAAAAATAAATCCTTTTTTTAACAATATTTTAAATTTAAAAAAAAGTTGTGGACTTGCGGTTATTATTTTACATTATTTCATTTACAACGAACCTGCAGTGGTTTTTTTTTAATATTTGATTCATTTGGTCGTATTTTTTAATAGAATAACATAGACTGAAGTAATTCCGAATTGAGTAGGAAAGCACGGAAAGAACGATCAAGCCAACGCCAACGATCTTCCGAATAAACGACAACGCCTAACCGGGTGACTGCATCTCGAAATAATAATAAACCGTTTTAGTTTTATTCCTTTTCTAAATTTGAGACAAAAACTTAAAAATGCAATTAAAAAATGGCAATGACGTCGAAAATCCCTTTCCTGATGTCTCCAGAAACGAATTTTTCGGGGGATAATAAATCGCTCCCTCGACGGCTTTGTTGCCTCCATTTCTCTTCCTGCCTAACGGTAAACCCCCCTTATAACCACCCGAATGACTCGTTAGAGCCCGACGAGTATTCGATGATGGTTTTTCACTAGCGTTGTTGCTGTCAATATCGTTATTTGAGGGCATTGATTTTAATTGAAGTATGTTATTACAAGAAGTCTACAACTGTGTTGAATAATTTCATTTTATAGAAAAAAATCAAGTAATTTTCAAGATACTTCACTCAAAACAGGTAATTATTATAAATACACATTTTTTAGACCTTAAACGCGCTGACCAGATTAAGCAGTGAGAAAATTGATAAATGGTCTAAATTTAAATACGAATGTAACTAAGCGGCTTAGTGACAAATTTTTGGTTTAAACTAACGCTAATTAAGGCGATTCACAAAAATTCTAACTTTAAAATTTTAAAAAAGAATCTCTTTGCTACGATAAAAAAAATGTAGATATCTTTGGAAAGTATTTGCTTACGTATTCGTAAATACAAACCATCCCATCCTGTTTAATTTGGATTTTATAAGGTTTGCATGATAATTTTCGATTTCATTCGTTTTCATAATTAGACGATTGATCGTGCTTTGAGTCTTTTCTGGGCCTCTTCATGCCTCTTGGGTACCACTGAATTTTTTCTGATGTCTATTGGGAATTTGATATGTTTATTACGTGCCCCCCCCCCCCCCTCCACAATTTACGCTTCATCTTTTTGCTTACCTTTATTACATTGATTGCTTTGTTACGAATCCAGGAGTTTCATTTACGGCCTCGTTTAGTATATTATAGCATGCATCTATCCATGATCCTCTGTGTGGTCTGAAGCTTACGTATGTTTTTTGATAACACTTCGGAGATCACTATTTCGTCGTTTTTAATTTTTATCTTCGTAAATCGAATTTTGAAAATAAATTAAATTCACAAGAGTGCAAGTCGATACTATAGGATAAGTAATTCCATTATTAAAAACCACAGTATTAATTGACAGCCTTTGCCGTAACATAAGTGTGCACTGGCGCATTGTCGTTAAGTAATCTCCTGCCTCGGGACAGCTTTCCTTTGTATTTGGTTTGCCGTGATGATCCCGGACTGCGCCACTTCTTAGAGTTGAATATTTGCCGGCCTTTTTCTTTCCTTTAAAAAAAACTGCATAACCGCTGGTTACATAATTTTTTCAATAACAAAATAAAACGAAAAAACACCTTCTATCGGCTCTAGTTGACTTATTACTGAGGCTAGAGGTGTGACATTTTAACTGTTACATCGTCTAACTACTCGTACGTGGTGGGTGAGACCGGTTTCTATTTATACCACGCACCTTAACTTGTTCAGGATGGGATTTTTCATAGCTTAATGTTATATTTATGAAATATCTCGTCATAACTACTCGTATTTGTAGGCGTTCAGTCGAGAATCCTTATCGACAGTTTTTACGTCAGTATTAAATTGCTGCTTCGAGTTGATCATGTGATTGGTGGGATAACAGCTCGATCCTAAATTCGTATGTTTTAACAAAATATGAAATATGATTATCACAATAGTTTTAATTTGATGAAAAGCATTATATATATTTTTTAACTCAATTTACAATAATTTGATAAAATTCATTAACCATCAATAAGGTCATAAGAATGTATTTTTTTACAGTTTTTACTTATTGCTTACTCTATTTTATCTCAACAAAACTTTTAAAATTGTTTTGAAGAGAGTTATAAGTTATAACATTTGGTTACTGTGTCAGCCTACTTCTATGACTAAATAGCAAATTAAATCCTTCAGGTGGCTTCGTAACTGATGAACTTTACTGTACAGTGGTATGCGTTGCAGCCTGTAGTTATTCATAACTGATAAACTTTACTGTACAGTGGTATGCGTTGCAACCTGAAGTTATTCGTAGCTGATGAACTTTACAGTATAGTGGTATGCGTTGCAGCCTGTAGTAATAAGATTGTCTTCTACATCTACACCAGGTCTAACCAATTGTACTTTTTGGTTTATCACTCTTCTTAAATAAAATATATGAAAAGATATTCGTAAAATCGATGTTTAATATGTTTTGTTAACATTTCTACTATGTATTGCGTCAAGAAGTGGGAAATCTAAAAAAAAAACGAATTACGAAAACAACAAAAATTCTAAGTTATTTTGTATAAAAACTTTTAAATATTTTTCATTTATGTAAAATTTTTTGTTTCTTGAAAAACTTTTTTAGATATAACGAAGTCAGTTGTTTTTGTTTATTTGAATTATGTGTCCATAATTATGTCACATTGCGTACAATTTCATTGATTGAGAATATGATTGTAAAAGTTTTTGTTTTGTCAATTAACAAAAAAAAAATGGCGAGCTACAAATTTATAACACCTGACTCAAGCCATTGTTATAACCCCCTAGCGGGAACTATGCTGAGGACACCCGTAGAAGAAAGGGGAAGTAAATAAATTAGCTATGTAATGACGTTGGGACAAAGAAATTAGCGAACCGACATTTAACAACGAAAGTGGTGTAATACTTTCAGATAGGTCCTTAATTTTTTAGAAAATTAATTAACATTAAATGACTTCCTTTAAAGTGTTAATGAATAGAAAAATATTTTTAAGATCATCTGATTTTAACAAACAACTGGTTATATCGAAAATTAATAGCGATGAGTAGTGGACACAGTATCCATGTTCTGCAGTATACGACACAGACTGAAGACGATTATAAATGACAGGAGTAAAGCGATGAATAGTGGACACAGTATCCATGTTCTGCAGTATACGACACAGACTGAAGACGATTATAAATGACAGGAGTAAAGTGATGAATAGTGGACACAGTATCAACGTTCTGCAGTATACGACACAGACTGAAGATGATTATAAATAACAGGAGTAAAGCGATGAATAGTGGACACAGTATCCATGTTCTGCAGTATACGACACAGACTGAAGACGATTATAAATGACAGGAGTAAAGCGATGAATAGTGGACACAGTATCAACGTTCTGCAGTATACGACACAGACTGAAGACGATTATAAATGACAGGAGTAAAGCGATGAGTAGTGGACACAGTATCCATGTCCTGCAGTATAGGACACAGACTGAAGACGATTATAAATGACAGGAGTAAAGCGATGAATAGTGAACACAGTATCAACGTTCTGCAGTATACGACACAGACTGAAGACGATTATAAATGACAGGAGTAAAGCGATGAATAGTGGACACAGTATCAACGTTCTGCAGTATACGACACAGACTGAAGACGATTATAAACGACAGGAGTAAAGCGATGAGTAGTGGACACAGTATCCATGTTCTGCAGTATACGACACAGACTGAAGACGATTATAAATGACAGGAGTAAAGCGATAAATAGTGGACACAGTATCAACGTTCTGCAGTATACGACACAGACTGAAGACGATTATAAATGACAGAAGTAAAAAGATGATTTTTGCTAAAATATGCATATTTATGCATACATAAAATTAAATAAATGTATGTGAAAACTTTGGCTTATAAATTACTCCAATTAAATCGTTTTTAGTAAATCAGTTGGTTCAGAAAGAGTTTTACTTTTTAAAATCTGTTAAACTAACATTCAAAAGGTTTAAAGGAAAACAAATTTCATCTTTTAAATTACGAGAATTATCATTTAGAAAACAAGTGTTATACGTATAGGCGTTAATATTTTATTTTAATTTTTTTTACTTTAAATGTCGTTTTCTGCTTTAATAAGCTCAAACTATTTTATACAGTCAAATTCCGTAGATCAAATATTCTTCAAACGAAAGAAAGAAAAATAATATTATTCTATTACGTTTACTTTTTATTTTCATTAGAGTAAAATTTATTTTACCATTAAGACTTTTTTACTCTTTCCACATTACATCGCATATGACAATTGGCATTTAAAAAAATCAATATTTCTTCTTTTTCCTTTTCCCTGGAGTCCACAGAACTTAACAGAATCAATCTCTGTTTCCTTACTTACTCAGTGCATTTTCCGTGTCGTCTGAAAAAATGTTTACTTATACCAATGAATTTTTATTATTTTTAAGGAAGAAATTGTGTTCAAAATTAACATATACGAGTATTTTGACGTTTTTTTTATTTGTTTTCATCGAAGTTAAATGTGCTGGTAATTGTGACAGAAAACTTATTTGAAAAATTGGATTAAAAATTCTTCTAGAAAATTAAAATAATTTTTTTTTTCTATTTTTTTACTTAATCTACTGTCATAATTACCGGCACAAATATTCATTGAGATCGATTGTTTCTCATATTTATGGGTTTTACAAATAACTGGCAATATTTTAAAAGAACCGTTATTATCACATTTTAAAGGCATCCAGTCAACTTACACCTTACGAAATAGAGAGGGAAAATTAATTTGAACATTTAATTCAGTGATGTTTTTTAAAACACTACAGACTGTACCATATATTGAGTGCACAAATAAAATGTTTATAGAATACTATTGTTATATTTTGAATAATTTAAGAAAATGCTTGATGTTCTATTTTATTTTAAACTAGTGTTAAAGATCAGTAATACTTCAAGTTTACTGTTTCAAGTTTCTAAAAGTGTTGACATTTGGTTTCCAAGGATGATGGGGAAATTTTATTTTTTTGCGTGAATGGTTAGTTTAAGGAACTTGTTCACACGGGTTAAGTAAAACCATTAAAGTTTACAAATGAATCACTCGTATGCAATTAATAAAAACACTATTTTTATATAATTGATGATATTTAATGTAAGCATATAACAGAAACTCTAAAACTTGAAACAAGTTTTCTCAATTTCAAATTTAAAAAAAGTATATTTTTATCTAAAATAAAGAAGGCAAAAATCCGTATTTACAAGTATTCTATGAACGTTTCGATTCTGAAAATTAAACATCTAAAATTCCCTAGAAGTTATGACATTTTCGTGAAAATTTTCTATCTGGGGGCGGCGAAAAGGGGTGTTTTATCCGGGATGCCAAGGCGGCATATTGTTTTAACATTCAACAAGTAGCTGAGTGGAATAATGAATCTTGAATTTATAAAAAATGTTTTATACTTTATAAAATAATTAATGAGTTTTGTTCATATGATATTTACGAGTAGAACTAATTTTAACAGTCGACTGCATTTTTTCAAAGAACCTGCATTAGGAAAATTACAAATTGAATATGCCGGTTTTTATACTTCATTTTGGTTGAAATGAATATCACGTATCATTGCTGTCATATGATGCTTAAATCATTGAAACCCTTGATTTTTCTAAAATGATTCCAGCCTGGTTTCCACTTAAGGTATTTTTAACGTCATGGTTGGCTGGAAGATGTTGCTACATGGCAATAAGCCTGTATATAACGAGTATAAGTGTAATAGAATATAAAATATGTAAAGTTGAAGAACAATATCTCCAAAAAGGTGGAAGGATAGGATAGGTAAGAATCAGCATCTTATGTTAAAAGGAACATTTCTAATGATATGTTATGTTAACATATCACAGGGCTAACTTAAGGGAAAGAGAAATAGGTTAAATAAATATTCAGTTTTAAAACTTTATTCTTATGAAAATATTTTAAGTCGAATTAATTTTCAATTATTCCACATAAAAAAATATTTTTGTAAACTAATACGCCGATAGTAAATATGTACGAGTATATTTTATTACTGGTGTGAAATATAACCAAACATTTTTTGAGTGTACATTAAACATTTACTCGTAAATATAACTTTTGTGATACTTAATATAGTAAGCTGCTTATCTTTAAAAAAATACTGTAGTTTTTGAAAATTGATAAAAATTAAAAATCTTCCTTAAAAATACTTGAAATGTTCATCAAAACATCTGTGCAACTCCTATAACTATTGCTTGCTACAATCGTTTTGTGATTATGTTAGTCAATTTTTGTCGAATGGTGACTCTTCCATTCGGATTTAAATAAAACTATAAATATACAAATTAAGTTAAAGCAAAGCGATAATTCCAACATTAAATAAAATTATTAATTTTCGGTCAAGTTCTTAGAATGCCATTGATATTTTTGAAAGAGAATAATTCAAACCATTAAAAGTATAATAACGTAATATTTACGAGTATATGTGGGGAGGGGAGGAGGGTCGTGCAAGATGAGCCCAGAGTTTTTGATACCGACTGATTTCAATTATACGAGTATTTTGGGAATCATGTAAACCCTATAGATTGATGCTTGATAAGTTTTTGCAGTGCTTTAAATAAAACATTATTTTTATTGATAAATACTTTTTAACTTTGCACACAATTTTGAAAGCAGTTCACAATATTATTTTTAAATTATTGTATTTTAGAAAGTCTAACTATCGAACGAATAAAAGTCTTACGGACGTTTTAGAAACAAGACGATAAGTTGTAAAATGTGTTTTTGAATAATATATGTTTAATGGTTCAAAGTGTCATATATAGTCTAGTATTCTTGATATTCTATCACCTTTATTTGCGATTATCCATCAATGGTGGAAAAATGTATCTTAAGTGTAATCCAAAAGAAAAATCATCTGAACCCACTTTAAACTCGATTTTATCTGTCGTTTAGGTATTTCACTACAAAATTTATCACCTTAATTGATAGTTTACCGTTAGACCAACTTGAGCCGGCCAAATTGGTTTTACTCCAAACTAATCTACGAGTATTAATCAAACATAAGCCATTTCCAAAGAAAAACAAACATGTGAGAAAATGTTACCTTTAATTTATTCGATTATATTATTTGCAAATCTTAATTGATTTAAAAACTTTACCATATTACTGATTTCTTTACTTGACTTTATTTTTTTTCTACCGCTTTCATTTTTTTTTCAATTTGGTTTTGCGTCTACATTTTCCCTTTGTTTACTTAACACGACGTTGAAAAACAACTTTCCAGTTGCTTGGTGTTTACTTAACACGACGTTGACCAACAACTTTCCAGTTGCTTGGTGTTTACTTAACACGACGTTGACCAACAACTTTCCAGTTGCTTGGTGTTTACTTAACACGACGTTGACCAACAACTTTCCAGTTGCTTGGTGTTTACTTAACACGACGTTGACCAACAACTTTCCAGTTGCTTGGTGTTTTTTTAAAAAAAAGTGATTTTGATCTTGTTTCTGGAGAACTGGATAACGTAATGAAGATCAGTGTATCGTGTATATTTAAATATAAATTTTATGTTTAATTATGCATGATACACTAATAGTTTTATTCATTTATACATTTTATGTTCGCATAGAATATAAAGTTTCATTTAAATTGAAAATTAAAGCCACTTTAAAAGTCGCTTTAACCGTCTGAAGAGCATTGAGTTTGCGTTATAAAATTTTACATTTTGTATTCCAGTCCAGTGTCTAAACGTGATGAACTAGATTTCCTTGAGTCCCGGTCTCTTGTTTTCACGTGATCGATACCTCTCCCAAAAAAGGCATATAACTGATATTTAGCACATATTTTTGTAGACAATTCAATATTTACCCTGACTTATGAAAGTATGCATGAATTGATTTATGATGGGGATTCTGATGTCGCGAAATTAGAGTGCAGAGAAGTATCAGATCTCGAAGATTTTGACTTATTAACCTTAATACCATGTGCAGCTTACGAGGTCAAAAAGAAACTAAAATTCATTGAATCCACCTAAAAGAAAATTGAGTCGTGTTTTTATAATTGGAAAAATCCATTGTATATATTTCTAATGGAAAATTTGCATCACAAAACCAAATGTAAGTTCCTTAAGAATCACCATATTTAATAAATTAAATAAGAGAAAAAAAATCTGTTATCTTATTTTTGCAATAAACAACTGTTGGCAATCTGTAACACGCAAACACCGAACATTTTACTTTGTTTCTTTGAGTTCATTACGACAAATTGAAAAATAAAGATTAGAAAATCAACGACTTAACGAAAGTGCAACGATTAAATAAGTGATCTGACATCTGGAACTATGTCAGCTTCTACACTTTTAGCGAAAACGATATTGAGCATAAATGCTTAGCATAGGTCAATTTAAACAATTTGCTATTCTAAGAAAGGTAAAATAATTAATGGAAATAATTTGAAAGGTCAAATGCAGGATGATTTTACTCAATCCAAAAGTAATAAAGTTATGCCCATTGTGAAATCCTGGAGGGAAATTTGAAAACATTACACAGGTTTCCGATTATTGTTTTCCCATACATAACTTTACAACTTTGAAAAGTAAAATCAAAACTAATTTAGTGCAAAAAATTATGAAGAAAAAATAAAACCGAAAAAAAAAAAACAAAAACGTCCTTTGTTTTATAATTTTGTGTAGCTTTGTAAAAATATTGACAAGTAAACGTTAAATGTTAACAAGTGTCTAATAAATTTGAATATTTTTTTATGTGCGTAAAACTGTTCATCATATACTCGTATTTGACTTTTGATATGGTAATTTTTAAACCAGTGGATTGAATATCCATAACCTGTGACGAGTATATCAGTACGAATGCAACATCAAAAATACATCTCCATTAATCTTCTGAAACCATACAAATTAGTAAGGAAGTTCATCAAGGTGACACTATTTCTCCAAATATGTTCAAAACTTCAATTGAATATCTCTTTAGTAAACTGAAATTGGGCAATAAGGGCTAACAGATTGATGAATATAAAAAGAGGAATGTTTTTCAACGTCTCCAGTCCAAAAAAAACCTACCTCACTTTAGACCAGTGTCTGCCAAACTTTTTTACTTCACGGCACACTGGTGAATGGGATTTGTTCCGCGGCACACCGAATCAAAATGCCTTAAAAAAGGAAATGCACCTTATTAATATGAATAAAGGAAATCATAGTGTTGGTAACTTTTTTTTAATATTATATCAACAAATATGTATGTACATAGGAGATAATAAGTTTATTAGAGAGAAGGCTGCAATTGATGTTTAGAAAGAGTCCTGTCAAAACGCGGCTCTAAATTAGATAAACAAACACATAACTCCTCGTCTACCATCTGTAACCGCTCTCGTTTTTTTTATTTCATTCCACGAGCGCTGAAAAACCAAATTCGCAAAGATACGAGGATCCTAACGGCAATAGAGATTTAATTACTGTTGAAGTCAATCGAGGATATTGACTCCAAAGCGAGATCCAAAATGCTGACAACTCTAGCTCAGAAAATGAGGCTTTGTGCACAGGGTCGTTTTTTAGATGTATTAAAATTTCTTCCTCTGTTAGTGTCAGGTGTGTACCGTCGAATCTTGTCTCTATTTCTAATTTTTTTGATGTTTCAATAAGAATTTATCCATCTGAACCCTTTGAAAATGATTTCCTTTCTTTTTAAATTGGTTTAATTTTATTAACGCTGAAGATGATATAATATTTCTATATATTTATTTATTATATTAGCAAAATGGGCCGTCATCTACTAAACACTGACAGTTTGTGTTAAAACTAATCAAAATTTATCTCACAAAATGTATTCGACGCACGACGCGTAGGTATACACAAGTGTCCGGACACCACGTTACTAAAACAAGTTCTAACTACCCAACTCTAGCATCGTATCGGCACATCGCAGCACAGAGCGGGTGCGCACGCTCACTAACTCACTCACACTCACTACGTTGCGTATTACCAGCGTCACTGTATCCCTGTGTCGCGTCGACTACTATGTACGAACGTGACAAATATTTATTTGAATATGTAGATGTTGAATTTATTTAAAATTGAAGAAAGTTTAAATGAATAGGCATTATTTAAAAAGAACAGTTTTGAGTTTTCTTCCTTCGCGGCACACCCTGAGACTTCTGGCGGCACACTAGTAACCCGCGGCGCACAGTTTGGCAGATAATGCTTTAGACAGTTATAATATTAAAAAGGTCGATATTCGAAGCAGTCCAGTTGAGAAAAGATAAAACCCTTGCAATTACCAATAAAGGGCTAGACGTCATTCTTGCGTGAATTATTGAAAACAGTCTCTACCGGCGCAGTCTCGAGTAATTGTAAGCAACATTTAATGATTATCTTTCTAATAATGCTGGACGATTCACAACTTTTCACACAAGCTTGACTTCGTATATCAGGAATCAACACATTTTCTGTTCGCTCCAGAAATTATATCCGCATACGCATAGCATAAACTTATTAGTACAGAGCCGTGGATATACTCGTATTATATGTAAAACTCATTAGCATAGAGATATCGCTAATATTTCTGCCAAACCTTTACCATGAGGGAGCTTTTAGTCCCCTACAGTCTAAAAATGAAACTATTGCTTTCTATTTTGCCACACACCAATGAATCGAAAAACGATTTGTGTGGCATTTAGGTGTTAAACGACTTAAAGTTTATCATAACAAATTCCAGGGTCCAAAAAGCCAACTTACATATATTATAAGTTCTTTTTTTCCTTAGTGATATTTATTGTTTATGTTTAAGTTAACAACACAGGCCCTTAATGTTCACCTTCTTGAGACATACATTATGTACACGTATCTTAATATATTTTTTTACTATTCATATTTATTTTATTCCTTGAAAGGCAATCAGTACGTGTTCTTCAGTGGAATGAATTTTCTTTAGTTTACAAACTTCTTCCGAAGTTGCGATGACAGCATGCTCACTTCATGTTGAAACTTTTCACACTGTTTATTCCACCGACAAAATGGCTTTCGGTTCTTGATAAAATATCTTTATTTTCAGAATTTCAGCATAAAAGCCTAAAACTACACAGACTATGAAAGAACTATCTATAGGAGAATAAAAGCTATTATATGCAAAAAAAAGTGAGTTAGGTTTTAAATATCAAAGGCTGTGTTCTTTAAAAAATACTTTTCGAGTTGAAAAACCAGCCCCATTGGATTACTCGTTCTTGAAACCCCGAACTTATCTTAAACAATTATACCCAAATACTAGAGGCAGAATGACCGGTGTCAATAATTTGTTAAAAAGATGGCAATTTTTTTTTTCAAAACCAAAATCAAGTTTTAAGGAATATTGTTATATTTTAAGTTGATTTCTTATTCTACTTAAGATATAAAACTCTAGCCCTCTGTCCTCTCTGCCTGCTACGACAGAGAAATCGCGTAATGGTATGTTTGGATGTTATATAAAACGTAAATGAAAACGTTAAAAGTTACATATCTGCAGTTACATTTTTGACTAATTTAAATTGATCGAGTTTTTTTTATTAAACATTAAGTTATTAATTTTTATTATAAAGCGAATGTGAATATAATTCACAGCATATAAATGAACGATCAATGAAACATATTTTCGATTTAAAAAACCTTGTATATCTAATATATAAAAACTGTGATATTTATGTATTGCCGATCTTACAATACTATTAATATAACTCGTAGAAACACGTCATATCCGTCATATTAAAAGTGATATGACATGTGGTTAGGTCACATCTTAATCAAATCTTTAAAAAACAAATCTCGTGGCTTTTTCGGATAAGTCAAATACAAAACTTCTTTTTCTCATTTTTTTTAAATATAAGGTTTAAACATAATGTATGTGTATGGAGCTAATAAGTATTATGTATCGAAACTATATCAGCCATTAGATAAATTATTTGGTGATCAAGGAAGCGTGAATGCGACTTTGCGTATGCTTGTAGGGAAATTGAATACCTCGTAGCGATAAGCAATAAAATCAATGGGGCACTTAAACGTAAAATATCGAACCAGAGGAACAAAGTCTGTTAAAAAATCGTATTTTAGTACCAACTAGAAGAGGCGACAGATGTTTGCCGCCATATGAAAGTGTGATGCTCTCACCTCTCTACCTACGCGGACGTGATAGTCCGTATGTAAGGTATGTATATAAATAAAACACAATGCTGGAGAATCGTATATGATAAACACACTACTTTTTTTAATTGAATAACTTAAGAATTAAGGTATTTAATACAGTAAGATTTTTTTCTTATCATTTGTGTTATTTTACTTTTTTTATTTATTAAGTGATCAAACAGCATATAAATTTGTATAAAAACACGAGAAATTTTCTTGCAAAAATCAGTCGCCACCTGGCGAATCACATGAAAAGTAAAATTTATTCGACATTTTCCAGTTTTCCGCGCAATAAATTAAGCTTCCGCCTCTAGATGTCGTTGGTAAGACCAATGTTCTACTGAGATAAAATCGTTTGTCCAATCTCTAAATATGATTAATGATTCATTAGAAAATTTAACACGATTTAAAAATGCTATTGAATCACATGTGTAATAAAAATAAAAAACTTCTTTTTACAGTAAAATTGTTAAATATTGACAAAAATATGAAATTTTCCATGCGCAATTAATAATTTTATATTTTTCTCTAACCCCTCTATTGGGTGATTTTTAAAGTGAATTCCACACGATCTTTAAACATTTTGATTTAACATATAACTTGATCATTGAATATACATATATTCAAATAATTTAAAACACACATTACATTATATTATGTAGAGGAACCCTTTTTATGCTTTAAATCTACAAGTAAATTTACAACTTGTGTTTGCAGAAAGCATTCTATGAAGTTTTAAATAAATAGAACAGAAATAACAATTATATATGTTCTGTAAATTCATATAGTATATGTTATTAATATTAAATATGATAAACTAAAAAATTCTCAGTAAAATTTATATCAATGTTTTTTTTCCAAATGGTACACACAAAGAGTTTGGATATAATATTTAAAAAAAAACGAAATGAAATAATTAAAACAAACATTACCAAGAATATGATATGATAAAACAATACGTGTTTTTCAGCAAAACATAAACATTCAAAATGATTAATGAAAACTTAAGGAAACATCTTTTATATTTTTACAATTTATTACACATTTTAAAATCTCAGATAAAATTGTAAATATTTTTATACGAATCAAACAATTAAATTGATGCTTTTTGTTTACCTAAAATTGTGTACTTTCTTGTTTTATAATCAAATGAAAGGTAATATAATTTCATCAACTTTTTTCATACGTTATATACTCGTACTTCAAAGTTTTACAAATCTATTGATATCAACAGTCAAATTCTACCGGAGAAGTTCGCCAGATGTCGTAAGTCACCACAATGAACTAAGGAAAATAAAATTTTAGAAATAAAATTCCCTTTTGTCGGTCATACTGAGAAAAAATGTATTTAAAAACATATTTTATTTATGTTAGGTACCCATGAAGACAACATTTAAGAAAGCAAATAATTTGATTTACAAGATACAAAATTAAAAGTTTTTCAATTATCAAACATGATAATGTAAATGATAACTGTTACGACAATATTTATAATCGGATGTATTCCAGAAAAAAA
>OX463843.1:39072661-39225585 GCA_949825065.1 Odontocerum albicorne | reverse complement strand
GTTTATTTTAGGTTTTCAGTTACTTCGCTACGTACTCCCCATCAATTTGATACGACATCACGGATGGCTGGCAAAGGTTGGCTGCGTGGTTTCTTGAAGAGAAATAAATATATTTCTTTAAGACAACCAACTGTCACCAACCAGTCTTGCCAGAGCAATCGGCTTAAATCAAACACAATGTGCCCGATTCTACGACAACTTGCACAACTTACTCACAAAGTATAAGTTTGCACCACACGCCATATATAATATGGACGAATCTGGCATCTCAACCGTTCCGAACAAACCTCCTTAAGTGCTTTCCAACAAGATATCCAGTGCAGAGAGAGGTACAAACGTGACTGTCGTATGCGCCATGAGTGCGAGTGGGCATTTTGTTCCTCCTGCATTCATATACCCTAGGAAAAGGATGAAGAGTGAACTACTTGATGGATCTCCACCCTCTTCAGTAAGAATGGTGTCTGATAGTAGCTTTATCAACCAGGAACTGTTTCTTGATTATATATCTCACTTCAAAGATCACATGAAGCCCATAAAAGTACAACCGATCCTGTTAATAATGTACAACCACAGTTCACACTGCTCCATTAGCGCTGTTAAATTATTTAGACTAAATAATATCGTAGCACTGTACGCTTCCACCTCACAGCAGTCATCGAAGGCAACCTCTGGACAGAAGTTTTTTCTCTCCTTTGAAAAATGCTCTAATGAGTGTGAAAAGTGGCTGACAAACCATCCTGGCCGAGCAATAACAGTTTACCAAATGGCATCAATATTCACTCTAGCTTACTTCAAGGCAGCTACTGTGGCAAACGCTGTTGAGGGTTTTAAAGTCACAGGAATACGTCCCTTCAATATAGACATATTTGATGAGGCAGATTTTTTGGCCAGTTATATCACCGAAAGAGAAGACCCTGCAATAGCAAATTCTCACGTGAAGTTAATCCAAGAATTAGGGGCATCCACTACTGCTACCATCCCTGAAATACCTGCTGCGACAGAAGGCACTCTAGAACCAGTTACGACATCAGGATCGTCAACTGCGACTACCGCAAACCCCAAATCGAGCACGGTAATCCTGGAAACACCAGCTGCAACCTCAGGATCGACATTAACTAATTTACACTCACAAACAGCTAATCCAACTCCCGGAACATCTATAACCTTCACGGACATTTCACCACCACCAAAATCATTTGCGCTCAGATCAAACCGGAAAAGCAAAAAATCAGAAATACTTACAAGCTCACCCATAAGCAACAACTTCTCGAAGAAGCAAACCGAAAAAGAAAGCTAGAGTGTACCCTGAACCAAATTAACATAAAGGGAAGGTCAGAAACTATGTCAGAAAATCGACATCAAAGAAAAAAATGTGGAGCTGCCCAGGATGCAAGGAAGTCTATTTCCGAAGATTGGATAGAGTGTATAATGTGAACTCAGTGGTGTGTGGAACATGTACAAATGTGATATCTGTGCCAAGGTGTCCCACGCGCACATTGCGCACTCTTAGGTTTCCAAGTGCGCACTCTTAACTACCTGTATATGTAAGAGTGCGCAAATGACTATCTTTAGATTTAATGATTTTAGTCGTTAAGTGCTTAAATTTTATTTTGTTTTTGTATGCAGTTATGTTAATAAGAGACGGTTTAATTTGAATAAAGTTAATTTTTGTAAAAATATTTGTTTTATTGATATCTTAAGTTAAACTTTAAGTGCGCACTCTTGGAGCACTCGACCCTACATGTATATTCTTACCATCACGCCATTTTTCTGCCAAGATAGCCAGAGAAAACATTGCGCCGGATTATCGACGTACATCTTTCGCCTCTTCCGCATTCATAACAAACACCTCACACAACTCCCCCGATTTTGCTGACTTTCTACGATTTCTTCTGACAAAATATCAGTCACTTGATCCAACCGTACTTTACTTGGCATTTCTTTACACGCCTTTCAACTCACATTAACACTATGCATACTATATATGTGTTGGTTTTGTTAAAAAAATATTATTTTTTATTTAGTAGTTCTTCTATTAATTTATCCTTTATGCTTTACCATGTCAACTTACTCTTCTTCATCTTACTCAATATATCAGTCTTGAGTTCACGTTCATCCATAATTACTTAATTCCGCATTCTTTCATAGCAATAATAAGAAAGAATGAAAAATTTAAGACAGAAACATAATAAATAAAATTTTAATGATTAATAATAATTCATGATAAATTTTAATATTAAAATATAGCAAAGAAGCAGTATTAGTAAATCTCACAACTGTGTACATTGAAATGAAATGGATACATTCTACCTAAAGCTTGTAGTTAACATTTAACATTTCACAAAGACCTCAGTAAACAATGTGAACTAGCGCTAACAGAAACCCTGTCAAAGGCGACTTGCAAAGCTTCAGCCAGCTTTACAGAGTGTTGGTTCCGTATTTTTTTAATAAATATATTATTAACCTTGTTATTATACAATAATTGTTAGCAATAACAATAAATACTGTGATATATTTGTTTTATTTAATTGTGATATTAATTTTAAACGAATTGGTTTATTTCTGCCAGTTTAATATTCAAATGACAACTTACGTAGCGCCATTTAGAGAGCACTCTCAAGGACGAAATTGTTTCGTAACAATTTTGGAATACATATAATAGACCAGTAGAATGTGTTTTTCTTGTATACAACATTTTTTCATGCAAAGAAAACAAAGTGATAATATGCAAAGTTTTTTTGTTTACGTATATGCTACGAGTAAAAACAAATTTATTTTACACATTTGTTATGCCCCTCTATAGTTTTTGCTTGTTTAACCCTATTAAGAACTTTAGTGTCATCAATAAATTAAAGAAAACAATTAATAAATAAATAATCTGTCGAAATCAGATATTCATGTGATTCGAACAGTCAACGTTGAATCATTTTATTTTAAAGATTCTGTATTTTAAAAATGAATCTTTCTTCTGAATTGGCTTATTCCGTGGAACATTTAGCCAACATATAAACATATTTGAATAATATCTCGTTAATTTTTAAGAAAATCAGTCATCCGGCTCATTTCTCGATTTTTTTTATCGTAATAATTATTTAATCGTCTTGCTAAAATTAACAATTTTGAATAGTTTCTTAACCCGTCCATATGTTTATTTACAATCATAATAAAGTTTATAATAATAACAAAATTAAATATTATGCTAGAAATAATTATAAAAAATAAAATTTTCAGTTCAGAAAGAACTAAGCGATACAAGAACTCATATTGGTTTCGTACGATTCACAATACACAATCTAAACCAGATGCCATCAAAAGGTCTGGGCGCATCTGATGAGGCGCCTCCCCAATGTAAAGGGAAGAAACTGAGGACATCATAGATATTCTTCAACACTCACACTATACAAAAAAGAAAACTAAAACATAATTATATAGTATTTGCTTTCATGACAAACTTATACTTATTAAAAAAAATATCAATCAAATGCCAGAATTTAATCATACATAAAGAGTTTTTAATATACATAAACATACAAAATACATAAACACCATTCATACCTTGATATATTCCTGCAAAATATATACACATACACATTATTTGGTATTCAAAGATATATTACATAAATCATTAATTGTAAATGTATATAATTTGACCGATTTTGTTAAAAACATCCAAGTTTACTTATTTATTTAATGAATATTATTTTTTTATAAAGAAAATCTATTATGTTTTAAATTCTGCCGCAACTTTTTTGAAGATTCAATATATTTTACTACATTTTTTTTCAATTATTAGAAGTAAAATATCACTGGGAAAAATATTTGGCATATAGATGTTTTAACACAATAAGCAATATCGTTGTTAAGAGTGAATTTTAGTTAAAAATTGATGTTATTGGGTATACAAATTAGTTGGGTCCGTTTTTTTGTGTTCAATAATGCATTTATTTCTAAACAAAATGAATGAACAGATCAATTAACGTATTGTCTATCGCTGGCTGCTACTTTTTCCCATCTCTCAGGCAATTTTAGAATTCCATCTCGAAAAAAGCCAATTTTCGGTTTCTACGAAAGAAGTGACCTGCCAAATCGTGCTGCATCCTTCGGAACAACCAGTAATCAGAAGAAGCAATGTCCAGGGAATACAGCGGGTGCGGTAAAACATCCCATTTGAGCGTTTCCAATATTTTTTTACGACTTTTGCGACATGAGGCCGAGCTTTGTCATGAAGAAGAATAACTTTATCATGTCTTTGCTCGTATTCCGGCCGTTTTTCTCGCAATGCATGACTCAAACGAATTAATTGTAGCCGATACCGATCGCCCGTAATGGAATCGCCAGGTTTTAGCACCTCATAGTAAACAACACCCCTTTGGTCCCACCAGATACAGAGCATGATCTTCGAACCATGTATGTTTGGTTTTGGTGTTGATGTTGAGGTCGATGGCAACGATTGACTGGGCTTAGCGTAGTATTTTTTCTTCTTGGGGTTGTCGTAGAATATCCACTTCTCATCTCCAGTTACAATCCGATGCAAAAACCTTTCCTTTGTTGCCTTTGAATCAGCTGCTCGCAAGTGAAAAATCGCCTTTCAACGTCCATCGGTTTCAGTTCATAAGGCACTCAATTTTCTTGTTTTTGAATCATTCCCATGGCTCTCAATCGTACGGGAACGGCTTGTTGAGTCACTCCCAATGATTCTGCAAGCTCCTTTTGCGTTTGACTCTGATCTTCTTCGAGTAATGCCTCTAATTCTTTGTCCTCGAATTTTTTTGGCTGTCCAGAGCGAGACTTGTCTTTGACGCTGAAATCTCCATCCTTGAAACGTCGAAACCATTCCCTACATGATTTATCAGTTTGAGCAGCGTCACCATAAACTTCGACAAGCATTCGATGGACTTCAGCTGCACTTTTCTTCCAATTAAAGCAGAAAATTAAAACCTCCCGCAAATGCTGCTTGGTTAACACAAAATTCGACATTTTCAACATTGTAAAAAACAAGGTTTTTGCATGAAACTCAAAGCGATATAAACTGAATATTATTGGCAGATGTCTAACCTCTCTGAAACCGCCAAAATCGGCTGTCACTATGAACCATGCATAACAGACAGAGCCATCTTTTGGAAACGGACCGATCTAATTTGTACTCCTAATTATAATATAAGGGTAATATATATAGCGATGTTTAGAGAGCAAACTCCTTTCAAGGGCGTAATGTGTTCAGTGTGGCGAAAAAGTCACCGTTGAGGTGGTTTTGCATATGATGAAAATATGGAAAGTAAAAACATAATGAACAAATAAGGAATGCAATCATGAGTGGGAGTGTGAGTCGTGTCTAGAGACCAGCAGTGAAAAGTAAGGTTCGACAAAGGGAATGAAATTTCGAATGGTAAGAAAAACGGAAGGAAATGTATGTGAAGTATGGAGATGATGTGGAGAAGGCTAAGGAAGTGTGTCGATATCGGAAAGTTTGACGCTTTGTGCTTTCAGCCTACCATGACAGGAAAAGGGCGTAATAATACATATGTATGATATGTACTAATGAAAATGGACACATAGTAAAAAATTTTATGTTCCAGATACAAAACCTTGTTTTAATTGGATACTTTAATATTTTAAACATAACATTTGACTTTCGCTATACATATAAATAGATATATAGGTTACCGCAAGTGTCCATCTCTGTCTATTGACAGTTTCATTCACCGCTGACTAAAAAAACAGCTGTGGTTTCACGAAGAGGCTTAAAATAACATTCTAGAGAATATTGAAATAGAACGACTAGGATATCTAATACTCGTACCAAACAGTTTGTCACCAGTCACATCCGACTGTCTAAGGTTATGGTTCAGAAAAGAAATACATCGATTAGCATGATTGTATTGTATTACACCATTACACGTTCGTTGTTTACAGTACAACGAAAGTGTTATACAATAAATGACGAGTAAATGACGGTGTCCTTGATAATCACGGGTTCGGTACATTACTATTTATCAGGATATATATATATATATATATATATATATATATATATATATATATATATATATATATATATATATATATATATATATATATATATATATATATATATATAATATATATATATATATATATATATATATATATATATATATATATATATATATATATATATATATATATATATATATATATATATATATATATATATATATATATATATATATATAGGATATTTACAGGATATATAAAGAATATTTACATGATACCTTGAATGTCAGGTCAGTTATATTTAAACTGAATTATAGTTAATAAAATATTTAGAGAAGCCAAATGCACATGTACAGCAATTTCTGTTCATTAAGAATGATAAAAAGGGTTTAAATGTAAGATGATAAAAATGGTTTAATTGAAAACAAAACACCGTAACTTTTTTTAACACAATTGGGTACGGACGAAAAAAAGATATCAAAATTACAGTAGTGCACGTAGCTTAGAGATAATGGGGTTCAGGTCAAGTCAGCACCATGGACTAGTTGATCCAATAATAATACCTTAGTTCTCACGTGACAATTGTTCGATGCTCACTCAGATTGATTTTGTTTACTTGTATTTTATTCTCAGCCTTCATTATTGTTCTCGTACTTAGTAATGTATTGATTATTGAATCGTTCATGAATCTTTTATTTGCAAATTAAATTCAACTGTTTACAAATCAAATCCAAAAATAATACATATGTATTAATATGTAACAATTTATTGTTTTGAATTTGGTAAGTCTTTGCAGGGTTATACAAAAATTGAACTCATCGTACATTACACTTTATGATGATCAAATAATTACTTTTAAGTTAGTATGTATTTAAATATATATCTTTGTTTTACATGGGGACTTATGAATATGTTCACAAAACATTGAATTTAATTTGCAAAAGGTTGAATTCGAAATGCAAAATCAGTATTTTTTTATTTTAGGTTATGTAGTGTTATGTCGAGTAAATTCGAAAACGAAGTTTTTTTGAACAACTCTGCAAACATTATTAAATTTCTAAACTGCAGATAATATGCAAGTACTCGCACGACAACACAACACCAATAAAACGTGGTAGTATGGTTGAGGGAGGTACCATGTAGTTTAAGATATAGATAATATATGCGCCAACACGCAAACGTCCGGGAAATGCCCGGGTATTGACATAAGACACAGATTGTCAAAGCATTCTTCTAATATCACCTGTATTAGATTTCAAATATTTATTCCATGCAATGAAAAAATAAGTTTGTATAAAACTTGTTGTTTTCAATATTAGTTCAACAAAAAAAGCAGTCGGTGCTCATGATTTTTAATCAAGATTTTCAATTTGAATTCACATGGATATCAAATTTTACGAGTAAGTAGTGTTTTTTTCATATCACACTGATTTTTCGAGTTTTTCGTTGCTCTCTTACATAAAAATGTCACAATAAGATGAAACATGTAGAAAAAAAAAAATTCAACTATTTATCGTTCAAGTTCCCCATTTGTTTGTTTGTTGTAAGATGTGTTCAAGGTGTGATTTAGGGCGCTTGAAGTATTTTACAATAACAATTCAGTTACAAACAAAAAGATGAGTTATTTATAACATTTGAACATTTTAAATATCGCTGCTAAAAAATCATTCACGATAACTCGTGACCGGATTTGTATGCATGTTTATGACAGAAAAATACTGCATGAATGTTATAATGCAGTGTACAATCGCCAGGTATTGAGATATCGTCACAATATAAAGTAATCAATGTTTTCCATAAATTAACAACTTATAAACATTGTTTTTTAATTCATGTTCTGAACGTTTTTAAGTTTTTATTAGACAATTATAATTTTTTTTTAATTATGGTTTACACGTATTTTCGATATATTTTGGACCGCCCTGCATCGAAACGCTTACACTATTTGACATTAATATTCATTTATTTCTCTAGGTCTTTTGGTTATCTAAATGTTTCCATGAGCGTTTTTGATACTCGGCAACATTTAACAAAACTAATTAATTTTACTTAGAAAGTTTTTCAGTAAGCATTTAGGTCCACAGCTTTCCACCATTTTGAATAACCATCAAAATAGCTGTATTAGCCTTGCATGTCTTATGAGAGAGGTTCAAATTTCGTTAAAATACTAAAAACCCAAACCACACTCATTATTTCCTCATTTTTTTAAAAATTTATGTATCATTTTGAAATTTTTACAGTAAAATAATAGCTTCTCAGGTTCGTCATTGTTCACATATAAGTCAAGTTTGAGCAAAATATAAAGACCCTTACACATACATTCAAAATTGTTTCTATAGTACGTACCATGCATCAGTGTATGGTATTGAGCTCAATATTACCCAAATTTTTGAGTAATTTATTAGTATTTATAGTGAAATTAAATGATAGTAGTGAAAGTAAATGATATGGATCATTATAAATATATTAGATGAGAATAAACTGAATTCTTGTAATTAAATAATAAACTATTAGGGTTAATCATGTAATGAAAAATTAGAGTGAATGCAAAAAAAATAGAGCAATTACGAAAGATAGGCAGTTATAAATAATAAAAAAACATTATTAACATATGACTGAAGAATTTTCAACATAAATCACTATAATTATAAATTATTTACCTACGTAGTTATTTTATGACGCGGGGAATTGTTAAACCAATTTTGTTTAATAATAGAGATATTTTATTTTTTAATTAGGTACATTAAAAAATATATATATTTTACTAAATCTGCTTTTGAACTATCCTTTTCCCAAAGGTCTCTATATTTTGCTAGAACTCTACACTCTCTCAATCGCTTTTTTTTTAGTTAAAAACATATCGTTCAATATTTCATTCAGGATTCGCCATCAGCAATGTAAAATATTATTTTCTTTTTGGATACGTGTCGAAAATGTAAGTGATATCTGTGAAGTGATATCGACAGGATTTTTCCCCACTGTTTGTTAAATTTCTTTCCACAGAACAGAACAAAGAAATTTTTCATAAATTAATAAAAAGTTTATCTTACAGTGAACCTCAGGGAAACAAATAATCAAGTATTGAATGTTGACATCTCAAAATCTGTTTTCAGCGAGCTTTATTGTACCTTTCTCATATGTTGTTAGGATTTGGTTGTTGCTGCAGCTGTGATTGACCATTAAAATTTATTACAGCCATAATTAGCCATTGAAATTCCATTCACGTTATATTATATATCGTGAGAATGTTTACGCGAGAAGTGTGAGATTTGTTTTCATTGATGTTTTCCCATCATCGACCATCCTAGGAATTATCGCCTTTAGAGTGATTGCACGTGAATCTTATAAACAAATTTTAGAAGTACATAACTCTACACCATGGTCAGTAAATTTCAGCCGTGATTAACCATTAAAATTTCATTTGACGGCCGTAAATCTTAATTGCCTAACGGTCGCCGCTCTATAATAACAAATTTTACTATGACGTCAGAATCCTGCAGCCTATAAAATAGGCGTAAACAGCCTCTGTCCGGTCTTCTTGGCTCAGGTTTCGTCCAGTTAAAAGTTTTTGTACTTATCACTGATTGTTGTAATTTAATTCCAAGTATTCTAAAAGGATTTCTATAAACTAGAGTGTTTACTTTATTTCCATATGATTTGCTGAGTAAATTCTGGATAGTTTATCCAAATGATGATTTCGTTATTGACGTCCGTCTTTACTGAGTGAATTCTGGGTAATTTATCCAAGTGAAGATCTTGAGATTGACGTCCGACTTTATCTCTGGCCAAAGTCAGCTAATTCTGACAAAACATCGAGTGCACGGGAGGTCTAGAAGTCTTCAAGACCGGCACGAATCTCAAAAAGCCCACTCGAGATTCCGTATCTTCACGCCTGACTGTAGACGCCACGAGTTGACAGCGACGACCTATACGACGGCGACTTCTTCACTTCAAGGGTCTTGTAATAGCGGCATAAGGTTTGAGAGACCTATAGAGGTCATACATCTAGCGCTGAACATTGAAAATACATTGTGTCTATTGTATTGAAGTAAGGTGAATTTATTTATTTTCTTTGCTTGCCATTGCTTGGTGGATCTAAGTAAATTTAGAGATTGGTGATATCCAAGTAAATTTAGAGATTGATGATATCCAAGTTATAAGAGTTGACACAGGTCCGCAACGAATTGTTGGAATTGTTGTGGAATTACCCCTCTAATAAAAAAGATACTTCGTCTGTCTGTCCATTTGAAAGGATAGCGGAGTATCAGAAAGTTGTCTGTCCAATTGAAGTATACCCGGATATCTAATAGAACATTGCATTACCACTACTCTGAGCTAGCGGATTAAAACACATACATTGTTAACATCTAGGGTTGTAATTGTAAATTAAATAATAAGGGCAAATCGTATTAATGTTTTCTACTTAGCACTTTAGTAATTATGTTTTAAAAAAATCTAATTTGGAGCAAAATATTTGTGTAAAATACACTGATGATAAAAAATATTTATAATTCATGTGAAATGGCGATATTTGAAATATTTAAAAATTGTACGTGTTAATTTCTTCTCACGACATACCAATATTTTTTTTTCTAATTCCCATTCTTAAAATCTTGAAATCCCTTGATACCATTTGACAAATGAACTTTCTTTTAAAATTTCCTGCATTTTAAACACAGTATTTGAACTTCTTATAGAATATCTTTAAAGTTTAAGCATGTCGGTGACTCACAAAATTATGAATATTTTGTAGAGGAAATTTGTTTTCGCTAAATCATTAAGATATTGAATTCTCGCACCAAATTATTTTCGTACATGTTCATTTGATGAAATACAATTTTTCGACTGATTTTCGTGAATATGTTTGAACTACAAAATAAAAGTTATGGTTTATATTTCTCAAAGCTGGTTATTTTCGAGTTATAATATTCTAGCTTCCTGATCTCACGTATAATATATACTGATCTGACTTACGAGTATAACAACTATTTATACTAAAAATCATTGATTCGTGATGTTCATTATTTGATGTCAATATAAAATAAACATATATAACCACCATTGTACTAGAATTCCATGCAATTACGTCAGAATTGTAAAAGAATGCACAAATTGTAACTATCCATGTGTTATTATTTAATCAATGCATGTATTAAACGGAGTGGGATAGTGATAAACTAACATCAGCTTGATATCATCTGCACGGTTCTGACATCTGTACAGTTTCCTTTTTAAATTATATATTTATGTTTTTTTTTTGGTTTATTCTTTCTTTAAGACATTAACATAAAATAAAAAATACACATTCATATTTTGATTCTCATTTGAATGTTCTTTTTGGTCAAATATTTTTTTATGACTAGATATCAATCGACAATTAAATGTCATTTAAACCCATATTTATTATATACGTATCAGATAATATTTACCTATTTTCTATAAACAGGCATTATGTAAAGGTTTTAAAAACATTCACATTATGATTTAAACGACTTACTCGTATTTTTTTTAAATAAACACGTGCCTTCGATTTACACAAAACATATTTGTGTAATAAAAAGCATTTCAACACTTACTGCATCATCAACAGGTGACACTATAACTAAATATTAATTACTTCATATTTATATGTTTGTTATTAAATTTATGGTTTTATTTTAAGAATATAGTAAAACTGCCTATACGAGTATTATTGTTATTTCATATGTAAGTTTAAGTCGATTTAGATGATAACTACATGAAATAAATTTAGTAAGCATTAGATGGAAATTTAAAGTCCACTAATTTAATTGATAAGTCCTTTAATTTGGTATTTTCACAAAGTTTACCTACACCGATGTAGCCATACTAGCCGATTCTAGTCACCTTCTTACACTCAAATCAGCAGTTTTTATTAAGTGAAACATTGACTTACTACACTCTCTTTATAAAAATCAAATTAAAAAAAACTCAACACAATACCAC
Source organism: Odontocerum albicorne (assembly GCA_949825065.1). Taxonomy (NCBI): domain Eukaryota; kingdom Metazoa; phylum Arthropoda; class Insecta; order Trichoptera; family Odontoceridae; genus Odontocerum; species Odontocerum albicorne. The sequence continues at coordinate 39,213,648 of OX463843.1, read as the reverse complement.
GAGTCCTAATCGCAGGTAATAACGGATTTAATTAAGAATAAAAAGGAAACATATTTAATTCACGATTAAATTTGCACATATTATTATATATTGGTGAACATTTTATGGTTTGACCTGAATTAATTTTAGAGGCGGCTTTTATATTTTCATTTATTTATTTTTTATTTTTTAAATTACATGTACAAGGATATGGGCTGAAAAACATCTGATGTCCTCACGGCCGGGCTTGATGGTGTAATACGACTAAGGGGATGTTATGAAATGAGCCCCGGACTTTTGACAGCATCTCTCTTAAATACATTTAATTTCTACACAAAATCTTGAAATATATATACCATACTAGGATATATGTATGATTAATCCAATTTGCTGCTAATCGTATATATAATCCAATTTGCTGCTATCAATAATCCTATATTAATGTATATATGGTAAATAGGAATATGGTACATATATATTACAGAATGATTTGATACTTAAATGGGAATATAAACTACACAACATGATAAATTAAAGTATCAGGTGTGTTTTGCTTAACAAAAGTACTGTCAAACTGTAAATCGAAACAGATTTCTCACTTTAATTTAAGTTATGGTGTAGTTTTTTTTTACATTAGAGGGTCAAATTTTGCGATAGTAAAATGGAGTCCTACAGTATAAATACCTAATCAATGAATAAATACTTAAGATCTTGTAAACTCGCTTTATGATGACACAGCAAGTGTTGTAAAACATTGTGATATGCCAAAAATAATGTGGAATAAAACAAAATGACAGTCTATTAATTTTATATTATTTATGGAGTTCCACAAAGTGACGCCTGAGTTATTTAAATAAATATCAATGTTTTAAGTAAATTTAAAATGATATGCACATTGCGGCAAAAATGTTAATTTTATTACAGAACTAGTAGAATACACAGTTCAATCCGGAATATACGAGTATTCTTTTTTAACGTATTATTTTTACACAGTGATATTTGAAACCAAAAAAATACAAAAAAAAAAAAAAAATCCAAAGTTAAAAATTCAAATCTTTGTATTTATTTCAATTAGTCCTGGGTATTTTATATTCATAGTTACGTAAACGCTTTAACAAAATTTATCTTAAGAAGAAAACATAGGTAATGGATAAAACACTGGGTTCGCAATCTATGTATTTTGATAATACTTGTACATATTCATGAAATGCTTCGTTGGTTAACTTAACGTATCATGCTTAACTCTTAACTCTTTAAACTTCAATCAATTGGTTTACTAGGCTTTTCTTTATTTTTCAATTCAACGCACCCCAATTACTTTCTTACTAAAAACTTTTGTCCGTGTTTTGTAATGACAGACAACGTTAAGGAAATTGTCACAGACATTATTTTTGATATTTAAGTGTTAAGTAAGCATCAATCTTAAATACATGTTTATTTAATATCGACAATTTTACATAACTTATTCACTACTTAATGTTTATGGACGTAAATGGATATCAAAGTAATAAATCTTCACAACTTTCAACTTTGCGTATAACATTTATAATAAATTATAACATTTAAAAATCTTTAAGACGAGTCTTCAACAGTATTTAACGAGTAGTACAAACTTTGATAATAGGAGTAAATTGTGGACGTTCTAAAACACTGAAAAGAGACTTATAAATGTTGTGAAAATTCATGTAATTAGAATAAAACACAGGGTGATAATGTATAACAGAACATGAAATAAAGTTATTAAAGATGAATGTGAACGTGTGGCTGATGTAAGGTAAAGAAGAGCACTCAGATATGATTTGGGTACGTAGAACAAATGAATGAAGTAAGAGTTACAACATTAATATACAGCATCAATTTGAGTGGAAGGCGTGGTTTGGGAAGACCAAGGAAAGTATGGTTGAAAAGAGTGAAAAGGGGAATGATGTGGAAGAAACAAAATATATGAATCCCGATATGAAAGTCTGGCGTTCTCTCCTCGCCTAGGCTGATATGGAAACGACGTGATGGCTAAACGTCAAATCTCTCGTCAGTACTTTCAAATAAAATTTATTTATTCCTTTAGTATTTTGTCGTGGTTATTTTGTTGGTTACGTAGTTGGTTTTCATCAGCAGTATAACGTTTAATAAATCCCTCAACCGTTTCGATTCGAGGGTATCCCTTTTGAGTAAACTCTTTTAAAAGGGAAACATTAATTATCTTTAAATGCATCAAACCTTCGTGTTTGATATGAATGTAAGTTTATTCTGTATAAGTTATTTTAATTTGCTAATTATTATTACAAATATTGGCGCAATTAAAATTAGTGAAAGTATTTCAGTTGAAATCGAGTTATTCAATATTAATATTATTTGAGTTGTTAGAGATCTTATTCGTGATCACGTCACTTTAATAATAATCTATTCAAGTTAATAATGTAATTGAGTTGTTAGAGATCTTATTCGTGATCATGTCACTTTAATAATAAACTATTCAAGTTAATAATGTATTTGAGTTGTTAGAGATCTTATTCGTGATCACGTCACTTTAATAATAAACTATTCAGGTTAATAATGTATTAAAACATCGAAATGATAACTGCGTTATACAGTTCTTATAATTGCTTTATTAATTGAGAATTGAATATCCTTTTTATCTTTTGCCTCACAGTTTTTAATTTATTTGAACATCATAATTACTCATGAACTGAATCGAACATTTGACATTTAAAATTGTTTAAAAGTTTGATGAGAATGAGATCCCTAAATTATTGGTTAAGAAATCATTTTGAGAATAAGTAGAAAGTTGTATGGATTTTAAATATGAATGTTTAAGATACAGTTATGGATTCCAATACTTATGCATTATGAAGCATAAATCGCTTTCAAGAATTTGCGTAAATGATTTAAATTATTTAATTCATTGTGCATCGTCAAAAAACAATACACGAGGCCTTTTAAATATGTCACAAATTATATTGACAAAGAACTAAAAATGTTGATCCTGAAAACATAAATAACCAAAAACAAATGTTGTCATCAGTGAAATTTATAATTTATCTAAATATTACTTTTATCCCGTGTGTTTTTGAGAAATTGTAGTTAAATAAATATATGTGTTACATCCATAGTAAGAAATGAATTTTAACCAAACTCTCGTTGAATTTGGTGTTGATAAACCTTGAACGTTAAACAAAGGGACGATTTTGAAAGCGTGTTTCTACCCCTAGAACTGTCATATGTGATTGAGATGGCAACGTTTAAATGGCAGACCAACATCGCAGACATCGATAAGAGGGTTACAACCCAGCGTTTTAACTGGGTAGGGGCACATGGCCAAATGTATCGATGATAAGAATATTCTGAAAGTGCTGAAGAGACGACCAAGGCTAGGAAATAGAAGTGTGAGAAGACCATAGGAAGATGGTTGGATGTCATCAGAAAAGTGTCTGGAAGTAACTGGAAGCAATGTTCCAAAGATAATAATAAGTGAAACAGGAGAGGGACGGCTTATTTCCTATATCTAAAATTAAAGTTCTCAAAGCTTATGATGATGAAATAAATATTTTTTATACATGTGTTTTATATATGTCTTAAATCTGTATAACATTTTTATTATTGGTGGAGAGTATATGTTTCTGCTGAAATACAGATATTGAGTGTACACGTTTTTCTGCTTAAATAGTGACATTCATTTCTGAGTGATCCCGTTAGTTAAAACTTTAAACAATTTATTCAAAGCAGTGAAGATAGTGAGTGCTATGATGATGATGATGATGTTCATATGTTTTAACTCACATAGTAAGTTTTATGTTTTGTTGCTTATGACAGCAAAAAGAGAGCACGTGCTAATTTTTAAACCAGGGGTGATGGAAATACATATTTCTGTTAATGTTTGATATAAAAAAAAATCTTTGACGTTTTATTTTCGATTACATTTAACACAATATTTTCTTTTGTAGAATATTTAAAAAAGTATTATAATCGATTTTTAGAAAAAAAAAAGTTTTTTTATAGTTAGTTATTTAATTTGGTATGATTTTTGAATAAACGTTTGAATCCAAATTAAAGCTTGTGGTTTTTTAAGTTTATGTAAAAAAATCAAGAAAAACTACTCGATATACAATAGAAATCCAAAATTTTCGGACCTGAACAAGAAAAAGCGTATATGGAGAGATAATAAGTCGATCACGTACACCGCATGGTGACTTTACTTAAGAATAAAGTCATGAAATTACCTTTTTTTAAGTCATTTTTTGAACCTTACTTCGTATATATTATACATATATTCAAAACATTCATTTTAATGAACGTGCAATTCTCGCAAATAATAATATATTTGATTTACTTTTGTACATTTACATAATCACGTTAGTTTAATGGTTGGCACAAAGCATAGGTATTCATAAATTTATATTCTCGTACAACGATATTTTCAGTTAAATATTATTAATAAAAAAATATCAATAAAATTACTAATGCATTATATGAAAACACCAGAAATGAATGCATGGATAAAATGAGTGGCTTAAGTAAAATTAAGGAGCTTAAAGATGGTTTGGGCATTTGGAGATAATGATTAATGGACAAATGACTAACCGAGTTTACAATTTGGATCAACTGGATCAGATTTTCAAAAAAAAAAGTTTTGATAATACTCGTAGAATATTGTGCACGACGAGATTTACGATTATGGAGGAGCTGAAATTTGTGTCCTATAAAATAAGTTCTCTGTGCCTACCCCGTATGAGACACGGCATGATGATATAAAGATATGTATACTATTTTTTATGAGTATTATTTTATCAAGTCCGTCTATTTTCAACTATTGAATTAAATCATTGTTGATTTACTCAATGAAATAAATGTACACTATTTTGGAAATTTTCGTTCCTACTTTGTAAAGATATAAAAATTAAATAAGTCAAAGAGAAACTTCAAGCGCTAATAAATATTACCAATGGAGTTCGTTTGTTTACTTAAGCTACATCTTTTGGAATTGTTTGACCTGGGAGTAATGTTCTAAATAAATAAGTACATTAAATTACATTTTATTACTTCAACATTAGAACTTAATTATTTTTTAAACGAATTATTTTCGAAAATTTTATTGATGTTTTGATTTATTTGAATGTCTTACTGACTGAATATATTACTCAAACCTCAGTTTGATTCGATTTTTATAGTTACAAAAAAAAACACTTTAACCCTGAGAGATCGGCGCAATGCTATATCAGTGGAAGAAATTTGTTCTTCCCTTGTATTCTAAATGAATATCATTCATTTAGAATACAAGGGTACATATTCTAAAATATGTTTATGTTGTAAAAATATTTGTTTTTTGTTTTTTTGTTGTTTAAAATAAATATTTATCACGAACGTCCGAATCGTAAATATATTTCAGCACTAGATAGACAATTATATTTTTTTCTCGTAGCGCTCTCAGGGTTAAAGCACCACTAAAACGTTCATCCAAAAAATTACGAAATTCGAAACTTAAACTGAAATTACAAAATTCGGAGCAGGAAATCCAAAAGACTTCTGTACATAATATCGGAAGTTCCAAACTCGTGCAGAACAACTCCTATTACATAAAATACCGTGGCTGGTAATACACTACGCACAATGGTAACAACTTAAAAAATTATGTTAAGTGCGTGTACTTCAGTTAAGGTAAATCGAGTTTGCTCTATGTTGTGAAAGATATAAAATATTTTTTACACTTAATGTGAATTGATGTCCCATTTCAAGTTATACTTTAACATTTCTTATACAAACGTGTGGCACTTTTGTTGTACGTTACAGTACAGCGTGGTGGAATAATTGCCATGTGAAATTTTTTTGTATTGAACCAAAAACTATAAAGGGGCCTTAAATGAAAACCAGGCTGGAACCAAAATATTCACAGAATGGAACAACGACATCAAGGAAGGTGGGATTCCAATATGATGGGGGACTATTGTTGGTTTTTGTTCAGAGGAGGTGACACAAAGTACAAGAGGAAAAAATAGCTGTAAGTATTTCATATTTTAACAAAAAAATGTTGCTAGTAATCTGTATATAGCTGTTTATTCTAATGTAGGGGCTCCTAAATTATCTAATTTCAGTTTTCATTCAATTTAATACACAATCTCTAAAAAAATGTTGATTAGATCAAATTTATAAAAAAGGCCATTTTTTTAACAAAAAATTGTTTATAAGGTCAATTTTTCTTATAGTTATTGTTTTTTATTCTGCTTTTTTTATTTTTCCATGTAACAACATTCTGTGTCTCAATTTAGTATTTTAGAAATTTATTTGTTTTCATTGTTGTAATTACGATTTTTGAAGTGCGAAAAAACGTATTTATTTTATTAAAACCCTCCCCCTTCTGTCACACAAATATGTTACGTGATGCAAACTTTTCGCTACAATTTTCATAATCAAGAGGGTCGATTTAGTAAGAATCAGCTAATTTAATCTCTGTGACAGACAAAAAGTTAAAATTTGTTAACTATGTAGTGTTATCATATTGTCTAAGCTATAAGTCTAACTTTTTTTATCATTCAACTATTTGCCAGATTTTATTTCGTTGAAATAATTTTCATGTAGAATTTTAAAATCTAAAATTCACAATATTTCCTTATTTTTATTTTTATCACAAAGACTCAACATTTTAAGAATGATGATAACTTGTATCGTTTGGGGAGGATTTTCTGCTTGGAGGCAAGTCACCTTTACAGAATGGATACTGTGCAGAATCCCGGCTGCGAGTGTGGTTTGGATGATGAAACAATAGCCCATGTATTTTTCGGTTGTCCTTTGCGAGAACGATTTGATTTACTTAGTCGTATCTTTACCGCGTTTATTCTTTCTTCGTGAATCTTTCCCACTTATAGAATAATTGTTAATTGTTTGAAGTTTAATAAGTTACTTTGAATTTATAGAAATTGTCATTTTTCTAAATTCGTTTTTAATTTGGTGGCACAAATCATCTTTGTTTGGGTGGATTGCCTAGCATAAAAATAAAACTGCCAAATTGTTTTTCCTCTAGAGCTTTTTTATAATATAAGGTAAAAATATGAAATAAGCTATCCCAGTTCCGCATCCCTATCTTAAAGCGCGGTCGATATGAATAGCCCTTGAAGTTTCTACACTCTTTGCAGTTTTTTAAGTGGCTGTGAGGATGGATGGAGCGCAGCCTTAATTTAGAGACTCAGTCTTAATTTGACGATGACATGGTGGAAATGTTTGCTTGAAAACTCTCTTGCAACTGGAAAAATTCGTAATATGAAAATAATTGTGTGTGTTTATTTAATTTTTATATGTGATTATAAATAACTAAATATCTTATTTTTATTTTCTTGATCCTTCAAATTTAAGTACAAAAACCATTTTTAACAGTTTTTTTACGAATCTCATGAATACATGAATTTTTAGGTTTTTAATTTTTAATTCAAATAAAATAGTACCGTAATAAAAAAATCTCTTTTTACGGAACCACGGTTTTTTATTTTTACTCTGTATTAAATTAAATGTGAACAAAAAATCATATTCTGTAACGATGATGGAGGGTGTAGACAAATAAAGCTGTATGCCAAATAAATATTTTAAAGATACAGTTGATTTCAGTGACGATGAAGCGAATTATAGTTTTTCACAAGTTTTTTTATGTATTATAAAAGTACCAAAGTATTTTCTTTAAAACATTCATATACATTTTTCTATCTTTTTAACACGGATTTTTTTTTTAAATTTATTAATTAAAGTCACTTATTATTTTATTGTTAAATTCTAGATAGCTTTAAGTAGTCAATATATTTAAAAATAAAGTTATTGTATTTCGAAAGTGATAATGCAAACCAGGTGATAATGCAAAGAGGTTCATGGCAGCGCGGTAAAGCACTGGACTTCTGTGCGGAAGGTCGTCGGTCCGAACCCCGCGCTATGCTACTCCCCCCGAACGGCACGGGCACCCTGTCCGACTGTCCGACTGTCCGACTAGTGTGCGAAGGTATAAGCATACCTATGATTTCGATCATATCTATCATTAAAAAAACTGCGCAACACATTTTTTACCATAAGTATAAACTAATAATATAATGAAAAATTAACACCAAATTGTAAACCACCTTTTAATTTCACCCCTTCATTTATCCTGTTTTCAACCACTCCTACCAAGAATAACAATAATTATGAAAAAAAAAATGAAAAACGGTGAACTTTTTAAACGTTAAAGTTATTATGGTTAAATTAAATTGTAAACTATGGCTTTAATTACTTTCTTGTCTACTGTTGTGTTGGTTTCTGTCATCGTTATGGTTGCAAGGAAATCCCTTCGGAAGCCATACGGAGCAAAAAGAATGTAAGTATTTAATTCACGTTTGTTAGTTATTTCTCTTTATTTTATTTGAAAGTTATGAAAATGAAACACGCCTCTTATAAAAATATAAATGGAAGATTAAAAACCAATGTTTGATTCACACACTGTACTACGAGTAGTTACCATCTCTCTAACTTAGAATATTTCCAAGTTTTTTTCATGAACTGATAATACGAACAATTGAAATGAACGTTTACCACCATTTTTTTTAAATATGACAAACCTAAAAAATATATTATAATTGGTTCTGAATTACAGTACATATTCCATGTTTTGTCTATTTCTATAAATAAAATTTGGGAGATGTGTATTTATTGAGATTTTGAAAAGCTTATTTGCTAATAATTTCGGTGATCGTCAGTGGCTAATCATTTAGATACATGCGTACATACTACCCCATCATTTCCCTATTGGGTAGACAGAGAAGATAAAGGGCTAGACTTTACTACCACGACATCCATCTTTAGCCTCCTCCACATCCATACAACTTCTACGATTTCTCTGATTTTCTACATTGACTTCTTTCAAAATATCATTCACTTGATCCAACTTTACTTCGTTGGTCTTCTTCTTACATGTCATCCACTCACATTGACACTATATTTTTGTTTTGTTTGCCTTACTTCTTTCATTTGTTCTACATCCCTAAACCATATCGATGTGTTCTTCTTCATCTTACTTAACACATCAGTATTTAGTTCACAATCATCCCTAATCACTTTTAACTGTCAATTAACCCTTCCTTCCCTGTGATGGGTATCTTCTACACGTTGCTTCTAATAACCATCAATATCTCTATAAATATAATAAATACAAGGTTAAGATTTTAGGTATTCCTCCATAATATATTTACGCATTGATTAAAAAAATAATATTAATAATAATCAGAATTTATCGAGTACATCGTAGGTGTTTTGTGAACATCGGAAACAAATTCGCGTATAAACAGCGCTGTGCGTGCTTCGATCTTGGGTCTTGACGATAGGTGAAGAGTGTGCGGGAAGCGCGACACTATATTCGCATCTCACTCTTGCATACTTCACTGGAGCGCGAGGAGCTCAATGTTCTCAGTCGTGTTTTTTTCCTTCGAGGCATATAGACGGACTGCAGGGGTTTTTAAGTGATTAATTATTTCTGTTCGATAGTAAATGTTTTTTTTTGGGTATGTATGTCTCTAGATACTGTATTGTCATTATATATTATAAGTGTGTATAGTGTATTTACGTTTCTTTTCCGTTCATTTCTCCGAGCGGATACGTAATTTACTTATCAGCGATTTATTTGTGAACATTATTTACGGTAATTATTATTTTAAATATTAGATTTTTTATTACTCTGCTGAATTGTATTTCCTTTGTATATTTTCATATACCCTTCTATTTTTAGGAAAATAAATGACTGCGAGACATTTAACAGACGAAGAGATTGCGCTAGAACTAGAATATGATAGTGATATAGAGTTTGAAGTGAACGATGACATAACAGATACTGAAGATTTAGTCGAATTTGAAAAATCGGACTCAACATCTGACAGTGAAAATGAAGACGATGGAGAAAAACTTATATGGATATGAATGGAGTACATTACCAGCACCGTTATCGAAACGTCGAAAATGCAATATTGTCGCCTAAACCTCTGGTCTAAGAAACGGTAGTACATTAGTAGGCACAATGAGAGAAATGTTTGCTTTATTTATAAGCGCAGATATAGTGAGAGAAATATGTGAAGAAACGAATCGTCAATTGCGGCGTTTACCCGACAATAAGGTCGAGCAGTTATCCGAAGACGAACTTTATGCTTTCATCGGTATAATGCTCGCTTCTAGTAGAAATCGTACCCGAAAACTAAGTTTGAATGAGTTGTGGACAGGTGAAGAACCATTTTGTCAGCCGTTTTTCACTGCAGCTATGTCTCGAGACAGATTTATAAATATTTATAGTTATATTCGTTTCGATAACAGAGAGACAAGGTGAGAGAGATTTGAAGTTTCGTTGGACAAGTTAGAGCCAATAAAGTCCATTTTCAGTAAATTAGTAGGTGCGTGTAAGTCTAATTACTCTCCATCGACTGATATAACTGTGGATGAGCGTTTGGCGGCCTACAGAGGCAATTGCCCATTTCGGGTATATATGAAGTCGAAGCCAGCCAGGTATGGCATAAAGATTTGGGTGGCAGCTGATGCTAGAACAGCATATATTTGTAACATGCAAATTTATACAGGCATGATAAATAATAAAAGAGAAGTAAATCAAGGTAATCGTGTCGTAATGGAATTGGTGGAGCCTCAATACGGCACAAACAGGGGTATTACCACAGATAATTTCTTTACTTCAGTCCCATTGGCAGACAATCTTCTGTCTAAAAATCTGACTATCACTGGCACACTAAGAAAAAATAAGAGATAAATCCCTAAAGAGTTTTTAGCATCGAAAGAAAGGCCATTGCATAGTAGTTTGTTTGGTTTTACTCCAAATAAAACACTCGTGTCATATGTACCTCAGAAAAACAATAGAGTGTTGTTACTATCGTCTCAGTTTCTTGGCAATGAAATTAGCCAAACCGAAACAAAAAAAAACAGAAATTATTATTCAATATAATAAAACTAAAGGTACTGTTGACACAGGCGACAAAATGACCGCCGAATATTCTTGTGTAAGATCAACAAGAAGATGGCCGTTTCGTTTGTTTATGGAAATGCTAGACATAGCAGCACTCAACACATATTTATTATGGATTGAAAAGTATCCGGAGTGGAAAAAAAAACAATAGAAGCAAAAGAAAATGTTTTATAAGAGAGCTTAGTTTAGAATTGGCGAGGCCCAATATTATAAGAAGAAAAGATAGTAAGGTCAGATTCCATAAACAACAGCTAGATGCTTTTGACACAGTTTTATCCTATTATCAGCAAATATCAACCGCAACTGCTGTCACTAATGATAATATTTCAAGAAATCCACCGGGTGAATCAACAAGCGTATCAGGGTCCCGAGCACCGGCGAGAACTTGCAGATTTTGCCCATACAATGCTAAAAAAAGAAGCACGATAGTTTGTCACATTTGTCAAAAAACTGTGTGTACAAGCCACCGAAAAGAGAAAAAATACATATTTTGCGGCAATTGCGATAAAATTTAGAATTGGTTTGGTTTTTATATTTTGTTTTAATTTTATTCGTGTTAATTTACGTCATTTTGTTTATTGTGTTTAATTATAGTACTTGTGAAATTATCCATACTTGAATTTGTTTTTTAAGATATTATTTACGTACACATACTATTTTTTATTTAATTAACAAAATATATGTAATGATTTGAAACCCCTGGCAGTGTGGTAGTGGGAGTAAGCCACGTCGGTTACCAAGCCACGCGGCAGTAGCTTTTGGGCTTGCAACCAGATTGGACCTATGCCCGTTCCGTGAGCGTTGTCCGTTCCGTGAGAACTGGCAATACAAACGGCTCTGATAAACTAAAATGCAAAGGTTTTGGGTTTGTCGCAGGTCAAAAGTCAGTTATACTCGTATAATTCGAAACTTTCAACAAGACGATATAAGCGTATGCTGAGTTTACTAAGAAAGTCTGCGAAAGTAAGGAATATAAGTGTGCCTGGATTATTTGAGGTCGTGTTTGTGCTTGAAAGGAAGATGGAACTAAATTAATCTACATGAGCAGAGTCGGACCTAGATAAACTCTGACAATAGATAATCTCTCTCTTGGCGCCTGATAAAATGATTGAATCGTAACTTGTTTTTATTAAGATACGGCTTTGTATTTTCATGGATATTTTTTCCACCTGTAAGGCTGTAAACTTCTCTCTCCACACGCAATTTAATTTAATTGGCATCTCTCGCACTTCTAATGCATTGTCTTTTTTTATGGTGATACTTCCTGTTAGTTGTTCTAAAATGTCTACCCCTGTATATCCGCATCAGTTTTTTTCTCATAATTTCAGTATTTAATCTGCTTACACGTTTAATTTGTTTAATACAAATACTCAATCTATTGTCTATTAATAATTTTCGTAATCGCCAAACTAAGCCATTTAACTTAGATTAAGGATGCTAGAAGAGGATGGAAACACTGATGAGATAATCAGGATAATTAGATACCATGCGAGCGATGTCTCATTCTTTAAATCACTTATTACACAAGTGACTATCGGCAAATAAAAACAATTCGTCTAAACATACGATACGATAGAAACATAGATGATTTTGTTGTTTTTCTATCAGATATAAATGCTGACTTTGATTTAATTATCTTCACGCAGATAAAGCTAGGTTTTGGCTAAAACACATACATGGTTATAATAGAAATGTATAACTCGATACATAATTATACTCAAATTAAACGAATGGTAACATATGCTAAAATATATCTTGAGATTACTGTTTCTGAAATAAGCACCACTGCTGCTAATGTGTTGAGGATCCAACTGAATATGCAATCTATAATTGCTGTTTACTGTCCTCCACACATGCATAATATCGAGTGTTTTGGTGGCTCTCGATCAATTAATTAAGCAGAATTCTCAGAAGGTTATACGTGTAGGGGATGTGAACATTGATATTTTATTTGAAAATCAAAAAAGGACCTTAAATTATTTAAACTAATGCCTTTTCATGAATTGATTCATGTTATTGCGACTCCCACACGCGTGGTTTTATGTTTGGATTCTTGCATTGATTACGCAATGGTGAGAGCTCAACAGAAAGCTAGAACAAGAATGTATAAGACAACAATTACTGATAATAACGCGACTTTATTGGGTTTTTCAGAAAGGACAAGAAACCCAATTTGGATGGTCATAAAAAATTTAAAAATTACAAACATTCCAGAGCTCCTGCACTAACTTGATTCAGAAACTTGACAAGATACCCTCAATTCGCATAATGTAAACGAAGCTCTGGAGAGCTTTATCAATACTTTCAATTTCATTACCAACACAGCCACACAATAAAAACAGAAAGTACACAAAACGGAAACCTTGAATCACTGATAGATTGATTGTTGAAACTTTTTCAACTGCATTGAAACGTTCGTATATTATACCAATACATAAAGGAGGCTCAATGGATGGTTTAAAAAAGTATAGACCCATATCTCTATTGATTACTCTCTCAAAAAATACTGAGAAAATAGTGAAGGACCAACGGATGAAATTTGACCATGTGCAGAACATTATCTCTCCTAATCAATTTTGGTTCCAAAAGAAGGTGGGAATCGAAACTGCTTTGCTTAGTCTAGTAAATAGTGTAACCACCACTTTGGATAACAAGAGAACATGTTTGGCAGTTTTTTTAACCTTGCAAAAGCTTTTGTGTCTGTTTGATACTGTGTCTCACCAAATATTACTTACCAGATTGATGAAGGTAAGCATGTGTGTGCGCTCTTTTAGTTGGTTCTCTCCATACTTATCTGATACGAGGGTTGCTACTTAAGTTTTGAGATATGGCCAACATACAACACTAGTGTAGATACGTCAAATCTGACATCAGCATCGTAAAGTTTGACGTTTTTAATGGTATACGTGCCCAGAAAATTTTGTCATACGAGTGCTATTTGTGTTGTTTACAGTGACTTGAAAAGTTCATCTCGGCCAAAAATGGAATTAAATCGTGAACATTTTTTTATGATTTTCGACGTAGACTAACTCAACAACAGTGGACCGATCAACTCGCTCCGACTTTGGGTGATAAATCACCGTTCCGGGCTACTGTGTTTCGCTGGTTTTCCGAATTCAATCGTGGTCGTAGTTTGCTCCAGGACGAATTTTGTGAAGGTTGACCAAAATCGATTGTTGTGCCAGAAAACATCGATGCTGTGCGTGAACTGATATTGCAAGATCGTTATGTTACTTATCGTGAGATTGAGGCATGTTTGGGCATTAGTGTTACTTGCATACATTCAATATTGCATGAACATTTTGCCGTCAAAAAGATTTGTTCGCGAAGGATACCGCATAATTTGACAATCGCTCAAAAAAAGGCTCGTGTCGATTGGTCCAAAGAAATGTTGAAAAAATTCGATTGCGGTGCTTCAAGAGACGTCTATAAGATTGTGACAGGCGACGAATCATGGATCTATGCATATGAGCCAGAAACTAAACAGCAGTGACTGTATGGGTCTTTCAAGACGAGCCAAATCCAACAAAAGTTGTTCGCGCACGAAGCACTTCGAAGCAAATGGGGGCTTGTTTCTTCGGTATAAATGGGCATGTCGCAACAGTGCCTTTAGTGGAACGTCGTACGGTCAATTCTAAATGGTACACAACCGTTGGTTTGCCAGAAGTGTTCGGAGAAATGGGGAAAACCAACCGTCGAAGACGGATCATTCTCTACCACGACAATGCGAGCTCTCACACATCAACTCAAACAAGTGACTTTTTGAGCACTCAAAACATCGAATTGATGGGTCATCCGGCGTACAGCCCTGATTTGGTACCAAATTACTTATTTTTATTCCCGAACATCAAAAATAAATTGCGAGGTCCACGTTATTCGACGCGTGAAGAAGCGGTTGATGCGTTCAAAAGGCATGTTTTGAAGTTACCTCATTCTGAGTGGAAAAAGTGCTTCGAAAATTGGTTCAAATGTATACAAAAGTGTATTGATCTTCGTGGAGAGTATTTTGAAAAATAATAAAGTCATTTTCGATGCTAAATATTTGTCTGTCTCAAAACTTAAGTAGCAACCCTCGTATAACTAAGAGCGTTAAATTAGGTGATGGTATATTAGTGAGCCTCTTTCTGTGAAATTCGGAGTACCCCAAGGTAGTGTTGGGGTACTCCAAACCTATATGGAACCTACATTGTTCTTGATATATGTTAATCAGTTCTGTATTCTTTCTATCAGATTGTTACTTTTGCTGACGACACGGTTCTTCTGTTCGAGGGCAGAACATGGTATGATGTATTTTCAAAGACAAAGGAAGAATTGTATATAGTTAAAAAATGGATGGATTCAAATTTGTTGACTAAATTCCCAAAAAACTAATTACATCACATTTAGCATCCCTACAAGAAGTCAGACACCTATAATTAAATACTAACACTGCACACTTGTTCACCTTTGGCTGGATGTAGTTGTGTTTTTTTGGAAAGGGTTGATAGTTTAAAGCACCTTGGAGTTTTTGTTGAACAGTTTCTCCACTGAGAGGTCCATATTAATGATTTGAGCACAAAAATAAAAAAACAATAATTTGAAATGTGATCAATGAAAATGTTCTCAAAGCTATATACTTTGCTTTATGTCAGTCGCCAGTTTCCTACGGTATACCAGTTTGGGGAGGATGCACCTTAACACAAAAAATAAATACTACGGGTTTCCCAAAAATCGATTATAAAAACAATTACTAAAATTCCTCTCCGGTATCTCACAGCGGAGCTTTTCTGAGAGTAGTGGGTCCTAAACGTAGCCAACTTATGGTATATATCAAGTTCATTTTCTGGCACTACGAGTATCATCGAGAATAAGGGAAAATGCAGACTCAGCAGAGATACATGAAATGCATGGCAACTGATCAAATGTTCACAATCCCTAGAGTTAAAACCTATTTTGCCCAAAGGCAATGTGCCTATTTGGCTCCCATGGTATACAATGGAGTGCCGAATTCAAAAAAAAAATAGGCAGTCGATCGGAGCGTGGTTGTTATTGCGACAGGAGTTTGAATACTTGGACTTGCAAGATGAATGTCTTGTAGCAAAGGTTTGTATAAACCCTTGAGTGTGGTGTGGTGCGGAACATTGTGGGTTGAAGTTTTTGGTATGTCTGGAGTGTTGAAGTGTGAGGGGTTTGTTTCGCGTAATATACTATATACTTATGTAATTGAGTGTCACTTTTTGACAGGTTGATAAGAGTATGCAACGGGGGTTTATACAACCAAAAATCGGAACATTTTTATTTTTTCATGCTATATATCCTCAGTGAGATACAGGCAAAATCCTAGTTTACTGGGAACACGACAAATGAAAGGCAATAAACTAAGATCCATTAAAATTGTGTGTCTAAATTAAATTACCTGTTGTTTTTTGCCAATTGTGTATTTATAGAATTTCTTGTCACGTATAAATAAATCAACAAAAATTAAAAAAAAACATTGATTCTTTCAAACAGGCTTATCTTATCTGTCAAAAAGGCGCAACTTAAAGGCCTGAATGGATTACTCGTATTTTATGAACCAAAAAAGACATCCCATTTTGAGGCATAAACAAGGTAAAGGGGGATGAATTAACCGCAACAAGGTAAAGGGGAATGAATTAACATTGAACCAGTTTCACTTGCAAAAATACGTCTGATAAGGACGTGTCGTCTCTTCCACACCGTTAAACCTAATAAAATCGTTAAAAAGTTAAGAACTGAAAACACACGCATTACACCAGATTTTAGATAAATATAATATAGTTGATGTAATTTAATCACACAAGTTATTTCATCAAAGTTGTTAGAGAATATTCTGCTAAAATAATATAGGTTTTCAATCTAAATGGAGCACCGAGTAATGGAATTTGAATTGTTAAAGCGTTGATGGACGTATCCCGATGGAACTAGCAGTAGCAGTTATGTCAGGGATATCTAATTCCAAGCTCATGAAAAACGTGTTATTTTTGTTGATAGCCGAAATCGATCGGTTATTGTACTTTAAGCATTGCCCATGGGCTAAATGTTTTTACTTCTTTCTTTTTTTCGATATCTCATATTTAAGAAGAGGACTCTTGATAAATTAACTGTTTTGTGATTTTTTAGCCTCTTCATATGAGGAATAATATTGCCAAAAAGGGCGACAACAAACAACAAAGTTCCTTACCTACTCGAATGGTTCTAAGCCTAAAGGTTCGATCAATGGGGCTGAAGGCAATATTGTCTCCCAGCCACGTTCTACAATATGTTTGAATCCTCGATTTGGAGTTTTCGAGAGGAACCACATGAATGAATAAATGATTTTTTTTTTACACATTTTCTTTCTTTGAAGATATAATTATCAAGTTTTCAAATATAGATTTCTTAAATTACAAAAAAAAGTTCGACAGACCTGAAATAATTTAATGATTTTATTTCACAAAGTTACGTCTCATTATTGAATGCGAACATTGTTTCTCAGCTACGGAGCTTCGGTTTAAAAGTTTAAATACTCGTACTATAGTATAACAGTTGTATTGTATCGGTGTCATCTAACGGTGACGTCGATAAGTTACACAGAAATATTATTTTTTTGGCTATGGTTTATCTTACATTAAATTTATTCAGAACAATATATTGTGTGACTGCAGGACCTTTCTAAATTATTTAATTTAGCTGATTTTACTCGCATGGATTTAAAAAAAATTAATACCTAAGCTAGATGAAAACACTGTTCATAAAGTTTGGAGTAATTAATTAACGTTACTTAGCTTTCCTTGTATTATTGCATTGTTAAATATTTGTGTTGGGTACAGCATAATCTGGTGGGTATATTGCAATATGACAATCTCTTTTACCAAACCAGAAAGATTTTTAAACAAGTTTTAAGTGAAAAGCAGAATAGAACCTTTTTTTTAAGAATCTGCGTTCAAATTAGAATCAAACCTCTACCCCCACATTGGAAGTCAGGCTTTTACAAACTAAGTCATGGAGGTCACATTAGTACTTGGTAATCATAAGCACCTTCATTCCGGATGACCCCAGTCTTGAATATAGGCCTCTCCTCTTCCCGTCTACTACTTCCTACCTTGGGCATTTTGAATATCATTGTCGTCGTTTCGCAATATCATTAGCGAGAAGTACGATATTATCTGCTAACTGTAAGAAACTCAAGTATTGTCATTGATGTTCATGCTCAATCAAGTCCAGTTTCCTAAATACGTCTTCTACAAAGAAAGATTGAAATTTTAGTGACACCTTTTCTAAAACCTCTACATATTTTGACTTTTTTCAAAATTCCGTGGAACTGAGTGGAGGAAGTAGTGTCATCAAAACGTTTAACCCTCCGATCGGTGACAGTACCGGCGGCGTTAAAAAAGTGACAAGGTCTCTAGGGACCGTCAAAAAATTGTATGGTATTATCATCATGCAGTTGTGTCTTGATGGTTTTGTATGTAAGCGTATGGTTGTATAAGGTGCCTTAATGTATATAGAAGGATAAAATATAAATATAAAGGCAAATAAATAAGTTTTTTTTGGTAATTTAGGTTTTATTTGACAGGTAAAAAATAAAAGTTGTATTAAATGTATTATTGTGCTGCTTATTCATGGTCAGCTAACGCAATATTGCAGGTATCGCACCGATACAATAATGCTGAATGCTCAGCACAAACTGCTTTTTTGCAGATATAGCAATATGATCTGGTTTTGCGCTCGCGTCCGTTCTGCGCACGATATAACTTGCCCGATGGCCGATTCGTACAGATGCAAATGAAGGTGCAGGTCCTGATTTTGGTCTTGCTACTACCGGAAAATATTAAAAAAAATAAAAGATGTTATTTCTATGTTTGTGCGTTTCAAAATTCAATTTCAACTTTACCTTTACATCAAATGCTTTCATAGCAATTCGAATTTTGGGATAGCACATAATGCGTGTATGGTGATAATACCATACAATTTTTAGTTTATGGTTATGTAGCTTATGGTTATGTTAGCTTATGGTTGTATAAGGTGCCTAAATGTATATAGAAGGATAAAATATAAGTATAAAGGCAAAAAATAAGGTTTTTTTGGTAATTCAGGTTTTATTTGACAGGTAAAAAATAAAAGTGGTAATAAATGTAATATTGTGCTGCTTATTCATGGTCAGCTAACGCAAGAATGCAGGTATCGCACCAATACAATAATGCTGAATGCTCAGCACAAACCGCTTTATTGCAGGTATAGCAATATGATCTGGTTTTGCGCACGATATAAGTTGCAAATGAAGGTGCAGCTCCAAATGTTAGTCTTGCTACTACCGGAAAATATAAAAAAAATGTTATTTCTATGTTTGTGCGTTTCAATATTCAATTTCAACGTTACCTTTACATCAAATGCTTCCATAGCAATTCGAATTTCGGGATAGCACATTATGCGTGTATTGGTGGCTCGTTCTTTGATATTTGAAATTGCTAATTGTTTCGTCAACAATTGCAAAAACGAACGTCGCTTGTCTGTTTTTTGAACAGGCTTCATCTCATCGTAAATTACGAATGCGGTCAATGCAGCAATATCTATCATGTGGTAGAACATTGCAAGTGGCCAACGATTTGTTGAACGTTTGCATGAATAAGTGCCAATCATCTGATCCATTGTGTCCACACCCCAGATTTATGGGCATTGTAGTCCAGAATGACCATTGGCTTTCGCTTATCGGTTTCATTATCTACCGAACAGCTATAATGCATTGTACTCGTATACAAGAGGAAGGACCGACTCATTCTTCTTACGCACGGCAAACACAATTCATTTACGATTTCTTTCAATAATTGTACAAGTCAGGTATAAGGTCCCTAAAGATCTTGTACCTGATCCCCGTACAAAATGTTTTCAAACCGTAATAAAACACGAACGAGTGATCTTACCGCTTTGAAACCGATTTTAATCGCTTCAGCATGTTTTTTTTATGGAATACATACAACATCACGTTTCCAAAACATATAAAGAGAAAGTTGTGAGCAAACAAAAATCGAAAATGTCCCCAGGGACCTTGTCACTAATCGGAGGGTTAAAAGAAGTTGTGAGCATCTTTAGTCTATCCGATAGTTATCAAGCCCTACTAATACCCCTTTGTTTTCATTCCTTGTCAAACGCTTTCTCAAAGTCATCGAATACCAGGAACTTGGTGGACTATGTTCAGAATGTTTTATGGAGATATTCTTGGGTATTTGAAATTGTAATTAATATTCCTTTCTAAAACCCGCCTGTTCTTGTAGCTGATGTGTATCATATTTTTTTAAATGAAAATAGTATAGGGGGTATAGCAGACTATAGGTGAGTAGTTCTCCAATATCTTTTGATTACGTTTTGTTTGCGCTCCCCTGAAGATGAGGTGAAAGCCTTGAAACCGGTAGGGTTAAACCGTCACAAAAAAGTGGAATAAACAGTGTTTGATAAAAATAAATTACAATTTCTTTTGATTACTTTTTTTATGCAAGAGTAACATATCGAAGTTATTCCATTCCTCAGGTAAAGTTCTCTCGTTATTTCCAAGTTCTGTAATATAATTTAAGGTGTTTATTAATAAGTTTTTTAATATAATTCTAAAATAAGTTTCCTTGTAAGTTTATTACTTTAATAGATATTTAATACACCGTAAGAGCTTTTTTTTTGTTTTGTTCAGGGCTCAAGACTTGAAGTAATCTGATTTCTTCTTGTACCAAACTTGAATTGCTGTACTTAAGTTTCATGATTTTCTAACTAGTGATTAATTATATTTCGATATGCTATGATATTTCTGGTATATATTCGTTCTATTTTGTAAAGTTGTATGTATTTCATCGTACTCCTTTATCCATTCTTCCTCATTTAATTTATCTTACTCATTATTACCACCATGTACCATTTAATATAGAGATTTTACCACTGATAACCAGAATGAGCTCTACTAATGAGTGGTATCGTATCTATCGTAAAGGAAGCGTAGGTGGTAGGGTTGAGGTGCTAAATTCGTTATTGCATAACATTTTGGAAATCCATTTCCCACTTAAAAAAAAAACTTTTTACCGCTCGCGTAGTCCATGGTTTACAGCTACATACAATACGGGGGTTAGTAAAGTCAAGAAACAGGGCAGAAAATAAATTTAAGAGGACAAAGCACCCATTACATGAATATAAATATAAACAACTTCGAAATCAAACGAATAGTGCCATAAGACGTGAAAAAAAGGCTTACTTCTATAATTTTGTTAACTGCAATGCTAAAACTCCAAAGGAGATGTGGAAGAACCTGAACTCGTTGATAAATCCAAACAAAGGAACGTCTGGTGGAGTTCCATCCCATTTGACCAATCCTGATGATTTAAACAATTTCTTCGCGTCAGCGAGTCAGAGTGATCTGCCCGGCACAACTCTTTTAAACTATTAACATATGCAAACAGTAGTAGGGAAGTAAGTTCAACGTTTGAGTTCTCATTTGTCATACCTGAACAAGTCGAAAAAACTCTTGAATTTATTAAATCGAATGAAGTGGGTGCTGATGGTATTCCGATAAAATTGATACGACTCTGTTTGCGATTTATTAAGGACATACTTGCGGGAATTTTTAATACATCTCTTCAGGAGAAAATATTTCCATATGTTTGGAAGTCTGCTCTATTCGTCCCAATTTCAAAGAAACAAAACGTCGTTGAATTTAAGGATCTACGCCCAATAAGTATTTTTCCAGTCATATCAAAGATTTTGGAGAGATTTACGTTCCTCCAGATATCGGATTATCTTCTATCCAATGACCTATTGTCCATGTATCAATCTGGCTTCAGGCCTAAATATAGCACAACGACGGCACTGAGATATGTGGTGGATGACATATTACGGGAATCAGATAGAGGAAAGGTTACTGCTCTGCTTCTGCTGGATTATTCAAAAGCTTTTGATACTGTCAATACAGATCTCCTGGTCTCCAAACTATCCTTTTTGGGGTTCTCAGAGAGTGCATTCCAGTGGCTGAAGAGTTTCCTAACTGGTAGGAGTCAATGAGTTACCACTAAAAACCAGGCTGGACTACGGGTGTTGTCCCACCCCACGAGCCTTAAAGAGGGATGGCCCCAAGGGTCAATACTGAGTCCCCTACTCTTTAGCCTATATACGAGTACATCCGATCTTACAGATGTGATAAGAAACTGTAGCTACCACATGTATGCGGACGATACTCAACTTTATTATTCATTTGGAAGTGATGAGGTTCAGTCTGCCACTCAACACATAAATGATGATCTCGAGCGGCTGATGATATGGTCTAGGAGGCATGCGCTTCTCTTGAACCCTTCGAAATCGGTTATGATTGTTATGGGTATAAGACAACAAGTTGAAAAGTTGAACGAGCCTTTGGAAATAAAGATTGGTGCCTACAGAAAGCGTGGTGCGCAATTTAGGTGTGTATATGGAATATGACTTAAGATTCGAGGCTCACGTTAAAACTTATTTACAATGGGCTTTTTCGCGGCTTAAAAATATTTAGTGATTGCATATATATCCGTGCCTTTTAAAGAAAACCGAAAAAAAGTTGCAAAAATTACAAAATGCTTGTTGTAGGTTTTATTTCAACATTTCCCCCAGAGGACGCATCATCCCTTTTTTGAGAGCTTTTAAAATCATTACATGAAACAAAGACGGTTTCTTCACTTAAGCGTACTCATGCATAAAATTACCAGTACAAAAATGCCACTTTATCTCTTCGAAAAACTGAATTGGGCTAGAAACTTTCACGGCTACGAAACTAGAAACAGAGAAACTCTTTTACTTATCCCAAACCATAATCTAACACTATTCAAGGGATTTTTCTCATACTCAGCTGGAATGAGTTGCCCCAGGCCTTGAAGGAGCGGGTGAATAGTTGTACCTTCAGAGATGCTCTAAAGTGTTATCTTCTGGGTGGTAAATAGGTTTCTCAGTGGTTAATGGATCTCTTATTTGCTTTTTTTTCTCTTTTTCTTTCTTTTCTCTCTTTTCGCTGGTGGTGAATCGGGGATTGTGCGTACGTGTTTGTGCGTTATCTTTTCATTCATTCTTATAAAACTGCTTAACTATTTCAATGTATTACTGACTAACTATTTCAATGCTGTTTCAACTATTTTATCTCCCATTTGTCATTCTACTTTTATAAAATTTGGACTCCTTTGATGCTTTTCTTTTTTTCGTTCTTGCTGACAGTTAACCTGAGGTGGTATATGTGGGTTTATTTTAATTTTTTTTTTCTGCCATACGTTTTTGTTTTTTATTTATTTTTTAATCTAGATATGCGCGGGTGTGGGCTGGAAGCTCCCCGATGCCCTTGCGGTCGGGCTCGTCCTACATTGGTAAGGTAAATCTCGGCCGGGGGAATGTTTGTGGGATGAGCCCAGATCTTTTGATGTCTTCTATTTTGAATGTATTTTTTTTCTCATCTATTTATTGTCTGTGTTTTTTTTTACCTTCTTGTTCTACGTGTACAAGGGTGTGGGCTGAAAAACATCTGATGTCCCCGTGGCTGCGCTCGCCCTATATTGGTGGGGTGTATCTTAGCCGGGGGGATGTTATTTGATGAGCCCAGACCTTTTGATAGCTTCTGTTTTTTTAATGTATTATATTTTTAATGTGTTCTTGAAATGTGTCTAAATGTATTATGTACATATTATGTCGCTATCAATAAACCTGTATTTATTTATTAATTTATTTTTTCTTCCTTATTTTGAGCAAACGATATTTTTAGTATGCAACATTTCTTGCTTTAATGATAATCTGATATTGATTAAACTATCCATGTGAAAATAAAAGAAACCTTGGAATTATCACAAATTTCCGAGAAAGTAAATGGCACATAAGGATGAAATTTACAAATTATGCAGGTGAGATACCTTGAAAGAGAAGACAAAAGCCCTCCGAAATCGAATTTTTGAAGTTACAAAGTTCCCTAATTCAGAAGCGTGGCTTGAATATTTGCGTGTAAGTCAAAACATAACAAACCTCACATGTTCTCGGTCTATAACATCAGTAGGATGTCGGAAGGTAGATTAAATTAACTGAAAACTTACGTCAACACAGGCTTCTCCTTTTGTTTATTTAAGGGATGTAAAACCAGACAGGCCGAATTTCGGAGTCTTGGCAATGTTTCAACAGGACTCTGGTAGAATAAGGGAAGAGGACGATATTTTTTAACCCTTTAGTATTTTTCATGACTTATCTAAAATTGCTTGTTAGAAGTTGTGTAGGATACATTAACTTTCTTATAAGTTACTCGCAATATTCTTGATAAATTAAATAATATGCGTATGTTTTCTTTTTTCTTCTTCTTCTTTGTCGCATGCTCAATACTGAGCGTCATAGTCTTCTGCTATATCTTTAGAACTTTGTGCATAATTTGCCTCTAACTTTTCCCATTTTGGGGTATGTCGAATGCAATGTTTCAAGAGAATCCTATCGATTTATTTATATGGTTTGTCCATGTTGTAGGAGACTTTTTTCTTGCTTGATTTTCCTCAACTGTTCCCGAGATCACCAGTATCTAAAGACAACATGTCCAAAGTGTGTAAAAAACCTTTTCATGTTTGTAGTCGAAAGTTTTTCGGTGATCGTCTTTTTTTGAGACTGGTGAGCCATGCGGTCTATAAAAACCGAAGCATCCAGTTTTAATATCACATATCGAAGGCATTAATGCTTTTTCCTACTTTCCGTTTTTTTTATTCATTAAAAAATTTGAAATGCTTTGATTTTACTGATAACATACCATAATTTACTTAACAATTTATATAAATATAAATTTAAAATGCTTTGATTTTACTACTAACATATCATGAATTACTTAACAATTTATATAAATAAATATATGAAATGCTTTGATTTTACTTCTAACATACCATGAATAAATTACCAATTTATATAAATATAAATATGATATGATTTTACTACTAACATATCATGAATTACTTAACAATTTATATAAATAAAAATATGAAATGCTTTGATTATACTGCTAACAAACCATGAATAACTTAACAATTTATATAAATAAAAATATGAAATGCTTTGATTTTACTGCTAACATACCATGAATTACTTAACAATTTATATAAATAAAAATATGAAATGCTTTGATTTTACTGCTAACATAACATGAATTACTTAACAATTTTTATAAATAAAAATATGAAATGCTTTGATTTTACTGCTAACATACCATGAATTACTTAACAATTTAATTAATAAAAATATGAAATGCTTTGATTTTACTGCTAACATATCATGAATTACTTAACAATTTATATAAATAAAAATATGAAATGTTTTGATTTTACTGCTAACATATCATGAATTACATAACAATTTATATAAATAAAAATATGAAATGCTTTGATTTTACTGCTAACATACCATGAATTACTTAACAATTTATATAAAAAAAAATATGAAATGCTTTGATTTTACTGCTAACATATCATGAATTACTTAACAATTTATATAAATAAAAATATGAAATGCTTTGATTTTACTGCTAACATACCATGAATTACTTAACAATTTATATAAAAAAAATATAAAATGCTTTGATTTTACTACTAACATACCATGAATTACTTAACAATTTATATAAAAAAAAATATGAAATGCTTTGATTTTACTGCTAACATATCATGAATTATTTAACAATTTATATAAATAAAAATATGAAATGCTTTGATTTAACTGCTAACAAACCATGAATAACTTAACAATTTACATAAATAAGAATATGAAATGCTTTGATTTTACTGCTAACAAACCATGAATAACTTAACAATTTATATAAATAAAAATATGAAATGCTTTGATTTTACTGCTAACATACCATGAATTACTTAACAATTTATATAAATAAAAATATGAAATGCTTTGATTTTACTGCTAACATACCATGAATTACTTAACAATTTATATAAATAAAAATATGAAATGCTTTGATTTAACTGCTAACAAACCATGAATAACTTAACAATTTACATAAATAAGAATATGAAATGCTTTGATTTCACTGCTAACAAACCATGAATAACTTAACAATTTATATAAATAAAAATATGAAATGCTTTGATTTTACTGCTAACATACCATGAATTACTTAACAATTTATATAAATAAAAATATGAAATGCTTTGATTTTACTGCTTACATATCATGAATTACATAACAATTTATAGAAATAAAAATATGAAATGCTTTGATTTTACTGCTTACATACCATGAGTTACTTAACAATTTATATAAATAAAAATATGAAATGCTTTGATTTTACTGCTAACATACCATGAATTACTCTACAATTTATATAAATAAAAGTATGAAATGCTTTGATTTTACTGCTTACATATCATGAATTACATAACAATTTATAGAAATAAAAATATGAAATGCTTTGATTTTACTGCTTACATACCATGAATTACTTAACAATGTAGTCGTATATAAATAAAAATATTAAATGCTTTGATTTTACTGCTTACATACCATGAATTACTTAACAATTTATATAAATAAAAATATGAAATGCTTCAATTTTACTGCCAGCATACCATGAATTACTCAACAATTTATAATAATTTACTACTAATATATCATGAATAACTTAACAATGTATATAAATAAAAATATTAAATGCTTTGATTCTACTGCTAACATACCATGAATTACTTACAAATTTATATTAATAAAAATATGAAATGCTTTGATGTTCCTGCTAACGTTTTTTTTTCCAAACAATTACAATATACTATAGTAGTGCAAGGTGGGTGCTTTTAACATGTTTACATTATTATTTGATAGTTTTCGAAATCGCTCTAGGCTGCAACGCCTACGAAATCGGACTTCATTTAAGCTAATTCAAGGCAGCAACAACTCTGAAAAACCTTTTAAATTGATAGAATATAATGTTTTATAATGTACGCAACATTTTATCTTATTGCTAAATAACTTGTATGTAAATTGACGTTTACCCTTTTATCAACTTAAAATATTTAAAATTTGTTATATGATCAAAACAATTTATTTCACTATATTTCATTTAAAAACTGGAAAAAAAACTTTGATTTTATTTCATAACATTCAAACACAACGCCATTGAATAAATATTCACATAGAAATAAACGGATGAAATGGATTCAAAGGCTTACTCTTCTATCGATTAACTCCCAACAGGATAAAAGGATGCTATTGTCTATAGAGAGTACACCAGATATTTTAGATTCCTGGCGTTTATTTACACACATGGAAAAATATTTTATCAAAAATATTTTAATTTCTGCAATAAATATTATTCCACATGCATTAAGAAAAAAATCTTATATTGAAATAAGCATTAACACTTGCCTTACTGTGCTAAAAAATCCCGCCAGGCATTTTGCTGGACTTGAAGTGTCCAGTAAAAAATGTATGTAAAATCTGCTAAGTTTTTTTTGTAATTAGCTATTAAAGTCTATTTTTAAGTAATAAAACGTCGAATAATATAAAATTAATGCAAGAAATGATAAAATAAGAACTGAAACCGAGAGACGACATTTCTATAGGAATTTCGTTTGTACACTGACTCATACAGTGTGCACAGAACTCAGAATACCCCTCTCTTTCTGTGCATGCGTACTAGGAGTACGCAACCGTAAAATTTTTTTCTTCATAAAATTATGCAATAAAATGTAGCGTGTATTTTTAATAACACAATTAAAAGTGCAATAAAAATATTATTCGAATGAAGACAATAAATAACATATAAACAAAATATAAAATGAATGTATTAATTAAAAAATAATAATATAAAAACAAACACGAAATTCAAATTAATAAAATATGCAATTTTGAAAATATTAACACTTTACAGAAAATTTATAAAATAGGACAAACATATAATCAAAGTTTAATCCTGTGGAGGAAGTCTATCGCAATTGGGGCATGAAATAACTTTTGTTTCTATTCTATCATATGTACTAGGCACGTCCAGAAAGTAAAGAATGATAACGCACCACGCCCTGCGCCGATTCCCAGCCACCGCGATCATATGCGCGTTTAAATAAAGTGTTCTAGTGTTATTTTTAACATAAAATTAACATAAAAACGGTGTTGTTCATTATTGTTTGGTTGATATGTTTATGTCAAGGTCCATTAATCAATAGCTTTATATATAAAGTGTGTAGACCTCTGTTAAGCAAGTTCAGTATCAACACAACTATTTGTGTCTCAATCATCAAAGATCATTGAATGAGCTCAAAAGAGGAATTCCTTAGAAATGTTTATGGTACATTAGAGTGAGTATACAGACTATTGGTAGCAATTAATTTTTCGTAAGCTTTTTATTGAACGAGTGTTTTGTTATTAGCAGCAGAAAGGTAGAATATAAATAGCACATAGTATATTAAATAAAATAGTTTCAATATAAAAAAAAACTATTACCTTATTTCGGTTTCAAGAGCCTTAGTTTCTGCAATAAACAAAAGGTTTTAATAGAATATACTCGTATGCTGTAGGATACTTTTAAATAGAATATACTCGTATGCTGTAGGATACTTTTTAAAATGCAAATATCAAAATATTATCAGTTTGTATCATCACAAATTCCATCACGCCATTTCCTTGTTAAGATAGATAGAGAGGATCCTTTGAGAATATAATTCCCTTGTTCCAACCACACTTTTCCACATATTTGTTTTCTTAGTTTTTCTTCCTTGATTCAATCATCATGCCCAAACCTTCTCAAGGTTTTCTTTATATTACTCAATATATACAATAAATCTTCAGTTTACATTAATCCCTTATATTGTTATTTCATTCCGTATTCTTTCGAACATTGGTAATACTGTAGTCAAGTATTCGATTGAGTTATAAATAATCATTCAACGCTTATTTTGTATCTTGCCTAATTTATATATTTTCAGTGTTTTGGGCGTTAAAACTGAAACAGCCCTTAGAACTATCATATATTAATATACAATAGTATAAGCATTTTAAAACAAAATATATTTTTTTGGTTTATATTGAATAAAGTTTATGATTATTTAAAAAAAAGATATTTCTTTTGTTCGGTGAAATACTTTAAACAGACAAATGTATTTTTTCTTGATAGGGAAGGGATGGAGTATAATAAAAAAAGACCACCTAGTTTTGACCTGCACGCCTAAACCTGTAAGCCAAGCACAAAATCAATATTGTATCCAAAATATCAATTTCTCTCCTCAAGATCTTCTTCTTCTTATTTTAAGCATGTTGGCCTGTTATGGTCCTGCATCATCATTCCCTCTTGTGACGTCGACTGCCAGCTGTCTTTCCATCTTTTGGGAGGTCATCCTGGAGGTCTGCTGGCTTGGGGGATACTGTCTCTGGCCATTCTTACGGCTCTTGGTTCCGCCATTCTGGATACATGTTCGTTCCAGAACCTTCTCCGTCGTCCCCATCTGACAACATCTTCAACTTCGCACATCCTTCGGATTTCTGTGTTTCGTACTCTATCACGAAGGGTTTTGCCAGCGATACTCCTGAGTAATTAATTTTTCCATCATTTCGCTGGTTCGAAGGAGATTTTTAGTTCTGACAGTGTCGGTTCTAGACTCTATGCTGTATGTCATTATGGGGCGGACACAGGTCTTGTATATCCTCACCTTGCTTTGGATGTTCATATACTTGTTTTCTCAGACAGTGTTTTTTAGACATCCAGTGCGGCCTTTTGGGATTGTTCAAGCCCTTTGCCATATAGATCATTATTGCACATTATGCTAGCACCCAAGTATTTAAATTTTGTTACTAGTTCAATTGGTGTGTCGTTGATCGTCACACTGCATTCAACTTGCTCTCTGGGTAGAATCATGCTAGAAAAGTGCATGCTGTAACACGCAGAACAACTTTTTAGCTTAGATGATTTATATCATATTTTTGCATTTCTAGTAATTTCGAGTCTGACAGTGCAGCGATGAGCATTCTTTGTGTTTATATTGATAACTGTTTAATTTTATGTATTTATACTGTTCAAGTTTGAAAAAAAATTAATTACATATTTTTGATGCTTTGTGCCTCAAATTTAATTTGGTGTGGTTTTGAAGAGATTGGGGCATGGCATGTGGTAAAACACGAGAATGTGCTTGAATTTAAGAGTCCAGTAAAGTTGAAATAAGTTGCTGTTTTATTGATGTATCTAAGACAAGCATGAACGAAGCTTTACTCTTAAATCGAAATAAAAACTACTTCAATTCCTCTTAGACTTCCGAGAGTATTGTGGCCTTACTAACGTGAATCAACTACAATGTTCGTCTATGCTAATAATTCCACGATCTGTAAATCGATGCATTTTTAGGTTTGCAGGATAGATTCAAGTTTTGTTGTTTTCATGCATGCCGGATAAGCAGGGATACAAATAATCAAAACTGTTTAAAAACTGAAACCATGATATTTTCCTCAATAAATTATAATCTCTCATAAAAAATTACATTATTTTTTATACAAATATAATCATGTTCTTCATATCATACTTGATTTGAAGAAGAATTTTGTAAAAAGTTTCAAAACTTTAATTTCACTGGAAATATTTGTATAGTGCTTAATTCAATTTAATATTAATTGGCACTCAATCTATTTATATGGTACCTACGTGTATGTAATAAATGTGTCGTTAAATAATAAATACTCTTCTACGTGAGTCAGCACGCCAACATTATAATTATAATTACATAATTATAATTACATAATTATAATTACATAGAGCTATCCGAAACGCTTTAAGTTCACCTGGAGTGGAAAAAAATAATCTAAAAACCGATGTCACCCAAATATCACGTTGTTCTCGATTATACTTAAAATGTTCTGGTTGGTTATAAAATGTGTTGCTCTAGTTTTTTTAATAATTTTGTATGTAAAACGAAGCACGCAATGTAATAATTTTATTTGAAAATTAAAATCATTACTTTTCTCCACATTTCGATAAAGATTGAACTATGGTCGCATACATAAATACATATAATACAACGTGTTCCTTGCGGGGTAGGCAGAGAGAACAGATCTCCAAATGTGTCGGTCCAAGCACACAACTTGAACCGATTTTCCTAATATTTTATCAAATAATTAAACCGATGAGACACGTTCTTTGGTAAAAGATTGAACATTGAAAATATTAAAATAATTTATTTTAATCAATAATATAGTTTAACATTTCAGCTGCAAGGCAATATGTCGGTATTGTGCTATTATAAATGCGATATTTTATTTGCGAAATTGGTACAAAATGTGTTAACAAGAGTAGTTAGTATTAAAACTCTTGAATATTTCATTTACCAGCACCGTTTCATAACAATTCAAAAACGTTATTAAAACCTCTGAAACCGTGCACGCACGGTACGGGTAAATCGTTTAGTTAAGTATACCGTGTAATTACCAATTTTCACACTAGATAAGCAGAAATACATTTTAATTCATTTGTGTTATAATTGCGATTCGCTGGTTTTATAAAGCTTTTCTTTCTCTCTGAATAAGATTCTTCGTAAGATAAACGATGCCACTCTTTAGCCCATCTCAACCATTGATTACTTTTGTCTGCCCCACGTGACCGCAAAACGGAGATTCATTTCAGATCAGCCAAACAAACTTTCAGTGGCATCTTGTTCGCGCGACGCGTGGCCAAAAATATTTCTCGTTGGCGTTTCCGTTACAATATTACTAGTTGCGAGTAATTATGAAGAAATAGAACGACTGTGTTTCTCCGTGGGAAAATAATAATTAATTACGAGTATAAATATGTTTTTTGTGCAAGTGATGTTTTGTGTAAAAATAAACAAGAGAAAAATCATGCTTTTTGTTTGCAGTAAATTAACAATCACATACACTCGTTTTTTCTTCTTATTGTGATATTATATCTAGCGAAAAAAAAATTCAACCATTTATTTTCTGTTTAATGATATTCGTTAATTGTAATAATAATTTTTTTTTACTAATATTGTAAAAATAAATCTCAATATCCAAAAAGTTTAATGAAAATCCATTTCTACACATTAAAATTTTAAAAAATTATCTTAGTTTGTGAATAGAACATTTTCAATAATAATCTGGCTTCCAAACATTCAACTTTTTTATATATTAACATATGTATGATATTCTTAATATTCAACAACACATTACTTAGTTATTCAAAAAAAAAGTTCAATGAAATTAGGAGTTCCACAAAGTAAAAGCGGTAACCTTTGATAAAATATAATAATTTTTTTGCTCAACTGAAATGAACTGAGGTATTTTCGTAAAAAAAATCATGTTATTTATTATAATACGAATATTCCTATAAATGTATGTATAATACGAGTATTATGTGTAGTTTAAAAAAAACACCTTGTTCGTTGATGTTTACTTTTTGAAATGTTTCATATTAGATATTTATTAAAAATAATCATCTAATAAAAAAAAAACGAAATGAAGCTATGTGATTTAAATATGCTTTAAGTTAGAACGTTATATATTAGTACTATGAATGAAAAGATGAAATGGATGTTTTAAAATGAAGAAAGGAGCTTTAAGATGGCTTAGACGTGTAGACAAAATGAATGACGAAAGACTGACCAAAAGAGTACACAAGTCAGAAGTGCAAGGTGGAAAAAATAGGTCAAGGAAAACATTGCTTGGTCAAATTGACCAGATTTTAAATGAAGGTTAGTGAGAAATATGAATAATAGATGATTATGGATGATGAGATATGTTAAAGTAGGGACGCAAAAGTTTTGTATTGGGATAGAAAAGTTCAGCGATCTTTTCTCTTTGCTTATCCTGCAAAGGAAATGCCCTGATGGCGATCTTTTCTTCTTGTCTATCCAGCAAGGGAAACGCCGTACGTATACGATACATAATACTATTATTTACACCTTGATAAGTATTTGATTAAACTAATAAAATCAATGAAGTACTACTTATTAAAACACATTCAAGTTATTGTTTTATTGAAATTTATGAAAATTAAAAAAGGATACATATTCGTTTAAACAAACTATTGTTTTTAAATTATATATTTGAAGTTTAAACGTCCTTTTTTAACATTACATAAACGTCAAGTTTTCATTTATATTAAACGTGATGATTTCAAGCTGAATATACAATTAATCAAATGTAATTGATAACGTCCAATATGTAATTTTAGTGTTTAGTTAAATCAATATCAGTGAGTGAAAATAATTCGATAAATCCATTGATAACTGGAATCCAGATATTTTGAATAGCGCATTATTATGATTAACATATAGTGTACCTTCCATAAACTTAATAACTTATTTAACGCGATGATTTCAATCGGAATACACCATTAATCAAATGTAATTGATAACATCCACTATGAAATTTTAGTGTTTAGTTCAATATCAGTGAGTGTGAGTGAAGATAATTCGATAAATCCATTTATAACTGGAATCACATATTTTAAAAAGTGCATTATTATGGTTAACATATATTTTACCTTCCATAAACCTAATAACTTATTAAACGTGATGATTTAAATCGGAATACACCATTAATCAAATGTAATTGATAACGTCCACAGTGACATTTTAGTGTTTAGTTCAATATCAGTGAGTGTGAGTGAAAATAATTCGATAAATCCATTTATAACTGGAATCAGACATTTTTAATAGTGCATTATTATAATTAACATATATTCTATCTTTGCATAAATCTAACACCTTTTTTCATCATTTAAATTAGTAATTTATCTAAAAGAAGGGATTACTTTTATAATTAGATTAACTCGCACTTATCATAAGTGTGGCATCTCAGACGCAATATGTAACAAAAATAACTTGCAACAAGTAAAGAATAAATTATGTCGCATTCTTTCCAACGTGATGCAACTATGAAAAGGACAGAAATAAATGAAGATGCCAGCTGTATTTGTTATTATGAAACAAATTGTGCCCAGCCAATATCCAAGATATGTCATTTTAAATATTCTTTAACATGAACTGCGTAGATAAAGTAAAAAGAGTGTTTTTAACCGCTCCGTAAGCGTTCTATTGTCTATTGTATATTTGTACGTAAATAACACAAACAAACTGAAATACATAGGCGTAGACGCACACTCTCACCCACACATGTAAAATGTTTTCCTACTAGTAAAATGACTGCATTTTCCACAAATTAATAGTATTAGGTGTTAACATAAGTTGTGTCCGTTTTTTTTTTCAAATTTAAAAATAAGCACCAAAAGTAAAACAAAATGGTAAAGGTTATACGTCATTCGAAAGAAACTTTCTGCTCTACAAGATATTGTGTTTGCTTTTACGTTACATATATTATTTTATTTGATTACAAGCCTTCAAAATGGAATGTCGAGTAGATGAAAGTGACCATTTTCGACACCTCCTTCTGTTCGCGTTTAATCGAGGGAATAAAGCTGCCAAAGCTGTTCGCGATATTTGCGAAATGTACGGTGAAGATGCTATGAATGAAAGGACAGCTCGTTGATGGTTTTAGTAATTTCAACCTGAAAGACATGGAGCGTTCCGGACGACCAGTGGACTTCGATGAGGACCGCTTAAACCATATTATTAATGAAGATCCCCTTCAAACCACCGTAGAATTGGCTGAGCAGATGAATTGTAGTCACATGACTGTATACCGCCATTTTAAATCAATGGTAAAACTCCAGAAGTTCGGCGCTTGGGTTCCACATGTTTTGAGTGAAAACAACAAAAATCAACGTTCGACAATTTCTGCTGGTTTGCTCGCGCGTCATCGAGCTGCGCATGGCCACAAGCAAAGGTTCTTTTACCGCATCATTACTGATTTAACGCAAAAACCTTCGACGAACTGTCCTTTCATTCATAGCATCTTCACCGTACACTTCGCAAATATCGCGAGCAGCTTTGACAGCTTTATTTCCTCGATTGAACACGATTAGAAGGAGGTGTCGAAAATGCTCACTTTCGTCTACTCGACATTCCATTTTGAAGGCTTGTAATCAAATAAAATAATATATGTAACGTAAAAGCAAACACAATTTCTTGTAGAACAGAACATTTTCTTTTGAATGACGTATAAACTTTACCACTTTGTTTTACTTTTGGTGCTCATTTTTAAATTTGGAAAAACGGACACGACTTATGTTAACACCCAATATATTAAAAAAAGATGAACGGACAAACGGAATAATGACAACATTTATTAAGTGTCAAAATTTTATAAAATAAATTGTATGAAATAGCTGTTTTATTTTCCAGTTGCAAAAATGAACAAAATATTGCAAACAAAATACAATTAGGTTAAAAAAAACGATTTTTTCAATAATACAATTCGTTAATAGAATAAGTGATAAAAAACATTAATATAAAAAACTTGATCCACGTGCTTACTTTCATCAAATAAACACATTATTTAGATTGAAATTTTCTTGAATATATATTAAATATTTTATTTTATTAAAAATGTGTTACTGTTACCGGTTGAGTGTCTACAATTTTGATAAAAATAATTATGTTAAACTTAATTTTTTTTAAGTTCGACTTTTAATTAAATCAATCTCATCCAAATGCC
Source organism: Odontocerum albicorne (assembly GCA_949825065.1). NCBI lineage: Eukaryota > Metazoa > Arthropoda > Insecta > Trichoptera > Odontoceridae > Odontocerum > Odontocerum albicorne. The sequence goes on along the minus strand of OX463843.1, from coordinate 39,178,193 downwards.
ATTAAGGTAAGGAGTTTGTGTGAATTCCTTGAATTTTGAAGTGTTTAAATGTGTCATCAGACTAAGTACGAGTAGTTATCAGGAGTGCATCATGTCACAAGGATGAATTGCTTTCGTCAAGTTTGCCTTGCATCGTGATCGGATGCCAACGCTTATCAGCATTCTGTGCTCCTGGCGTCAATACATGGCTTATTACATTGGCAGTCATAGCACCACTGCCGTGGCAACTTCTGGCACGCGAAGGTAGGACAGGTAAAAATCTTATGTTCTGGAAAGAGTAAAATAGAAAATAGATTTAATAATAAATTTAAAGTATATTTTACAAATTATTATTAAATCTATGATTACAGCTAAGTTATTTTCTTCTAAAGGCAGATACGAAACTTGAGTTTTTAAATATCAGTTCAGAGATAGATATTTGATATAAAAAAATAACATTAATGACAATGAAGTGAGATTCTTTTTCTAAAATAAAAAAAAGAAAATATACAATATTATCATCAGCACTGTTGGGCCTTGTTATTATTTTAAGGCAAACAAAGAGGAAAATATTTCCAGTACTTTATAACGTATCTTGGCAAACCTTGGTCTTGTACTATTTCTGGAGTGAGTGGTTCTAACATACTGGTCTTCCTTCACAAGGGTCACCCTCAATCGATTATCCGTCTATGTGAAACTGTTACGTCCAATCTTTCACTGTGGAATATGACGGAAAAGGTTTTCTATAGCCAGCATCTAAAGGTCGTTTAATTTCTTTCAGATTTTTCCTTTATTTTGAAAGAACTTGATAACCGCGCCACGCCATATTCAATATTAAAATTTCAAAAGATAACGAAATAACACAATATCTATCGGCTCAAATTGATACTACTGAAGGTAAAGACATTAAATTTTAATTGTAATGTCGCGTAACCATGTGACGGGCGTGGCTTGCGTGATATCCATAGGTATCGTGGTACCCATACCCATACACGCAATTAATGGTTCATTTGAAACATTAGGACCTTAGTGGTTTGTGTTAAATTTACTCGTAACAGATTTCTCTCCCATATCAATTGGTGTTTTAATGTATTTATTTTATTTCATTTGTTTTATAATACAAAAACTGTTTTTATTTTATTTTTCAATATTAACAGGATTGTTTTAAAGTATTTTTTTTTTATTTCCCAAGCATTAATAGGCAAATTTCAAGTGGAATATGACGTACATAAACTTCCTGGTATGATTGTTTTATATTTAACTAACATATTTTTATCTCGGTGCACGAATAATTTCCAACTACGATTTAACACTACCACGGCTGGAAAAATATCATATAACCTGCAATTGGGGTGTAAGTACCTTGAAAAAAAGCATCCCGTTTGGCTAATGCAAATTTCTACCCGCTAATTATTCGCTACTCCAGCTCTTGGTAATTTTCGACACTAAGCAAACGAGAAACACTTAAGCAAGTGCTTTTAACACATCACTGGAAATTTTTTTATACTTTAATACCTACTGAAAAACTACGTGTACTTGACAAAATCAATATTGAAATGTTAAGGGCATATACGAGTATCATACATATCTCGTTCAATGTACTTGACAAAATCAATATTGAAATGTTAAGAGGATATACGAGTATCATACATATCTCGTTCAATGTACTTGACAAAATCAATATTGAAATGTTCAGGGGATATACGAGTATCATACATATCTCGTTCAATGTACTTGACAAAATCAATATTGAAATGTTCAGGGGATATACGAGTATCATACATATCTCGTTCAATGTACTTGACAAAATCAATATTGAAATGTTCAGGGGATATACGAGTATCATACATATCTCGTTCAATGTACTTGACAAAATCAATATTGAAATGTTAAGGGGATATACGAGTATCATACATATCTCGTTCGTTGTATTTGTTGCCTCTGGAGACAAATGATAACAATCTCCGTGGCCTTGTTGGCTAGACACCTGTCTCCCAACTCGGAGGTTGCGGGTTCGAATCCCGCTGGAACACAGATTTTTATAAAAAGGATTCCAGTCTGGTTTTCTCTTAAGGCCACTTTAACATATTTCTGGTTGGTTGGAAAAGTAAGTACTGTACTGTATATAACGAAAGTGGCATACAATACAATAAAATGTTTTATTATTTGAAATTCTATTGATATTGATTTTATGAACCTAAATATTTAAATATATAGTGTTTAAATCATCATTTTGAAGACTTACCTGCAAAAACATCATGAGATCTAAATTCATTCACTTAGTCAAGAAGTTTCAAATCCTTTACAACATTTTCAAGCCCATAGTTTTTGTAGATGCGTGTCATGTAGGTAAACACTAAAAAGGGATAGAACTATAGATTAATTGAAAATTGAAATAATTTAGAGAATCCTCAAGCCTGTGAAATGATATAATATGACTTATGTATACTACTGGGTCTTTCAATAGGGACGCTCAAAATTTGTTAGGTTATAGCGACCATGTTGTTAGAGCAACATCTGTCAAATTTATTGTGAATTGTTCAGTAGTGTATAGTAAATCACCACAAAAGGTTATAGCGTTGAACATCGTGTGCAAATTATCAAATTTTATTTTCAAAATCAGTGCTCCGTTCGAGAAACGTTACGTGATTTTTATCCTTGCCACAACCGTCCTGCCGAGTCGATTTTTCGACGTTTGGTGGCCAAATTTGAGTCAATTGGTTCAATAAATAATCAGCCAACATCCGTACATCACCGAAACGCAAGGTATGCTGAAAACATTGATGCTGTGCGTGAGAGTGTACGGGAAAACCCGAGGCAGTCAATTTCTCGTCGTTCACAAGAACTTGGCCTTTCTGCGACTTCAACTTGGTGAATTTTGCGTTGAGACTTGAGTCTGCATTCGTTTAAAATCCAATTGACCCAGGAACTTAAGGTAAACGACCATAGACAACGCCGCGTGTTCGCTGATTGTGCTCTGGAGCAGTTGGAAGTTGACCAAAATTTCGCCAAAAAAATCATCTTTAGCAACGAGGCCAATTTTTGGTTGAATGGATGTGTGAATAAACAAAATTGTCGGATTTGGGACAATACCAATCTACACGAGATACACCAAATGCATCCCGAGAAAATCACTGTTTGGTGCAGATTTTGGTCTGTCGGAATCACCGGTCCGTACTCCTTCCAAAACGAAACTGGCATTGCCATAACCGTCAACGGCGAGCGCTACAGATCGATGATAAGCAACTTCTTGTGGCCTAAACCGGATGATATGGATATCGACGACATGTGGTTTCAACAGGACGGCGCTACGTACTACACAGCGCATGCCACGATGGTCATTCTGCACGAGCGATTTGAGGGCATGGTTATCTCGCGCGGTGGCGACGTGAACTGGCCACCGAGATCGTGCGATTTAACGTCTTTAGACTTCTTCCTTTAAGGCAATCTTAAATCGCAGGTCTATGCGTATAAACCGCAATCAATTGATGCTCTCAAAGTCAACATAACGAACGCCATCCAGCAAATTCAGCCAGATTTATGCGACAAAGTCATCGAAAATTCGACCTCTCGAATACGTGCTACCAATTAAAGCTGCGGCAGACATTTGAACGACGTTATACTATATTTCATACTTAATGCCATAAAATGTTAGTTCAAATAAAAAAAAGTTGAGTGGATATCTCACACACAACTTTTTTTATTTACATTTAAAAATTGAGCGTCCTTATTGAAAGACCCTGTATTAGTTAAACAAGAAAATTGAAGTAAGAAGTATGTGTAGTACAAGCTGAATACTAAAGACTGGAGAATGAATGTTGTTATAAAGCTATCTACGAGTACATTGATTTCAGTTTGGTGTTTTTCAATGTAATTTTAATTTTATCCTTGGCAAATAGTTAAACGACGGACGTTGAGGAAAAATATATTTATAAGCGAAATGCATTTTTGTAAATGAATTGATTTTTTTTTCTATATAAATTTAAGGGGTGGGTTGAAACCTTCGAGACTGTGTTGAAAAACCATGTTTCTAGAATTATATAAAAAAAAGAAAGGTTTTGTAAAATAACACAGCTGTGCAAAATAAAACTAATAAACATATATGTTTCTTGATAACAAAATTTCACATATATCTCAAGAGCCTCCTACAATCTCCCACCAATAAAGGGCAAGCTCGCACGTCCGAACCTATCGTGAAAATTGGTTTTTATATCTTGTTTTGGTGCATCCGTAAGTATTTCTTCCATTATACACTTGTTTATTAGATACACACCCGAAATATACCTTATAAAAAAATTTAACACAGGAAAAACATGCAGAGTCTTAATTCTTGTTCTGAAACTTGTGACTAAAGTAGCCCTTCCAAAAGGTTTAACAACTTCTGTCTTCAGTCTTTGGTCACTTTATGCTAGAAAAAAAAATGGTGATTTATCCTGATGATCTGAGTTTGTGTACATCGGCAGTTTGAATGTAAACCTGACGATGTTTTACAAACCACAAACGTTCTGCAGTTTACATTCTAGACAAAAGTACAGGTAAATAAGTGTTGTAGGGAACATATTTCAGATATAAGGGTGCAACATGATAGTTGATGGTCAGAAATATTAATGAGGCAATACTAACAGTCCGTGTAATATTTTGGTGTAAATGTGTATTGGGTCATTCATGTACACCACATTTTGTGCATAACTTACTGATGTAAACGTGAAAGTCAAAACTTGTTTTTCCACACATTGTGTGTCCTCCCTCCCTCTGAGCTGAAAACACCCGAGAGATGGGAAGGTATTGGTTGGGAAATACAGACTGACACTTTCACATATAATGAGTGAATGTGTACGATTGTGAATTGATCGATCGATGTACGATTGAAAGACTTAACAATAAATAACCATTATTTAACAGATGTATAAAAATGTATTTAATTTTGGAATTCCATAGAACATTACTTCAATCAAATTGAATGATAATGTCGCAAAGTTTTACAAAAACAAGGAAGACCGCGGGGAGCATAAAAACAGTGATTTATTAACACTCACGCACCACTGGAAAGGTTGTTGCTAAAACATTTCTTAATAGATTCCGGGTGTTACGAGTAGCAAACAGGGAAAAGGTACCCTAAAACCCAATGTGACTTCTTAGCAAGAAGACATGGTTTTTACTACTAAGCTTGTACGAGTATGTCATTTTGGCAGGATGTTCCTAGATGGAGACTTATAAAGTCCTCTATAACAGCATGGTTGTTGATGAGATCAAACAATTGATTGTTAAGAGCCAGATGCCAAAAGGAACCAGGGATGCCCTGAGCTTAGGTTTATGGACACCTGCAGAAGATACATCTTGCCATTCGGCCTAAATGTCCTGCGTTGTGAGGAGAAAACATAAAACCCAAACCTGTAAAACAATATTGTTCGAGAAAAACAGCTTGCTGGCGACTGAACATGGCACTAGAAACTATTTCAAACAAAGCAATTCTATGAAGTCCCGGAGGATTCTAGGTTTGCAGTGGATGTGGTAGAAGATGCGGGTTTGGAATTGAACTCCACAATCACAGTTAGATAATTGGAATTGATACTATATAACTACTTTGTTTTATTTTTATTTAAACTTTTAGATGAACTTCACAGTTAAGTTTGTAAGAAGCTTGACTCCCGATCTGGAAGTTGTGGGTTCGATTTCCGTTGGAACCAATATTTTTTAAAAAGGATTCCAATCTACATTTCACTTAAGGCCTCTTTAACATAATTCTGGTTGGTCAGAAGATATTGTAATACAACAGAACAATACAATATGTGTTAAAAAATATAATAAAAAAAACATTTTAATTGTTGATTGAAATAATCACTACGATTGTTTTGTAGAACCATAAAAGTATAAGACCACATATGATAAATTAAATAACCTTTATGTTAAAATGCTTATTTCCTAGTTAATTTATAAGAACTCACGAGAAAGTATTGCAAGAAATAAAAGAAATGTAATTTTTGCCATATCTTTGGGTGATATATGAGACGGGTAACATGACACGAGCGATGAGGGAAATAAAAGGTTGAAACCACTTTACAATACATAATTTTTTTTTACAGTTATATTCATATAAAGAAATATTCCTTTCAGTTGTATATCGAGTCTATTTTTTACGTATGAGTGAGTGAATACTCTGAAATAAAAGACGAATACGAATTCATTACTTAAAAGCTTGCCTACGACATACACTCAATTACGAGTATATTCTATTACGTTTTCCGATAAAGAATTAGAAAATAAATTATTTTTTCCTGAAAATTTCTTTAAGATTTATTCCATCTCTTCGAATTTAATTTTCGTTTATTATCTTTCATAATAGTATGAACAAGGTGTGATTTACCAAAAAGTCTAAATATTTATTTAAAGCTTTAAATACAAAAATGCCGGTACATACTCGTATTAAGACACTTGGAAAAAAATTACAATTAAAATTATTCTTTTTTAGTGTCCTTGGGTGTTATAAATATGATTTGGTTACTGAAAATTTTGTATACACGTGTATGTCAAAAATATATTTTGCTGATATAAACGCACTAAGTATTTTTTATTATCAGTTGATGAAAGAAATGTTTTGAACGAATGTTTTAGTTTATAATAATTTTGAGAGAATTGAGAGATTTTTTTTTCATATACACAAAACATAATATTTTTCAAATTTATTATTTAGAAATCTAATACAGGTTTTCTTCCTTTGGGAATCAACTCAAATATATGTAAATGCAAAGACTACCAAATTGATGGTTGTTGTTGCTTTTCAGGCGTTTGGGGTTCCATTTATGGTGAATTCACTTACAGACTTGTTTCTATTTATTATCGTACTGGTATTTAGTTATAGCCTAAATAACATTCCTGGAGAGCTTTTAGGATATCAAATATCACGAAACAGAAATATTTAATTACTTATTTATTTTATAATGAGCAATAACTGTATTTTTTGTATATTAAACAGCGCTTTAATTTATTTTCAGCACTGCTTTTCTCGAACGTGATATTTTTTTCATGTGATTCTAATTGAATTTTTTTATTCAAAGCAACCCATTTATTTCAAAATTTTCAGGTAAATGTCTCAATTTAAAAACTTTAAATGATTTTGAATCGATAAGTAAAACGTCTTTATTCTCATCACTTAATAAAGATTTTTTTCTGAACAGCATCCTGGCATCGAATTCCTCTCTTGATGAACTTTATAGTCACCTCAAGAGAGTGTCAACAGCTGTTGCTAAGCTAAATGACAGAGCATTATATAGGGTCATTTCCAGTTAACTAATATATCTGCCTGCAAGACCATTGTCCCTCCTACTCTTTTCTATGACTCTGAGACTTAAATTAAATGTAAAAGTTTCCTTGGTCGCACCCTTAGGATTCACATTTGTGATCATATCACAAATATCTCGGTTCTCTAATGGACCAACTGTTTACATGAAGAAGATATGATTGTAAAGGTGAAATTGAACAAAAACGGACATGTGGTGTGCAAGGGCGTTCATAGGCTCCAAAAACGTGTCTTATATGGAGAAGTAGTGGGTACGCAAAGCCTTGGTGGACTGAGTCGCTGACTCCGTGTGGGGCACCTAAATACTGGGGGGAATCTGAACAGTTAAACGTGTGAAAAAAAAGTCTGCTTGCAGCGAATATATGTAAGCGTTATCAAGCAACTCGGTAGGATCCACGTGTCTTTAAATTCTATGAGATGGAGTTCGCATCTTGGATCGAGCTATGTTCTCACCAAAAATCTCATTATCGACTTGGAGGTGCAGCTCAAAATAGTCATAGTAATGGCGAGGGATCCTCGACTAGGAGACCCAGCTATGACGGTGACAACGACAATATGTGAATAGTGGGTTCAAATTCCGAGTTGTGCCTTTGAGGGCAGTCTGTTTTTTTAATGGCGCTATGTAAAACGTGCTAAATTATTATTTAATAACCTCGTTTTCTTAAATAACAATACTTACGTTAGCTGAACAAAAAAATATCTTGTTAGTTGAAAACAATATTAAGACGTTAAGCAAAATGTGAGAAGCTATGAAAAATTATTTAGAATTGATTTTCCAATAAAAAGTATTTAAATATCTTAGAAGAAACATTTTCGATTGAACTGTTGTATTTTAATCTATACACCAAACAAAAAATACTAATATTTTAAATTTCATCATAAAACACCAAAACACATAATGTATTTTTTTATTGAATTTCATCATTGCCATATTTAGCAAAATAATTGAAGTTAATTTATTCACATTTAATGGTCCACTTATTTTCCGATAAATATTATTCGTAGTTCAAACAAAATATTTAATTTGTTCAATATCGAAATGAAAAACCAGTATTGGATAAAATCGGAAATTTTGAAAGAAAATATAATTTTTGTTAGAACCCCTCTTTTTTGTTGAAATCTTGGCCATATGTTTCATGCTGTAGAAATATGGACACCCGACCCGAATCGTGCGACCAACAGAAGTATCGCTATTGAGATCAAGTTTTGGAAAGAGCTGTTGTGCATTCCATGGACAGCCAAAAGGACCAACTCAAATATTGCAAAGGTTGGGATTGATAGATAGATGTAAGAGTACATAGTGATAGCTTGAAAGAAAGATTGATTCTCATTGGAAGTATTAATAGCAAAAATAAAAGAGGTCATGATGGTCATGATCATTGGTACTGTGTGAATTGCTCAAAATAAATAAAACAATGGCGACATCAATAAATCACTCATTAGTTAACTAAGTTGTGATTGTAATTTATTTTTATCAAACACTGTTTATTCCACTTTTTTGGAATTGGAATAAACAGTGTTTGATAAAAATAAATGACAATGTCTTTAAACCTCCACAACGTTAATGCTTTACTCGTAACTATAAACAACATAAGTTGTGATTCTTATTCGAAGTGGTACCGTACCAATCAGGATTGCATAGTCAAGCTTATAAACAAGTCGAATTTCCGTCGCACTGTTCATTGTAATTATTTATTTCTAAGGCTCCAAAATCTGAAGGTTCCGATAACTTTTTAAGATTTGTTTTAATTTTGCTGTTTTCAAATTAACATAGTAGCTGAATTTCATTAACGTTTGCCCAAGCTTGTTTTTGTGACACATAAATGATGATAACCTGAAAATGAATTATAATTAAGATGAAACATTACTTCTTCTCCCTGGCTCCATCCCAACTCACTGTCTGCGAAGACTGTTGGGGTCAGCTCTCCTCGTCGTCAGCTTGTATGCTCTTCTGTCCCGGACTACGTCCCCCAAACCGTGCCTGCATCAGGTTATCTTTTTGCACCACCCATGAATTCTTTGGTCTTCCTCTGGTTGTTATTCAAAGAAGATCCATGGAGATTGCCTGGTTCACAATGGGATCGGGTGCTCTGCGTCCAACGTGCCCACACCATCTCAATCGCCTCTCCTCCATCTTGCTGTTGATGTCTGTAACACCTAGGCTTCCACGAATGCGTGAGTTTTTTATTTTGTCTCTTAGGGACACACCAGCTGACCAACTTAGCATGCGCATTTCAGCAGTTTCTAGTTGCCTAGAGTAAGAGTTATACATCGTCCAGCATTCGGAGCCATAGAGGAGTGCGGGTCTGACGATCGTTTGGTATACTTTTCCTTTTAACTTCACTGGCATTTTCGGATCACATAGAACTCCCGTCATTGATCTAAACTTCATCCATCCCACACTAATTCTATGTGTTAGATCTGCTGCACATCCTCCATCGCTATGGATGAGTGACCCGAGATACTTAAAGGAGTCACAATTTGGTAATGTTTCTCCATCCATTTGCATTAAGGGAGTGACAGCATTTGTGTTTTCGAATGGTAGGTACAGATACTCTGTTTTTTTTCTGCTCAGTCTCAATCCATTGTCCTCCAAGATTCTTCTCCACCTTTCCAGACTATTTTGCAGGTCTTCATGTTTTTCACTTATTAATACGATATCGTCTGTAAATAGTAGGATCTTTAGGAGACTGTTCATTTCCTGGTTAGTTAAATAGTGCATGACTAAGATGAACCGTAGCGGACTGAGTACCGATCCGTGATGTACCCCCACCTTTACAGGACATTCTGGTGAAGTTCCCGAAGTGCACCTCATTTGCATTGTCACGTTATCATACATGTCCTGGATGGCAAGTACATACTTTTCTGGTACACTATGTGCTCTAAGTGCTGCCCAAATTAGGCTTCTAGGGGCCTTGTCAAATGCCTTTTCAAGATCGATGAAGACCATATGAAGGTCTTTCTTGGCATCACGGTGTTTTTCAACAAGGAGTCTAACGGTTTGAATGGCGTCTACTGTTGATTTTCCCGATACGAAGCCACACTGGTTGTCATGTATTTTCACCAAATTCCTGATTCTCGAGTTTATAATTCGCTCATAGATTTTCATAGTGTGGGATATTAGCTTGATGCCTCTATAGTTGTCGCATTTCCTGGAGTCTCCTTTGTTTTTGTAGAAGGGAAGGAGAAAGCTTCTTCGGAATTCATCTGGCATTAGGGTTCCGGCCAATATTTTATTAAAGAGCTTACACAGCCAATTCTGTTCCCATTCACCACATTCTTTCCAAAATTCAGTTGGTATATTGTCTGGTCCTACTGCTTTTTCTGTTGTCATTTGACATATGGCCAATCCTACTTCTGCAGGAGTAATTTCTACAATTGGCCCAAAGATTTGTTGTTCTGAAGGATATGAGGTTCTCGGAAATTCTTCATTCAATAGTTCTGAGTAGTAGTCTTTCCATCTTTCATATATTTTATTTTCTTCAGTGATTAACTTGCCTTCATTATCCTCTATGTACTTAGGGGTTCTGATCGATTAAGCCCTCTTTTCTTTGTGCCGCAATTTTATATATTTTCTGAGCTCCTTGTTGTTTCCAGTTCTTCGTTTATGTCTTTCATCGCCTCATGTTGGGCAGAGGCTACTAGTTTCTTTGCTTTTCTTTTGGCTTCCCTATATAATAGAAGGAGGCCTTCTTTCTCTGTTTCATTGTCAATTAAGATGAAACATTCACAAAGCCAAATGTCATTACTTTGAAACACAAGAGAGTTTACGATCTATTACACTTTATTTTATAAACACATGCATATCTCCTTATCTTACTTAAAGAAATAATTTTTAAATTTTGTATATATGATACATAGGCAATTAGATTTTGATAAAAACAATTAAACTCACTGAAGCAGAAAGAAATATATATATTTTACTCATTTTCATATTATTTTTATTTGGCACATAAAGTAAACGTCAATTAATTGTTTTTAAAATTTAAAAATAAATGTTAAATCTTAACATTAAATGAAATTGAACACAAGCCTTAAAATAATTAATACGAATCATAGATTTTGATTACATAAAAACAACGTAGTTATAATGGAAATGATAAGTTATACAACTAATTTACTAAGTAATGTATCTAAAATATTGAACATTTACCGTATCTACAGTCTCAATTCCTGTTAATTGATCCTTACTTACACAAGATTCTCTCCACCTCACTAAGAGGTGCGCGATCTCCCGTTACACTTGCTTCAGGTCTAAGTAGGGTTAATTACATGATACTATATACTAAGTTCTCCCTGCAGGCGTAATGTAATCCCATTTGATAAAACGATGTTTAAATTCATAAAATTTGTTAAAGAATAACATAAGTCACAAAGATGTTTTTGATATATCCTCTCTCAAAAACTCCATTCTTTATATTGATATTGATCTTTTAAAAAAATATGAACACTTCCAGATGTGTTCTTCTGTAAACACTTCAAGTTTTAAGTTTAATTAAAAAAATTATAAAATTTGTCATTTTGTACTATGATATCTAAAAAACTAAAATCTCACTCTGCGTCCTGGCGTCAATGCTGAGAATTGTGTCCCGTATTGAGATCGCCGTAGGTCACGCACATTCTTCTCCATTCCTCTCGGAATTCCTCTGTCCAAAAAGCCTGTAGGAAAGGTTCGTGGAACACTTAATTTGATCACTCCAATACCTATATGTTCTGACTCAGCTCTTGTGAACCTGTACGTTGACAGTGACTCTGAGATTCCTAATACACTCCTTGCCCGAAATGTGACCGAATATCTGAAAGATGTAATGAGTGCACAATCTTGAGAGAAGAACTGAATCTCTCAAAGAGACATTTAATATTCAGCACAAAATCCAAGACCGAAACTTTATTAGGGCGTTCTACCACGCCAGCTTGTTCGACGGCATAGCCTTAGCTATTGGCTCAATACTGGTTAAGCTATTGCGGGCACATGATGCCCGCTTACTTGCTCCAGCTTTGTCAAGCAAGAGGTTTAATACACTTTAAAAGTAGTCGTAAAATGATCTGGGATGGAATGAGGAACTTTGACAAAAGACAGTTATCGAGTTCAGAAGCATTGCTTACATGAATCATGTTGCGGTCACATATTGCTCGCATATCACATCATTTACGGAGTAGAAGACTTGTAGGAGGGTTTCGAATAAAATTGTTTAATTTTTATTTAACGAAGTTCTCTATTCTAATCATTAACTTTGTCTTATGGAAATGCAAATAAAATTTTTGTATGACATTCACTAAATTGTCAATTATTCGAACATACTAAGATTAGAATAAGTTGTCCACGATTGATAACATATTTATTTGTAATAATAATAAAATAACAATTTATATAGCGCTTTTTAAATATCAAACTCTCCTTAAGACACTTTTATTAACAGATTGAAAATATTACATTATAAACAAATATAAATTGAGTGTAAGAATAGAAAGGTAGTAGCTGCGGACATAAGATTAGGTTCTTTCCGCATCTATATATGGTTAAGAAAAACATATTTGGTAATAAAACCGCAGAAAACTTATATTTTTACCCCAGAAATTGAAACAACTAAGTCACTAGGGAGAAAAAATTGTTTATGGGATAGAAAACTAATTTTAAAAATATTTATTTGTTATAAACATCCTTAAAGATGAAATTTCTTCTTGCAGAAGGAGCAAACAAATCTATCCCTGAAAAAGGTCAATGTAGCCAATAGGGTTAAAAATAATCCGAGGCAAAGCACCTCTTTCTAAAATTACAGATATTTTATAATATTTGAAGTGCCCCCCCCCCCTCAAATGTGGTAAGTGGACTGGTCTAGATCGGTAAAGAAACTATTACAGGATGAAGGAACAAAATAAAGTCTATGTACTCTTTCGTTTCAACTCTCGTGGTCTGTGAAAAATGCAATATCCAGGGAGCACCAAGAAAATGCATTTCGTATATGAAAAATATCTTGAAATATTGCATAAATCCCGTACATACTTTTTTCAATGTTTTTCTGCAGATACTGTGTATAAGTTCTTTTTCCATCACCACTATTAATACCCAACGCAAACATCACATTTAAAATGTACTTAACCTTTTCCCGTCATTGGTTGCATAAAGAAACGTTAATGTAAATGATACCAAGAAAAGTATTTTTCATTCAGTAGCATAACAAAAAAAAACTCTCAATGATAAAACAAGAATCGTAGAATCAAACTTTTTTTATTTCTCGGTTGAAAGTTTTCATGAAATACGATGTTTGAAACAGGATATGAATTAACGATAAAATACTGAAGAATGTTATTAAGACAGCAAAATACTCGTACAATCTGCTTGCGGATATATGTACGTAAACATGAACTCGAATACACTTATTTCTAGTCAAGTTTTGCTGTGCATCCTACACATATGTAAATTTAAAGCAAAAGGTTTCAGTTGCAAACTAGTTAGTTGGTTATTAATCTTGTAGACAAAGAACAAAATGTGAAGATATTTACTGTGCATCTACGTAGATATTAATTGAAAGCAATGGACTTCAGTTGCAGCCTAGTTAGCTGGTAATTCATCGTGTAGACTAACAACGAAGTGTTATTATTTCTAGTAGACTTTTGCAGTGCATCCTATGCAGCAGAAAAAATTGAAAGCAATAGGTTTCAGTTACTACCTAGTTGACTGGTAATTCATCTTGTAGAATAAGAACAACATGTGATTGTGGATACACGAGTACTGGATTCACCACACATGCTAGTTAGTGTTAACACTCTCTTTCTACGGTGTTCCGATGTACAATATGAGATACGAGTATTTCAATATTCCATTTTAATTCAAAATACAATACTTCAAGAATTACGAGATTTGCCGTTACAAACTACCCAAACCTTGATTTATACCAAGGATGGACTTTAAATTCAAAGATTTCATTATTAAAAAAACACATTTATTGACGATAATGATTTTCATACCAATGAAAAATATAAAGTTATTTTTCGGAAACATCTGATTATTTTTTTAAATAATTTAAACGTCTTTTGGTTTATTTTTGTGTTCGTGGTTATACGTGATAAATCTAGTGTGCTCGTTGATACGTTGATACTAGTATAAAGCATTTTTTTTAAAACCAACAAGCCCTCAAAACGAAACGTAGAATATAAGACAACTTTGAGTGTATGAAAACATGAAACTTGTGTACCTTAAAAGTCTTTTTTCATCTGAATGTGTTGTTTTGCCGATGCGAATTATCTTCGTACATAATTTTTTAGAGCGCTTTTGGGGCTAGAAGTATTATATTAAAACACTGACCAACTGAGTTCATGAAAAAAGTTAAACTTAAGAATATAATAAAACATTATTTGATAAAAAATCTAGTTACGTGCACCGATTCTCTGCCGTTAAATAAATTTCAAGTCTAAGAAAATTTTCTTGTTGAAATAACACTCGACCTATTCTATAATTTGATGTGTGATAATATTGTATAAATGTAATTGCTTTAATGAGTAATAAAAATACGTGATTCTCTTTAAATTTACCAGTCCATGAACTGTGATGTATGCTGAAATATCAAAATTAAATGCATTTTAATATGTATCACCATTCATAGAAACACGTGTATCAATTTAATATTGCTTAGTTAAAAAAATAATAATGTGGTTTCAGATGTCCAGGCAGATATCCTCGTTTCTTTGCGTCCGCGTTTTTTCTGTACCTTAAAACAAATTAATAAGGATCTGCTAAGGCCACTCATATTACAAAACAATTAAGCATGAACATTTCCAATTTTTAATACCTACTATATATGTTTTATTTTCAACACAATTAACAGGACAGAGTGCCATTCGAAACATATCTTCTCTAGCAGTTCTTTCTTTTTTATAAATCCTTACTCTTCATTTTTTAAGAAAATTCATTCACTTGGTCCAACTAAACTTTTTTTCGTTTTCGTCTTACCCGATTCACACTCATGGTTGCACTGTCATTTTTTCATGAAAATATTTGTGTATCACATTGGATTTTTTTCTTGTGAATATATTGGTAAGTTGAAACTTTTGACTGTTTTGGAAGCATTAAGAAATTGGTCTTTACAATTTTCATGCTCTTTGTGGTCTACAAAATAAAATGTGAAAGTGAAATAAGTAGTGCAACAGAGATATGGATACAAATGAAGTTAAACAAACAAGAACTAGAATTAACGTTGCAATTGCATGAAGCTCCATTCAGGAAAAATTGCATACGTCTCTAGAGAGAGCGTCGGAAAAGGAGCAAGGAACACGTGTTGAGGTGATAAAGTGTAAGCGATCGAATGAGAAAGTCAATTTTTGTCAAACATTTCAAAACAATGTACTCAAAGTGAAAGTTAAAATTGTTGAAAAGGCATTTAAAATGCATCAAAAGACCGTATTTGAAAATAATATTTGTAAAATTATCAAGAACTTGGAAGTCTTGCTAACGATTAAACATTATACGCCACTTCAGTGTTGATTTGTTTCAAATGTTTTGAAACTATTGTCATCATCATCATCATCATCATTATGTCTGATTTAGAGTAGGCAGAACGTACAGATCTCTACTTTATTTACATGTCTTTCACATAAACCATTTTAATTACAGACACCGAAGATTATTATATACATTTTGAAGAGTAATGTAATTTTTCATTTTCCAATCCACTGATAATTATAAGTTTTTTTAGATCACAGTTCAATCCAATAAAATACACACACTTGGTAGACACGCAAATAAAAAAACATGATGCGTTGCGTATTGTCATGGAAATTATTTCACTCCCTGATAAAAGTCGCAAAAAACTCATTATAGAGTAAAAAATGTGTCAAATCGTCATGCATGTAATTACGGAAATAAGAGAAAAATTGCCACCCTCTCACCTTTCATCGACTAATCTAGAATACTTCGGGGCAACTCAATATCAGGCAGATCAACGACAAAAAGTAGTCCCGTTGAATGGAGTAAGACGAAAAAAAAGGTGTCTTTTGGGCAGCCCGATGGAGGAGTTGTCCTCGGAAAGAGTCTAATTTTCCTACCCCTGCTCTCAATAAGATCAGATGCGGATTGGGCCGCACTGACTTTGATGTTCAGAAATGTCGGATTTTTGTGGTGTGGGGAGATCCATCTAATTAATGCCCACATCGTAAACTGCCCATTCATTGCATTACATGCAAATGTAAAAGAGTTGCACAAACATCTGCAAGGCAATGCGAGTTGACTGATACTCGTAAGAATATATTATGTGTGAAACAAAAGAAGAAAAATCAAATCGTATCTCTATGTTTCTTTCTATATCCTGTAAATTATGATAAAACTACCTTTTGATGCTCAAAATATAGGTATGAGTTCGAAAAACCTATATACTTTAATTAAACAATCACATTTAAAGTCATTTATAAGTTACCACTAGACAAAGGCCTTTCCACGATTTCTATATAATCATATATTCATTATCATTTGGTACCGAGTGATGAGTTGTTTTATAATATCTATGTTAGTCATCTTACCATCGGTTGCTTCATAGACGTCAATTGTATCTTACGTACTGCTGGAATTAGAATAAACGGTCTATTCAATCCAAAAGGTGACTGACGGGAAATTAAATATAAAGCATTGTTTATTTTTCGTTTACATTACCTTTTATTCTAAATACATTCCTCGTAAGTCAATACAATACTGGAAGCAGTTGTAGCTCATTCTTCTGAATTATCTCCAAAATCACAGTCGAAGCCTTCTGGATAACTAAAATCGTATCGAAATGCTTTCCTTTCATCGTCAATTTCAGTTTCGAGAAAAGCCAGAAGTCGCATGGAGCCAAATCAAGTGAATTCAGGGGGTGTTCGATACGTTTTTTGGCCTGGAAATCGCGTAAAATCTTGCTTCTGTGCGCCGGTGAATTGTCGTGCAATAAAAACCACGCCCCTTGTTCCCGGTATTTGGGTCGGACTCGAAGAATCCTGATCAAAAGACGATTTAAAACACCCAAGTACACATGTCGTTTACTATTTGACCTTCTGGTATGAACTCCTAATGGATATTTCTTTTGGAATCAAAGAAAACGGTGAGCGGTGTCTTGATTCGTCTCTTCTGAATGCGCACTTTTTTCGGTATTGGAGATTGTGGACCTTTCCATTCCGAGCTCCGGCGGCTAATAAGTGGCTCATACTGAAAGCACCATGTTTCATCATCACCTGTTAAAATGCTTGTCATGAAATCTGGATCCATATCCGCCGCTCTTTTCATACATCTGCAATACTCCACTCTGCAATCTATTTGATCGTCAGTCAGTATGTTACAGACCTTTCGTTTGCCCAAGTTTTCTATTAAAATGAGATGAACAATGAATTTAGGAATTCTAGTAAGCTCCTTGATCAGCCACAACGATAATTTCACGCTTTTTTAACATTTTCTTCATTCGAACTGTCAAAGATGGTCATAACGAATGAACCAGCGATGTCAATGTTTTGAAACTTTTAAGGAACATAGTTGTAATGTGGCGCTAGTTAATTCATTTATTTATCTATAGATGGCGCTGGTGGTTACGCGAAAATAAACAATTTACCTTTTCCATTGGACAGTCCAAAGATCTAAATTTGTTTAAGGTATATAACTATTATTTTGGCAAACAAATGTAGTTTTAGTAGTAAGTCCCGGGACTTATTGATCGATGTGTTATATATATAAGAATATATTAAAACGAAAACCACAATATTATAGATATACTCGTATTTTAATAATGAAATTTCTATATGTAAACCTATATGTAAATCATCCTCGATGCCTGTTGACATAATTACAATTTAAATAAATAAAATCTATGTACACTTTTTGATCACATCTCTATATTTCTCGTCTTGTCATCTCTACCGTCTATATAAAATACATATCTCATTACCCATTCGACGATTTTCTTGGGTTGTCAACTGGATATGTTCTTATTTTTAAATAAAAAAACAAAAACGTATGGCAGAAAAACAAAATAAAAAGTAAACCCACATATCCACTGTCAATAAACCCTCAGATTAACTGTCAGCAAACACGAAAAAAAAAAAGGCTCAAAGGAGTCCAAATTTTATAAAAGTAGAATGGCAAATGGAAAATGAAATAGTTGAAACAACATTGAAATAATCAGGCAGTAATACATTGTAATAGTTAAGCAGTTTTATAACAATGAATGAAAAGATAAAGCATAAACACGCACGCACAATCCCCGATTCACCACCAGCGAAAAGAGAGAAAAGAAAGAAAAAAAAAAAAGCAAATAAGAGACCCATTACCCACTGAGAAACCTATTAACCACCCAGAAGATAACACTTTAGAGCATCTTTGAAGGTACAAACTATTCACCCGCTCCTTCAAGGCCTGGGGCAACTCATTCCAGCATTTGCTGGCTGATTATGAGAAAGATCCCTTGAATAGTGTTAGATTATGGTTTGGGATAAGTAAAAGAGTTTCTCTGTTTCTAGTTTCGTAGCCGTGAAAGTTTCTAGCCCAAATCAGTTTTTCGAAGAGTTAAAGTGGCATTTTTGTACTGGTAATTTTATGCACGAGTACGCTTAAGTAAAGTCTTTGTTTCATGTCAATAATTTTAAAAGCTCTCAAAAAAGGGGTGATGTGTCCTCTGGGGGAATGTTGAAACAATACCTACAGCAAGCATTTTGTAATCTTTGCAACTTTTTTTCGGTTTTCTTTAAAAGGCACATTTTAAAAGCTCTCAAAAAAGGTTTCAAACATATGTACACACATACATACAATTAATGATGTTAATTGGTATAACATTGACTTAAAACCTTTATAGATGGATTGGTATTATATGAGACACTTAAATTTCACTCATAAAAAAAAACGTTGAAAGCAAGAACAACCCACCCCTCAAAATATCTAAATTTATGATGTGGAAATGTTGAATAGCATGGGCTAGAGATAATTTAATTCAAAAGACAATTTTATATGGCATTTATATAGTTATAGTTAGCTCTTTTATATAGTTAGCTCTTTTCAAGGGTGCTCTATATCGGGACTCAAACCCAGAGGTTTTAAACAAATCACTTCTGGCAGCAATAGCAGTCGGAAATATGGCATCCCGCTTCCAAGCCAGGAAGATCATCAAAATTATGTTCATCTCCAGAACCACTGGAATAGACCAATAATAATAATATTTTAGTTCGCCATCGAAAGTGTTGGAAATACTGTTATCCGTGGACAGGCAACAACGCTCGTACAGGTCTAGTACTTGTGGATATTGTTACCAGTCTGATCCTTTTCGTTCTATTTCGTTCGTTAATGGTACCATCGGTAATCGAACGCTAAACTACCAGTTGGAAGACAAGCACCTTATTAACAATGCAAAGATCACGTTTTTTTTCTTTGTTTTAAATATGAAAACCAATTTATATATGTCCGGAAAATAATTTCGTATTTCAGTCAAATTCAAACTCAAAACTACACCAAATTCTCGTGGTTGGTAATTTATGATACTTTAAATATCTCTGCAAAATTCTTCTATCGTAAAATGACTGTTTTCTAGATCAAAGTCTTGATTTGACTATCATGTATTTGATGTGCTAATCGTCCTTCCAAATTAGACACATTAACGATATTTTTAAAATTACATTTAACACTCACGATCTACTCTGAACATAACATTTTTGGTTTGAGTTACATTCTTTCATCGCGATAATAAAAAGCATCAAGCTCTAGCAAACCACTCTAGAAATACGGCCAAATAATAGTAAAAAAAATGCCCTTCACTATTACCTGTCAATAATATTTTTTCAATACGTTCGGAATAAAGTAATCAACGAAAATGTTATCATTACATTTCTCCGAGAAATACTAAACGACTTCCCGACAGCATCCGCACCCGACTCGTAGTATTAAAAATACGATATTGAAGTCTCCAGTCTAATGCACGATTCCATTGGTATTAGCGCCACCCTCACAGTAACTTAGATTTAAAGAGAATTTTACTTGTATCCATAAAATGAAATGGTTTGCGTTAAGAAGTAATCGTTTGTGTGGCCATCACGTATTTTGTAATTTATTGAATTGAATGTATTTCTATAGAGTAAAGTAGCAGAAACGTTATAAGAATTAGAAGAATGCTCCTTATACCGTTCAAAGCACGTACTATATAGAATAAAACCCCGAAACAAAATCTAGAGGGCGGAGTACTTTTGAGAACCTCGAATGGGAACTTGGCAATTTGTACAAACACATAATAGTAAAACAAAATTTGAAAAACTGATTCTTTGGGCAAGACAGCTTTTGTTACTAAAACACCGATATTTTTTTTTATTTTCACAAGTTTAATATTTTGTTTTAGACGCGATGTTTTTTCAAGATATCATTTTAAACTAATTGCAACCCGTGAACTATTCACGGAAGTAAAACAAATTCTACATTTATGAAAATATATATTCATAAATGTAAAATTTGTTTATATATATATATATATATATATATATATATATATATATATATATATATATATATATATATATATATATATATATATATATATATATATATATATATATATATATATATATATATATATATATATATATATATATATATATATATATATATATATATATATATATATATATATATATATATATATATATATATATATATATATATATATATATATATATATATATATATATATATATATATATATATATATAATTTATACATCGTCCCCTTTTACACCGATTCAAAAATTGTAAGCTAGGTATTTAAAATTCGTCCAGTATCACGGACCCACCGAGATTCAAATTTCGAATTACTTTCGGAAAGAATCCAAGTATTCTTCTCTCGCTATCTTGTATTCAAAATTCAATTTTCGTATTCTTTCTTTGACGAGAACCATCGTATGGGTTTTGGCCTATTTATACTATGATTAGATACAAATTTGTAATGCAAACAAACTAAGAGATTTTTAGCTAGCAGAGGGAATGGATCTTTTGGTTTTTTTATGTATGTGAAACGGGGTTTTCCTCACCTACAGAAATAAATTTTATTAAACATGCTCTTTTGTTTTTCATACGAAAAATGACTTACTTTTCATCAGTAACTTTTTTCCAACTATCTCAATGTACTCGTATTATTAAAACCTCCGTCTAGTTAGTTCTTCATTAAACAAGTAACACTGCGTTTTTATTTGTGTTTAAAATATATTTTGATGTATGGTGGAGTATTTCGTACACAGATTAAATTCAATTTTCTTATTTACCCTAATAACGTAATTTTTTTATTTACGAAAAATATTAAGTTAAATTTTTTAACAAAAAATATGTTGACCGCATTTTTACGACCATTTTGTGCAGATAGTCGAAAAAACTCATTTCGTTATTAATTCAGCATTTCTCAAGAGTTGGATTGTAAATTAAATTGTGATATAAATGATTTAGATACCTTTATATAAGGATATTCATCTATTTCTAATGTTTGTAGCTGATGATTTCAGAAGATTGATTGCCTGTGATGTGAGGAATCAATTATGCTTGATATTTTGGGAGAGACAAAGAATAATGGAAATTAATTACGTATTTTATATTTATGTAAGTTATGACATTGACACCTGAGATATGCAACATTATTGACTCAAATATCGTTGATTGGAACAAGATATTTTTTACTCAGAGGATTTTTCGTGATAGTCAATTGAAAAGTAATTTGTCATCTTTAAAATGTCAATATAATAAAAACTTTAAAGAAATGTCAAGATGGAACATTTAATGAAAAGTAACACGAATGATTGAT
This sequence comes from Odontocerum albicorne, assembly GCA_949825065.1. NCBI lineage: Eukaryota > Metazoa > Arthropoda > Insecta > Trichoptera > Odontoceridae > Odontocerum > Odontocerum albicorne. The sequence continues at coordinate 39,156,141 of OX463843.1, read as the reverse complement.
GTGAAGACACTTGATTTCCAATCGGGGGTTTTCGGTTTGTTTACCCATGAATACCAAAAAGGGGCCTAGTCAAATAAGAGAATTGGTCTAGTAACTAAACTAACACACGCTACGAGTAATGTGCAGGATAGTAAGTGTGTTTGTCTGAAATATATGGAGGGCGAGGAAGAGACGACTGGAGAAGAAAAGTAGAAGTTTTAACTGAGAGAAAGTTAAGAAGTTAGAGAAACACGATAGCATGTTTGAAGAGATGTACCGATGCTGTGTGAATAAATAAAAAAATGTCTAGAGATCTGTTCTCTCTGCCTACCCCAAAAGAGATACGACATGATCGTAATTTTGTATGTATTTTCAAATCTATTTATTTATAAAAAGGGTAAAAAAAACAAAATAATTGTTTCATTACAAAATAGATGTTCTTTATTCCTTAGCGCGTCAAACCATAAAACTAAAATTTGAATCAAAAGATAATGAAAGTGTCACCGGAGTAAGGTAATAGGGCACGCTCCACGCTCCACCTAGCGCGCCACGAATGTTGGCACATTTCTCAAGGACAACTGTTTCCTCTCACGTGCCGCGCCCATGGATCTCCGCCAATCTTAACAGGGACGAGTGTTCACTTCCAATAACCTTTAGGACCCCTTTGTCATTGATTTGTAAACAAACACCATTAATTCCTACTCTTAGGGTTAATTTTTATTTTTCAATGAAACGAACGAAAAACCTCCGTAGCGAGTTGGTAAAACGCATGTCTCTCCAGATATTTCGGTGCAATGGAATTAAAAATAAATTTAAGGTTTATTAAAAACTTCATAAAAATAAAGGCGTTTCATAAATATCTTTAAATTAATTACTTTTTATGTCCAAAAGAATATCACTACTATTCAATTTTAGACGTGAACGAGGCGGTAGCATATTTGTATGAACATGTTTATTGCGTATTTGATGAGTGCTTTCCCGTAAAACCAAAAGAGCTACGTAAGTGGCAATACCCGAGGTGGTTCACAAGTGAAATTGTTGGGAATATTAGACTTAAAGATTCTCTTCACAAAAAATGGAAACACTCTTGTCGTCTGAGTGACTACGATGCGTTCAAAAGTGCTCGCGCTCAGCTCAAACATAACATTCGCACGGCTTATAAAGACTTCATAAGGAACTTAGAATGTCGAATGGTACGTGAACCAAAACTATTTTGGAATCATATTAAATCCATGCGTAACGATTCTCCAGTGCTTAATGTTATGAATTGGGATGGGAATCAAATAACTGGTCCCGAAATATCTTCTGCATTCGCAAATTATTTTTCAACAGTTTATTGTAGGGACTCCGAGGCATTTGTTTTTGATGAACACCATACTTCCTCGGGATTTAAGCTAAGCATCACTACATTTGATATACTCAAACAAATAAAGTTGATGAAAAACACGAAAGCAGTCGGGCCGGACGGAGTACCTACATTTTTTCTTAAGGGCTGTAGTGAATTGCTTTCTGCACCTCTTGCTTACATATTTAATCTTGTCTTCCGAGTCCATACTTTTCCAAGTGAATGGAAAAAGACTCGAGTTATTCCCATATTTAAAAATGGTTCTAAGGACGATATAACCAACTACAGACCTATCGCTATACTTTCTTCAATAGCTAACCTCCTAGAAATGTTTATGGATCGCACACTAAGGTCGTTAGTGGACCCATATATAATTGATGAGCAGCATGGCTTCAGAAGAGGCAGATCTACTGAATCCAATCTGATGGTCTTCACCGACTATGTTTCAAGGGCTGTAGATAGTGGCAATCAGATTGATTGTTCGTATCATGACTTTGCAAAAGCTTTTGATCGCGTCAATCACAAAAAAATATTAGAAAAAATGAGTGAACTTGGGATCCCAGGTAACTTACTAAGGCTACTGTCAGATTATCTTACAGATAGAAAACAATTTGTTTCACATGGAATCTACAACTCCGATTACTTCACTGCCTACTCAGGTGTTCCGCAGGGGTCTAATCTTGGGCCTACCTTATTTCTTATTTTTATTAATGATATAGGTAGAGTTATAAAAAAATCCACGTTTCTTCTATTTGCTGATGACCTCAAAATCTTTAAAAAAATTCGTTCTTATACCGACTGCTTAGACCTACAGTCAGATCTCAACAACGTTTGTGAGTGGAGCCACAATAATAAATTATATTTCAATGCATAAAAGTGCAAAATTATGTCGTATCATCGCTCACACGTCTTGAAATTCCATAGATATACTCTAGAATCTATACCTATACCCCGCACAGATAATATTAAAGATCTGGGTGTCTTGTTCCACAGCAATCTCGCGTTTGGTCCTCACATAGAAGTTATGTGCAACTCAGCTTATAAAATTCTAGGATTTGTTATGAGAATCTCTAAGTCGTTTGAAAACCAATTGGTGCTCAAAACGTTGTTTAATTCATTGATCCGTTGCAAAATAGAAAGCAATGCTTGCATTTGGAGCCCGGTGGGGGCGCAGAACTCGCTCATGGTGGAGAAAGTACAAAAAAAATATCTACGATATCTCTACATGAGTGAGTTTGGTGTCTATCCGTGGCTATATCCTACGCAGTTTCTGCTGGGCATGCTCGGGTATAACTCCTTGAGCGTAAGAAGAGATCTGCGTCTCCTGGTATACGTTGTCAAACTCGTTCGAGGAGTTGTGAGCTGTCCAGCATTACTACAAAGATTAGCGTTAAATGTTCCTAACAATTACACTAGACTGCGCCGGCAGGAACTGTTCTCAATAACATACGCAAGAACGGGTCTTCCAGCCGCTATGCCTGTTGGAAGGGCCTTAACTCTTCTTAACGGGACTGCTTCGGATATTGACATATTTCATATCACATTACCAAAAGCAAAAGTAAATTTTCTTCTTAGATTAAGCGCGTTAGAAAGCACTCATCAACATACTTAAGTGACTGAATATATATGTAACATACGTTTGTGTGTAAATACTCGTTTGTATACATATGCATTATTTTTTATTTTATATAATTTAAAAAAAAATATATTTTTCCCTGTAATTTTTCTTCTTTTTTAATGTCTTGTATTTTTCAATGTAATTGGGCTAAGCCTGTTTTGAAAAAATAAATAAATAAATAAATAAATAAATAATCCTCAAACCATCTCAGATTGGTCAAATTTAAACATCATTAACTGACTTGCAGCCTTAACTGCTGTGGATTATCTTAGCATATTTCGATGTTTGGTTCTTGTTTATATTTTTAGTGAACTGTTTAAAATGTATGTTTAAGGAAAAAATAATAGTTTAAAAGAATGTGTCAATGATTTATTTTTAATTAAATAGATAAACAAAGTTTTCTACGCGCACTAATTTTATAAATCATATGAAAAGAGTTCGTTAGGTAATTATACGAGTATAATTCGAGAATGATGTATACGCATTTTTGACAGTTTAGGTCTTAAATTGACTAAATTATTTAAGTTTATAAATAAAAAATAACTAAATAATCTTGTTTGAAGCATTAGAATCACATTTTGTCACCTCCTCAATACTCATGATACGAAAAACAATAGTAATTATTTTTAATTTTAGATGTCTTGAACTTCGTCTAGACAAGTTGGCTTAGTGCCACTTGGCATTTTTTTCATTTGCATGCCCGAATCAGGCGTCGATGATCCCTACTCGAAGGTGATGTGCTGTTTGAAACATTTTTCTTAATTTCAGTCCATTGCTGAATATTTCTCGGCCATAATACTTGTTCCTTGCAATTTTTTTCTTTCTATCACTGAGGGCAAAAGTTTCCAGCCTGAACAAGTAAGAGCGTGTATAGATAGACGCTGACCACGATTATTGCACAGTTAAGTGATGTTACAGTTAAAATTTAATACATCTTCCTTCAGCTATATGTCAACTCGAGCCAAGAGAAGCGTTGTATCGTTATTTTCTGAAATATTAATCATTTAACGGTTTTCGGGGATGGTTTTCAAGTTTCTTTTAAAAGACTGGCAGATATTTAGCAATTTTTAGATGATGTGTATGTTTAATTTCGATAGAAAGTCGATTGAATATGTCCCTCATTAAGGCAGACACCTGTGAGGACTATATTTTTAGTAAGAAACACGTGGTGTCGGTTGGTGACGGTCCATACGCTTTGCTTTGTAAACAAAGAGATCAAAATATCATAAAATACTGGAATGTTCTAGGATATTCCTAGGTGGTCACCCTTGCAAAGTTATTGTCTTAAAATTATAATAGCAAGATATCTTAAGATCCTAACGGTTGACGATTGAATAATAAAATATCCAAAACCCTATGCCGAATTATAAAGAATTCCATTGTCATTGTTTGTTCAAATAAAAGGGGGCTAATAAAGTCTCGTTTTGGGTCGAGACACCAATAGCTGTGTGGGCAGCCAGGTACATTTTTCTGGAATGATCTTGCAATGACAACATCGTGAAGTACAATTTTTGTTCACGATGGCACCACTCGTATTGGTGAGAGAGACGAATTGAATTGTCGTCTCTCTCTCGGGATTTCCTTGCTTAGGAAGAGGATGCCTCTCCAGCCTTTTTTTTTTCATTTGAGACGTGGTGTTGTACGGACGTTCCTTCAACGCTGGTCGCACGGAATACTGCCAGACTTATTCGCTGACTTTCTCTGCTGTATCACAAACGCTCTCAGGACGACATCTACAATTTGGTGAATATCATTCCTTTATTTTAATGCTGGATTTCGACAGGACGTTAAACACTGGCTTAACTTAAATTCTAATTTGCTATTGTAAACCCCCTTGTTAAGATTCGCAACACAATCTTCGAGCCATTGATTCGGGAACCGAACTTTAACTTTTTTTTTCTTGACATACGTTCAAGTTTTTTTTTTTTTTTTTTTAAATCCATTTATATAATAAACTGTTTTGTTTTTAAAATTATATCTCGTTTAATTGTGCCCCCTTGTCCCGCTAAGAATTGAGAAAGAGTTACTCAGAGTGTCAATAACCCTACGAACTCCTGAGATTAAAGAGTACTTGCCTCTTTAAGAAGCCGGCTGAACAGAGCAGGCGCGTCACACCTGGTAAGATGGTAATGTGTTATAATTGATTAATGTATTTAAATGTGTACATCTTATTGTTTCTAAAAAATAGGAAAAGGTGTGACACACCATAAGAAACACTCACATTAAAAACAGTTGCATTAGTGCATAATCAAGTGTTACAAGATAAAAGACTAAAATCAAAAGAAAGAGCAAGAGGTGGGACCTTTCCAAAACCACAATGTTTAGAATTCTACACTATCGTCTTGGCACGAATAAGGTAAAGTAAACACTAAATGGGTTCCACCACTAGTGAGTGCTGTCTAAATGTAAGAACGGATTAAATGTTGCAATGATTTTTTAATATTCTGAGATGGAAAAGAAAATTAACAATTTTGTCAGTTGTTACGGAGGATGAAACTATGGTTTAGTATTATGATTCCTTACCAAAAAAAGGAACTCGATGAAGTGGCACTATCAAAAATCATTACGGTCTAAAAAGCCAAGAGTACAAGGGCCAAAAATTCAAAGATGCAAATAACAAAAATGCGTTAATAAAGTGGAAAAATAATATGTTATTCCATCACGTTTTTTCATATTCTTGGACAATTATCATTTTTTGTTATACAAGCTGGATATTTTTAAACTTTTGACAAAGCCCATTACACTTCTGTCGAGGGTTATATGTGATTTTTTTGTATGGTTTTAGCGAAGGGTTTTATATGAATATTTTAGGTTTTCAGTTACTTCGCGAACTGTAAATGGATGTTTATGTTGGATTCTGACATCAGATCTACTCGTACTTGGAGATCCATCAAGTCTATTAGAGTGTATTTATGTTGGTATTAAACAGTCACATTAATATTACGTACTCGTAATATTCAAGAATCGATCTTTATTCTTGCTAAACGTTCGTTACTTCGAATAATATTTCAATCGGATCGACATTTGTCTGCTTTAAAGTGTTTGATTTTTGGGTGGCTTGTGCAGTTTTAGGAAGTACTTCAAGGCAACCTTTTTTAAGAATTTATTAAAAATAATGATTATATATGAACACTCCGCATGTATACTACATATACAAAAGATTACACAATTAAATACACTTTAAATATCTGATGATACGAAAATACCTCAGGATATTTAATAATAATAAACCCAGGAAACAATACACCCTTCACATTATCTGAGTATTCAGTCAATTCATCTCATTCTGAACTCATGGGGTATTCTTCTTTTTTGTATAAATTCGTTGAATTGAGAGGATCAGGTAGTATATTGTGTACATTGTTGGGAATTTCCGCGTTTATTATTTAGTTCGGAATATATTGGTAAATTGAAACGTTTCAGTATATTTCTTTATTTTAATTATTTTTATAATGTCCATAATATTAAACAAATATATTTTAAAGTTTTGAATTGCAAGTGCACGTTGATTCAAAATATAAAGCATTACAACAAATATTCACATTAAAACACGAACATGACTCACACCATTTTTTTGTCAGAAGAATTTGTTTACATTACATAATTTAAATAAAAAACAATCTCTTTTTTCTATGAAAAAATAAAGTTGATTGTAATACGTATTTGAGTTTAATTGATCCTTACATTAATTTGAATTACATTTCAATTTTAATTAAAACTCTTAATGCTCATATATGATATTAAAACTATAAATGCTCATATATGATATTTAATCTCTACTTTAATGTTAAAAAAACTTGACCTCTTAAATCAATGAAAAACCTTTTTGGTTTTAATAAAGCCATACTAAGTAAATGCTGATCTAAAATCTTTGTTTTGACTTTCAAACATCAAATTATATCAACTTTATATACACATTTTTCTTTTTTTTATGCCAAATTAAATTACGAGTATATCAAAAAATTTGAAAATCAATTGGGTTTTAACGTATTTTAACATATATTAATGAATGCTAGATAATGAATATTATGATTTATATTATCTAAGGTTTTGACTTTTACTTTGTGGATTTCCATATTAGAATATTTAATTTTAAATTAACTAGTTATTAAATACTATAATATTTTGTACTTACAAAAAACTTAGAAACTTAATTTTTATTTATTTTTCATAATTTTTTTTAAGAGTGAAATCTCAACTATTGTTTTGCTGTTTTATTTAAATTAAGACAAAAGGAATTTAAGACAAACACTTCAACGAACGGGAATACTTTCGTTAAAATATACTCGTAGCTCGTTTAAGTAATAGATTTTTTATTTGTTTTGAAAAGCATTGTCCAACAATTTTTATCATTAAGTGAAATAGTTAAATTACTTATTTTAAAATTATTTTGAAAAATAAATTAATGCTAACTTAACATTATAACTCAGGTATTTGCCGGAAAACACATTAAATTTATTACATGCATTTATAATTATTTCCAAAACGCAATTAAAATGGAAAGATAAACTTTTATTTGAATTATTTTGTGGAAAATAAAAAGAAATAATCGTTAAAAATAAGCTGGATTAACGTTTTGTTTTGAGGGCATGCTGGTTTTGGGCATGCTCAAAACGTTCGTCAACGTTTTGAGGGCATGCTGGTATGACGCGTGTAAAAATTGTTTGGAAGAATAAAAAAATCTAAATGGTATGATTCTAGACCGTCTGGTTGATGAATGTAATCCGACAGAAAAAATCCTCCTTTCAGGTATAGCTTTTGTTTCCAAATGAGAACAATTGTTCATGAATTTATTTTTAAAAGAATTCTGGTATTTTTAACATAAACATACCACCGTATTCAGTTTCTAAAAGTCTGTATACCTTCTTTATTGAAGAATACATAACGTTATAAAATCATTTCATTATTAATAATACAAAGACAACTTTTATCACTTTTGATCTTAGTTTGTTTCGATAGCTTAAATGTGTCGATTTACTTAACAGTAAATATTTGACACCTTATGTAGAACAAACGACTGTATTTATTGCTTATTTAATCAATTAAATATTTCATATTTAATAAAAATATTTGAATTTTAAATTATTGTACCTGGTAAATTATTAAATAACAAAATAAGTATTTAAAAAAATAAATCAAATCAATAAGAACTTAAGTAATTTTTTTAAATTGATTAGTCTGCAATACTTTGTAATCAAAAGAACGTCAGAAAAAGCAAATTGATCAACCTTATCATAAATATTACAACGTGGCAAAAGTATGAGATTTAAGAAATAAAGTTAAGCAATGGAGTTTCATCAGTTGGTGTAATGGTATTTACATGGGATTATACAAAAGAAGATGAGATTTTTCCTTTGAAGGTTAAAAATAATTTGTGATTTTATACCTAGAAAGAACAACTCCAAAAAAGTCATATCCAGCGCAGATTAAGTGGAACGTCACGAGTCGTTGTACATTCAATCAGTTCCATTAATTCGATTGAGACAACCCGGTTCGAGGAATACTCAAATCCATAACACTGCTTAAGTGTCGCCCACTACCTTCACAGTTGGATAGGCTCATGACTTATACGTAAACGAGATGTTTAGTATTGGTTCACCTGAAAATGTGGGGGGCCATAAAACTCACTCTCGTATTCTGCTTTTACTTACATAATGTGTGATTTTTAAATCAAATTGCAGTCAATTTTTATGAATGATTTGCCCCGCATCATTAAAAGCATGAAAATTATATTAAGAGTATTTTTTTTTAATTTTCCATCAGTTGTGGCAACGTATTCTTTTATCAATACTTGTGGGATATTTAAACAACAATATTTAAACAATATTTTTATTGTTCGGTTGATGAGCATGGAAATTAAAAAAATAATAAATCATAATGATTTAAAAATGCATGACAATTGCATGTATTTATATTATAGATATACTCGTACAATTAAATACAATGTCCATATTTTGATACGTACTGGTACAAAACAAATTCGAAGAAATTTTAATTGTCACTTGACGAGATTGAATATATGGAATAAGCAGATTGCTTTCACACATTTTCATATTAACACATAAATATGGTGTTTAGTATGTTAATATATAGAAATTATATGAACATCTATTTTTTTTCTTTCGAAAGCTTAATTTTTATTTTATTCTTGTTTTATAATTTATTTCAAAGAAAAATTTATGTTTCATCTTATTGTGATGTTCATTATGTAATCATTTAAATAAACTTTTTTACACCATATTTTTGTTTTTATTTTAACTAGCTTTCATTAAATTGGATTGAAAAAAAGAACTAAAAAACATGGTGAGGAAAAATATTTTTCCAACTCTTACTTAAAAGTGTTCTTCGGATAGAAAAATGTAATTGAGATGCTTTGAAAAGAAAATTAAAAAGCGTTAAGTATCTGAAAAGAACGCATTTTTACGTCCTATCTTTTTAAACAAATTGTGAAATTTCAAACCTTAAAAAATGTCATTTGATATTTTCTTGTAGCAGTTACTTTATGAATCTCATTTGTAAATGAGGCCTTCCTTCAAATATACATATAATGCCTTTGAAATCATTATTAGTTATACAAAACTGAAAATTTTGCTTTTTTTTTGCGATATCTTAGACTAAGATGTTTGTCCAAATCTTGTATTTATGTCTAACATACTCGTACATGATGAAAAAAGCCACCAATTATGAACACATATAAAAAATTGGAAACGAAAAAAAAAGTTAGAAGTAATATTACAAGGTAACATCAGAAAGAAATCTATAGCGTTTCGGTAAAGAGGTATATGTCATGAAAAATCGAAAAATGAGTTAAGTATGCAGTTTTGCCCTAAAATTTCAAAGGAAGGTATGGTGAAAAGATATATGTCTAGAAAAAAATATTTGTAGGCTATCTTTTAATATACACATTGATATAAGTCCTAAAAATCACGAACAGTAATAAATAAAGAGGTATATGTGACTTATATCAAAATTTCGTCTCTTAGCCGAACAAAACGAAACAAAGAAAGGGATATATCTAGACTTGTACCGCTTCACGAATATCATTTTTCCTGTCAAAACAGAGCACCTATTGTATGATACGTGACATGTACCATGCCGTTGTTTGTAGCTATGTTCATTATGGTTATGCTTTTGACGTTTGTGAACAGGTGAATCCATCTCGTGTCTGCCGAAATTTAAATCTTATTATGAATCAAACGCGAAGTATATTTCTATGAAGGTATAGGTAAAGATGTATATGTCATTAATTACCTACTTATTTGTCAGGAGAACCAAATGAAGTTTTGCAACACTTGTATTCCTGTAATACAGACCTCAGGTATATTTTAAAGGTAAACTTTGAATGCATAAATTAAAATAATAATACGGTTAATATTTTAAATTGATTTATTTTGTATAAATACCTACAGGTTACAAAAAAATTGACATACTGTATCAGGATCTACATCAGGAATGTTATCGTCAAGTAACTCGTTATAAAATGAATGGAAAACTGGATCAATTCAATGTAACAAACTAATAATTTGACTCTCTGATAGAACTCAGAGAGTCAAATTGGGTGATAGTGTATTTGGTGAGCCTCTTTTTGTAAGATTCGGAGTACCTCAAGGTAGTGTTCTGGGACCTATATTGTTCCTGATATATGTCAATCAGTTGTGTAATCTTTCTCTCAGGGGTAAGATTATTACTTTTGCGGACGACACATGCCGAACATGGGATGATGTATTCTTAAAGGCTAACGAAGAATTGCGTGTAGTTAAAGAATGGATGGACTCAAATTTATTGACTCTAAATTCCCAAAAAACTAAATACATCACATTTAGCATATCTACAAGTACTCAAGCACCTACAAATAAATACATAACACTTCACACTTGTTCACCCATGTCTGACTGTAGTTGTGTTTCCTTGGAAAGGGTTGATAGTATAAAGTACCTTGGAGTTTATGTTGACCAGTTCCTTCGTTGGGAGGTCCATATTAACACTTTGAGCGCAAAAATCAGAAAACTAGGATACATATTCCGTATGATTCGAAATGTGCTCAGTAAAAATATTCTTAAAAGTATATACTTCGCCTTATGTCAGTCAGCACTTTCTTACGGTATATCAGTTTGGGGGGGATGCACCTTAACCCAAAAACACATATTACAGGTTTCCCAAAAATTGATTGTGAAAGTAATTAATAAACTTCCTGCTCGGTATCCCACGGCGGAGCTTTTTAGAGAGTATCAAGTCCTGAACATAGCCAATTTACATCTCAAATCCATTCTCTGGCACTACCATCGAGAGGAGGGGAAGATGCAAACTCAGCAGACACACATGACACGCATGGCAACTAATGAAATGTTCACCATCCCTAGAGTTAAAACCTCTTTTGCCCAAAGGCAATATGCTTATTTGGCTCCCATTACATACAATGGCATGCCGACGTCAATAAAAGTAAAGGTAGGAAAACCATTAAGACAGTCGATCGGAGCGTGGTTGTTATTGCGACAGGATTTTGAGTACTTGGGCTTTCAGGATGAATGACGAGTAGAAAGGATTTATGTGAGCTCGTGAGTGTGGGTCTCTTCTTGTTGTTTTAATTTTGGATGTTTTTGTATTTGTGTTTCTGTGTGTTTTTCTTCTTTTTTTTTTTGTTTTGAATTTGTTTTGATTTTTATTTTTATGATTGTGTGCGGTATATTGTGGGATGAATATTTTTGGTCTTTCTGGAGTGATAATGTGTGAGAAGTTGAGTTTCGCAATATGTTTCCAGTTGTAGTTGAGTGTCACTGTTTGTCAGGTTGATGAGAGCGTGCAACGGGGTTTTTTTATATCAATATCCTCAGTGAGATACAGGCAAAAGCCTAGTTTACTGGGGATACGACAAATGAAAGGCAACAAACCCAGATCCATTAAAATTATATGTCCAAATCAAATTACCTGTTGTTTTTTTTCAAATTGTGTATATTTCTTGTCATGTGTAATAATAATAATAATAATAATAAGATCTTATTTTTTTTCTTTGCTGATTTTTAGTGGTCTAACATACCATATGATAGCTTAAAAGTAATGTTAGGTATGTTTAAATGTTGACCTCGTCTAAGGTAGCTTAGTGTTTTGAAAGGGTCATTGACGGATAAAGATTGTTTATATTGTATTATTCCTGGCTTACTTGACTCGTACATTAACCATCTCGCATCCGCCCATATAAATTTATCACCATCCTCATTTACTTGTCGATTTTGCAATGGCCCTTTTAGAAGATCAGAAAATTCAAAAAAAATATCTTGTCCCATTACCTGTACCTGAATCTTATTTTTTTTGTCCACAAGACCTTAGCGTAAGCCAGGAATAATACAATATAAACAATCTTTAATAAACTGGAATGGGACAATAAAGTCCTCGTGAATGATGGAAAATACCTGAGCCATTTGAGATTTGCAGACGATATCGTTATATTCTCACAAAACCCGAATGATCCTTAGCACCAACTGCATGAATTGGCAGCGGTCAGCATAGAAGTTGGTTTAAAAATGAATATATAAAAAAACCTGGATTCGCAGTATAACAAAGGTAGAATACGTTATAAAGGTGTGAAAAAGAATGAAGTGGCAATGGGCAGGACACACAGCAAGAATGTCAGACTCCCGATGGACATCCGAAATAATCCAATGGTACCCAAGAGGCATAAAGAGGCCCAGAAGAAGACCAAAGGTACGCTGGATAGATGAAATCAGGAAGCATGGCAGCATCACATGGCATCAACAAACAAAGAACCGAACTTTTTGGAGTCAACTCGGGGAGACCTTCATTCAGCAGTGGATCAAACCTGGTTGACAATGATGATGATGAAACAATCTTTATCCGTCAATGACCTTTTTAAAAAAATTAGCAACCTTAGACGAGGTCAACATTTAAATATACCTAACATTACTTTTAAGCTATCATATGGTATGTTAGACCACTAAAAATCAGCAAAGAGAAAAAAAAGACCTTATTAGTTTGTTACATTGAATTGATCCAGTTTTCCATTCATTTTATAACGAGTTACTTGACGATACCATTCCTGATGTAGATCCTGCTACTGTTGAAGATGAAACTGTGTGTGTTCAATAGTTTCATTTGATTAATAATGGAATAGTATTTCATAAGAGAGTAAGTATTTAATTAGAATAATGTTTTTATTTTATTTTTTATATCATTGAAGTTATGCTCAACATAAATGTTATTCTGAACCACTTTACCTGCATGATTGTATAAAATCTTATAACTTTTGCTCCTATTAAAGCTTTAGAAGTATAATGTTATAGTAATTAGCATGGTGTGTGTGCGTTTTAAATTTAATGGAAATAATACTTGAAAATAAATAATCTTAATAAGGTTCGACTATTTATATCGTAACTAACTGACTTTGTATGTTTAAGTTGTTTATTGTAAGATTTATCTTATAACGATGGTCGCTATCGGTGGAGCGTGTGTCTTATTAGGACGTGCTGATGATTTTGATAGCGACATCGTTCTCTTCGTCTAAGTTGAATCTGCGTTAATTCTCGTACAGAATCATCAATATAGCGGATTGCTTATTTCTATAAGTCATGATGATCTTGATCAATATCGGTTTATTTATAGACTCAGGAATGCGGATATATTTCGATAAGTGGACGGTAGGTAAACAAATAATACAAGTTTTGACAGTTCGATGGACGATAATAAAGTATTGTTTATTTCGCACAGTGCAGACAATTTATACCAGTGAGTGAATACATGGGTTATATATATATCTGCCTCGCTCTATCACATGGACGGAAGGTAGGATAATTATTTACATTTGGAGATGACTGGACAAATCGCGGGTACTTATAAAAATAGTAAACATTGTCGCCGTTCTTAATGTGTAGCTATCTATGAATACTTGATCGGTCAATGACCCTGTATGTATCAATTATAATTAATTTTATTTATTTATAAAATAACAATTCACTCGTTATTTTTGACAATTCATTTAGGTAGGTATACAGGTAGGTACAATCTTTTCTAAATACTAAAATAGAAAGGAGTAAACAGATGCAAAGAGACTTGACCCAAGATGTCAATTGTTTTGTAACCTGTAGTAGGTATTTATACAAAATAAATCAATTTAAAATATTAACTGTATTATTATTTTAATTTATGCATTCAAAGTTTACCTTCAAAATATACCTGAGGTCTGTATTGCAGGAATACAAGTGTTGCAAAACTTCATTTGGTTCTGACAAATAAGTAATTGATGACATATACCTCTTTCCCTGAACGCCATATTAATGCCCACAAAATACATACCATGTCATGAAGTCACACTCCGGTCAGGGCTCAGAAGGCCCAGAGCCGTATTCGCGCATGGAAGTATTGTTAAAAAATAACAACATACACGAAAAATTACAACTGGTTTGTGTTGTTGATATTTTTTTGTAAAAATGTCCGATGAATATTATCATGAAACATTTCGTTGATTGTATCTAAAAGGGTGAGGTATTCCTGACAGGGTTTCTTCCGTTACTGGTCTCATGAAATGGTCTGCTTTTGAGTTTAAGATACATGGATAGCGTGGTTTCAGAAGGCGCTTGAATACACCTTTTAGGAGATGTAATCACATTTTTTATGACATCTCCCGAAAGGATTAGTGTAGTGTGGTGTATGCGTGAATATTACACGCATACACCACACTACACTAAAGCTGAATATGTTATTATTACGTATCGGAAGATCCGCAAAGCTTTCTTTGTAGTTCGCACACCTCGGAAAATTTTCTAGACTTTTCACATCAAATATGTTTTTCTAGACATATCCAAATGCGGCGTAGTACCCAATATAAAGCCGCAGACACGCCCACCCTATCCTTATGCGTCTTATTTTTTGTAATATTTTTGGTATGCCAATAAAAGTGAATCAATTTCGGCTTATCAATATTGTAAAACTTAATTAATTATGTTTAATATTATGGTTTGCAAGTTCCGCATTAACAAACTTATGTGTAAAATATAAAGAACTTAAATTAAAATTTGGATAGGAATTTACAGAAAGTATCAAGCTAAAAACTCAGTTAACGTATCAAAGAGTTAACCTTTGACTATTCAAATAGGCAATATAAGAGTACAATATCAACACAAAAGTATAAATGGACAATTTAAATCATGGAATAGTATCGCATATAAAATATTTGGGAGTTATAATACGAGTAGATTTAAATCGAATATTTGAAAAGAACACGGAATAAGTAGAAAATTAGGTTTTAAATAATGGCCGTTTTTAATAATACGAGTATATCGATTCGAATGTTTTTTTCTAGGAAGATTTGTTTTTTGCTAATAAATATTTATATATTTTTTTATTTGCCAGTTTGGCATCAGCTTTATTAATTTATTGAGTTGAGCATTTAATTAGTATGTATTACTTTAATTCTTCAGAAATGGAAGGATTTCATGTAGTTTTTTTATCTATTTAAACTTGGACATTATGCATCTTTAGCAGACTGGAATTATAACCAAACATGGAGTGAAGGAACCACTTCTAAACGAACAGTGCAAAGTTGGTTCAAAACGTTTAGGAACGGATATGCAAGTCTTAAAGTTGTTGAGGGTCAAGAACGTTCTGATACTGTGGAAAAGAACAAATTTAAAGTTTCATTTGAAAAAAACATACAATAAACGGTACGAAAAATGGCACTAGAATTAGATGTTGGTGTAGCTAATATTTCTGTAAATCTAGAGTAAATTTGAAAGATAAAAATGCTTGATCAGTGGGTTTCACATGAGCTTAATGCTAATAAAAAAATGTCGCATCGAAGTGTACCCTTCGTTATTATTGCATATCTGCAATGATCCCTTTTTCAATCTTATTGTGACACGCGATGAAAAATGGGTTCTTTATGATAATGGTAAATAATTGCAGAATGGCTCGATCACGATGAAGTACCAAAACATATTGCAAAATCAAAATTGCATCAATAGAAGTTAATTATTATGATAAGGTAGTCTGTGACCGGTATCATTAATTACAGTTTTCTCGACCAAAGCCAATCTAACACATTACTCCTGAGTTGTTAAGTGAAGGGATGGGAGGTATGCACCAAAAACTATATAACGAACAACCAGCATTGATTAACCGAAGGAGACCCATTTCATTTCACGACAACGTACGCCCTCACATTGCGTAATTTACAATTAAAATGTTTTATTAGAAACAGGTGTACTCCTAAATACTCATATGTCAAAAATAAAATAAAATATAATAAATAATTTCATCGTCAAAAATGAGAGCGGAAAAAGAAATCAGACTTAAAAAGAAAAATAAATCGACTTATTTTACTATACTACCGTTTCAAAATTAAGTGTATAGTTATAGCACCTGAGGACATTGAAACTGAGAACTATTTTGTAAAAATTTGTGAAAATTGTTGTGTGTGCGGTATATAATATTAAACAAGTTTTTAAGCAATTTTAAGAATAAGTTAATGTATTAATATTCGTATAATTGAGTTTGTATAACACAGCATTTGATTGTTAGTATTCAGCATTGTAGTTATTATGTATTCACTTTAAAGAAAAATGTTGTATCTGAATAAATGCAAAAGAATCGATTAAAACAATAATTTTATAACACTGGATATCGTTAAAACTATTTTAAAAAAGAAAATTTTGGACCAGTGTTTATCAATTTAAAATCATCGTTCAATGCACGTTTCAAATATACACAAATATGGCACCTATAAGTGAATTCGCCATCATATACGAATATTCAATAGATTTTGTCGAACGAATAGTAATACAAAAACTAATTATTGAGAAAAATAAAGTAATACAAAAAAATCTGAAAAATCCTAAGCATATTTCGTGAAATAACTCAATAAGTTGAATGATAATTCTTCAGGTTTTTTTTTATGAAAATCCAAATCGCAATGTGTAAGTGATTAAGCATTGATTTTGTTTATTTGACACGACCCTTAACAGAAAACCACATTATGTAAGTATTCTTATCACGCTATAGCTACATTTTGTACGGACTTCTTTCAAAATTTCAGAAAACTTTGAAACGACACTACATAAGTACTTTATTTTTTACTTTTATTATAATGCATTAAAAGGAAGACTAGAAAGATGGACAAAAACAAAGCTATTAAAACAGGTTAAAAATATATTTCCTTATATTTTTTTAAAAATCATGGATGCTTAAAATAGAATACCAAATAAGAATAGAGAATATATAACACTAAATCAACGATATATTGGCCAAATCACATATAATGAATCTTGGTTGCTTTTATTTCTAAGGATATATTTTATCATGTTTATATTTTAACTCCTTTGCTGAAACATTTAAAATTCATAACATTAAATCTTGCAACAAACGTGTATTTAAACTGTTTGTTTATCAGCATATTTTATTATTCACGTTATTTAAATATCAAAGAAGACGTTATAAACTAAAAAACATTTTTTTTTTGTTTCCAATAAAACATTAACCAAATAACTCATTTAAAATTATGTAAATCGTTTTACCAACTACGCACAGGCCACAAGGAAGCAACGGTTTGGTGGGTGGAGGCAGAGAAAATCGCCCAACGTCATATTGAATTATCCAGGCTGTCAAATACACGTATTTGAAAGATAATGAAGGCAAAATTATATTTCATTATGATTGTTACTGACAATATTTTGCATAAAGTGATGAAAGAATAGTGTGTTGATTTTAATACGAGGTGCGGATGGTTGGTTTGGCGACACATATGCAAATTTTTTTGAAGTTGAATTTGAAAAGTTAACATTTTGTGTTTTTGTTTATTCTCTCAGTGGAAAAGAGTGGTTCATCAAGCCGTTAAAGAAAATCGGTATGAGGTTTATCATTTTAATATTATCTATTTATCTAAACTATTCACTTCTGACATTTTTCCGTTGCTAAAAACAATACAAAATCAATCTTTTTTTAAATCTCAAAAAACATTGAGAAAATCCCTAGACTAGAAAACATTTTTTAACGAAACCCTAATCCATGTCCCTATTAAGCTTTTGATATATTTTGAAGTCTTGAAATAAAAATTCACCCCATAGCGATCTTGTCAAATTCTTTCACAGAATAGATGTTTTTTTTCATAAATTTAGTGACATGTAGAAAAAACTAGCTTCTAAGATACTTGATTTAAAAGAATAATATAACATAGCCTATTACTATTCAATTATCATAAAGGAACGCTAGTAAATATTGTATTTAAATAATGATTGAGTTTTGCGAATAAAAACTAACGAAATCACAATGTCAACAAGTTTATTATTTAAGTGTGTAGAAATTAAATTTTAATTAAAATACATACACATAAACTTGATAAAACATTGACATTTCAAAATAATGTTATTTTCAACACCCGTATGTAATCTGTACATACATACCCTTCCAAAACCTTTTTTAAACCAGTAAAAGTCTTTGATATATAAGTAACGCAAAGATATATCTTAATGAACGTGAGGTCGACTAAGTAAAACAGTTTTAACCGTCGCAGACTGAACAACAGGAAGATATTTTTTTGAAGAAGCCGATTTTATCACGTGTAAGAGACATCCTCTAGGGTTGTGGAAAGCGTATATGAAGGCTTTCAAGACTTTTTTTGAATGAGCACTTTTGAAGAGACGCTTCAATGAAATTAAAGCTGAAGCATTAATTTAACCCCTTCATTGTGCTAAAGGAAAAATATTTTTTAGTGTTGACCTTCTTTGAAAATATATCGAAACTATAAATTTATTGAAAGGGAAATATTTTTTATAAATACCGAATTGACACACCGCAGATAATACGATCAGACACGCTGTCAACTTTAATAAAGGATTTCCAAAAACATCCAAACGACGACGTCGTTATAATTATTTTTCACTTGAAGGAAGTTTAAGCTCGTGATATTAAACTATTAGAAAACGTAAAAACTTGATTGTCATTCTATTGTAGAGCTCTTATAGTTTTCAATATTGTACAAATATTGTTATTACATGTTCCACTATCATTTAATAATACAGTTTGTTTTCAATAAAATTAAAATTTTGAGTTATTTTAGTATTTTATAAAACATTTTCATAATAGGTTGATCCTGTTTTTTCAAAACAATGGAAACACCCGAATTTCGTGTGTTGATAAAACATTGCTTTTTAATGGGAAAAAATACCGTTCAAATTCAGCGATGGCTTGAAACGTGTTATCCAGGCTCTGCTAGGATGTGAAAACGGATGAAACTTGGATCCACCACTATACTCTGGAATCAAATCGGCAGCCAGCTGAGTGGAGAGCAGCCGGTGAAAGTCGTCCGAAGCGACCAAATACTCAACAGTTGGCCGGGAAGGTTATGGCCTCCGTGTTTTGGGATGCGCATGGTTTAATATTCATCGATCACCTTGAAAAGGGAAAAAACATCAATATCGAATATTACATAGCATTATTGGAGCGTTTGAAGACAGACATTGCAAAAAAACGGCCCCTTTTGAAGAAGAAAAAAGTTCTCTTTCATCAGGACAATGCACCATGTCACAAGTCGATGGTAACGATGACCAAATTGCATGAGTTGAACTTCGAATTGCTTCCGCACCCACCGTATTCTCCAGATTTGGCCCCCAGCGACTATTGGCTGTTTGCAAACCTCAAAAAGAGGCTCCAGGTAAAGAGATTGTTATGTTAGTTTTGCTTCAAGTAAAATGTTGTTGATGTAGTCACAAATTACTTTTAACACAATAACAAACCTTGCATGTAATACTAGAAGTTAACACAAGAACAAACCTTTCATGTACTTTGCATCTAATACATACCACCGCGCTATTCCCCTGTTGAGGTTGGCAGAGAGGACAAAGATTCATTCTTTGCTTTCTCAAAACGCATTCGTAGTCTCTTCTACATCTTTTCGCTTTCTCATAAAACTTCTACGATTTATTTTACTTTCTACATTTCCTTCTTTGAATTACTTTATATGTCAATGGAACCATACTTTCCTCGATCTTTTTCTCACGTATCTTTCATACACATTGCTTCAAATGGTTTTTGTTTAAAAAGAGTTATACAATAAAACAGCTTAATATTCTTATTTTAGTTTCTTTAAAAAATAGCTCGTTTATCTTGGATTGTTCATGAAGATGGATTTTTATTTTTAGCCTCTTTAATCGCTTTATATATTTTTTTAATTTTATAAATGGTAGCTCTTAACTACCATTTATAGAATAAAATAAAATGTAAGAGGCAAAAAATGTCAGCTCTGTTTGATTTTCACTCAAAAAATGTCAGTTCTCAGTTTGGAAATGTTTAACAATATTTTCCTTGCCAATAGCTTCCATTCGGAAATTGCTTTAATCGGTTTGAATTGATTGACAAAAATACCTTCAGGGATCTTTTAACTCTTATGTTTTAATAACATTAAACGAAAAAAAATCTACCTATACACATTGATGATACAGATATGGTTTATCAACTGGCATTATCCGTATTTTTAATGTATAGTGAATTAAACTATGCCTATGTCCCGCCACTCGTTATTTAATTCCAGTTTAATAAACTGGCATTATCCGTATTTTTAATGTATAGTGAATTAAACTATGCCTCTGTCACGCCACTCGTTATTTAATTCCAGTTTAATAAACTGGCATTATCTTTTTTTTAATGTATAGTGAATTAAACTATGCCTCTGTCACGCCACTCGTTATTTAATTTCAGTTTAATAAACTGGCATTATCCGTATTTTTAATGTATAGTGAATTAAACTATGCCTCTGTCCCGCCACTCGTTATTTAATTCCAGTTTAATAAACTGGCATTATCCGTATTTTTAATGTATAGTGAATTAAACTATGCCTCTGTCCCGCCACTCGTTATTTAATTCCAGTTTAATAAACTGGCATTATCCGTTTTTTTTAATGTATAGTGAATTAAACAATGCCTCTGTCACGCCACTCGTTATTTAATTCCAGTTTAATAAACTGGCATTATCCGTATTTTTAATGTATAGTGAATTAAACTATGCCTCTGTCCCGCCACTCGTTATTTAATTCCAGTTTAATAAACTGGCATTATCCGTTTTTTTTAATGTATAGTGAATTAAACAATGCCTCTGTCACGCCACTCGTTATTTAATTCCAGTTTAATAAACTGGCATTATCCGTATTTTTAATGTATAGTGAATTAAACTATGCCTCTGTCCCGCCACTCGTTATTTAATTCCAGTTTAATAAACTGGCATTATCCGTTTTTTTAAAGTATAGTGAATCAAACAATGCCTCTGTCACGCCACTCGTTATTTAATTCCAGTTAATAAACTGGCATTATCCGTATTTTTAATGTATATTGAATTAAACTATGCCTCTGTCCCGCCACTCGTTATTTAATTCAAGTTTCATAAACTTCTAAATAAAATAAAGTACTTGTTAAAAAAAGTTTTTATAATAATCCAAGTAATGAAGTCCATTATGGGTATTTTTTTGAAGCACTTAATTATAATTTAGTGCCTTTGCTAACCCATTTCTTCGATTTTAATTAATGGATGAAATTATAATACTTGTTTTAACCATTCCATAAGAAAATAAAAAGTTAAATACATTGATTTTCTGACAAAATACGATAAATATGCAGTTGGAATAAATTTTCTGAGTTGTAAACATAATAAAAAAAAAGATTTGGAAAGTAACGACTAATTGGTGCTTTCGACAATATCGGTGAGCGGGGCGGGGCATTGTATTTGCGATTAAAAATAGATCAAGGCAAAAACTATTTTGTAGTACAGGGTGGCGCATTAATCCTGCTGAACCCATTCAAAATATAGTTTTTTATTTAGAAAATTTTAATATTTTTTTTTTACTAAATCTGTTATTTGTATATTTTTGACAAGTAATTTTTAACAAATGATTTTCGGTCGGTCGGGTGGTTATAGCACAATACATTGGTCCTAGGGCCTGGACTGACATAGCTTCTCCCACCCCACCATGCTTCTCATACCTCCACGTGGTGACCGACGGGCAACGGACCTGAGGGTGAAATTGATGGTAACCAATCCGTCGGGGGATCCCAAAAGTACGGCTTAAGTGAGAAGCAGTGAGCGTCTGTTCCACATGTTAGCGGCGGCTCACAAATGGTGAGTGTTGGCAACTCAACGTATTCGGGTAATAGTCGCATACACCATCTCAAATGGGTATCCATACTCATTAGTTTAATCCGATAGTTGGGCATTAACGACCAATTATAGCGGATGCAGATCTAGTTAGTTGGGTCACTCTGGTTCCACGTCTGACGACCATCGGTGGATAAAACATGTGCAGTCAAACAAACCAAAGCTTTATGGAAAAACGTACGCAAAGATACACTACCCTGTCTGGCAGCGAGGGTGATTCTCCCCTCGGCGACCCAGAAACTGACATCATGTTAGGGCCAGCTTGCAGGATTCCAGGGGAAGCAAAATTAAGCAGAGAATAGCTAGTCGTTCAAGGTTTGAAAATATAAGAGCCATAACTTGGAACCTGGGAACGCTTACAGCAAAAAGCAAGGAACTCGCCAAATTGATGAGAAGACGCAGGATTGATGTTGCATGCATTCAGGAGACCAAATGGAAAAATACGAACATAGAAAAATGCCGTTACCTGGAGGCACAGAATTATGATTATAGCTGTATTACTATGGAGAAAGCAGTACCAAAAACGGAGTTGCAATAGTTCTATAGCTAATCTGTGAAAATTATAGCTACTCTGTTAAAAGTTACAAAATAGTAACAGTTTAAATCGATTTTCTTGTCAAAAATAAAATAAACATTAATAGTAAAAACAAGCGAAGCACGTGAAATATTATGTTGTGTACCAGATCGGCTAATTTGTTCCCGCTGTAAATTTTGACAGGGCAGTGTGAATCTATCTACTTGTTAGTATATATCAGTAAGAAATAGATTTTGTGAAGTAAGACATCGCTGCAAAAATGTCCCAATTAACTAGCTTTAAGTGCGAAGAGAACATTATGCAAGATATGGTGCTTAGATGTACTACTTGCGACAATATTTTTCATTATTCATGTCAGAGCTATACGATAACAATATTCAAAAGACTCGTCAAAACTCAATTGTCAACATGGCAATGTTGCCAGTGCAAGAGTAATGAGTACTGTCAGCCCGAAAAAAACAAAATAGCAAATAAAAAATCTGAGCAAAACCCCGTATTGATGGGAAATGAATATTTGTCTACTGAACTGAACAAATTCAAGGACTCGATTGTTGATCTGATTATCGAGAAATTCGAGGAAGTCAATATCTTATATTTGGGCATCAAACGGCAAAATGAGGAAGTAATGAAATCAGTTTCCTTCCTTTCATCAAAATATGATGAAATTTGTGATAGGGTTGCCTTGTGTGAGAAAAAGACTTCACATATTGAATCGCTTCAAGTAAACAATGAAAAATTGGTAATGAGTGTTGAGTTTCTGGAGGCAAAGATTGACCTGCTTGAGTCGAACAGTCTTACAAGGAATATCAAAATAACGGAATGCCCTGCATCTCCTGAAGAAAACATTGACGAAATATGGAGCAAGGTGACCAGTACAATAAATTTTAGCTGCCTCCCAAAATACGTAACGGAGATATCGAGAACTTCCGTCAAATCCTCCCAGAAGAATCCCCGGCCTATAATTGTGACTTTCAAGGACGAAGCATACAGGAACACCATGCTGAATGTAGTCAAGACTTATAGGACTGCCAATAAGAATGTATCTGATAAACTTAATACAAAGGATCTGGGTTTGTCGCTGGTCAAGAGTCGGATATACATTTCGGAGCTCTCAACAAGACGATGTAAGCGTATGCTGAGTCTGACCAAGAAAGTTTGTGGATATAAGTATGCCTGGATAAAATCAGGTCGTGTGTTTGCTAGAAGGGAGGATGGCTCTACAATAATCTACATAAGCAAAGAGTCAGACCTATCTAAACTCTGACAAATGGATCCGGTCTCTTTCATGGCGCACGACAGAATGATTAAATCCGGACTTGTTTTTGTTGGGGTATGGCTCTGTTTTTTCCTTCTCCAAGGCCGTAAGCTTCTCTCTCCGCGTACAATTTCATGCAATTTGCATCCCTCAGACTTCTGATCAATTGTCTTTCTTGATGGTAATATTTCCTGTAAGTCATTTTAAAATTCTTACTTGTGTATATCTGCATCAGTTTCTTTATTATAATTACAGTCATTCATCTGCATACACACTTAAATTTTGTAAACACAAAAACTCAACTTTTTATCTTTCAATAATTTTCGTAATCACCAAACAAAGCCGCTTGCCTGAGGTTAAGGATACAGGAAGATAATGAAAATGCTGATGAGATTATCAGCGTAATTGGCTATCATGCGAGTAGTGTCTCATCCTTTAGATCAGTGCTCCGCAACCTTTTCTCACCTACGACACACCAAAATTCTTCCTAGAATTCAGCGGCACACCAAAAGCTAACATATATAGGTATTAAATTGATACACAAATTTTACAATAAATTTTTGTTTTTTATTTGAAAAGTATACATACATAAAACTATAATATATTTATTTTTACGCAATCTTAATAATTATTATAAAATAATAATTAATTAATGTGATACCTGCGCTTGTTTCAATGAACACAAAAGTTTTATATTCGGATCGATTTTTAACAGCGCAACCCGAAGTTCTTGGTTAAGACCTTTTAACTATGACCGCTTATCATTTTTAATTAATACAAGAGCTGAAAAACTTTGCTCACATACTAGGTTAGTCAAAAAGTTTTGAAAGCGGAAATGAAAATACATTTTTTTTGGGGGGAAAGCACTTTTATTGCTCAGTATAGTCTCCCATAAGATCAATACACTTGGTCCAACGATCTTCCAACTTTGTTGTCCCATCACGGAAGTGACTTTCTGGAAAGCCTGCAAAATACTCCTCTACGACGGCTATAACCTCTTCGTTTGATGAAAAATGCTTTCCACGAAGGAATTTTTTGAGGTGTGAGAACAGCCAGAAGTCCGAGGGAGCTAAATCTGGTGAATATGGTGGATGCTGCAACAATTCGTACCCCAATTCACTGATTTTCGCGATGGTTTTTTGAGCTGTGTTAGCAGGTGCATTGTCTTGATGAAAAATGTTTTTTTTCTTCTGCAAACCGGGTCTTTTTTCATAATTTTTTTCATCCAACTGGTCCAAAAGGTCACAATAATAATCAGAGTTGATTGTCTTACCAGTTTGGAGATAATCTATCAATAAAATTCCTTTTGCATCCCAAAAAACTGACGCTAACACCTTCTTGGCCGATTTCTGGACACGAACTCGCTTCGGAGCCAAAGTGCCTGGTTCACACCACTCCTTACCCTCTTGTTTTGATTCAGGATCATGGTGGTAGACCGAAGTCTCATCCATAGTGATGAATCGACGCAGAAAATCCTTTTTATCCTTTCGAAATTGCTCCAAATGTTGCTCAGAAAGTCGCATTCGAACGTGTTTTTGTTGCATTGTTAGCAAATGCGGCACCCATTGTGCACACAGTTTTTTGAAACCCAAAACTTCAGCCAAAATATGCCATGTGGTTCCATGTGAGATGCCTATGGTGTCAGCTATCACATCCACAGTCGATCGATGATCTTCCAAAACCATATCCTGTATTTTCGCTATGATTTCTGGTGTTGATGCACTTTTTGGACGTCCTGAGCGTGGATCGTCTTCAACGCTTGTACGGCCACGCTTAAACTCCAAAACCCATCGGTGAACGGCTGGAAATGAAGGAGAAGACTCTTTTAATACTTTCACCATCTTTGCATGGATCTCAATAGCCGATAAACCTTCCAAAACAAAGAATTTAATCACTGCACGATATTCGGATTTTTCCATTGATAAAAAATACACTGACACGTCAACTTCAAATGGCTTGTAAACAAAGAATGAATTGACAGATCGAAATGAAATTTTGAGTACGTTCTTATAAAAGATGAAATATTAAAATAGAGTAGAAATTTTGGTTTTCTACTGCTCCATAGATGTCGCTTTCAAAACTTTTTGACTAACCTATTAAATATGTCATCGAAAATGGGAGTAGTGTTAAGTTTGCTTTGTCGGAAATGCGAGGATATTTTTTTTTAACGTAAATCCAGAAAACATCTAATGCAGTTTCGGAGAAGTGAAGTTTTAAAGTCATGTCATTATTTAAATCTGTAAATTCCTCTCGAATTTGCAGAGGCAGTGCTTCCGTAGAATTTATTGCATTGGTTGCAAAAGGATTTCGAATCCAATCGTATTGTTCCGTATTAATGGAATAAAAATATTGATCAAATTTATGCTGAAGCATACTTAAATGTTGTTGGGCCAGATCCACAATTGATTGTTTGTTTTCAATTGTACTATGGTTGGTCCTTTGGTACATTTCCAAACATCCTTTTTGCAACTCTTTCTGCCAAAGTTCGAGTTTTTTTCAACCCTTGTAATTTGTCGGAGCACGTCAATATATTCTCATTTCGACCTTGCATTTGTTTATTAAGTTCATTCAAACGCTCGAATATATCAGGCATGTATGCAAGTTTGGCTATCCAGTAATCATTATCGAGGTGCTGGTATAGTTCTGGCGTATTTTGATTTAAAAGAAACTCACGCACCTCGTAAAAGAGCTCAAACAATCTCGCCAAAACTTTGCCTCGGGATAGCCAACGAATTTCAGTATAAAACAATAAGGATTCATATTCGGCTCCCATTTCTGCACAGAGTATTCCACAGATTCGCCAATTTAGGGCTTTTGATTTAATTATGTTATCGATTTTAATGCATTCATTCATCGTGTTCAAAAGTTCCTCCGACAAATTCTTGAGCATCGATGCTTCTCGATGTATGCAGCAGTGTGTAAATTGTAACGTCGGATTTTTTTGTTTTACACAGCGCCACCCGTGCAAACAGCGATGAAGTTGCTCCATTGAATATTATATATTTTGAAGAAATCATCGGTTACTTGAAAAATTTCTTCACCGGTAGTTCGCTCTGGAACCTCCTTACAAAATAAATAATGTTGTCTTTACAGCAGTGAAAAAATCGAAAAAAATTATTGATTGAAATAATTCTAGTACCGGCGGTAGAGAAAGGTATAATGAAGAGAATAAGTACTTTTTCAATAAAATCGGTTAATTCGTTTTGGATTTATTACGGGGAATAGTTAAAAAAAAGTGATTTTTCAGGAAACGCGTTTAAAGTTTCATGTGCGACTTCTACACGAATTAAAGTAAATATTTTCAACTTACTGTTAATCAGCAATTCCAGGGTCATATAATTCCAGGGTTGTTTTAAAACCTCCTTACAAAATAAATAATGTTCTTTAATAAAGTCCTCGTCAACGAAACGTACAATAGCTATCAGCTGTGCTTTATTTTTAATATCGGTTGTTTCGTCGATCTGAAGCGCAAATTTTTCAGACAACGAAACTTAATTCAATTCCTTAACTTCATTGGGCCCATGCATAAGTCGAACAATTTTCATGCATACTGGTTTAATAAGTGTTTCGCCGATAGTATGTGGTTTCTTCTGACGTGCAATTAATTTTGCAACATAGTAGCTAGCTTCTAAGGCCTTTTCAGAAACTATAACGGTCGATTTCATAAATTTCTTCTGATTTTTATTTTGTTCTAAGCACCTCTTAAAATATTGTCTGTCTTCGTCGGCGTAGCTGGGATGGTTTGAATATACGAGTAGATGGCGATTTAATTTACTGGGTACCATTGACTCGTTTGATAGCTGTTCGCCGCAAATGATGCACTGTGGCTTTGGAGCCGTTTCGAATCCATATTAAATGAAGTCTTCGTCGTATTTTCTTTTCACTATCTTCTTTGGTTTTTTTGTAACACTTGTGCTGGGTTCTTCATCATCTGTACGTGAAGACGGATCTTTTCCACGTAAAAATTTATCCATATTTAAAGGGGTATAAAACTAAATGTGTATCACACGAAGAACGCTAACCACACAGTAATTATCGTTAATGGTAGAAACTTGTTTATTTAACTTTGTGTTGTTAAAATAGTGACCGCTCTGCACACGACAGTAATGACGGACGAGTGAACGTGATGTAACGCGTGCAAATGCAGTATAACGCATGCGCATGAGTCTTCAGCGACGCGCATAAGGGTAATTTTTCTTTGTCTATGACTAATTCGGTGCGGTCATGGTGTGTACAAAGCACACTTAGCAGTTTTCAACAGTTGGCACCAAGCGCTGGGGGACCATTGAAAAATAATTTAGTTATAATAATTATTCTATACTACATTTTGAAAAATATTTGAAACAATAGTATGAAAAAAATGAAAAAAACAATAGTTTGAAAAATAATTTGTCATTGTGTATTAAATACATAATGAAAAATTGTAAAATGTCAAATACATTGAATTTGACCGCGGCACACCTGTATCCGACTCACGGCACACCAGCGTGCCACGGCACACCGGTTGCGGAGCACTGGTATAGACGACCACCATTTTTGGCAAAAAATCATCATGAGCGACGAGGCACATTTCGACTGGGCTGGCTTTGTTAATAAACAGAATAGCCACTATTGGGGCACTGAAAATCCTCAATTGATACACTGACGATTATTACATCCTCGTAGAGTGAGTGTATGGTGCGCCATTTAGGCCGGCGGCATCATTGGGCCATATTTCTTTGAGGTAATGCTGTAAAAGTTACTGGTGATCGCTATCGTGACATGTTGGTAAAATTTCTTGTACCCGAATTGGATTAATTGAGCCTACAGCGCATGTGGTCCCAACAGGATGGTGTCACATCACACACAGCTCGTGCTACGATGCAAATTTTGCGAGAAACTTTTCCCGGCCGAATAATGTCAAAAAGTGGTGATGTCAACTGTTCTCCACGATCCCCTGATTTGACCGCTCCCGATTATTTCCTATAGGGGTACTTGAAGAGAAAGACCAACAAACCAACCACAATCCCGATGCTTAAGGACAACATTCGAAAAGAAATTGCTGAAATACCACCAGAAGTCATCAAGAATGTTATGAAAAATATGCTTGAAAGAGCTCGCGTTTGCGCCACGGCCACTTGACCGACATTTTATTCCATAGATAATGGTAAAGACCATATAATCAATTAAATATATATTGTAAAATTGTATTTCATTTAAAAGTTATTTAAAAAAAAACATCGGCCTGGAACATAAAACGCACCCAGTATATGTATATTTTACTACCAAATGTAACAAAATATTATTATTTATCTGTTTATTGACGTTCATCGAAAAGCCATTTCAAGCAGAACTATATAATGAAAAAAAACTCAACATCTACAATATCATTTCATAAAATGTATTTTCAAATCGTCCTTCTGGCAAGTATGTAACATACCATGGCAATCAATATGACAGATCATTGGCAATTCTTGACAGGTGTAAATATTTCGAAAGTTTTTCTTTATGTCACAACAGAAAAAATATATGTTTTAAACATTTCAATTTTTTTTTCATATAACAATACTAGAATAAATATTCAACTTGAAATAAATAAACTGCTTACCTTATCATAAAACATCTGCTAGAAAAGTACCAGGTTAAGATTAATTATATTACGCCAAACGAAATACATTCGAAATGTGTAGAACGTGTCTCCCGTAAACGTAGAGAGAAAGAAGAAAGGAATAAAGTATAAATATTATGTAAAAGATAAACGAGAGGGCGGTAATTTGTTCGATCAGTTATCGATACAATCCCGTAGAGTTCGCATAATGGCCATCCGATTGTCGACAATAATCCGCAAGGTAGGTAGCGCTCCGCTCTTTATACACAAAAATAATCGACAGTAAATTATCTAACATATGTGCGGGGCTGATCATCCATCTCGTCGCTATCATTTCATCTGTCAAAATAACACGAATATAGAATACGTGTAAATGCATATTTTGTCAATGATATCGAGCGCTTGCTTTTGTTTTTGTTATCTTTTGGAGGGTTAATTAATTGATAAATGATGATAATGTGCGTTTTTGTACAGGCGTAAGGCTTTTAGATTAAGGTTATGAAAAGCTCTCTCCTGTTGAAAGCAACAATGCATCATATGTTTATACTTATCTTAATGAAAAGTGTGTCAAAATTATGTTCTTGGCATTAATAATTAAGTACATTCAGTATCCGATGTTTCAATAATGAGTAAATGAGCAATTCTGGGTCAATCGGTTAATGCAAATGTTCAGCGACGGGTAAAAGTTCAATGTGCACGTATAATTCAGTAGATAGCATTATTATTGATGAATCGTGGATTAAATATAAATGAATAACCAGTTAAATTCGTGAATAGCATAATCCCGAATTTCTCTCTATCGCACATCTTGAATCTTGAATTTTTGTCAATTATTATTTTTCTAATGAATGTGTAGGGAATACCGTCGTCCCTAAATATTGTCAACACGCACGGTCAACGACCGACGAACCAACCTTCGGACATGTCCAAAGGTCGCATACCAGAACATTAATATTGTTTACCCGCAAATACTATTTACGTTACATTCCACAGTAGAAGGAGAACGCATCGCGTTGTCTCACCGTTTGCGCCAACAAATTACCTACCCACGATATTATTCGCAACGTCTGCGACCACCTCCGCACGCGCAGGAGTGAGATAAAAATATATTGTGGACGCACTCACGCGCCCCGTTCTGAATTGTATAAATACCTACTTATCGATAAATAAAGATTATTATTCACTTGACCATTCATTGCTGTTTACTATTCATTGATTGTTCACTCTCACTTTCCGCATTCCTAATCGACGTATTTTATTTTAAATACCAAACAATCATAATCATCACGACGTACCAGTAAAGCATATCGCTAAAAATGTATTTATTGGTGATGGTTTATGTACGAGTATGTTAATAGTACACGAATCGTTGTAAGAAACATTGGAAGTCAGATGAAAATCAGAATTTCCATTAAAGTTTATATTTTTTCATATACATTAACCCTCTTTCAAATTATTTTTAAATCAACATTTTAAATCACACTGTTTCGTGTTTTTTGATCGAATTCGATTTACTTAAAAATCCATATTCACTGTTTAGATTCTCAAATGGCCTACAAATTGATAGTTTTATGTACAATTTTTAGCTTATGGATGTACGAGTACATCGATACTATAAAACATTATAACGATTCACAAAGGGGCACACATCTCCAATATGGGATTGGGTAGCAGATACCCTAATATATCTTATATTAAATCATTTTAATATAAAATATGAAGTTATATAAGAGTAGAAAAACTTATTTTTATAGCGTCTTTAACAATTATTTTCCTCTACATTTGACTTTAAATTAAACATATATTTATTTTATGTCCATTCTTTGAGTTTAAACCAACTATTCTTCTCTTTTTTCAGGTAAGTTCTTCAATGTTCTCTACTTTATTAAAGGAAGCTTTTAAACTAGTAAACAGGTTAGTTTAATATTTTTACTTGTTTTGAAAAAAAAAAGTTATTTGTTTAAACAAAAAAATCCAATGAAAAAAAAGTTAATAAACATTTATTAATTTTAAGATTTCAGAATTCAGAGATTTCAGAATGCTGAATATTACAAATTAATTTCCTTCAAGTGTAATTTCCGGCGGATATATTTTTGTACTGGTTTTGCTCATATACCATTTTACACTTGAATATATGTGCTTCTGTAGCTTATATGTTAAGTATAGTATTTTTATATCGCTATGTAGTGATAAAGAATATCGCTGTATAAAACTCTACAAATGAATAAACCTGCCGATCGGCTTTATTAAAACAGAGAAATCACATCTGGCAACTACGGTTGCGTCCGAAACAAGAGCTTAGAATATATATTATCGTACTTGAGTGAATTATGAATGCTGTAATAAATACTATCCGAAAAACAAGCAAAACTTCCGTTATGCTAGACAAAGATTTTCGGCAACGCGTAGCTTCAGATGAATCACTCATTCGCTATATGCTCTACTCTGTGATCAGCCTGGATCCAAGATTTAATCTTATCGTCACGGATGACATATGGTAATTAACAGTTTGGTTTCCATCAAATGATTTGATTGAAAAGTGAAATGAATGACGCAAGTTGTTTCACGGCTGCTACATATAGAAAAAAGGAAAAAAGCTGGACGAGAAAGACGAATTCGAGTTCCGCTAATCACAAAAAAGAAAATAGAGGAAATCTGATTGAGTTAGTTTTATTTCAATACTCATATCGCACGCGCTATCAAATTAGGTGATTTATTTTATTTCCTAAACAAATTCCTCAATGAGTGCTGACAGAAGTTGATGATGGGATATATAAATTCCAACACATAGATTTGGTAATTACTGCCTTTTTGGAGATTTTGCAAATAACATAAGAGAGTTGCACTTGCAACAGATATTCATTTCAAGGTTGCATGGATTAAATAATGGAAAAAAATAATTAAAAGCACATTTGTTAAGCACTGGTCTATAAGTTTCTTCTGTCAAATAACATCAAAACTTTACACGTGTGAAGTTAAAAACACTTTCGTTTTACGATACAATGCTGTCTAGCGCCAAAAAAGGGATGAACTTTTGCATTAAACCAATACATTAAAAGTAATCTTCCTAATTTTGGGATCAATATTATATCACGATTGTTGATATAAAATATATTTAACTTTTAATCAAACTTCAACTTAAGAAACCTGGTTTGCGCACGTGTTATGAAAAAAATACGCATTCAATTGAAATGTTGTAGATTCTGTAAAATGTTACGTTTCCTACACAACATGGCTAGTATGAATATTCATACATGTCTACAGAGTTCTTTACAAATCACAGTTTTACAATTGAAACCTGAAACGGGAAAACTCATTTCTCCGATTGGGGAAAAGGTCAAATATCATACTCGTATTTGTTTATTTATTACTTAAAAAGCAGTGAATTGTAAACGGTTTTTACATTGTTTGTTTCAATAAAACTATCATTTCTCTAAACGCATCATAATCTTTCCTTCCTTTTTAGCATTTATCATGTTACACTTTCGTTGAATGTAGTACAACCTGGATACATTGGTATGTGGCAATATATTTCAACCAACCAGAGAGGTATTCAGTCTTAGACAAAAATCAACTTTCTCTGTTGGGGTTGGCAAAGTGGACAGAGCGCCAGACTTATCTTTCACAACATATATATTATGCCTTCTCTACATTTATACATCTCTTAAATTTTCTACGATTTTTCTGACTTTTACATTTCTCTCTTTTAAAATAGCATTCACTTGATTCAAACATACTCTTCTTGGTCTTCCTCTATAACGTCTTTCACTCACATTTGTAATGTATATTTGTTTTTTAAGACCTTCTTCATAAATTCGTTCCACATGCATCTGAATGTATGTTTAAAAAATCTAGTTAACAACGGTAATGAAACCCACAACCCATTTTCCAAGACGAATGTAAATATTAGTCGAGAAATGAATAAATAAAGTTCAAAAGTATGAGGAACGTATCATTTTTGTATGTAATATCTGAATAAATAAATACTAAATACACCTAAAGGTGTTAATATTCACCAATACTACTTTATTTCAAATGATCATTTTGTTTTTAATGTTTTGTAAAATGTATGTATCTGAAGAATTTCATTAAGAAAATGTATAATCATCTTAAGCATTATCCCGCGGAGTGTGTTGTTTGATTTGTGATACGAGCACGTAGCAACAGAGATGTAACAAAATAGTTCTACACTTTGCATTGCCAAGCTAGCGTATCAAAAGTTATAAAGATTCCTAAACTACGCTGGCATGGGCACTTATGCAGAATACTGCCCCTCTATTCAGAAATTTAATGGAGCTTAGGATAGTGTAGAGACCAAATCTTAGATAGCTGGATGGTGTGACAGAGAACTGGCACATACTTGTTTTACCAAATTTAAGAACAAATAATGCTGAGAAAGATGGATCATGAAAAATCCTACAGACATCAAAGTCCCATTCTAGAATGTAGAGCTGATGATTTTCATTTTTACCGTTCCTCTTTTGAGATGACTTGAAAGACATCTACTATGTTTCTTTTGGTAAATACATGTTTTAATTTTTATGTCCGTTCACATTGCCATTCAAAACATTTTTCATAATTTAAGCATGCGACGTATCTTTTACTCTTCAAAAATCACATTAATTTTACTTTGTAAATCAGTTTGATTCTGAATCAGAATATAACTTTGTTCAGAAATCCTAGATATTTCGTTTTATTACGTTTAAGATATTTTTTCAAGAAACTGAAATATAAAAAGTGTTGGAGATTAGTTAAAAATAAACCAATATTACTCGTACAATATTTAAGTAAATAAGTTAGATTTTCTAAAGTTTTTAAACCGACATGTTGGAATTTTTAAAAGTAAAATGACGGTAAAATACGTTATTTAAGCAAGTACATGATTAAATTTAGCGTATAATGTATAATCTATATTTAACAAGATTGATTGCTTCTTTTGAAAAAAATTCCACCAACTGAAATTATCATAATTCAGCTAAAGTAAAAATTGATACTCAAAGAATGTGCGTGATTGGCTTTTATTGGCACGTCCAAAAAACACGAACGCGATTTAGGAAGTCTGTTCAAGTACAACGTATTATTTTTTTATTCTAAAAGTTCAATTTTATTAGATCGATTTGTAAATTCAATTAAATCGAGAATTTACGAAATGTGATGTAACATATGTATCGCGATTGATTTTCTTTTATATTTCGCAATATAATTTAAGTCGTTTTGTATATTTTTGGAACCTTTTTGTTGCCATTTCGGTTATTGGAGCAATCGGCACTTTTGTTAATGTCTATGCATTCCTTATTATTTTATTTTAATGTTTCTTGACCTTTAGTTTCAGTTTTTTTTAATATTTTCGAAGTTTATTTTATGTTCTTTATTCATAGTGATATGTACTCGTAATATGAGTGTAACATACCATATATTCTTCGATTCATTTTGCCAATGTAAGACCGATCTCAGCTGTTCATTCATTATTTGGTAAACACCCTGATTTTCATTTGGTTCATATTATTTGGGGTTTCTTAAGAGGTTTGTTATTTTGAGGTACGTTTTAAGAATTGTTTTTCTCTCGTTCCTTTGATATCAGTATATAATAAGAAGGCAATGTTTTCGTATTTTTTTGGGGATTTCTCTTGGTGATGTTGTTAATATGAATACTTTCTTTATATTGAAATTTGAATTTCCGTTTGCTTGTAGGACTGGGGTAAAAAAAAAAGGAATGTTTATTTCATTAATATGAATATTTTACAAGCAGTTAAATAATATGAAAATTTTTGTACTTTCTGCATTGAACTTTACATCAGATAATTGGACTTTCATCACTCTATACTTGAGTGATCAATTCAGACGGGAAATGACAAAATAAGTACAGGCCAAGCATCCATACAGACGAGTGACCAGGTGAAATAACCAGGTGAAACCAGTAAGAGATTACTTGAGCTGCAGAAGTTTGGTCAATGACCAAAATGATCGCAATTCTCAACATTTAGGGAACAACTAAGAAAAAGAACGCTTTAAACACCTTCTACAAATGAGAATTTCAATAAAAATGTTTTGAACCTACTTCCATGTCTTGTACAAACACATTTTATATCAGAACAAGGAAAATTAATACAAAATAAAATGTATTCATCTTTTTTGTTCTGATATGTATCTTAAAAATATTTTACAATTCAGAAAATTTGAATGTCTGCCAGCAACTAACTATGCACATTTCAATACCTATTTAAAGTTAAGAGCTACCTTTTGTAATCATATCGAAAATTTGAATGTCTGCCAGCAACTAACTATGCACATTTCAATACCTATTTAAAGTTAAGAGCTACCTTTTGTAATCATATCGAAAATTTGAATGTCTGCCAGCAACTAACTATGCACATTTCAATACCTATTTAAAGTTAAGAGCTACCTTTTGTAATCATATCGAAAATTTGAATGTCTGCCAGCAACTAACTATGCACATTTCAATACCTATTTAAAGTTAAGAGCTACCTTTTGTAATCATATCGAAAATTTGAATGTCTGCCAGCAACTAACTATGCACATTTCAATACCTATTTAAAGTTAAGAGCTACCTTTTGTAATCATATCGAAAAATTTCACCAGTTTAAACATTTCAAAAATTCACCCCTTAGATAAAATCCGTTATTCTTTACAATTCCCTAAGCAGCATTTTATGCATTGTGATACATTTTAATAGTCTCATACTCGTTGAATAGAGAGTTTATTTTTTAATAGAATACTTCAAAATGCAAGATTTACGCATTCCGGTTAATATAATAACGTTACTTCTATTGTCCTTCACAGTTTTAATTTTTTTTATTTAATATTTTTGAAATGTTTGTTATCTTTGATTATATAAGAAACATAACCTCATATGACGAGGAGTTTGTCTTACAAAAATTATAAAAATTAGATAAAATATATTCATTGAAAAAAAAACAAAGGAAATATACACAATAATCAAAATGAAGTATAATGGAGGCAGTAAAAAAGCATTAGCGGAATGAAAAAGTGACTGAGTAGTGACGTGATATTTTTTAAAGCACTGTTTGAAACACATCGAAAATACTGCCAGTGAATGTTTTATATAATATTTTATGTTTTTACTGTATATTTATGAATTTTAAGGAATGATTTACGTCATTGCTTTTTTTCGTAATTTCATCATAAAAGCTAACATAATAATATTTTCTGTTTACATGAATCTAAATGAAAATATTAAAAAAAATCGGTGTTAAAGGAAATTTGCGAATAAATTTGGATTTACATAAATACAAACAATCACGCAATTTCCAAGGTCAGCGTCGTCGTCATTGCTGGGCCTCGTAGTCCTCGACTCTAGCATCAATCCAGTTGAAAAGCAAAGCTGTGAACTTATCGGCCACACCGCTGCGCTGCGCTGGATCCGGGTCAGAGGGGTTCAGAGGTGATAGATTGCCAGTTCTTCTTATTTCAAAACACATTTTTAGCCTCTCGTATATCAATATACCTTTTCGTACAACTTCTATAATTTATCTGACATTCTACGTTTTCTTCTTTCAAAATATAATTCACATAATCCAATCATACTTTCCTCAGTCTTCATCTTATATTTGCAATATTTATTTGTTTTTTTGGTCTTCCTTTATTCATTCGTTACACACGCTCAAACCATCTCAGCGTGCGCTTCTTCAGCTTACTCAATACATCTGCTTTGCTTTCACATCCATCTCTTATAACTTCATTCCGTTTTCTGTTATGCATAGTCACCCCATGTATTCTTCTCAATGCACAGATTTGAATAAATAAATATCAAATATTTTTTTTATTCCATCGTAATACCAAAGTATTGTTCCCATCGGATTCTAAAAAACAAACGTTTCTGTAATTAAAATTTTTGGGCAATAAAAGTTTGGTTTGAGCTTGCGAAATCTCCGTGACATTTAATCTACTTGAATTTTTTAACAATTTAAGTAAACACGGATTTATTTTTGACAAATCATTTTTTTATTAAATAATAACATACTCACTAAACACTGTATGAAATGTAAAAAAACAGCTTTATCAGTTTAAAGTAAATCTGGGGACTCTAATGAAGATTATTTTATTATTATTAGACTAGCTGTACCCGGCCACGCATTGCTGTGGCTCAGTCTGGTTAAATGGAAAAGAAAGAAAAATGGAAGCACACGTTTCTAATATGTTTAATTTCACAATGCTAGTGGGAATACAATATTTTTGACGTCTTTCAGCCACTCTCAGCCTGTCGCGTTTATTATGTTGAGAACGAAGCAGATCTGAAGCTGCAGAACGCGATCGCTGTGCTCGCAATCGTGCATCCTCAAGTCTGGCTGCACGTCGCTCTGCTGCTTCCTCGGCACGTATTTGAGCCATTCTTTGCATGTTTCGCTCATTTGCTGATGCCCGTTCTTCCTCAGTTTGATTTGCAATTACTCGTCGCACTGCTTCCGCTCCGCGAGTACGACGACCTAAGTTTGATCTTCTGCGAGGCATTATTTTGATGAACTAAAGCAGATCGATTGCACTGAAAAAGAAGAAAGAAAGTTATAACAAAAACATATAAAATTGCGAAACATTATAAAAGGAAAAACACGAACTAAAAAACAAAGAAAAAACAAAAAAAACGTGTCGCCACAAAGTAGAGTATTTCAGGCAAGCATTTTTTACGTCCGCCGGTGTCGATCGAGGAATAACAGATAATGTTTGCCTGAAATATCATGCAAGCAATATGAATGCTTTCCCAAATGGTCTGATGTTTCCACGCAAATCTTGCAATGATCGATCAAAAGTCTCGGGCGATTTTTTGTGTGCCATTGTGCATTCATCCCAAACAATAAGTTTGCATTTCTGAAATACTTTTCCCATGCCGGATGCTTTGGAAATGTTGCACGTGAGAGTTTCAATGAACCGCATGTTCAAAACGGAATGAGCAGTTTTTCCACCTGGTAGCAATGTCGCAGTTATTCCGGACGACGCAAAAGCTAAGACCATGTCATTTTGGGATCGAATTGCTGCCAGAATCAATCTAATTAGGAACGTTTTTCCAGTTCCTCCTGGCGCATCTAAGAAGAAGATTTCTCCAACCCCGTTACTGACAGTTTGCGTTATTTGATCGTAAATGCCTTTTTGCTCAAGCGTTAACTTAGGAATATTTGATTGCACATACGACAAAAGATCACCCGTGTTGTAATTTTATTCACGACGCAATTCTACATCGAACGAAGCAGCAGCAGATCAATTTAGTGATGTCATTCCCAATTGATTAAGAACTTTGTTCGCGATTTCTAAGCACAAATCTTCAATCATTATCAACGCTTCGTTGTAGATTTCTGCTGAGAAATCCAAGTTCATATTTGAATTTTCCTCGCGCATTCGACGTATGTGCGATTTATATTTCTCCCATAACTCTGTTGTACATGAAAGAGAGCAGGTGGTGCAAACAATGCACGAATTTGACTTGGATGTGACGTGTTGCACGCGTCATTAATGCATACATCCCAGTGTCGGTCGTTCTCTGATTAATTCAGAGCTTGACATGCACTGCGGAAAGTGGCATGTGTAACGCCGTTGACAATTCTCAATTGCTGGAAAGACGTTGGACTGGGCACATTTACCAACAGCATGCGAAGAAAGAAGCATTCATCTTGATTGGGATGCACGGTGTACAGTCTGCCTATCGTAGTTTATTTTAATATGCCAGGTTTTCCGTCAACTCGCTCTCCTCGTTTGCGTCCTTCAAACGATTTTCTACTCGCATTCCACGTGTATTACGTAGGCACTTCCGAATACAGCAGTGTTTTCGCAAACGCGTCATTTTGACATAACGTGAAGAAAGCAGTTAACGTTATAGCCGGTGCATTCAGGGCTATTTGTAGCACATTTGCAGCTGTAAAATAAACGCGTTGTCCATTTTCAAGATGTACTGCTAAGTGAAAAACAGCTGGACTTCGTTCATGTATGAGAAATGAAACAATTCGCCATACAGCTTCATTGCTGCTTATGTATCTTACATGCTTGATACTATACGATTTCATCGATATGTATGACCCCATTCCTATCACTTCTTTCTGGTTGCACGCCAAAAACTGCCATGTCGCTACCTTTATTCACGTACTTACAAATGTATTTGATCGATTTAACGGAGTTATTGTATTCCACGTTTATGTGCGCTTTGTATGTTTTTGATAACAAAGGCGAATATGGAACAACCCAACGGTTGTCTACTTCGATGTCACCGTTTCGCATTTGTATGGTTGCTAATTTACCGCCATCTTCTGTCGATCTTCTTCTGTATAAAGGATATATATCGTTTCCTGTAACTGTGTTGGATACTAATGCTCGAGGATATCGCCTAGAGCATTTTCCGTCTATCATGCATGGTGAATTTAGATTCAGTGTACCGCAAGATACATGTATCATATTTTTCGTCACAACTTCATGCAAATCCTTATCGACGTCAGCATCGGGTAACTCAGCGCACATTACAATCGTCGATTTCGTTTGAAGTTATTTTGTTATAGAGCTAGATTAGTATATGTGCATGTGGCAATCCTCTCTTTTGCCATTCCACCGAGTACATCCAGCAGCGCACAGACCCAAACACTTCATGTTTTACCATGAAATCCATCAGTGATTTCAGCTTCTGTCTGAAAACACGTGCTGTGATGTAATGCCTATCCACCGGTGATTGCCCAGGAAGTAAGAAGTGTTGTATATCGTCCCAAGCTGGATTGCATGTGAATGTAGTGAATAGATCTGGACACCCGTAGTGACGAACGTGCGCAATTGCATCTTGAGCGTACCCATGCATATGACGTGGACTGCCTGTATATGAAACAAAATAAAATCAAGAAATGAACGCCATTGTAAACGACACAGACACAGATTCACACAAAATGGCGCTAATTTAAAATATTTAGTAAAGCCTGTGTTGCTTTTACGTCCAACAGATGGCGCTGTTTTTCAACACGTGCGTATTTGAATGCAACGAAATCGAAATCTATATTGCGTGTGTTGCCGTTACGTTCAACAGAGGGCGCTCCCATTATATTGTCTGTCTTATATACTTTTTTATATACAACTGTATATAAAAAAGTATATATAAACATGCGCGTATTTGAATCGGTGAAGATCTTTCGGAGATTTGAGATTTTTAACATACGAACATTTACATTTTTATTTATATAGATTGTTCATCAATTATCCTTAGTTCATTAATCAATTTAAACGAGTGTTCAAAATATCTAATACCTTTTTTTAATTATTCAGGTTTTAACTAAACCAACATTTGAGAGAACAGCTGAATATGAACATCAGATTTTTTTAGAATACTATAGACGTATAGTTATGAATTAAAGTTTTTTTTCAATGAAAATAAATTTATTTTTTAATTTAATGATATGTCAAATTAAACGAACTGTTGACTAATACAGCAAAATAATTTAATAAAATACATAAATCTCGTAATTCATTTTTCAAAAATGATAAGGATAATTATAGCTTCGGTTATATCTATTTTTTCAAAAAAAAAAAAAAAAACATGCTGATGTGCTCTGATCGTCTAACTTTGATGTGCCATCGGATAAAGTACAGCTGTGTGCTCGATGAGTTTGCTGGTGTGCAACGGCTCTCTAACTTAAAAAAAGCCAACTTCACTACACAGTTTCGCTTTTCAACTAAATTGATGTTAGAATGGCGAGGGAATGCTCGATTACGAGGTTCAGCATCGAGAAAACTGTAATAAAATTTCGAGAAGATAAATGTAAATATACCAATGAAGTATAATAGTTTCAAGCCTTGATAAATAAGAGGGTGTATGGACAGGATATTACGCTTTCCACGCCTATTGCAATGGTCAGGTGATGTTAACACTTCAACATTTAAACGAGTAAATTTCCGTTGGGATTATCCCTTCTTCTTTTTAATGTTTTAGAACTTAACGAAACAACACGTTTTCTATTGGCTCTAGTTAACATACTCGTATAACGGAGGGTAGACGTATCAAATTTATACTGTTATATCCTCTGACCATGCGCGTGGGTGACCGGTGTGATACGAGTATTTGTCCAAACACGCTCTAACTTATTTCTGACCAAAAGCTTTTAGACCGTGATCAATTACCACGAAGCACAGTATTTCACGTAGAACATGCTAGCTAGACAAAATTATTTTTTACTGTTTTAAGGTACTATTTCGTAGATTATTTTATGTTTTGATAATTTCAATCATGTTTAGGGAAAAATAATAAATTTAAACCGATTTATCTTGAAAATATTTAAATAATAAAAATAATTATTATTTATATTTTTTATGAATATTATTTATAATTATTATTAAGATTATTTGACTCTAAAGTAATTTAAAAAAATAAAACGAATAAACATGGCAAATTATTCATGTCTAAATTAATAAAATACATACATAAGTACTTAATCTGTAACAAAACTTAGAAAATAGAAATAGTATGCGTATCCAGAAAGTAATAGGTTAGTCATATAGTTTTGAAAGCGACATCTATGGAGCAGTAGAAAACCAAAATTTCTACGCTATTTTAATATTTCATCTTTCATAAGAACGTACTCAAAATTTCATTTCGATATGTCAATTCATTCTTTGTTTACAAGGCATTTGAAGTTGACGTGTCAGTGTATTTTTTATCAATGGAAAAATCCGAATATCGTGCAGTGATTAAATTCTTTGTTTTGGAAGGTTTATCGGCTACTGAGATCCATGCAAAGATGGTGAAAGTATTAAAGGAGTTTTCTCCTTCATTTCCAGCCGTTCACCGATGGGTTTTGGAGTTTAAGCGTGGCCGTACAAGCGTTGAAGACGATCCACGCTCAGGACGTCCAAAAAGTGCATCAACACCAGAAATCATAGCGAAAATACAGGATATGGTTTTGGAAGATCATCGATCGACTTTGGATGTGATAGCTGACACCATAGGCATCTCACATGGAACAACATGGCATATTTTGGCTGAAATTTTGGGTTTCAAAAAACTGTGTGCACAATGGGTGCCGCATTTGCTAACAATGCAACAAAAACACGTTCGAATGCGACTTTCTGAGCAACATTTGGAGCAATTTCGAAAGGATAAAAAGCATTTTCTGCGTCGATTCATCACTATAGATGAGACTTGGGTCTACCACCATGATTCTGAATCAAAACAAGAGGCTAAGGAGTGGTGTGAACCGGGCACTTTGGCTCCGAAGCGAGTTCGTGTCCAGAAATCGGCCAAGAAGGTGTCAGCGTCAGTTTTTTGGGATGCAAAAGGAATTTTATTGATAGATTATCTCTAAACTGGTAAGACAATCAACTCTGATTACTATTGTGACCTTTTGGACCAGTTGGATGAAAAAAATTGTGAAAAAAGACCCGGTTTGCAGAAGAAAAAAAACATTTTTCATCAAGACAATGCACCTGCTCACACAGCTCAAAAAACCATCGCGAAAATCAGTGAATTGGGGTACGAATTGTTGCAGCATCCACCCTATTCGCCAGATTTAGCTCCCTCGGACTTCTGGCTGTTCTCACACCTCAAAAAATTCCTTCGTGGAAAGCATTTTTCATCAAACGAAGAGGTTATCGTAGAGGAGTACTATATTTTGCAGGCCTTCCAGAAAGTCACTTCCGTGATGGGACAACAAAGTTGGAAGATCGTTGGACCAAGTGTATTGATCTTATGGGAGACTATACTGAGCAATAAAAGTGATTTCCCTCCAAAAAAAATGTATTTTCATTTCCGCTTTCAAACCTTTTTGACTAACCTAGTAAGTGTACTGAGGCTCTCACGACCGGATGGATTTTATTTTCGACATGTTGGCTACACTTCCGTGTAGCCTGACCCTTCCCCTCCGCAACGAGACCGGTTCGAGGTCAGTACGTTGAGAAGTGTCGACGCGACAACACGTTTCGTGAAAAATGTCAATCCAATCTCCC
Source organism: Odontocerum albicorne (assembly GCA_949825065.1). NCBI lineage: Eukaryota > Metazoa > Arthropoda > Insecta > Trichoptera > Odontoceridae > Odontocerum > Odontocerum albicorne. Next base: position 39,112,741 of record OX463843.1, on the reverse strand, counting down.
GCCAAGTGCGAAATACGCGGCGTCATCCGTTATCTCGTTTGGAAGGGAAAACCTCCGGTTGAGGTTTATAATGAGGTGAAAACTGCATATGGTGATAAAGCTATGAATCGTACGAGTGTGTACAAGTGATGTCGCGAGTTTAAAAACGGTCATGTCACGCCTCTTTACCCTCCGCCAAAAAGGTCAAAACCACAATTTCAGCCAAAAAAATCATGGCATCCGTGTTTTGGGACTGTCAAGGCATAATTTTAATTGAACATATGCCTCAAGGGGAGACCATCAACTCTGCAAGATACTGTGAGACCAGTATCTTGCAGAGTTGATGGTCTCCCCTTGAGAATTGCGGAGGGCGATTCAGAACAAGAGGAGAGGCATGCTGAGAAAGGGAGTCTGCCTGCTGCACGACAATGCCAGACCACACACGGCCAACGCCACGAAGGAACTGCTCGCCTCGTTTAAATGGGATGTCCTGAACCATCCCGCGCATTCCCCTGACCTAGCACGTTCAGATTAATATCTCTTTACCTCCCTGAAGCTGCACATGGGTGGAAAAAGGTTTTCAACCGACGAGGAGGTAAAGGAGTAGGTGGAGAAGTGGACGGAGGAGTTGGCGGGAAACTACTTCGAGGAAGGCATCAAAAAGTTGATATCCCGCTTCACCACCTGCATTGAGAGGAATGGCGACTATGTCGAAAAATAGCTTACATATGTACTACGGTAACCACGTAATTTTTTTTTTAAATAAAAAAAATTGTAACCTACAAAAATTCAGTACACTTACTTTCTGGATATGCTTCGTACAATAAATATTAAGTAAACAGTAATAACTAACTTAATTACAAAATTTCTAAGTAAGGTACATTAAAAAGCAATAAATTTAATTAGTCATCATTAGCAGAGTTGTCAACGTCAAAATAATCTTCCAATAAACAAACTTCATTAAGTGGAAGATTGCTTCTATCGATTTGCGGTCAAGTAGGGGCTACAATTAATTTTAAAACCTCTGCAGTTAATTTATCTGCCTTTTTTAGGGACCTTTCTAAAGCTGTTGATTAAAGGATCAAATGTTACAAGTAACATTGACAATAAATTCCTATTTGTGGCAACACGTGAGCATTTTCTAGTGTTGTGTTCTCGGAACCTGCGACAGTCTTTGTTGCGAGCTTCCTGGGCTTCTTCTGAAAGTTGTCCAATTGGGACAAGGGCTGTTTTTATCACCTCTGTACTGTGAACTAGTATTTTATGCACAGTAACAGGCATAAAATACTTCGAATAAAGACTTACGTAAAGTGTTCTGGTTTCAAGACAGAGATTATTGAATTCAACTAAATTTATTTCTAAACCATAAGACAATGTTCTCAAAAGAACGTCAAAGTTTTTGATGAGTGTTACATCTAATCGTGTAATCTGAACACTTGTTTCAGGGTTACTAAAAAAACTACGGGCAGTGTTTCCATCATTTGTTGACCTAAACCCTGGCTTTGGATTGTCTACAATGAGGCCCAATTCACGCTTAAATCGTTGCGTTATTTCATCGGTTCGCTGTTTTACATTATTTCTGTCGTCATCGCCCCTAACCTGCCATTTTTTGACATTCAGACGATAGCTAATATGTATCATACATTCAAAACAACGAATCCACGCATGAAGCGTAGATAAACCAAAGCCAAAATGTTCCGTATTGCTGTCAAACTGCCTGGATTCATCATTCATCATTTTAGGGGTAGCACCACAAATAAAACACTTCTGTGATGAATGATTATCGGTCAAGGCATTACACACTTTTCCATCAATTATTGTCAGCAGAAGTGTATGCTTAACAGAAATTTGAGAATCACCAAGGCTAGAAAGTGTTGGAAGTAAATGGTTTATTTCTTGTAAAACTTTATTAGTCTCAGTTGTCGTAAACTCATTCGTTTCCTTGGCAAAAATAAACTTGATTGGGTGGCAAAACATCGTAGATGATGGCCTAGGGTTTTGCCAAATGACGTGGTTGTCATTAAATAACCTAATAGGAACAAAAGAAAACACAAAAAGAAACTCGTCTGTATCCTCGGCGTTCTCAAATTTCTGTTTATAGGTGCTATGTCCAGAACTTCCGTCACACCCCCATTTACTCACAAGTGTGAATGAGGAATTGGGAAGCACACTGTGTATCACTTCACTCTGTGCTTGAATTAAACGCTCGGCGGTTTTATCCAGTACTGCTTGCAAATTTATTTCAGCACGAGTTTCTGTGACAACAATGTGATCATCAGGAGGATATCATGCCTTTTTTTATTTAAATAAATTATTAATCGATGGAAAAACGTGATGTCCAGCCTTCAAAGCCCACTTCCTTGTCTGTTTGTATGCGTGGGTTGTAGACTTGGATTCTATATAATAAGCTAGTGCTTAATCACTAGTTAACTGTTTTTTACATTCCACGGAACTGTTTTTTTTATCACATTTAGATTTTCCGGACTCTGACTAATGTCTTTTATCGCTTTCGCTAAATTTCGTTGGCCTGTTGAACGTACAGCTACTTCCACAGCCGTCAATAATTCGCCGACACTTCGTGACTAGAGGAGGTCTTCCACTCGACGTTTCTTCGTCTTAAAAGACGAATCTTCGAAGTCTTTCTGGGGTCTTCCTGGAATAGTCGCTACGTCTGATGATGTATGGGGTTGTGGAGTATGAGTAAACATGCAAAATTGCATGTCTTTAGCCTCCCACCAGCTTTTATTTTTGTCCATAAAGCGCTCTAGCGTTTTGCTGGCAGCCGTCCATCTATCCATAATTTTTGAGGAAAAGTTGGCTATTTTTAACTTTATTCCTCTAATTGATTCGTCAGTAGCATCATTGAGGCAAAATCTATTCGATATGAATTCGAATAGATGGATGTTACGATCATTTTTGGAATGTTTAATCCATTCTTCGAAAAATTCCATTTTAGAGAGAGAGTAAATGTTTTCTGAAAAAAAAAAAAAAGTTGACTTAAGTGTGTGGCTTAAAACCTATATAACTATAATTGTGAATGTTGTGGCTAAGACATGTCCAAAATCTAGCTCAGGTACATACGGGTACATGTAAGTTCCGGACGTTTAAAGTTGTTGAACAACGAAAAAAAACAGTGTAAATTTACCATTTTTTCCAAAGGTACTTTAACATAATATAATAAACATAAGATTAATGTAAATGAAAAAAAAATACATAACTTACCCTCAGTAACGAAATCCATTACTTAAACTTCTATAAAATATTGTATTGCTTCTGTGAGATGTTATCGAAAGTGCAGCGAATTTGCAACTGATTCGTACTTTGGGTTATAATGACTCATTACTGTGGAATGTTAGACACCAAAAATTCTTAGAATCCTCGCCTCGAAAGGGTTCTATACATTAATTATCTATCAATTCCTGGAAATCTAGATATGACTTTTGTCCACCTAGCATGTTCTAGGTGAAACACAGTGCGAAGGTGGAAACACTCATTACTCAAAAATCTTTCTAAGTCGTAAAAAAAGTGATGGTCTCGTTTATTAATTTACCAAACTTATTGTTGACATTCATACCAATCACACGAATACAACTCTTATTTGGTCTATGAATTGTTTATAAACTAAAGATTGTGAACCACTGCTTTAAATAATAATCTCGATTTACAGTCGACCTCTTTGCACCTTAATCACATTAAAGAGGTGTTTTTTTTAACCTTTGTGTTTCATTCTAAGAAACCGTCAACAAAGAAAAAATATATTTAAAGTGAACTCTGAGGAAACTCATTGCTTTTAATTTACTAAGTCTACATTAAAAACTATATTGATTTTTTACTTACCAGAAAAAATCATATTTATAGACTTAAGTTTTGGCTGAATAAAACGACACGGATATACTATGTTAGCATCACTATTTAAGATGAAAAATTACTTGGCAACTAATTCAATAAATTATGTTTTTAATTATATTTCTTCATGAATATTTTATGTTTTTTATATGAATATTTGTTTTAACATCTAATTTAATTTTTACATGAATACATATTTATCATCTAAGTTAGTTTTAACATTTGTATCACAACGGTTTAATTACTTGGCAACTAATTCAATAAATTATGTTTTTAATTATATTTCTTCATGAATATTTTATGTTTTTTATATGAATATTTGTTTTAACATCCAATTTAATTTTTACATGAATACATATTTATCATCTAAGTTAGTTTTAACATTTGTATCACAACGGTTTAATTACTTGGCAACTAATTCAATAAATTATGTTTTTAATTATATTTCTTCATGAATATTTTATGTTTTTTATATGAATATTTGTTTTAACATCTAATTTAATTTTTATATGAATACATATTTATCATCTAAGTTAGTTTTAACATTTGTATCACAACGGTTTAATTAACCTTTAAAGGAGTATGGCCGTACGGTGAACGGCGAGCGAATTTTTACCTCAAGAGAGTATGGACGTACATGATACGTCCGATGTTTTTTCCCGAATATATGAATTTATCCATAAAACGGACAAGGCTCAAATGTCGTATCTATTCAATTATTTTATATATGGCGGCCGCAATCACGTTTTTTATATTACTTACAAAATCAATTTTTTATTTTGCTAACAGAATCTCACTCGCTTAGAGGTTAAGAACATGGTTAATAGTGCCGTTCCCTAATTGAACAAAGTCTAATCTTTGGTTTAATCAACTTACACAGTCTGTTTGACAAGAACGTGTACGGCGAAACCCGAAAAACTATTTGGGATAAGTCATTAAAAAATACACACATACTACATTATATAAACCGTGATGCTTTATTATTAATAAGTTGTCCAGTGACTTCCACTAATAACAATTGCCCGGCATCTCCGAGGCATACTTTCTACTCATTTTATAGCATAACCCAGGGCCAAAGACTTCCATGTAAGTCTAATCTGTCGAAATAACTGTTTGATATTCCAGATCTTTTTCCTTCGGAGCTTGAACTTCATGAGTACCGGTCCGGCAGGAGCATCTAACTTCGCAACAACGTAACGCAAAATTTGCATTTATCCGTATAAAATTCAATTGACACAAGAGCTACAGGAAACTGACCATAAACGGCGGCGAGATTGGAGTGCTCGGGTTTTACAGGTCGATATAGACGATCACCATTTTTGACAAAAAATCATCATGAGCGACGAGGCACATCTCGACTTGGCTGGCTTTGTTAATAAACAGAATAGCCGCTATTGGGGCAATAAAAATCCTCAATTGATACACCAACGACTATTACACCCTCGTAGAGTAACTGTATGGTGCGCCATTTGGGCCGGCGGCATCATTGGGCCATATTTCTTTGAGGTAATGCTGTAAAAGTTACTGGTGATCGCTATCGTGACATGTTGGTAAACTTTATTGTACCCGAATTGGATCAATTGGGCCTACAGCACATATGGTCCCAACAAGACGGGGCCACATCACACACAGCTCGTACTACGATGCAAATTTTGCGAGAAACTTTTCCCGGCCGAATAATGTCAAAAAGTGGTGATGTCGACTGTCCCCCACGATCCCCTGATTTGACCGCCCCCGATTATTTCCTATGGGGGGGGTACTTGAAGGGAAAGACCAAAAAATCAACCACAATCCCGATGCTTGAGGACAACATTCGAAAAGAAATTGCTGAAATAACACCAGAAGTCAGCGAGAATGTTATGAAAAATATGCTTGAAAGAGCTAGCGTTTGCGCCACGGCCAGAGGCGGCCACTTGACCGATGTTATATTCCATACATAATGGTAAAGACCATATAATCAATCAATTAAATATAAATTATAAAATTGTGTTTCATTTAAAAGTTATTCAAAAAAGAAACAACGGCCTGGAACATTAAACGCACCCTGTATTTTCTCGACAATTTTTGAAACTTCATAATGGACAGATTAAATCATAAAAGTTTCTTTCATTTTATTGTACTAAAGTTCTGCACATTTATTGGTTTTGCCGAACGTTATCATTTTGAAGATGCTCGTTAAGTGAAGAAAGTGAATTGGCTAACAGTTAGTCTACATAAATAAACTTAACTTCATTCCTACGATTAGTTGACTGTTATGGGATTGAATGAAGCCTTAAAACGTTTGTTTTGTGAAATGTTACATTCTTTACTATATCAATGAGAAATTATGAGATTTAAAGACTTTTCAAAACTTCTTCAAATGCCCTATGATGGATCTCTGCATCTCGTCCTCCACTCCGCTCGGTTTTCAGCGACCCTCTTGAGCTCTGTATAGGAGGTGCAATCCACATCGTGGCATGTTTGCTCCAGATACTCTCGGCGAGAACGCCCTCTGCCAATCGACCCCTTAATCATTCCCTCCAGTATATTGTGCAGGAGATTTTCATGTCGCAGCATATGAATCATCCATTCAGCACGCCTTTCCGATATGGTGTTTGACAGATACCTGGTTTCTTCGATCCTGCTGAGAACCTCGTCATTTGTAATGTGGTCTCTTCAGGAAATCCTTAGGATTCGTATATAGGTCCACATCTTGAAGGCCTCCAATATTTTTCGATCCCGTTCGCCTATACACCATGTCTCGCAACCATACATCAAAATACTCCACACATATGTTTTGACCAATTGCTTGCGGAGCTTTAGGTCCATGTTGTTGGATTCGAAAATCTTTGATTTCTTATTAAAAGTGAGTTTTGCTTGGTGGATGCGACTGTCAAACTCACTTTTTGTACGGCCATCCCATGTGATCCTACCTTCAAGATAGACAAACTCTTTTGCGTTTTAAGTGTAGCTCCTGTCATTAGTATGTTCATTTGGTGTAAGTCTCTGCCAACGGTTATCACTTTTGTTTTGTCCTTGTTTATTTTCATGTTGAACTTGGTATTAAGGACATTTTCCATAGTTTCCAAGGTCTCCTTTAGTTTTTTTTCGATATCGGCGATCAGGGCAATGCCGTCTGCAAATTTTATCATATCTGCTTTTTGGCCGTAAATTCTGATGCCTCTTCTATGGTCCATTTTTTCCCTTACTTCGTCTATCGCACATTGGATATACTCATTAAAAAGCACTGGAGAGAGAAAGCAGCCTTGTCTCACACCCTGTCTCACATTTGCCTCTTTTTCGTCTTTTCCACATCTGATTATGGCAGTTTCGTTTTTATAAAGAGCTTGAATGATTCGTCTATCTCTATATTTTAAGTCAATGCTACCCAGTGTCTCGAAAAGCGTTTTCTCTATATCTACAAAGGCAACATACGTATTTTGGTTTCTTTTGATTATTTTCTCTAATATCACACGTTGTGATAGAATAGCCTCCCTGGTTTCCATTCCCCTTCTGAATGCAAATTGGTCTGAGTAAGGATTGCCTCTACTTTTGGTTCGATTCTTTTCAGAACAATGTTCGTTAATATTTTAAAGGCATGAGACATAAGCTTAATGATCCATGTTGTTTACATTTGATTGCACCGGGTCTTTTGGGTAGAGTAACAATTACACATTTTTTGAAATCATCTGGAATTATTCCTGTTTCACATATCATTTGAACCTACTTATAGAGAGCTTCCGTAGTGCCTTTACCCGCCAATTTAATTAGCTCAGTCGGTATTTCATAAACTTCTGGTGTTTTTCTGTCTTTAAGCTTTTTTAATGCGTAGTCAAATTCTTCTCTGATGATTGGATCTCCCAAGTCATCTACGTCTACATTAGTTTCATATTCTATCAAGCTCTCTTTGCTGGTATAATAATTTTCATTATATGATACATCACTTTCAGGTATCTTTCCCCGATTAGAGATTCTTCAAACAATATTTTATCTTCTTCCCCTTCTATAGCGTCGCCTTTCCCAATTTTTATTTCAAAGAACTCTTTTACAGTAGCGTAGGCTGTTTCGACATTTCCCCTTTTCATATTCTCGTTTATTTCATTGCATCGATACATTCTGATAGTATATCTCTTTACATTCTGATAGTATATCTCTTTGGCAATCGGGATTCTCTGTTTATTTATTCCTCAACGCCTTGTACTTCTTTTCAGCTTCTTCACTGGGTTCATTCTTTAATTGTCTCTTTACTTGTATAATATCCAGGAGTTCCCTATTAAAACATTATTTTCTTGCTTGAGGTCAATCTTTTCCAATAACCTGTTCTGCTACAGTCATATAGTAATTGTCTTTTTTATCTCTTTCCCATACCTGGTTTACACTTGCTTCCTCATTTGTCGCACATTCCTGTATCTTTTCCATGACTTTATCTTTGATCTCTTTAGTTTTTAATGCTTTAATATTCCACTTGTGGTTTGCTTCTCTCTTTTAGCTTTTTCAATTTCAGTGGACTTTTGGCTATTACCATGTTGTGATCGCTGTCTATGGTATATCTGGGCTAGAGTAACTTCTGCAGTCTTTTATTTGGTTATTAAATCTGTATCTAATTATTTATTATGTAATCAATAATTGATTGTAAGGAGTTTATTTATTTAATTAATATAATAATAAAAAATGGCGAACGAAAACCATTTTCAAAAAGCCTTTCCGCTCACTTTACCAAGGATTCTATAATCCGATAATACGTCATTGATTGTTGCAACAGTTTCTATCGGTAAAAGCTAAAAATAGATTTTGTCACCGGATGTGAGGAGCGAGGTGGGTTACGAGGGGAGATCTGCCTCTGGCGAATACCCCCCCCCCCCCTACATCTGCTGTCCTCTTAGTCGCTGATTGGAGCGAGTTATACACATTATCCTTGGCGAAATTAACTCCGATAAGTATTATTATTATCTGCGTAATATGTAAGTTTTGATAGGGGTGGGGAAGGAAGAGGGGTGAGGAGTGCCACCCGTTTTCTTTTTCCGTCCAACCAGTAGCTGATTCATTTTGTGCTATAGCTCCGAAAGCGAAAGACCTATAGTCTTTATGGCTGTCTTACGTAATTATTATAATTTTTTTTGTTGAGTCGTTAACGCCTTCCGAGAAAATAATTTCTTTTAAAGAAATCAAAGCTTAAGAGATTCGGTTATTATTCTCATTCCAATGGAAATCCTAGCTGGAGAGTACATTATTGGTCAACTAGTTATTTGAAGCGATAACTATCTCGAAAGATCTACAGTCTGGGTGATTCGCATCTGTTACGAGCGTCTAGGCGTCTTCAAGGAATTTTCCGTCTTGTCTATCAACTCACGCGGTAGCAGAGCTGCCATTGAAGTGGAGCATGATTGTCCAGAGAAATTTGAAGAAAACTCCAGTCCTGTCCGCGGTCTGCACACATGAGACTATCATATTTACATTGTTTCTAAGCAAATGAAAGGGAGTGACTCGAAACAGGTATCTATGTAATTTTGTATCTGGTCCATTGGTGATTTTGATTTCAATTTTGTAGTAATCGATCTCTTGGACGCCTTCAGAGCGGCCCCTATTGAGATCAACTCGCATGTCGTGCGAGGTTGCCGTGTATTTCGTTTTCAGTAAAGCTTGCTGATGAGCTTACCTGATAGAGTCGTTCTAATTGAATCTTGATTATTTGGTCCGTCCTTGATCAGTGATCAGGTTGTGACAAAGAATTATTCTTTCAATCTAAATTCCCTCATGTGTTTTTATTTCTTAACCTTTCCTTAAATCGAATCTGCGAGAGTTGATCTGGCCCATACGAACCCTGAGATATATATAGAGTCCTGTTCTAACTAATAAACCGCTGAACTACGCCGAAAGTCCTTCTCTTCGTTTAAATCTAAAAATTCGTACAAAAATAATTATAAAAAGTCGAAATTGAGAAAAAGAAGAAGAGATCGTAACACAATAGGTCGTCTTAACCGATCATCCGGGGCTTTCTATGTATAAGGTTGCCTTGGATGGTGTTCTTCTTCTTCTTAAACTTTCTATAGACTTAAGAGTCTGTTACTGTAGGATTGTCCTCCTGTGATGCTGAGCTCCAGCTATCTCTCCATCGTTTCGGGGGGTTCCCTGGTGGACGCCGTCCATCCAGTACCCCATGCAGAGCTATGTATGGAATTCTTGTGGAAATCATTCTCTGTACATGTTGGTACCAGTATTGTCGACACTGTCGTCCCCATCTGACCACATCTTGGACCTCACAGACCTCTCAGATTGTGGTTTTCCTTATACGATCACGCAAAGTCTTCCCGGATGGTGTTCAAAACAAGTACTTGCGATTACTAGTTTGTGTTTTTCACAGAATTCTATCGAACTATGATTTCTCCTCTCGCATTCTTTGTTCCCAGTCCGAAAGGTCCAACACATGTTCCCTCACGTTCTTCTCCGATTACCGCATTCCAGTCTCCCATAATAATCATATTTTATCCAGCATTCACATTTAGGATCAGTTTTTCCAATTCGCCATAAACCTCCTCAACTGCTTCATCGTCATGGCGTGAGGTAGGCATGTATACTTGGATCAGTATAGTGTCTACAGGTTTTGTTTCTATTTTGACTAAAATAATCCTACCACTATATTGCACATATCCCTTGACGCACCTTCCCCACTCCTTACACAGCACAACACCAACGCCCCCTTATCCTGGTATATTCTCTATACAACCTGTGTGGATCACTTTCCACTATCCGCTCTAAAAAACCCCACAGTCTGGCCATCTCATCTCTGCTATGCCTAAAGCATTTAGTTTCATCTTCTGCATTTCCAATTTTAAGTTTTCTAGTTTGCTATTTATTAGTAACGTTCGGACATTACATGTAGCGCATCCTGTTAATTGGGTCTTCTCGTTATTTGGTTTTGACTTCTTTGGTTTTATTGTTTTCTCCTCAATATCATCTCGAGCCGTCCCCACCCGGAAATCCGAACGGGGGACTATTTTACCTCCGGAAAATTTCTCTTGAGACTTGTTCATCTTTGCTGTTTCTTGGGATGCCATTGGGCCTTTGATGTGGTAGTTTCCCGTTGCTTTCCACATCCTATGCCGTTGACCCTCACGTTTAAGAGACCACGAAGGATTCCTCTGCCTACGGAGAGTATTTATCTTCTCCAGGACAATAGAGCGCCCTAACCAATTTTGTCTTATTTTGTTTATTTACATGTCTTCATATCTTAATCTGAAACTTTAGAATGTTTATAATTAACAATCTTTATTTTACTAATAATTATATTTTCCATTATTAATATATTCATTTTTTTCACTTTAGTTATTTATTAGGGACAAATCATTTTTATAAATATTTTGTATAGTTTTATATGAATTCAATAATTGAAAACTTTTAAATTTGGCTTAAATCACTACGACCGACTATTTCCAAAAAGTTTGAAAATTCAAAACTTTTTTTTAAATTCCGTCTATTTGGAAGGATTTGCTGGTAAAATTGACAACTTTAGTAGTTTTTATGATCATTTCCTTTTAACATATTGAATACTTTCTTGTAGATTTCTCACTGATTCTTAAACCACATTACTTACTCTACTAATTCTGAATGTTTTTTTTATAATCTCAATTTCGTTTTTTTTGTAAGATTTTTTAGTGTCTTTCATTATCCTTTGATTTTGTTTAATTTTACCAAGAGTGCGGTAAATTTTGATATATGACGTAGTTCGCTTAGAATTTTTTTCTTACCCACAAAACTAAAAGTTAAAAAAAAATATAATGTACTATCTGAATAAATCACATATATTTTGAAAATTACTATTTTATGTTTGGAATATTATTGATCGATATGTTGATAGTTGTATTTTCGCTCAAATTTAATAACCGCTTTCAACATCTAACTAACGTTGAATGGTTTGAATGGAAAATTAATTTTCAAGAGGGCAACATTCTATAGCGCTAGCTCAGCCGACCTAACATGTTTCCCACCAGCACACTATTTCCGCCAATTAGGAAGTCCAGAAACATTTCGGCATTAATAACGTGCAATATACTTTGGCCCATACTAAGTGATGAAATGACGTGATTCACATTCATTGAATTATGGATGAAAATTCGTGAGTGGAAAATGATGAAAAGAGGATACATTCCTTAAAATCATTTTAATTATACGAATAACTTGTGATGTTTTCGTTCAAAAATATATTGAAATTCATCATTTAATTTAATAACCGAAGAACGATCCGTTAAATTTTCAATACAACTCGTCAATATTTTATTTTTCCAGTTTAATTGAAATTATTGAATAAATTAACTTCAAAAAGTGTAACTTCAAAGCAATCTTCGCTGTAATTTCTTAACAATTCTTTAAAATTATTGAGATTATAGGATAATTTACGTGATTTCGTAAATAAGATGTCTGACTCGCAGCAAGGGGATTGCGGGTTCGATTTCCGTTGGTACGTCTGAAATTTGAGGTTTTGAAATATTTAATATTGATTATAATATTGAATGTAATGCAAACGTACCAATACATAAGACACAACCATAGACACACAAATATATACACCCATTCACGCACATACATATACGCATATCACGCACACAAACATAATCGCACACACATATGATACAAATAATTGGTACGCGTAAACACTCACTGATATATCCATACATTTATTAAAACGTATTTATTTGCTTTAGAATGTAATGTTATAACGAGTTGAAATAATTATAAGAAGATCATAAGAAAACTTGTAATATAGCTATATGGAACATGCAAATTGTAAATATACTCCTACCCAGTAGTGTTATGTCCCGATGGAAAGGAAAAAATACACACGACACTCACGCACACCCGCGCGCTCTTCGAATTCAGTATTTTCCTTAAAACTAACAGATAAAATACTTAATATACAATAATATAAATGTCTTTCATTATCCTTTGATTTTGTTTAATTTTACCAAGATTGTTTGATTTAGACTTAGATACATTATAAATATAAATATATCTTTAAAAAAATCCTTAAATATGTTTTACTTTCCATAGTATATTACCAAAATAGTTTCAATAGAAAATTTTAAATTTATGAAAAATTAAACATTTCAATTCAATACCTCGAGAATACAAATAGTTCATAGACAATAAGTTAATTTGGTCGGGAGACTCACTAGATGCTCGCGCATTATTACTATAGTTCTAGATATTAGCGTTATTACTAGTGTATGAGAAACGTTTCTCGCCAAACTAATCTACGAGTACGTCGGGTCGGGTCAAGGTAACTAACTAACTAACTTGTTTGGCGTTGTTCTATAATAATTATTTGAAGAATTCGATTGTTAACGTCAGTAATAAAAATAAATGTATCAATTACACAATTTTTCCTCTTTTATTTCAAAATGAGCCAAACTGCCTACTCATAATGGAACCTTGGTCCTTATAATATAGGATATATCAGCAAAACTTTGATGAAGCAATTAAGTTACGAAAGTAAGATAAATGCGGTCGAAATGAAAGCGTTCCGTAGTATATGTGGAAGGAAAGTGTTTGACAGAATGAGGAGGGAGACTTTAAGGAAATAATACGGTTTGAAAGAAGGTGCAGTGTTTAAGATGAACAAAGTAGCATTGAGATATTTTGACTATTTATAAAGAATGAATGAGAAAATACGTACAAATATAATCTATATAAGGTGACAAGATACGTAAGACCTAGAATAACGTGTCATCATCACACCATCACATCATCACATTCTGAAAGACAAACAGAGTGAATAGATTTTATAAAAGGAGAGCATATGACGAGGTTATGCACGTAGCTGGAGCGAAATAGCTTATGTATGCCAAGGTATAAAGGAATGGAAGCCTCCATCTACACCTACCCCAATGGGGTATCGTGTCACAATGATAATGATCCTTCTGCTTACATCTTATTCGTTGTAGATATAATATGAAAATATGTTTGCATGAAAATGTTACGTGAAAAATCATTATACTAGAATATTTTTAACAAAACAAGTAAAATACCAAGTCACGTCCTAACTTAGAAGAACACTACTCATTGTTAGAAACGCGAAATCTAATTACATTTGAACAAAGCGAGAGAGAAAATATTTAAAAAAAAATGTATTGCTCTCAAAGCAAATTTTATAAATTCTTGGGTTATTTTGAAGTAAACTGAAAAAAAACATTTATTTAACATCTATGAATAAACTAAATACATCATTTTTATGGAAGTTAGCATACATCAAGGCAAGCAGAGGTCCTGTTTTCGATTTCTCGCGGAATCATTGATAATTTTTTTAATGCTTTGTTTACCCAAAATAATAATTTTCTGCTGTACACATATGTTAACGATATTTAACACGTTTATGAAAAACGTTACGAAAACGACTTGTAGTAACAAATAAAAGCAGAATAAACTTTCGGGTGAAAGCTGCAGCAGGTGCAACCAACGAATTTTCAGGAAACTTCAGTCTTCTTGTTATCAAAACTTCGGGGTTCATCTGGACATTTTGTAATTAATACAAGAATAGGCGTCATTCATTCTCATAATAGACTGGACATAATATATTTGGTCACGAAGGATTGCAAATCAGTCATTGTTTATTTGAGTTGCATAGGGAGATTGCATTGCATTGTAATGAATTTAGAGAACAACAACTCATTCGTTGGAAGGAATTTTCAGAACTTTTTGAGCTAGCACTGGAAACATTTAATTTGTACAATAAGAGAGTTTATTAAAATCTGTCATCACCTTAAAAGAAAAAGTAAACACCGTTAAATAATCCAAAATACTCAATTTCCTGGTTTACTTGGTGTTTACTTGGAAATACAATAATAAAACTTGTTGATTTATATCATTTGACTGTCATAGTGGGTTTTTTCAACAAAATGTATTATTCGAGCAAAAGAAGGAATTAAAATGAACATCCTTATAACTTTATACTAGTATTAATAATATCTAGAAAACTACACAAAGTACAAATCTATTGATTTACGAGTACTTAACACATAAGCTTTGAATTGTCAATGTGTATTGTTCGCTTCTACATCTTGTCAACTCTTGACTCAGGGATCCAGGCGAAACAATAAACCAGGAAACATCACATGAACCTCAAACGTATCCTCAAGTTTCCTTGAACAGGTCGTGTTTCAAATGTGAAAGTATGGACGTATAAAAAAGTGTCCAAAATAATGTGAACATGGCAATTATTTTTTAGTTTTTATTGTAGGCAACATTTCTGTAGCAACTGCGATCACCATTTTGTATTTTCTGTCAAACGATTCAGTAGCATTGTGTCATCACCCATTTGGACATGTATGCAGTAAATTTTACTCTTATTATTAAAACGTGTATACTTACTTTTTTAAATCACTGATAACTGAAAATATCAATTTCGTATAACGGATACCACGCCACAAAAACGTGAAAAGATTGTTACACTTAGTGAGCACACTTCAATGACTCAAACGGACATTGGTAAAGAGTATGGTCTTAGTCTTTGTGCAGTCAGCAAGATTTACAGACTAAAAAGGGTAACTGAGTCGGTGAAAGTACCGAGAATCGGAACATGCGGAAGAAAATTGAAGACAACTGTTAGAGTTGAAGCAAATTTTATACAAAATACTAGTAGTTAGAAAAATCCCAAAAATATTAGTTTGAGTTAAAACAATAGTTTTGAGTTAAAATCCAGTAAACAACAGTAAGCAAAAACTTTGTAAAATATGAAACAAAGGCTATCAAATTCCAGAAGAAACAGTTTTTGATCACAGAGATGATGAAGAACAAGCTTATCTGGGCTTTAAAATATGTTGACTGGGCAGTAGAACATTGGACAAAAAACGTTTTATTTTCACTCGAGACGCATGTGAAAGTGCAAGGACAGGTCTCACGGTACGCTAGAAAAAAATGTGACGAAAAAAATATTCCAGCTAATATAAACAATCTGTTAAATACCCTCAAAAGATATGTTTTTAGGGATGTTTTTTATATAGTGGATCTGGTACACGTGTAACCATTAATCAGTGCTTTAAAAAAAAAGGTGCACGAGCTCACTTCTTGCCAAGCTTTTTGTATACCGTAATAAAGGTAGTGGAGCGCCGCTCCACTGCTGCACTCCCTGCGCTCCACCGCTAAAAAAGCTCTGCAATTAATGGGATGATGAATTGTCAGGAATATAAGAAACCTTTTGACATGAGATTGATAAATTAGTTGGAGAAAATCAATTTAAATGAAGAAGCAGCATACCAGCAAGATTCTGCACCGTGCTACAAATTTAAGATGACGATTAACTGTTTCCAAGAAAACGATTTAACCCCTTTCGATTGGCCAGAAAACTCTCATGTTATCAATCGGATCTTTATTCACATTTATGCGCACACTTATGTGAGTACTTAAAACGGGTTCACAAGTTGCAGTGTCTTAGTGACATTATGAAAGACACACAACACATTGTTACACAACTGGCCATCCAAGGAAAAACAAAAGGCAAACGGGGAAGAACCTGTCACGTCTTATGCCTTGATTATTTGGAATAATGACTCGGGTACAGATTTACTCAGTTGTTCCGGGCTCCAATGAACTAGATAAAGATTGCAGTGATGTTGGCCAACCTCCAATAGAATATGAATACAATGTTGTATGTCATGTATTTAATTATTTTTAAAGGTATTTTATAACTAAAAAAAATTTTGGTCACGATAGTGAGAAAAGATTTTCAATCTAAGTTTAATTAAACTTTCTTTATTCTCCAACGTGACCAATCATTTTTAAAATAAAAACTTTAGAACTCGCAGACAGTTCTTGTTATAATTCACTTATACACTAAATATCTTTATATTTAAAAATGATCTCCGTGGCCCAGTTGGTAAGACCGGGCCTCCCAGCCCGGAGGCTACGTGCTCAAATCCCGCTGGAACTCAGATTTTCTTATTATTAAAATGATTAGTCTGGTTTTCACTTAAAGCCTTTTTTAACAACGTTATGATTTGGTTGGAAGAGATTGCCGCATCGCAATAAGCCTACCAGGTTGTATTGTATACAACGAAAGTATTATACAATACAATACAACGTGTGATAACGGGTTTATCTTGGCCGGGGGGATGTTATTAGATGAGCCCAGACCTTTAGATAGCTTCTCTCTTAAATGTATTTTCGGCCATTTATGTGTTTTTGAAGTGTATTTAAGTATATTATGTACATACTATGTTGCTATCAATAAACCTATATTTATTTATTTATGATAAGATTAAAATTATTTAAAAATTAATAATATTTCTACCCCTTGAAAGTTTCCATTTGAATTTATGCCTTGGTTAGTATTATAAATGTTGTCAAAAGATTAATATTTACCAAGGAGAAAAATGAACTCGCTATTTAAATAAAAAAATATGTTTGTTTCTTAACTGGCAACCGTTTTTTTATTTTAAGATATCCCCAAATATTTTTCAGCTCAATAGTGTAATTTCAACAACTTCTGTAAATGTTAAAAAATGTATAATTAATTATTCAATATAGATTTCATGGTATTTTTTAAAATTTCACCAACGGTGAGATATCTCTTACAAATTATTTAAAAAGAATATTTTAAAACAATAATAAAAAATATGTATTTTTAAAAAGTTTTCCATTTATTGTAAAATAATTACAAAGAAAATTTAAAACAAAAAAGAAACGCAAAAAAATATAGTATAACAATAAAACAGAAACAAATAAAAAGAGACATCAACATAACAAACTTATTTAATTAAATACTACATAAGTACACGAGTCAAAATGATAACAAAAGTATACAAATTTAACAATACTATAATATATACCCAGTTGATCACACGTTACGATCATAATAGATCACGCGTCTGGAGACAGCTGCCCGCAACTGACATGACGCCACAAACTTGACATCTATGGGGAAATAATAGTCCAGTACAAATGTAATACTTTATCAACTCTGTATTCAGCCTACTTTTACAGCTCAACTGACTAAGGTAAAATATACCGGCAATCTCAGGAAATTGATATCTCATAAGATTTATTCTGTGTATATGAGAATTTCATTAGTAATTAGAGGAACTTTGTTAACAATAAAAAAAAACAATTAAAAGCATGTACTAAAACCACTCTTATTTTGAAAACAAATGAGCATTTCGGGAAAATTTAAGTGAGAGTTGATAATTTTATGCAAAAAATAAATAATTCAATATTCTTCATTTGCTTATAAGTAATAAATTAAATGTTCATTCGACATAGTCATAATTAATGCCTAAAAAGGAATGGTTCATTTAAAATTGTACACTTTTAACAGCGCTTAAAGAAATTTCATAGCAAGGGAACCAAAATTATGTTCAAGATGACTACGTACTAGTGATATATACAAAATATCTTTATGGAAGAAAAAATATTGAACATCCTCAAAATAGTTCCCAACATCCTCATGGTTTTATCACGTTTACTATAATGGATAATAAAGGACAACTGGACAACTGTCTATCAAACATAGTTCCCAGGTCACAAATTTATGATACTCACAAAAACAAAGAATTATCCATTGTATAGACACAATGTATGGGGGACTTCAACTTAGAAAACGTACCTGACATTTACTAATGTTCAACTTTAATATATTGATCTTGCACCAATTGTATGTATAACCTATCAACGTTGCACTGTAAAACTGCACAATCATTATTAAATTTAATAATACAATAAATTTTATGGTCATCTGCAAAAAGCATCGCTTCAACGTAATTAAAAACGTCCACAATATCATTAGCAAACAGAAAAATTGGTATATACCGCATCACCTTGCCCCTTACTTACCATAGAAGAAGCAATATTAATATTCATACACAACCAGATTAGCAAGCGTTGGTCTACCCAACACAAATCTGTGCTGCTTGACAGGAACCATGGGCTGAATATTTATCGTTATCTTATCCAAAAGTATTATATCCATCATTTTTGGAATTGCTGACTGAATACATATAGGTCTACAGTTTGATATGCCCCTCTTACCATACTTCTCAAATAGAGGCATAAGTTTAATCTGCTGCAGGCATCCTTCTTCAAATTGGAAAAATAGCCCCGAGTACTGATTTATTTAACAACGTATAAAAGGTTAATCTCATCTATAACATCAATAAATTACATATATTTTTTTGGAATATGTTGACTCTCGAGCAGAGAACCACTTGTATTCTCTACATAAATAGATTATTTTTTATTTTCTACATACAATTTAGACAGTCCTATCCATACATTAACTAATCTTATTTCCATAATATGTTTGACTATGAAAACGCGACGGGCTGTTTTTTAGTATATTGGTGAATGTCCAATGTGTTCCTTGTAACAGCCCATGACACCCGAATCACTCACAAAATCTTTAGTCCAATAGGCTTTATGTACATCATTCACTATCTACCACTCTATCACTACCCTTCCACACTGATAAACGATAATACATAAAATTGTCATCATCGGGATTCCAAGAAATGCCTGGCAAATTGAAATGACAGTAATAACAAAATTAGCTTTCCTATAGTATATTGTTATTTCAATATCTCCACGTCATCCATATACTTACCATACGTATCCAGTCTGGATGAAAGAGGAATGTAGCAACACCCAAGTATGTATCTTCTAGAGTCATCCCTAAGAAGAATTAATGGTTCTTCAACCTAATTATCTTTGTACACAATGGAGAAGAGTATTTTTTTAAGACTGCTATCGGTACGAAAAATTTATGTAAAGGTTAAAAAAAAAGGAATTGATACAAAAAAATTGGAATTATTATAAAATATTTTCCTCTAACCATGTGGAAATTAACCTAAGCATAAATGCACAGAAAATTATTCTCATAGAAGAGAGAAAATTATTCTTCTCAGACAAGATCACAACATATGAATTATTATTTTATCATCACACATTGAATCCTTAAGGTCACGTAAAATTAATAATGAAATATAAAATTTTATAATTTAACATTCAAAAATACTCTTCTTTAATAGAATCGGTAATTCGGACATATTGAAGAGTGTATCTAGGAGATGATGTTGTGTTCGGTCCCAGTTATAGAGTCTACGGTGCTAGAATTGTTTTTGTTTATTCGAAATAATGCCCTCACGTCCTATGTACGAGCATTTATTTAAATTTAATAAAGTTCCCGCTAAGCCGTCGTGAGACGCGGTGAGCTTTCGGACTCGCTACGCATTGTTAGTATTGTGGAATGTTTGAGTGCATGCATGCATTTCCAACGCATCCATTTCCAGCACATCCATTTTTCGAAGTTTCCGTTTCCGGGACTTGTTTTCCACGCTGGAGCAAAGTGGAGTTAGTCGCCCAGGCCAGCCCCAACGGACAGCATCGTGTTGCTCGCCGTCCGGTCAGTTAGAGGGAAAATAGTTCTTTATTCAGACCGTTATACGAATTCCTAGAGTTTTGGCCATCCTAATTCGATATGTGGGCGTTAGGATATCTGAAGGTATTTAAGTACCCTGGAAATGGTTTCCGTCATTTGATGTGCTGGCTTGATCCATGATACGCCATAGACGCGTCATAGACAGCCGACTAATTCCGAGCATACAGTAACTGAGGAATTACTTGCGTCACCGGCTACGTCGAGTCGCCTTTGTTCTAATTTCCTCGCTCGGACGCTGTCTACTCATGGAGTAGCCTCCTGGGCCATGCTTTTCTATTGAGGCTCCGATCGGCCGTTGTTACCCTGCTTCATCTGCGGATCCTGGCTCCTGAGATCCTGCAGGTCTGTACAGGCTATAGCTGATCCTCGTTAAGTCATGACGTCATGCGCTGCGCAAGTTGAACTAAGTGTTCATATATTAATTAAGCTGTGTTCAGGATGTGAGCTCAGATTGACTCCACCTTATATTGTAACATTATTCTACCTGTGATATCTTGTAACCCTTTTTGATGATTTTCCTTGTGTGAGTTCCATTCATATTGTCGGCACTTGGTGTGCGAGACGGTGCTGATGTCTCTAGCTTATCTCCGAGAACAGCCCTTTTCATATTCGTATCAAGGAAAAATCTTCCTTGCGTCCGCTGAGGCAAGAGGTTAGAACCATAACTGCCTTAACTTAAATGAAGTCCTCTGGATAATTCCAAAGGATGATTTAAATATAAAACTTTAACTAATCCATATGTATTTCATTATAAATAACTCTTCCTTCTCTCAGGTATTATCGTATGTCTCCAAGATTCTAAGACTCATTCGAAGTCCTGAGACTTCAGAGTAATTGATCATAAATACTGCTGAGCTAGTAAATTAAAGGGTAGTAGTCAATTCAATTTCTGTTGTTGGGATATAGCCTTTCTAGAAATATTATTTTCACTAAGTTTTTAAAGTTCAATCATGTAAATTCCGGAAACGTCTGGGATTGGCGCGATTGTGCGCGCATCCTTACCGTGAAGCGAGAATGCAACAAGCGCGTTCGTGGCCGACTGAAACAATTCGCACCTGTCAGAACTGACAGATGTCAAATCAAACATAACCTCACAATTTATTACTTAAAATGATTATAAGTATCGATTTTTCTTTGGACTAACTTTGGAATTAATTATATTTATTTATGTGTGAATGAAAGGCTATCCAATCGGAGAAAACATGCGTGACAACGAGCTTAGAAACTCTGGAGTTGGCACAAAACTTGCGGTTCTTCATTCCACATACTTATTAGTATTAGCAATATTAATGCGCATATACTAAACGCCTGTTAATATTGTTACCAGACGAACTTGTTTGCCAAACTTGAACACATCTTTTATTATTATTTTTAGGTGTCGTCGATCATAAAAAAATACCATACAAAACATTAAGTCAATGAAATATGATACAAAGGTTATGTTATACTCGTATACCAAGTGTGGATATTGATTATTTTACTTAACGTAGGACAGCATTGAGACGTTTGATGAATTCAAGTGAAGCAAATCAGTATATATTTAACAATTATTGTAATATTTGGAAAAAACATTTTCAAATTGTTCTAACATTTTACTAGTTATTAGATTTGAAGGTTGAGATTTTTTCTTAACCATCCTTATAACTATTAGAAATAGATTTTTGCTATTAGAGCATTTTTGTTTTTTTAATTAGTTCATTGTCTTTTTATCGTCAAAACCTTAATCTTTTTATTTTTTTATGCTTTTACATTTTCCTTAGAATAAATACATTTTATTTCTTGGTTCTTTATGCGGCCGTGCAAATCACGAATTATTATCAATAAGACACCACCCGTTCGCTACATACATGACGTGTATCCACGCTGATCCACTGCGAACCCAACATCCAGAAAAGAAGTTCGTGGGAAAGCATAGAAGGACGTGGAAACGGCAGATGAAGGAATTGTGTTACGTTTGTGACACTGAACTTGAATACAAAAAATAATAATATACTTAAGTCGAATTCCAATGACCCAATATCAAAACGAGCATTTTTTATGAGAATGCTGAATTCATTTAATACAAAGTTATTTTATTACTTTCAATCAAAAGCTTTAATACAAATCTAAATCTTGAAATAAAAAAATATTTTTAGTTGATTTTTTTTAAATGTCACTTTATTTCATGTTTCATTCTAGTTTCAACTGAAAATTACTTCTTTTATAATGTAAAAGATGTTGATATTCATATTATCCATACCTGAATATGTCAGCAAAATTACAAATTGACAAACTAAATATGGTACAGTTAAAATCTCTCAAAAAATAAACCGAATTTACTTTTTTTTTCTTGAATCTTCGAAAAGACTTAAGAAATAAGCCGAGCGGGATTACAGCTTGACAATTTGAAAATTCTCGAGATTAGAAAAAGTATAAAATTAAGTCTAGATATAAACAATCAAACCAATTTTAATAATAGCCGTCTGCAAAATATTTTTCCCATTTAAAATCCATCCCCTTGGATATCCAGACCCTGGTCTGCCCGTAAGATTATTTTTTTCCCCGCCTCATTTACCATTGAATCACAACTCTCCGCCCTTCTCTCCCCCTACCTCATTCCTCTTATACTATGTACACTTGCAGAAGAAATATATTGTGAACAATTTAGTTCATCTTCACCTGACGATGAAGACGGAGGTTTTCGAAGCCAGTAGTAAACTCAAAATAAACCAGTGGTGAACACAAAAATGTAAAATAAGTGTTTCATTTATTTATTTTTTACGAATTTACTTTCGCCATTACATGTCTAAAATACGATCATTTATCTTTGTATTCGGTGGAGTTTTCATTATGCTCGTATATTTATCAAAATATAAGTCCAGCTGAAATAAAGCTTTTGAATAAGAATTTTAAAGATTTACTTGTTTGTTACATCAAACTTTTATTAGGACTAACGGGAACAACGAACTTGGACATCCTATGACGATTTTATTAGGACTAACGGGAACAACGAACTTGGACATCCTATGACGATTTTATTAGGACTAACGGGAACAACGAACTTGGACATCCTATGACGATTTTATTAGGACTAACGGGAACAACGAAATTGGACATCCTATGACGATTTTATTAGGACTAACGAGAACAACGAACTTGGACATCCTATGACGATTTTATTAGAACTAACGGGAACAACGAACTTGGACATCCTATGACGATTTTATTAGTACTAACGGGAACAACCAATCTGGACATCCTATGACGATTTTATTAGGACTAACGGGAACAACCAACCTGGACATCCTATGACGATTTTATTATGACTAACGGGAACAACCAACCTGGACATCCTATGACGATTTTTCTTATTTGATATTTGGACTCATTTGTCTTCTGATTCTCTGTCGCTCTTCCAATTTTGTTCTTTAACATATTAAGTTTGAGATATGAGGAAAGCTCTTCTTCATGTGTTCTTCATTCTTCAATAAATTTATGGTCAAAATGAATGTTTTTTTTAATTACAATTTAAATTTAATTTATTTAAATAACAAATAAAAAGGATGAGATTTACAAGTCATTTCTTTTAAAAAATATTTGATTAAATATATTTTTTACCAAATACTTTCAATTTATCTTAAAACCAAATAAGAAATGTTGATCACCTCTTAGAAATATAGTACTCATAATAGTGTTAGAAAGTAAAATACATAAGATTTACATATTTGGCCAAGTTTTTATAAAATAATGAAAATTGAATAAAGGTTTGGGCTGAAAAGAATATTTTATTTAGAAATCGTTCAAATAACTTAAATCTACCGTTAAAAAATGTAGTAAAATTTTTATATTTTATCCATTCTGTGAAACATTTTCAAGTTTAATTAATCTCTGTAGTTTGAAATGCGTCAAACTGTTTGGTATGTAAATTAAGCAGCTTTAAGTAAAGAAAAAAAAATAATACAATGCTTTTAAAATAAAAACCTTTTTTAAATGCTTCTTCTTCTTCTGGATCTTGCGATCTGTTAATACAGGATTTCAGTTTTGGTCCTGTGACGAAGATGTCCAACTTTCTCTCCATCTTTTTGGTATACGTCCAAGTGGTCAACAATCCTCTGGAATCTCGTACATTACAATCTTAGGTATTCTCGCAAAGTCCAGCCTCTCAACGTGGTCCCTCCAGAATCGTCTTCTCTGCCTACTCCATCTCACGACGTCTTCAATGCTACAGCTTCTGCGGATTTCCTCATTAAATATCCTATCTCTAAGGATTATACCTACGATAGGCCGCAGTGTTTTCATTTCTGTTGTTCTGAGGAGGTGTTTCGTTCTTACAGAGTCTGCTCTTGCTACGATTGCGTAAGTCATAACAGGTCTTATGTATGTTTGTATATTCTGACTTTGCTTTCCACCAACCTGTGTGTATTGCCCCAAACAGTGTTCCTCAGGCATCCGGAGATAACTGCTGCTTTATTGGTTTGTTTTATGAAATGCATTAAACTTTTTTAAATGCATTGAACTTTTTTCTATGTAATACATTATTTTAATAAAAACGGAACGCTTTCAATTTATTGTGAAGACGTTTAAAAATGTGGCTATCAAATAAACAATTTAGTTTATGTGAACGAAAGAAGGGTAGTCCAAAAAGTATCCGACCTAACAAAGAAACCACAAAAAATTTGGGAAAAATATTTTTATTTCTCAACATTGTCTCCTTTCAGCTCGACACACTTTTCCCAGCGATGTTCAACAGCTTCGATACCCTGTTTATAGTGAGAACCGCCGAGCCTCTCAAAATAGCCACCAACCGCAGATTCCACCTCTTCATTGTTGGCAAATATTTTACCACCGAGCCATTTTTTCAAGTTAAATTTTTTTCAAGGAAAAAGAAAATAATCCGAGGGGGCTAAATCTGGCGAATAGGGTGCGTGAGGAAGCAATTCGAACTTTAATTCATTGATTTTGGCCACCGCAAGAATGGATGTGTGAACTGGTGCGTTGTCTTGATGAAACAACACTTTCTTTTTCACCAAATGCGGCCGTTTTTTCTTGATTTCATCATTCGAACGCTGCAATAAGTTTGCATAATAGTAGCCGTTGATTGTTTTTCTTTTTTGAAGATAATTAATGAAAATTATCCCACGCGCACCCCAAAAAACTGACGCCATGACCTTGCCTGCAAATGGAACTGTCTTCGCCTTTTTTGGAGCCGATTCTCCCCTTTCAGTACATTATTTTTTACTGTTCCTTCATCTCAGGTGTGAAGTGATGGACCCATGGTTATGAATCGATAAAAAACTCTGCTTTATTGCTGTGAAACATCGCCAAACGGACTGCTGCACTCTTGGAAGGGTTTATCTTAACTTTCCAATTTCTACACCAGCGTTCCAGTATTGGAATGAAATTTTAAATGCATGAAGAGTGTTTTGAGGTCGAGAAAAAAGCCGTATCGTCCGCGTATTGTGCGGTGATAGATCGGCTGGTCTAGAGAGAGGGCATATCGCTGGTATATACTCGTATATTGTAGAGAGTGGGGGAGAGGAGGGCTCCTTGGGGAACCCCCGCTTGTATGGGGCGGTGGGATGAATTTATACCGCTCACCTTGACGGAGAAGGTGCGGTCGCTTAGAAATGATGCAATGATCTGCACGAGGCGGAGAGAGATTCCGGCCTTGTGTAGTTTGAAGAGCAGTCCATTATGCCAGACCGTGTCAAAGGCTTTCGCCACGTCTAGCGAGAAGAGGGTGGTTTGCTGTTTTCTATTATAACCAGTCACTATGTGTTCTACGACGCGAAGAAGTTGATGAGAGGTCGAGTGCCGCGGTTGAAAACCGTGTTGCGTGTCTGGAATTATGTTAAGCGAGGTAATCTCGCTTGTTAGGCGATCGAGGATAAGTCGTTCGAGCACTTTACCTAGGGGAGGCAGTAAGCTGATTGGGTGGTGATTTTCGGGGAGTGTCAATTTTTTACCCGGTTTCGGAAACATTATAACGTCTGCGCATTTCAGAGCGGTAGGGAAAAGTCTATGCCTGTAACAGGCATTAAAGATTGAAGTTATGGAGCAGACGGCTTTATTTGGGAGTTTCTTTAGGGTGAAGTTATTTATTGAATCTGGACCGGGAGCTCTCTTATTGTGGAGGTTGTGGATGATTTTATGGATTTCTTGCGGGGTGAAGAAATCCGAAATTGGGGGGGGGGGTCGTGAGGCGACAATTTGTTTGACCTTTTTGTCGACTGAGGCGGAGAGCGTCGGGTTGTTGAGGTCAGAATTTGGGGTGAAAGTGAGGGCGAGTAAGCCGGCAAATATTTCAGCGCGATCGCGCGCCGAAAAGACTGTTCCGTTTGGGCCCTGTAGGGGGGAGGGCCGTTGAGGGGTTGTGCGGAGAGAACGAGTCAGCCTCGACTTTTTGTGTTCCTCGACTTCGAGTGATTCGATAAATTCGCCCCAGCGATCATTACGATAGCGCTGTAGGTCGAATTTGATCTGTTTCACCAGACGATTGTATAATGTGTTGTACGTGGGATTGGCGGTTTGTGATCTTATTCTTTTCCGCGATTTTGGCTTTAATATCGACGGGGAGCGGGGGATGCGGCTTTTGGGGAGGTCTCAGTTTTGAGGCTGACCGAGGGCCGATTTGATGTTGTCGGTGAGATAACTCACCGCTGCATCAATGGCCTCGGCGTCAGGAAGAGAAGTCGGCACTCTAAGGTTTGACTCGAGAGTGGCTGCGAAGTCGTCCCAGGAGGTGATATGCCTCCTGAATGGTAACGGATCTGGGAGGGGGTTGTTGTCTGTGAGAGTTAGTAAAACCGGGTAGTGGTCGGACTGCAACTGCTCTAATACTAGCAAGTTGCTATAGAACGGGATGTCGCTTTTGATGATGATGTCTTAGACGTCTGCGGAGTCGTTTTCTCTTTGGGAGTATCTTGTTGGAGTGGCGGGGGCATCCACAAAGTAACTTTTGCGGGAAGAGATCTCGGCAAGTGCGCGGCCTTGGGTGTTCTTAACACGGCTGTGCCAAAGCGGATGTTTGGCGTTGAGGTCTCCCGCTACTATAGTGGGAAGATTATCCGCGAAGAGTGAGTCCAAATCTGACTCGAGAAGTGGTAATGACGGTCGGAGATACACCGGACACGATCTTGAGAGGACCGTGGTTGAGGGTTTGAACCACAACGCTGGTGCTCTCCATGTTGTCCGTGGGGGGGGATGCGGAAAGGCAGTGATCGAGGCTCGTCTTTATTATGATAGCTGTGCCACCTCCTCTGCTTGTGAGGCGGTCATTACGGTAAACATAATAATTTTGGAGTGAGTATCGGTGGCTGGGTTTTAAGAAGGATTCGTTAATCATCATCACATCTAGGTTGTGCTCGACGATGAAGTCCTCGATTTCTTGCTTGTTGTTTTTGCAAGTGCCGTTTGCATTCCAGAACGCGACAGTTAGGTGGCAGGGTCTGCTGACTCTTACCATTGTAGGGGACACACATTGCAAGGGAGTTGAAGACCTCGCGGGCCATGTGCATGGCCTCGTCGAGGTTCCTCAATACCGTTGAGATATCGGCGTGCGATGGAAAGATTTGAGGGTGCTAATTGGAGGGGTGGTTTAGCGGAGAGTTGAGGGCGGGCATTTTTTGTAATGCTCGCGTAGGAAACCGTGGGGGATGCGACACTCAACACTGGCTTAGCTAGAGGGGGGACACCCTGGGGGCTTCTCTGGTTGGCGGGAGGCAGAGGGGTAGGCGTGTTTTGCCGTTCTGCTTAGGGGGTGAGAGGAACAGCTTCTGTAGTTGGCCGGGTGGGGGCCGCCACAATTGGCGCATTTTGCAGGAGTGTCAGCCGGCTTTTTACAGTCGGCTGTTCTATGGTTTTGTGCGCATTTAACGCACACGGGAGGGGTGTGGCAGCTGCCAGCGCTGTGGAAGAATTTTTGACAGCGGTGGCACTGTCCAGTTGGGGAGGTTTTGCGCAAATCCTCCACGGAGATCTTCATGACGAAGATGCTGTGGAGGTCGTTGGAAATGCGACGTCCATTTGGTGATTTGGTCAGTTTGACGATGACCAACGGTAGGGCTTTCCTCTTCCGGTCCTTCATCCTGAAGACGTTCAGGACCGGATAGTCGAGAGATTTTAATTCTTCTATGATTTCCTCGACTCCGAAAGAGGTGTGGTCGCCGCGTAGGACCACGAGGAGGGGTCTCTCGCTGTCTTGTTGGTACGTATAGTACGGAACCTGGAGCCGGCTTGTTTCTTTTGCCAGCAGACGGTACGCATCTACAGACTTCGTCTGTATGCGGAGGTCACCATTGCTCATTGCCTTCGAGGTGAAGGGCATGTTGGCATCGTGGAGCTTTTTCCTAAGCTCTGTGTATTTTTCCGCATCTCACAGAACAATCGGCGGGATGCGTTCCGACTTGATCGGGAGCGGAGCAGTTTGAGAGGGAGCCGGTATAGCTGGAGGTGCTGAGCCCGGCGGGCTTGGAAGCCTCTGCTTTTTGGCAGTGATAATTTTTTTTGGAGCCGATAGCTCTTTCGGAGGGCTCTCTGGTGACCTCTTTCGACGGTTCGTTACCGTCTGCCAGTCCATGTCGGAACCATCCGGCTGGACAGGTGAAAAGGGGCGAGACGCTGAGGTTATGGTGATTTTAGGGACGGGGGCGGTGGGTACACCGTCCGTATTCGGGCAGTTTTTGCTGGCGGGTGGGGTCGACAGTGGTGAGGAGTTGATGGGCTTCCTTGGTGGTACCTTGGGCTGGGCGGAGGGTGTCGGGGGGGTCATTGTTGTTGACGTTAATGGGGCGAAGAGTGGGGAGATGACTGTGTTATCGCCTATAATTTGGAGTTTTCCTTGTTTGTGGAGGGCCAAAAGAAATTTTGAGGCTTTCGCGAATGATTTTTTGGTCGCGTCCTCGCGAAACATATTGATTGCCTCTTGAAGAGACATGGGGGGGTCGGAGGAGACCGTCGGGTCTTTAACTGGGAGGACCCGTGAAATTTTGCGCTGGGATCCTTTTTTCCTTATGCGCCAGTGCACAATGTCTGCGCTGGTAGGCATTTTTTTTTAAATGATATGTAAATATATACTAAAAAATATATAATAAATGTAGTGAGGAGGGGATGGAAGAGAAAAGTCCGTTCACTCACCCGAATGAGGAGACGTCGGTGACGTCGTCGGGCGTGACACTCGAGCACCGGTGATGACTGGAACTGCGGTGTCGGGTGGCCTTCTTTGTCTCTCCTTCTTGGTGATGTTGGAGTCCTGATGAGGTCTCTGGCTGGGTTGATGGTGTCCTTATGATGGGGCTGATGATGGTTTCTTGCGCTCTAGATGTGGTGGCGCGAGACAGGGAGCGAAATGCCCTTGTTGTAGATGCTTCAAAGGCGGAGGTGATTTATGCACACACAGGGGAAGATCGTGGCAGCTACGGGTAAAAATCTCGTCAGCGCTAGCGTGCTAGAACGAGCCAAAACCCCGGCTTGCGTGACGGTGGTGGTCTCCGTATGCTCCTAGGTGGTGAGAGCGTTGGAGAGCGGTATCGAGCGCGACCGTCCTAGTCGGCTGTGAGCGGCCGAATGTGATGTCTTAAAACTTGAAACTTAAGCTTTATAAGTTTAGTACTTTCTACCATAGTAATTTTTTAAAGCAACAACCGCCATCTATACGTCAGGTCGGGTACTTCTGGGACCACCCTCGTATGTGAATTTACGGGAGAAGTTAGGTGTATACTGGAAATGAAAAGTTTGCTGCTGTGTTTTCTCCACTGACCGATATCGCCCATCATTCGAAGATAGTCCGAGTCTCGTCATGTCCTCGTCTACTTTCTTACATTGGCTGTTCTTGGGTCTTTCTTTGTGTCTATTTAAAAGTCGCAATTCGTGGTTGTCTTTAGTGTAGATTCTTAATCCCACCGTTGCACGTGCCCATACCAGCGTAGTTGTGGTTCCCGGGCTTTATCAACTATTGGCGCCACTACAATTGTTCCACGAATTCGTTCATTTAGAATCTTATCCAAACTACTGACGCCCACTGACCACCGTAGCATACGCATCTCCGCGACATTAAGCAATTGTTCCTCTTTTTTGTTAAGAGGTCAATACTCAGCTCTATGTAATATAGCGGGCCTGATGTATCTCTTGTGGATCTTCCTCTTAAACTTTATCGGTAGTCTTCTGACACATATAACCCCCGTTGTTTTTCTCCATTTGTTCCACGCCATTTTTATTATATTTTTTAATTCCTGGAGCATCTCCCCATCTGTTGTCATGATTAAGCCAAGATATTTAAATAAATGTGTTCTTTGTACAATAGGTTTTCGGATAAGAGTTTGGTCGTTTCAATATCCGTGTTTAATATATCTAACATACATTTAGTCTTGGTTGTGCTTATTTACAATCCTTTTTCCTCCAAAATTTGTTAATTTGTTCTTATTCTGTTTTTCTTCCCTTTCTTCGCATTGTGCTTTCTTTTCTGCATTATTTTACTCTTCTTTATCTTCCACTGTTTTCGTTTTCTTGATAATGCCAATTTTTTGCATATCAGTTGTAACGGAAATAAATTGGACAAATTAGAGATACTAGAAATATCCAAGTCAGTGCATTGGAATGAACCTCTGGCAAATACATATACCATAGACGTGTTATCCCAACATCTCGCCACTGCTTGCTGAAGTTGTCTCCTGCCTCTTTCCTCTCACAATCCTCAACCCGAATGTTACCGTTAGAAGTGTATATGTCGGTACCAGTTCGAATAGAATTCAGTCTTGTTTGTGCTCTGATGATGAAGTGAAAACCTTGAAACCGGTATAGTTATATCGTTACAAAAAGTGGAATACACATTGTTTGATAATACAAATTACCATGCTCTAAAATGTATTATACGTGTATATTTGATTTTTTTTATATAATTTAAATAATAATTTATTATTCAAAAATACATTTGAGTGTAGTTTTTTATACTTGTATACATCACTTTAATGAGCATATGGTATGTTCTGAAATGCGAATACCGAGGAAAATATGTGGCGTGACCATATATAATATGTATATGACCAATTACGGATTGAATATATAAAAAAAGTGTGTAATAACGATGGTATAAAGAATAATCAAAAATAGCACTCGTAGAAACTCATAGCACTATGTAGAAACTTGTATAGGTATATACATTCAATTATGGAAGGTGACAAAAACAAAATCACAGGGAAGCGAGAGAAAAAACTAACGAAAAAATAATGGTCGGAACATATTGAAAAAATGATGATCGTAGGAAAGGTAAGAAGCAATATATCAAAAGATCTGTACAAAAAGGGGAAATTAGGTTTCGATTAAAGGAGGAGAAAAAAGAATGTCGTGATAGGTAAACATCATAAAATTTACCTGACAAAAAAACACTCGATTTAAAACAAAGAAGGATGGATGAATAATAATAGAGTTAAGTACATGTTGAAAACACGTGTGAACTGGCACTGAAACAAATAAAGTTTAATGTTTTATCAGATAATGCATTAAGAAATTATTAAGGATGAATTTTAGGTAAGTACTGATGAATACACGGAATGTAAAAGAACAGTTGTTTTTTTGGAAACAGGGAGAAAGAAAGAGTGATGGATGAAATATGAAAAGATGGAAATGTTAAAAGTCTAATAAATTGAAGGGTTTGTTTGGATGTTGACAAAGTGAAAGTATGTCAAAATGTATGTCAAAAATGGAAGTATGTCAAAGTTTTTTCCAAAATAGAAAAATCTGGCTTGTTCGCATATTTGTATGGATTTTTTTTTCAATAATAATATGAAATACAGGATAATATTTTATAAAAACCTGTATTGTCTTTATTCGTCCTTTTTTATTTTCTAAAAAAATATTATATTGTATTATTTTTTTATTGCCACACAAAAAAGTAAAATTTCAAAGATAAAATTCGCTAACAAGTGAATCAACTTGTTGAGAATTCGTATGAGAAGAAACTATATTGAAGTCAAATACAAAATTGTAATTATAAATTATTCTATATAAATAACGAAAACCCATTAAAATTAAATAACTTTAAAAAACCTGTGAAATAATATTGTTAATCTAAATCAACTATTTTTATTTCGAAATAGGTCGGTAAAGTACTTGACAAGAATAATAAATAAGTGAACTTTTAAAATATTCTATAACTGATAGAAACATTTTTTTTCGTTTTTTATTAGTTTGTCTTTTGGATACCAATGTTTTTTTACATCATCTCAGTATGAAACTGTATTCTATGAGGCGTTATTGTTTCAATCGACACAAAATTCGACGCCGAGCCAAGGAGCGAGCACAGGAGTTTTGTTTTTTTTCGAATCGTCAGATAATCCTCGAGAATCCTCAAGGATTGATACGTATTCAGGTTGTGATCGCGGGTGGGGTGACTTTCCAGTGGCACCATGGAGTGGCGTGCGGCGCGGCGGGGGCGACTGAAGGGACGACGGGGCGGCGTACGCGAGTCGACGTCCGACCGCGCCAACGGCGACATCATGTGTCCAACCGCCTTCATTCGGGACAAATACAACGGGAAAACAACAACAACGCGGAAAAAATATTACTATCTATAATGAAAATACCAACAGTTCAAATAGCCAACTGCCAGATGAAGAGCGGCAAGAGAAAACCGGGAGAGGAATATTTTACAAAACTACAGGATGGACAAATTTGACAACTGAAAAACGGATTATTTTCGAACACATTTTTGTAACGTGATAATGATTGTGTTTCAAAAACTTTTTCCGTGTGTTGAGTGGACTCTTTCTTACAGAAAACTTTTTTTATTTATTTCAATATTTATACACTTTTAAGTCTGCTTTATAAAATATAGATATCCACATAAACATATCACATACTACTAAGTTCATTTAAATTTTTAATGATTAAATCACTACCGTAATTGCAATAAAAATTAAAAAACGTTGTACCGTTAAATTTATTTTGGTAGTGCCATAGAGTAATTGTGTAAACAAATAAATATTTCTAATTACCACTAAGCAAAATAATTAAACCACCGGTTGATTTTTATTTAAAATTATTTCGGGGTGTAAAGAAGTCGAGGATACCAGTGCGACGAAGAGAGAGAACTTCATACGTGTTATGGTGCCGTATTATGTCAAGTGTACTTATACAAAACCATTGGAGAGATATCTTGGCGGTGAGGCGGTAAGAAAAGACACCTTAGCTTTGAACAAAACTAAAGATTCTCAGCCCGCAAGCTCTTCCCGGTGTAGACTGTTGAAGATTGTTGATGAAATACTCGTAATTCAATATGTCGTGGAGGTGAATTACTCGTACTTGAACTGATGGTGCTATGGAAAAGTGTTTGGACCGATATTACAGGGGCTTGTTTTTTCTAAAAATAAATATCGGCTTCTCGAAATTATTATTGTGATATTTAAAATTAATGATAAATTAAAATTATACACAATTAATTTTTTGGCAACTTGCTATGTTGTTTTGCTGTTGGCTGTGTAAATTGATGCTATAAATATTAAAATTTAATAGTTTTTTTATAATATGCCCAGGTGAGCTTAAATAATAAAAAGTTTTTTGATAAGAAATGCTTCAACAACATCACAAAAATCAACAGGTGAACAGCGTAGGGTAAATATTCTAACAATATAATGATAATAATGAATATAAAATGAAGACACTTTCTATTCAATGTAATTATTGATATCATATAATAACATAAAAGCTAAAAAATTGGTCTCAAGTAATTATTGCAATATTTATTAAAAATATCATATCATTGTAATTATTTATTCCTTAATAATAAGCATTTCAATAAATGTAAGCAAGAAATCTTTAATTTAAAACTAATTTAATATAAAAACAAAAAGCATTATGAAAAGCAATAAATATTTTTCCTTAAATTTTTATTTAACCTTCAACTGAAAGACATAAAGTGATTAACTGTGTAGCGGTAAATGTCACTTAGTTAAATGTCTTAAATATGGTCTTCTTCACGCATAAAGTTCCATATTTACCTCCATGCTTCTTGTGCAAACTTAATTATTTATTCCAAGGCTTCTGCAATAAAGACATTTGAAATGAATCATATTGTGTTTGAACTGGTTTTCAGTGAAATAGAACTTATTGATAAGGAAAGTGGACCAGAGAATTGGAAAAATTTAAAAACTGATATAAGTGGTATCGTAGTTAAACTTGATGTAATAGACAATTCGTAAAATCAACGTAAGTGATACGGATTAATATTAATTAAATTAATAAGATGAGTTTTATACGCACTCCAACATATTCATATTTTATAAATTAATGTTGCTTACAAATACTCTTAGAAGATGTTTAAACAATGCATTTTGAAGAAATGTTTAATCAGTAATATTTTTTTCTTTTCCACGAAACTTTAGTACATTTAGTGTTAAATGAAAAATCCTTGCATATTTCAAGGAAGAAAAGGTAAAGCTATTTTTATTATGAACTTTATAATAAAATTATAAATTTAGTGCTTAATTAAAAAAAAAAGATCCGTCCCCTTTTTTTAAGGAGAGATTGACCTGTTTAAAATGCTATAATAATGATGAAGAATTTTTTCCCCAATGACGATTGGTGTTTGAAGTGGCCGTTAAAATCTAAAACGTTTGTTCAATTGTGACATTTATGTAGACGTTTAAAGCTAAGATGGGTGAAGAAACCCAGTGGCGTGACATTGTACATGCAGTCCCTGTATTAGATAGGATAAAAAAGAGACAAGCAGATATCTGCACCGGGTGAATGGGAGGTCCTAACACGACAGACCTCAGCGACGACTTGCTTCCGCGTGTTGCGGGCGAAGCGGAGAGCAAGGGCGCATCGATGGCGGCCGGCGGGCAACGGGGACGGCGAGGGCCCGACCCCGCGGAGCTGTGCGAGCCGCGGAGGCCGTGGCGACGTCGCAAGAGGTAAGGGACTGAGTCATCACCAGTTCGAAGCAAATCCTCCTTATTCTGACTTCTGCATGGCTTCACGGAGAAATCTGCATTAAATTTTAATAATGATCTTGTTCAGATATGGTTCCTCTCTTACTGGATTGTTTGCAATAACTTGAAATAAGAAATTCCTCACTAATTTAACTATCATTGTTGTGTTCTTTTTATAACGACTATCTGATAATGTTCATACTCTTTTTTCACTTTTTATGATCCACGGGGAATCATACTTAAAACTTCCGGGTCGGTAGACAGATCTGTTAAATGTTTTAAAAACCATATCGTTATGGTTGGTCAAACATATTGTAAAACTATTATTTTGCAAATCGCAACAAGACTATATGGAAAACACATTTGGATTTCACATCCTTGTAATAAAAAAATTATTAAATTAAATCATTTTCTAATTATTTTAAAAGGGTTTATTTTCATTTGAGTAATTTAACTTATTTATGTCTAACCTACTTAATAATATAAAAAATAATAACTCTGTTTCCAAGAACCCAAAATGGGTGGACTCTGTCATGAAATACAGTATGAATCATTACTATTAAAATACAATGTTTTTTGTTAAACAGGGCCGACTTTCCTATGATTCATAATAAAAAAGATTGGATAGGCATCCAGCAGAAGTCAGATAATTGAGGTTAATGTTGTAATGCATACCAAGCTAACAGAACCACAGGGAATAAACATACACAAAATACTTATGTTTATTGAAATTATTCTATAATGATCTTCAATCTAAATATTAGTTATAAAAGGAATGCCTTAATTCACAAATGCTTGATCAATGTCTGCATGCCAGGGGCTGATTTTATTCGACTAGCTTGTGTAGCTTAAACATTTCAATAAATATATATTTTACACTTGCGTGCCCCTACTCTCTATGGCCTCCACGACACGGTATTCTACCACCTGCCGTTACTAGTCAAAAACATTTTAGTAATCAGTCAAAAAGCAGGTTGAATAATATGTCGTCGAGATAAAATATTGTTAGGAAATTTCGATGTAATAATTGGTGTATTCATGTATTTTATTCAACGTGTATTAATTATTTAAACACAGATCCGTGCTCGTAAAGAACACTTTTTATGAAAACTAAGAAAACACTTTGCCAGATGGATAGTTTCACAAAGACGAAGAAAAATTAATCTGCCTACAGAAATATCATTTAATTTTATAAGAAAGCTTTTTCATTTATGGTTAGTAAAATTTTTGTTTTTCGTTGTACGTAATCAAGTTTGACAATATATTTGGCACAAAAGAATGAAGATAAAAACAATAAAAGTATGCAGATTTTTTTTAAATGGAATTGTACTTTAAATAGTCATTTTTAAAGTAAATAAATAACAAATTATTCTTACCTTACCAATGATTGTCTATCGCAGCACACATTTCTTGTAAAAAAAAACGTTGAAAAACATATCAACTAAGACATACACATGTAAAAAAATATTTGCTCTTCTTCAATAAAGTTAAATTATTTTAACGAGAACATTCACTTCCTTAACGTTTTCCTACACTAAAGATACGTGAACGACTCCCACATTGAAGTGAATATACTATTATACGAGGGTGGATCAAATATAAACGAGACTTTGGTTATAGAGCGCGTAATTTTAAACGGAGCGCGCGGCCGCCTCGAGGAGTGTTAGGTGGGGTTAGGTGGGGATATTAGGAGTGAGGAGAGTGGATGGCCTGCCTCGGCAGATTCCATCATTAGTATGCCCCACGATGTCTGCGAAAGAGGTGCACCCGTCGGTTGCACAACGCATAATTATCAAGTTTCTCGCATGTGAGGACGTAAAACCGGCCATAACTCTGCGGAGACTGACGGCACAGTTCGTAGATCAAACATGGTCAAAGCCTCGTGTGTTTGCTTGGCATAAGGCGTTCATGAAAGGCCGTAAGAAAGTCGAAAACGAGAGCCATGATCGTCGCCCATAGACGAGCATTATTGAATAAAACAGTAAAGCTATTCGTGATCTTCTGTAAGGCGACCGACGTTAGACGGTTTCCGAAATTTGTTCTGAGGTAGGAATAAGTTACAGAAGCACTCAATCCATAATCACAAAGGACCTAGGATTCCTGAAAGTATATGCTCGATGGGTATACAAATAAATTATTAGCATTTATTTCATATTGCTAGATATGGAAGTATACCAATCAATGGATACTGATCCATAAGTATTTACCTATTGATTTTGCACGTCTTTGGACGAGTTTTCTAGATTGCCTGAAATATGATTTTAATTAAATTTTTATCTTTTAAACCGTAATAATAAAATAAAAATTTATTAAGCAAAATTTAGACAACATACTCTCATCAAGGGTGTCCTAACATGGAATTCAACCCACAATTATGGACTGATTAAAAATTTTGCTAAAAAAACAAGTTCATCATAAGGATAGAATGGTGATTGGCTGTGGTAATAACATAACGTACTTCCCTGTATCTGTATATATGTATAAAAAATATATGGTTAGAAAACCTCAGGGAACGTACCACGAGAAGACGAACTACATAGAAACCTTAGAAGATCTTATTTTATGTGATTCGGCTCTAGGTGTAGTCTAGTGTTTATTATATATATATTTTTGGGTATTGTGTTTGTTAAATAAAATTCATTTATTGATTTAAAATTCTATTAACGATATATCCAATATATTTATCATTATTTTCATAGTTCACTGCCTAAGTTTAATTTGCACAGCATGGTTAACGATAATTGTTGGACCAAGAAAACATAAGTGTTGCGGTATAGAAATGCTAATGGGAAAGCACAGATATCCAATGTTTTCCAGCCAACACAGATCAACGGACCGAGCCGGTAAAGCTATCTTGTTCAACATTCACTGAGTCTATGCAATTAAATACTAATACGAATTCAACTGATTGTTTCAGTTCTTTTATAATTTCAAATGATTTTGTGCAAGAAAATTATTATTTTTGACGTCCTTGTAAAGTGAGTTTCTTGTTATGTCGAATAAACGTTGGAATTTTTTGTACTCAAATTTGAAATTTTGGATTTGAAAATGCAATGAGATTTACAAATTATATTTTTACCGCTGTACTTGTGGTCGAGATGAAATATGTATGGAAAATATATACTGCATCTTGAATAAAGTCATTAATATAAAATAAATTATTTGTACCCATCTATTTGTACTTTTGACGATCTCCTTGACATAGTTGGTAAGACGCTTGATATCCACCCGTTGATTTTGAGTTCGATTCCCGATGGTAGCCGAAAAAAAAAAAACTAAATGGCCCTAGCTAAATATAAGAGTTTACGTTGTGACTATACTTACGCACGTTACACGTGTATGAATGTTGTTGCAGTCGCTTCACGAGCGGTTATATTGCTATCACGTGCGATAAATAAAAAGTTCAGTGTTAGCTCTAGTGGTTCTGAACTCAAAGACTCGATCAATGGGGCTAAAGACAATGTTGTCTCCCGACCACGTTCTTCAATACATCTGAATCACCAGTTCAGATAAGTTTAAGGGTTCCAAATGAGTGAATGATTGAAATATGTAGATAAATTTGGTGTTAAGACACGTATTGCTTCAATGACTTTCCTTTCGACATCTCCAATCTAATCTCCAATCATGAAACATTCGCTTTCACCTTATTTGACCTGAAACACGCATTTGAAAGTTAGAAATTATTTTTGTCATATTTACTATTAAGTTTTTATCCCTATATTTTAACCTTTTCTTTTATTTATGGATACATAAAATAATTAAATCTTTGACAAATAATAAACTTGCCTATATCTTGTACGAGTAGTAGTACCTATATACATTTGTACCATAGTGTATCATACTCGTATATGGTATAAAATAGATTTTCTTCTTTACCCAACCTAGGTTACATTTTGATATTGGTCGTTAAAACCGAATTTTATTTCTTTATTTATAACCTAAAAACTTATTTCCATGTGATCGATCGGTTAAAGCTGCATTTTAATAAGTGAATTAATGAACTAATATCTCCGAACATTTCCGGGCTTTCGATTTTTTAAGGATATTTTTACTGCTTAGGTCATGATTATTTTTCACTAATGAAGAAATACTTATCAGCTCTAAATATTTTATATTACACTATATTATATTGTATTGTATATCACTTTCGCTGTAAAAGATACAACTAGGTGGACTTATTACTATGTCAATCTCTTCCAACCAATCAGAAAAAATAAAGTTGTCTTAACCATAGCTATGTTATGATAGTTGACATTTTTGTTGTTTATTTTACTAAGTATTAAACTAACACTTTGAAAAAAAAAACAAAAAAATCTACCCCGACTTTTTTAAAGGACTGTCACTTATAGGTGACACTGGGCATTATTTGTACTTCTCGTACCAGTTTACTTCTTAGTTCCTAAACAAGTGAAACATCATTTTTTGGGAATTAATTTGTTTTTATTAAAAAAAATATTTGTTACGGAACATACACCAACATTTTATGACCCCTAATCTCGACTGGAAGTCCCCATTAAGTATCACGGGACGGAGGCTTTCCATATATTTGAAGATATGTGGTAACTATATTTCTGCGAAAATCGCAATAGGTCTAGTTACTTGATGATACACCAGTGAAAAAGTTATCAAAGTACAAATTGTAAGGTCCCAATTCTTGCGGTAATCTGGAATGAAGCTCCAAAATGACTGCAGCTCCTAGATCATATTCTGATTGCATCTTGAGAGTTAACATAGACCTAACGGACCTTCATACAATTCACAGTTTACCAAATATCTGCCATTTGAAATCATTAACAAAATGTTTTGTCATTTGAAACCATTAAAAATTATTCGATAAAATAAGTTTTTTTTTAAATAAGAGTTATTTTCTTATGTACTCATAGAAGTTGATCATATTTCATGGAATATTTTTTTTGTCAATTAGCTATTCGTTATATGGGTATAATAATGGATGGC